>JAJLQT010000027.1:0-681613 GCA_024516245.1 Peziza echinospora | reverse complement strand
TCCACAACGCTCTCCACTTCAATTTCCTACACCCACTCCCACATTACCCTCAACTCACTTCAAAAACACTCCCACAACACTCACCCACTTCAATTTCCCGCTTGTCACTTCAAAAACACTTCCACAAAGCTCTCCCACTTCAATTTCCTACACCCACTTCCATATTACCCTCAACTCACTTCAAAAAGACTCCCACAACACTCACCCACTTCAATTTCCCGCTTGTCACTTCAAAAACACTTCCACAACGCTCTCCCACTTTATCTTCCTGCACCCACTTCCAGATTACCCTCAACTCACTTCAAAAACACTCCCCCAACACTCACCCACTTCAATTTCCCGCTTGTCACTTCAAAAACACTTCCACAACGCTCACCCACTTCAATTTCCCATTTGTCACCTCAAAAACACTTCCACAACGCTCTCCCACTTTATCTTCCTGCACCCACTTCCAAATTACCCTCAACTCACTCCAAAACACTCCCACAACACTCACCCACTTCAATTTCCCGCTTGTCACTTCAAAAACACTTCCACAACGCTCACCCACTTCAATTTCCCGCTTGTCACTTCAAAAACACTTCCACAACGCTCTCCCACTTCAATTTCCTGCACCCACTCCCATAATACCCTCAACTCACTTCAAAAACACTTCCACAACACTCACCTACTTCAATTTCCCGCTTGTCACTTCAAAAACACTTCCACAAAGCTCTCCCACTTCAATTTCCTACACCCACTTCCATATTACCCTCAACTCACTTCAAAAACACTCCCACAACACTCACCCACGTTAACTTCCCGCTTGTCACTTAAAAAACACTTCCACAACGCTCTCCCACTTCAATTTCCTACACCCACTCCCACATTACCCTCAACTCACTTCAAAAAACACTCCCACAACACTCACCCACTTCAATTTCCCGCTTGTCACTTCAAAAACACTTCCACAAAGCTCTCCCACTTCAATTTCCTACACCCACTTCCATATTACCCTCAACTCACTTCAAAAAGACTCCCACAACACTCACCCACTTCAATTTCCCGCTTGTCACTTCAAAAACACTTCCACAACGCTCTCCCACTTTATCTTCCTGCACCCACTTCCAGATTACCCTCACCTCACTTCAAAAACACTCCCCCAACACTCACCCACTTCAATTTCCCGCTTGTCACTTCAAAAACACTTCCACAACGCTCACCCACTTCAATTTCCCATTTGTCACCTCAAAAACACTTCCACAACGCTCTCCCACTTTATCTTCCTGCACCCACTTCCAAATTACCCTCAACTCACTCCAAAACACTCCCACAACACTCACCCACTTCAATTTCCCGCTTGTCACTTCAAAAACACTTCCACAACGCTCACCCACTTCAATTTCCCGCTTGTCACTTCAAAAACACTTCCACAACGCTCTCCCACTTCAATTTCCTGCACCCACTCCCATAATACCCTCAACTCACTTCAAAAACACTTCCACAACACTCACCTACTTCAATTTCCCGCTTGTCACTTCAAAAACACTTCCACAAAGCTCTCCCACTTCAATTTCCTACACCCACTTCCATATTACCCTCAACTCACTTCAAAAACACTCCCACAACACTCACCCACGTTAACTTCCCGCTTGTCACTTAAAAAACACTTCCACAACGCTCTCCCACTTCAATTTCCTACACCCACTCCCACATTACCCTCAACTCACTTCAAAAACACTCCCACAACACTCACCCACTTCAATTTCCCGCTTGTCACTTCAAAAACACTTCCACAAAGCTCTCCCACTTCAATTTCCTACACCCACTTCCATATTACCCTCAACTCACTTCAAAAAGACTCCCACAACACTCACCCACTTCAATTTCCCGCTTGTCACTTCAAAAACACTTCCACAACGCTCTCCCACTTTATCTTCCTGCACCCACTTCCAGATTACCCTCACCTCACTTCAAAAACACTCCCCCAACACTCACCCACTTCAATTTCCCGCTTGTCACTTCAAAAACACTTCCACAACGCTCACCCACTTCAATTTCCCATTTGTCACCTCAAAAACACTTCCACAACGCTCTCCCACTTTATCTTCCTGCACCCACTTCCAAATTACCCTCAACTCACTCCAAAACACTCCCACAACACTCACCCACTTCAATTTCCCGCTTGTCACTTCAAAAACACTTCCACAACGCTCACCCACTTCAATTTCCCGCTTGTCACTTCAAAAACACTTCCACAACGCTCTCCCACTTCAATTTCCTGCACCCACTCCCATAATACCCTCAACTCACTTCAAAAACACTTCCACAACACTCACCTACTTCAATTTCCCGCTTGTCACTTCAAAACACTTCCACAAAGCTCTCCCACTTCAATTTCCTACACCCACTTCCATATTACCCTCAACTCACTTCAAAAACACTCCCACAACACTCACCCACGTTAACTTCCCGCTTGTCACTTAAAAAACACTTCCACAACGCTCTCCCACTTCAATTTCCTACACCCACTCCCACATTACCCTCAACTCACTTCAAAAAGACTCCCACAACACTCACCGACTTCAATTTCCCGCTTGTCACTTCAAAAACACTTCTACAAAGCTCTCCCACTTCAATTTCCTACACCCACTTCCATATTACCCTCAACTCACTTCAAAAACACTCCCACAACACTCACCCACTTCAATTTCCCGCTTGTCACTTCAAAAACACTCCCACAACACTCACCCACTTCAATTTGCCACTTGTCACTTCAAAAACACTTCCACAACGCTCTCCCACTTTATCTTCCTGCACCCACTTCCAGATTACCCTCAACTCACCTCAAAAACACTCCCCCAACACTCACCCACTTCAATTTCCCGCTTGTCACTTCAAAAACACTTCCACAACGCTCACCCACTTCAATTTCCCATTTGTCACCTCAAAAACACTTCCACAACGCTCTCCCACTTTATCTTCCTGCACCCACTTCCAAATTACCCTCAACTCACTTCAAAAACACTCCCACAACACTCACCCACTTCAATTTCCCGCTTGTCACTTCAAAAACACTTCCACAACGCTCACCCACTTCAATTTCCCGCTTGTCACTTCAAAAACACTTCCACAACGCTCTCCCACTTCAATTTCCTGCACCCACTCCCATACTACCCTCAACTCACTTCAAAAACACTCCCACAACACTCACCCACTTCAATTTCCCGCTTGTCACTTCAAAAACACTTCCACAATGCTCTCCCACTTCAATTTCCCGCTTGTCACTTCAAAAACACTTCCACAACGCTCACCCACTTCAATTTCCCGCTTGTCACTTCAAAAACACTTCCACAACGCTCTCCCACTTCAATTTCCTGCACCCACTCCCATAATACCCTCAACTCACTTCAAAAACACTTCCACAACACTCACCTACTTCAATTTCCCGCTTGTCACTTCAAAAACACTTCCACAAAGCTCTCCCACTTCAATTTCCTACACCCACTTCCATATTACCCTCAACTCACTTCAAAAACACTCCCACAACACTCACCCACGTTAACTTCCCGCTTGTCACTTAAAAAACACTTCCACAACGCTCTCCCACTTCAATTTCCTACACCCACTCCCACATTACCCTCAACTCACTTCAAAAAGACTCCCACAACACTCACCCACTTCAATTTCCCGCTTGTCACTTCAAAAACACTTCCACAACGCTCTCCCACTTCAATTTCCTGCACCCACTCCCATACTACCCTCAACTCACTTCAAAAACACTCCCACAACACTCACCCACTTCAATTTCCCGCTTGTCACTTCAAAAACACTTCCACAATGCTCTCCCACTTCAATTTCCTGCACCCACTCCCACATTACCCTCAACTCACTTTCAAAAACACTCCCACAACACTCACCCACTTCAATTTCCCGCTTGTCACTTCAAAAACACTCCCACAACGCTCACCCACTTCAATTTGCCGCTTGTCACTTCAAAAACACTTCCACAACGCTCTCCCACTTCAATTTCCTGCACCCACTCCTACATTACCCTCAACTCACTTTCAAAAACACTCCAACAACACGCACCCACTTCAATTTCCCGCTTGTCACTTCAAAAACACTTCCACAATGCTCTCCCACTTCAATTTCCTGCACCCACTCCCATAATACCCTCAACTCACTTCAAAAACACTTCCACAACACTCACCTACTTCAATTTCCCGCTTGTCACTTCAAAAACACTTCCACAAAGCTCTCCCACTTCAATTTCCTACACCCACTTCCATATTACCCTCAACTCACTTCAAAAACACTCCCACAACACTCACCCACGTTAACTTCCCGCTTGTCACTTAAAAAACACTTCCGCAACGTTCTCCCACTTCAATTTCCTGCACCCACTCCCACATTACCCTCAACTCACTTCAGAAAGACTCCCACAACACTCACCCACTTCAATTTCCCGCTTGTCACTTCAAAAACACTCCCACAACGCTCACCCACTTCAATTTGCCACTTGTCACTTCAAAAACACTTCCACAACGCTCTCCCACTTTATCTTCCTGCACCCACTTCCAGATTACCCTCAACTCACTTCAAAAACACTCCCCCAACACTCACCCACTTCAATTTCCCGCTTGTCACTTCAAAAACACTTCCACAACGCTCTCCCACTTCAATTTCCTACACCCACTCCCACATTACCCTCAACTCACTTCAAAAACACTCCCACAACACTCACCCACTTCAATTTCCCGCTTGTCACTTCAAAAACACTTCCACAAAGCTCTTCCACTTCAATTTCCTACACCCACTTCCATATTACCCTCAACTCACTTCAAAAACACTCCCACAACACTCACCCACGTTAACGTCCCGCTTGTCACTTAAAAAACACTTCCACAACGTTCTCCCACTTCAATTTCCTGCACCCACTCCCACATTACCCTCAACTCACTTCAGAAAGACTCCCACAACACTCACCCACTTCAATTTCCCGCTTGTCACTTCAAAAACACTCCCACAACGCTCACCCACTTCAATTTGCCACTTGTCACTTCAAAAACACTTCCACAACGCTCTCTCACTTTATCTTCCTGCACCCACTTCCAAATTACCCTCAACTCACTTCAAAAACACTCCCACAACACTTACCCACTTCAATTTCCCGCTTGTCACTTCAAAAACACTCCCACAACACTCACCCACTTCAATTTCCCGCTTGTCACTTCAAAAACACTCCCACAACGCTCACCCACTTCAATTTGCCACTTGTCACTTCAAAAACACTTCCACAACGCTCTCCCACTTTATCTTCCTGCACCCACTTCCAAATTACCCTCAACTCACTTCAAAAACACTCCCACAACACTCACCCACTTCAATTTCCCGCTTGTCACTTCAAAAACACTTCCACAACGCTCTCCCACTTCAATTTCCTGCACCCACTCCCATAATACCCTCAACTCACTTCAAAAACACTTCCACAACACTCACCTACTTCAATTTCCCGCTTGTCACTTTAAAAACACTTCCACAAAGCTCTCCCACTTCAATTTCCTACACCCACTTCCATATTACCCTCAACTCACTTCAAAAACACTCCCACAACACTCACCCACGTTAACTTCCCGCTTGTCACTTAAAAAACACTTCCGCAACGTTCTCCCACTTCAATTTCCTGCACCCACTCCCACATTACCCTCAACTCACTTCAGAAAGACTCCCACAACACTCACCCACTTCAATTTCCCGCTTGTCACTTCAAAAACACTCCCACAACGCTCACCCACTTCAATTTGCCACTTGTCACTTCAAAAACACTTCCACAACGCTCTCCCACTTTATCTTCCTGCACCCACTTCCAGATTACCCTCAACTCACTTTAAAAACACTCCCCCAACACTCACCCACTTCAATTTCCCGCTTGTCACTTCAAAAACACTTCCACAACGCTCTCCCACTTTATCTTCCTGCACCCACTTCCAGATTACCCTCAACTCACTTCAAAAACACTCCCCCAACACTCACCCACTTCAATTTCCCGCTTGTCACTTCAAAACACTTCCACAACGCTCTCCCACTTCAATTTCCTACACCCACTCCCACATTACCCTCAACTCACTTCAAAAACACTCCCACAACACTCACCCACTTCAATTTCCCGCTTGTCACTTCAAAAACACTTCCACAAAGCTCTTCCACTTCAATTTCCTACACCCACTTCCATATTACCCTCAACTCACTTCAAAAACACTCCCACAACACTCACCCACGTTAACGTCCCGCTTGTCACTTAAAAAACACTTCCACAACGTTCTCCCACTTCAATTTCCTGCACCCACTCCCACATTACCCTCAACTCACTTCAGAAAGACTCCCACAACACTCACCCACTTCAATTTCCCGCTTGTCACTTCAAAAACACTCCCACAACGCTCACCCACTTCAATTTGCCACTTGTCACTTCAAAAACACTTCCACAACGCTCTCTCACTTTATCTTCCTGCACCCACTTCCAAATTACCCTCAACTCACTTCAAAAACACTCCCACAACACTTACCCACTTCAATTTCCCGCTTGTCACTTCAAAAACACTCCCACAACACTCACCCACTTCAATTTCCCGCTTGTCACTTCAAAAACACTCCCACAACGCTCACCCACTTCAATTTGCCACTTGTCACTTCAAAAACACTTCCACAACGCTCTCCCACTTTATCTTCCTGCACCCACTTCCAAATTACCCTCAACTCACTTCAAAAACACTCCCACAACACTCACCCACTTCAATTTCCCGCTTGTCACTTCAAAAACACTTCCACAACGCTCTCCCACTTCAATTTCCTACACCCACTCCCACATTACCCTCAACTCACTTCAAAAACACTCCCACAACACTCACCCACTTCAATTTCCCGCTTGTCACTTCAAAAACACTTCCACAAAGCTCTTCCACTTCAATTTCCTACACCCACTTCCATATTACCCTCAACTCACTTCAAAAACACTCCCACAACACTCACCCACTTCAATTTCCCGCTTGTCACTTCAAAAACACTCCCACAACGCTCACCCACTTCAATTTGCCACTTGTCACTTCAAAAACACTTCCACAACGCTCTCCCACTTCAATTTCCTGCACCCACTCCCACATTACCCTCAACTCACTTCAAAAACACTCCCACAACACTCACCCACTTCAATTTCCCGCTTGTCACTTCAAAAACACTCCCACAACGCTCACCCACTTCAATTTGCCACTTGTCACTTCAAAAACACTTCCACAACGCTCTCCCACTTTATCTTCCTGCACCCACTTCCAGATTACCCTCAACTCACTTCAAAAACACTCCCCCAACACTCACCCACTTCAATTTCCCGCTTGTCACTTCAAAAACACTCCCACAACGCTCTCCCACTTCAATTTCCTACACCCACTCCCACATTACCCTCAACTCACTTCAAAAACACTCCCACAACACTCACCCACTTCAATTTCCCGCTTGTCACTTCAAAAACACTTCCACAAAGCTCTTCCACTTCAATTTCCTACACCCACTTCCATATTACCCTCAACTCACTTCAAAAACACTCCCACAACACTCACCCACGTTAACGTCCCGCTTGTCATTTAAAAAACACTTCCACAACGTTCTCCCACTTCAATTTCCTGCACCCACTCCCACATTACCCTCAACTCACTTCAGAAAGACTCCCACAACACTCACCCACTTCAATTTCCCGCTTGTCACTTCAAAAACACTCCCACAACGCTCACCCACTTCAATTTGCCACTTGTCACTTCAAAAACACTTCCACAACGCTCTCTCACTTATCTTCCTGCACCCACTTCCAAATTACCCTCAACTCACTTCAAAAACACTCCCACAACACTTACCCACTTCAATTTCCCGCTTGTCACTGCAAAAACACTCCCACAACACTCACCCACTTCAATTTCCCGCTTGTCACTTCAAAAACACTCCCACAACGCTCACCCACTTCAATTTGCCACTTGTCACTTCAAAAACACTTCCACAACGCTCTCCCACTTTATCTTCCTGCACCCACTTCCAAATTACCCTCAACTCACTTCAAAAACACTCCCACAACACTCACCCACTTCAATTTCCCGCTTGTCACTTCAAAAACACTTCCACAACGCTCTCCCACTTCAATTTCCTACACCCACTCCCACATTACCCTCAACTCACTTCAAAAACACTCCCACAACACTCACCCACTTCAATTTCCCGCTTGTCACTTCAAAAACACTCCCACAACGCTCACCCACTTCAATTTGCCACTTGTCACTTCAAAAACACTTCCACAACGCTCTCCCACTTTATCTTCCTGCACCCACTTCCAAATTACCCTCAACTCACTTCAAAAACACTCCCACAACACTCACCCACTTCAATTTCCCGCTTGTCACTTCAAAAACACTTCCACAACGCTCTCCCACTTCAATTTCCTACACCCACTCCCACATTACCCTCAACTCACTTCAAAAACACTCCCACAACACTCACCCACTTCAATTTCCCATTTGTCACCTCAAAAACACTTCCACAACGCTCTCCCACTTTATCTTCCTGCACCCACTTCCAAATTACCCTTAACTCACTTCAAAAACACTCCCACAACACTTACCCACTTCAATTTCCCGCTTGTCACTTCAAAAACACTTCCACAACGCTCACACACTTCAATTTCCCGCTTGTCACTTCAAAAACACTTCCACAACGCTCTCCCACTTCAATTTCCTGCACCCACTCCCATATTACCCTCAACTCACTTCAAAAACACTCCCACAACACTCACCCACTTCAATTTCCCGCTTGTCACTTCAAAAATACTTCCACAACGCTCACCCACTTCAATTTCCCGCTTGTCACTTCAAAAACACTTCCACAAAGCTCTCCCACTTCAATTTCCTACACCCACTTCCATATTACCCTCAACTCACTTCAAAAACACTCCCACAACACTCACCCACGTTAACTTCCCGCTTGTCACTTAAAAAACACTTCCACAACGTTCTCCCACTTCAATTTCCTGCACCCACTCCCACATTACCCTCAACTCACTTCAGAAAGACTCCCACAACACTCACCCACTTCAATTTCCCGCTTGTTACTTCAAAAACACTTCCACAACGCTCACCCACTTCAATTTCCCGCTTGTCACTTCAAAAACACTTCCACAAAGCTCTCCCACTTCAATTTCCTACACCCACTTCCATATTACCGTCAACTCACTTCAAAAACACTCCCACAACACTCACCCACGTTAACTTCCCGCTTGTCACTTAAAAAACACTTCCACAACGTTCTCCCACTTCAATTTCCTGCACCCACTCCCACATTACCCTCAACTCACTTCAGAAAGACTCCCACAACACTCACCCACTTCAATTTCCCGCTTGTCACTTCAAAAACACTCCCACAACGCTCACCCACTTCAATTTGCCACTTGTCACTTCAAAAACACTTCCACAACGCTCTCCCACTTTATCTTCCTGCACCCACTTCCAAATTACCCTCAACTCACTTCAAAAACACTCCCACAACACTCACCCACTTCAATTTCCCGCTTGTCACTTCAAAAACACTTCCACAACGCTCTCCCACTTCAATTTCCTACACCCACTCCCACATTACCCTCAACTCACTTCAAAAACACTCCCACAACACTCACCCACTTCAATTTCCCGCTTGTCACTTCAAAAACACTCCCACAACGCTCACCCACTTCAATTTGCCACTTGTCACTTCAAAAACACTTCCACAACGCTCTCCCACTTTATCTTCCTGCACCCACTTCCAAATTACCCTCAACTCACTTCAAAAACACTCCCACAACACTCACCCACTTCAATTTCCCGCTTGTCACTTCAAAAACACTTCCACAACGCTCTCCCACTTCAATTTCCTACACCCACTCCCACATTACCCTCAACTCACTTTAAAAACACTCCCACAACACTCACCCACTTCAATTTCCCATTTGTCACCTCAAAAACACTTCCACAACGCTCTCCCACTTTATCTTCCTGCACCCACTTCCAAATTACCCTCAACTCACTTCAAAAACACTCCCACAACACTTACCCACTTCAATTTCCCGCTTGTCACTTCAAAACACTCCCACAACACTCACCCACTTCAATTTGCCGCTTGTCAATTCAAAAACACTTCCACAACGCTCTCCCACTTCAATTTCCTGCACCCACTCCCACATTACCCTCAACTCACTTTCAAAAACACTCCAACAACACGCACCCACTTCAATTTCCCGCTTGTCACTTCAAAAACACTTCCACAATCCTCTCCCACTTCAATTTCCTGCACCCACTCCCACATTACCCTCAACTCACTTTCAAAAACACTCCCACAACACTCACCCACTGCAATTTCCCGCTTTTCACTTCAAAAACACTCCCACAATGCTCACCCACTTCAATTTGCCGCTTGTCACTTCAAAAACACTTCCACAATGCTCTCCCACTTCAATTTCCTGCACCCACTCCCACATTACCCTCAACTCACTTCAAAAACACTCCCACAACACTCACCCACTTCAATTTCCCATTTGTCACCTCAAAAACACTTCCACAACGCTCTCCCACTTTATCTTCCTGCACCCACTTCCAAATTACCCTCAACTCACTTCAAAAACACTGCCACAACACTCACCCACTTCAATTTCCCGCTTGTCACTTCAAAAACACTCCCACAACACTCAACCACTGCAATTTCCCGCTTGTCACTTCAAAAACACTCCCACAATGCTCACCCACTTCAATTTGCCGCTTGTCACTTCAAAAACACTTCCACAATGCTCTCCCACTTCAATTTCCTACACCCACTCCCACATTACCCTCAACTCACTTCAAAAACACTCCCACAACACTCACCCACTTCAATTTCCCATTTGTCACCTCAAAAACACTTCCACAACGCTCTCCCACTTTATCTTCCTGCACCCACTTCCAAATTACCCTCAACTCACTTCAAAAACACTCCCACAACACTCACCCACTTCAATTTCCCGCTTGTCACTTCAAAAACAGTTCCACAACGCTCACCCACTTCAATTTCCCGCTTGTCACTTCAAAAACACTTCCACAACGCTCTCCCACTTCAATTTCCTGCACCCACTCCCATATTACCCTCAACTCACTTCAAAAACACTCCCACAACACTCACCCACTTCAATTTCCCGCTTGTCACTTCAAAAACACTTCCACAACGCTCACCCACTTCAATTTCCCGCTTGTCACTTCAAAAACACTCCCACAACATGTGAGAAGGTATACTCCGTAGGTATCGAGAGTCGAGACAAAGGGGGATAGATGTGCACAAGAGGGTTCAAAGATCTTAGAGAGGAGCGGGTCACGGCGGTAGCCAGCGGAGCAAGTTATCGGTTTCAAGGTAATCGTATTCATTAAAGAGCAGAACTAAGTGAGGAGCGAGGAAACTTATATACATTTGTACAGAAGGAAGCGAACAACAGAAAAGCTTGACGCAAGTCCAGCAAAAAGTCCTGGGGCATGGCGTTGACATTGAGAAATACCAAGAGTATAAACAAAGGAAATAAGTGTGGCATACAAGCGTGAGGGTGTGTTACACCGTCTATGACAAATGAAATAAGCGGATCACACCATAGAATGGTGTGGATTGCCACAGAAAGGTGTGGGTGCAACGACAGGTGTGGGTGATACATGTGGGAGCGTAAGCGAGGACATGGATATCGCAAACAGGAAGGTAGAAGGAGAAGTGCGACGATATGAGCTGATATAGCATGAAAACAGGATATGACAGCGAAGATCGTGGGAAAAATAGAAAGACATGACGGAGATAGAATATAACAGAGGGATATGTATATCCGAGACATGTAAGAATAGAACAAACGAAAAGGACTCAATTGGAGGTAAGAACAATTATTCTGACACTCTCTCTCGAATGAAACACCCAAGTAATTGAGCAAACTTAGTGTGTAAGACATTTGGAAGACCCTTCGTCATAATATCAGTGACATTTTCCTTGGTAGAGACGTAGTGGAGCTGAAATATGTTATTGAGATGGCATTCTCTGGTGTAGTGATAGGCTATATCGATGTGTTTGGTTTTGTGGTGGTAAACTGGGTTGTTGGCGAGAGCAACACTGGCTTGAGTATCGCAGTATATATCGACAGGAATGCTGAGGTTGAATTGCTTGACGGCGTGTGTATACCATTTGGCTTGTCGAGCTGTGGTAAAGAGTGCAAGCTGAAAGACGTAACCAGTATAAGAACGACGGGTATCAAGACAATTAGCAAAAGAAGCATCCGAAAAACCTTCCAACTTAACAGAACCAGAACAAGGATATATGAGAACAGCATCATGGGTACCAGAAATATAACGAAAGACTCTCTTGACAGCAGTATGATGGATATCAAGAGGACGAGAAAAGAATTGGGAGAAGTATGAAACAACGAAGGCAAGATCAGGACGAGTACAAGTAATGAGATACATGAGGGCATGTAAAGTTTGGGTATAGTATAAAGGTGGCTATTAGTTAGATTACCAGAATCTAACTAATAACAGCTGCCTTAATATCTATATAAATAAGAGTCTGAATAGTTGTAATATCTTCAAGTCACTTGTGATTGTGGAGAGACTTAATTAACCATTGTAAACTCTTGTATTTGTTGCTAACTGCTAAGTTGCTTGCCCTTTCACTGAAGGGGGGAATGGGCTTCTTTTATAGAAAGTCCCAAGCCTGTATGAGTCATAGTGACTCTTAAACTAAATTAACTATGATGTCAGAAGTGACTCAGTTCCTATGAGTCAGTGGTGACTCCTTTCTTAATGTTGAGTCACACCTGTGAGTCAGAGGTGACTCCTATCTAATTGTTGAGTCATACCTATGAGTCAGAGGTGACTCAATTTCTTGAGTCATACCTGTGAGTCAGAGGTAGGTCACTCCTAGCTAATGAGTCATAGATGTTCTAGTAATATCTATGTTAATTAATAATAATAATAATGAAAATAATAATGAAAATACTATGTTCCTGCTCTGTCCTGTGTAATGATAGAAGTTACATGTGTATGTAATTTCCTATCCTTACAGGGCACCAATCATCTGTTGATAGAGATTCTGGTCAACAGGAAATTCATCATCCATGGCTTTGCGAAGCTGGGCCTTTGGATCAATAGGTGTTGAAACAGAGCGAGATTGATTCATTCCGAAGCGCTGTAGTATCTGTGTGATATAGAGAGGTTGTCCAAGTGTGATTGCGTCGTTGTGGTATTGAATTTCGATTCCAAGCATGTAGGAGAGCTTGCCTTTAACAGTGACCTTAAAGTGCGTTTGCAGGAAAGTAGTGAGTTTCTGCAGGTCAGCAGTGGAGCCAGCAAGAGCAATATCGTCGACATAGACAGTCATAATAATTTTGCTTGTGGTGCTGATAAAGACAGAGAGATCGAAGTGCATGGGAATGAAGTGTTGTTCAGCAAGGACAGAGCATAGTTTTCTATACCACTGTAGCGGAGCTTGTTTCAAACCGTAGAGTGCCTTTGTAAGTAAAAGGACTTTGTTTTCGAGGCCGAGTCCAGGAGGAGGTGTGACCCAGATTTCTTCGTCAAGGGGACCATAGGTGAACGCTGATTTAATGTCAGGTTGAGCAGTATCAGTATCAAGGTTGTGTAGTGCTGCAAGGGCTATTAGGAGACGTAAAGAATTGTACCGCGTCACTGGTGCGAAAGTCTCACTAAGATCGATTCCGGAGATTTGTGAGAAGCCCTTAACCACTAAACGTGCCTTGTACCTCTTGATTGATCCATCTTCCAACAGTTTAAGAGTGTAAACCCAGCGTGATCCAATAGCTTTCCTGCCATCTGGTTAGTCAGTAGCGTCATGAACTTCCCAAACACCTTGCGATTCAAGAGAAGATTGCTCTTCTCTCATAGCGTCAATCCACTTATCGACATCTTCAGACTTCATAGCTTGGGAGTAGGTGGGAGGACCAAGTGTGACGTTGGCCTGACCAATTTCTTCCTCAATTAATGCTGCAGAGTCCCCACCAATTTTGGCTAGAAATATCTGAGCTGTGTCTTCTCCAAAGGCTGCGTTGTTTCTTGGGAAACCATAGCGCTCGATTTTCTTCTTCAAGCGTTGAGAACGCTTGAGGTTAGGACCTTCGGAGCTGCCTGATGGAGGGGGAGAAGAGCGTCGAGATGTTTTGGGTGCAGAAGGTGGTGGAAGAATGTGTCGTGGAGGTGTGGTAGGAGTTTCATTATAAAGCTGTTGTAAAACAGCTCTCTCTGATTCTGATAACTCTTCTTCATCGAAGTACTGTTCATATTCGTCATGATTGTGTTGTGACGATAAGGGAATATCGACAGTAGGTTTGGTTGAAGATAGTAGGAGTTCGACAGGAGGTGCAGGAGGTAGAGGCTTTATTGGTGTAGGAGAACCAAAAGCGCCTGGCATTCGCTGCGGCTTTTGTGGGGTTTGCTGAAGTTGCGGGACTGTTGTAGGTGTTGAAGATTGACCAGGTTGAGACGAAGCTACTTGATCAGGTTCTGAAGAGTTTAACTCTGTACGGAGATACATTTCAACGGAGGTGATGTTATCGGACGGGATAAACTTGACCTGACGGACTGTGTATACTCTTCTTTCTGATGGTATGTAAACACGGAACATCGATGGGGTTCCAGTGTAGCCAACTAATGTTCCATCAATCCCTCTTGGATCTAACTTGCTGCCAGCAGGACGTTTCTCCTTGGGAATGTGAACAATGCAAGGTGTACCAAAGGGTCGAAGATGTTTGATGGAGGGTAGGCGATTGTTGAGTACTTCAAACGGCGTCTTCCCATTAAGAGCTGAGTGAGGGAGGCGGTTGCGGATGTAGGTTGCCCATGCATAGCATTCCGCCCAAATGAATTGAGGGTAGTCCTCAAGGGTAGGTCGACACATGTGGGCGAGAGTCAGGTTGTAGAGTTCTGGAACACCATTTGACTCTGGGGAGTATGCTGCGGTGGTTTGATGTATCATGCCTTTATTTTCGCAGTAAGCAGACCATTCATTATTCACGAATTCTCCACCATTATCAGTGCGCCAATTTCTCGGATATCGTCCAGTTTTTGTGTTGATCTCTTCACAGTAAGCCTTCATATGCCTTACAGCATCGGACTTGTATTTGAAGAATGCAATTATGGGGAATCGAGAGAAATCGTCGATCATTGATAGGTAGAAGCGATGACCACCAAGCGAGGTAATAGGGAGAGGTCCAGCGAGATCTGCGTGGAGTAGTTCCCATGGTTCCTTTATGTTATGTGTGACTGGTTTGGGAGTTTGGTGTGTCGAGTTGTATTTGGTACATAAGTGACAATAGAATTGCGAGGGAGGTTTTGGAAGCAGGTTTCCATTGGCGAAGATGTTGGAGGCTTTGTTCCAGGAGTGAGGCAAGGAGTGACCTAGTGCTTCGTGCCAAAATTGAACAGAAGACTTGTAAGCAGTACCGAAACCAACAGCAGATTCAAACATATAAACATGAGCACCAAGTTCAGCGCGTAACACGGTGGAGTAGTCCGTCTTGAGTTTAATATCAAGAGTTTTGTTTTCTCCATGAAGGTATGCGTTTCCAATCAAATCAATCATTCTCCACGAGACCAAGTTCACTTCATTCCATTCAGGTAGATACAAAACATCAGACAGTGAGATATTCGAAACCCTTCCACCAATCCCCACAGACAGATAAACATTTCCCCTATACTTCAAGAAGAGCACTTGACCACCACCAACAGTTATTCCCACACGATGGGAGACTGAATTGATGAGGCAGAAAAAGTCAGCTGTGATGTGGTGAGAGGCGCCAGTATCGAGGATCTATACCTGGTATGTTGTAGCATCTCGAGCTTTGAGAGCAAGACCAAGAGCAGAAGAAGAAGAACCAGCAGAAGAAGACGAGGAAGGACCAGACATGGGACCAGAAGGCGAAGAGACAGAAAAGGCGAGAAGAGACGAAGTACTGCTACCAATGTATCCAGAAGCAAGCCAGGCAACACCACTTGAATAAGAAGGTGTAGTGGTGACCAGAGCTGTGGAAGTTGAGGGTGCCAAGGAGGAGACGGCGGCAGCAGCAACGCCCTTGCGTTGGTTCTCTTGATGTTTCTTGAGCCTGAAGCATTTGTTATAAACATGATCCGAGAAGGGATGTCCATTCTTCTTGCACCAAGTACACTTGGTTGGAGCTGCTTGCGCAGTGCTGCCAGGGCGAGAGTTGTTGTTCTTGGGGCAAGGCTAAGGTGCTTGACCTTGGCCTTTGGGCTTGTTGGCGAAGAATGCCTTAGCATTATCTTCGTTGGTCTTCATGTTTCGAAGGTAGGTTTGATGGTCTTCAAATCGTTGGGAGTCCTTGGCTTGGAGGATGTTGACTGTATTGTTGAATGACTGTGGTAGCAAGTTCAAGAGGATTGCACTCTTGATGGGGTCGCTTTCGAAGAAAGGCCTAAGGGCAGTGGCGAGAGCATCAGTTCCATTGAGGGAGCGAGTGTTGGCCTGGGCCCAGGAGTTGCCAAATCGAAGGAGGTAGTCATTGATGGATTCCGAGTCAGACATTGACAGATTGAGGATATCGCGGAAAGTATGGAAGGGAGAGGCGACATTCTGACGATTAAAGGTGTCCTGAAGAGTTTTCTAGGCATCGTAGGCAGTAGAGCAGCCGTCAATGACATACTGCTAGTCCTGTTCAATGGTGAGTTGAATTGTCATGATGGCAAGCAACTCTTTCTTCTTGTGTTGCTTAAGCAGAGCGGCATCGGTAGGAGGAACTTGTTGAGTGGCGATGAGATCGTCAAAGTCGTGAATGGGGAGAACACGTTGCATGAGCTTGGCCCAGCGAGTGTAATTGGATTGACCTTGAAGCTTCTCTAAGCTTTCAAGTTTGAAGGGCATGGAGGAGGAGCCAGTCGACATGTTGGGTTTGACGTCAGTAGTATCAGTCATAGTAAAGATGCGGCGAAGGGTGTGAGGAAAGACGAGGTAGTTGAGACCGAATAAGCGTGCAGAGGTGAGCGCAATGAGATCTGAGAAGAACCAGCTGTGCTAATTGATTAAACAATAGTAGCGGCAGGCGGGCTCATAACCTGTGAGAAGGTATACTCCATAGGTATCGAGAGTCAAGACAAAGGGGGATAGATGTGCACAAGAGGGTTCAAAGATCTTAGAGAGAAGTGGGTCACGGCAGTAGCCAGCGGAGCAAGTTATCGGTTTCAAGGTAATCGTATTCACTAAAGAGCAAAACTAAGTGGGGAGCGAGCGACCTTATATACATGAGTAGGGAAGGAAGCGAGCAACAAAAAAGCTCCACGCAAGTCCAGCAAAAAGTCCTGGGGCATGGCGTTGACCCTGAGAAATACCAAGAGTATTAACAAAAGAAATAAGTGTGGCACACCAGCGTGAGGGTGTGTTACACCGTCTATGACAAATGAAATCAGCGATCCACAGAAAGGTGTGGGTGCAACGACAGGTGTGGGTGATACATGTGGGAGCGTAAGCAAGGACATGGATATCCCAAACAGGAAGGTAGAAGGAGAAGTGCGACGATATGAGCTGATAAGTATGAAAACAGGATATGACAGCGTAGATCGTGGGAACAATAGAAAGACATGACGGAGATAGAATATAACAGAGGGATATGTATATCCGAGACATGTAAGAATAGAACAAACGAAAAGGACTCAATTGGGGGTAAGAACAATTATTCTGACACAATACTCACCCACTTCAATTTCCTGCTTGTTACTTCAAAAACACTTCCACAACGCTCTCCCACTTCAATTTCCTGCACCCACTCCCACATTACCCTCAACTCACTTTCAAAAACACTCCCACAACACTCACCCACTGCAATTTCCTGCTTGTCACTTCAAAAACACTTCCACAACGCTCTCCCACTTCAATTTCCTACACCCACTCCCACATTACCCTCAACTCACTTCAAAAACACTCCCACAACACTCACCAACTTCAATTTCCCGCTTGTCACTTCAAAAACACTTCCACAACGCTCTCCCACTTTATCTTCCTGCACCCACTTCCACATTACCCTCAACTCACTTCAAAAACACTCCCACAACACTCACCCACTTCAATTTCCCGCTTGTCACTTCAAAAACACTTCCACAACGCTCTCCCACTTCAATTTCCTACACCCACTCCCACATTACCCTCAACTCACTTCAAAAACACTCCCACAACACTCACCAACTTCAATTTCCCGCTTGTCACTTCAAAAACACTTCCACAACGCTCACCCACTTTATCTTCCTGCACCCACTTCCACATTACCCTCAACTCACTTCAAAAACACTTCCACAACACTCACCCACTTCAATTTCCCGCTTGTCACTTCAAAAACACTCCCACAACGCTCACCCACTTCAATTTGCCGCTTGTCACTTCAAAAACATTTCCACAACGCTCTCCCACTTTATCTTCCTGCACCCACTTCCAAATTACCCTCAACTCACTTCAAAAACACTCCCACAACACTCACCTACTTCAATTTCCCGCTTGTCACTTCAAAAACACTTCCACAACGCTCACCCACTTCAATTTCCCGCTTGTCACTTCAAAAACACTTCCACAACGCTCTCCCACTTCAATTTCCTGCACCCACTCCCATTTTACCCTCAACTCACTTCAAAAACACTCCCACAACACTCACCCACTTCAATTTCCCGCTTGTCACCTTAAAAACACTTCCACAACGCTCTCCCACTTTATCTTCCTGCACCCACTTCCAAATTACCCTCAACTCACTTCAAAAACACTCCCATAACACTGACCCACTTCAATTTCCCGCTTGTCACTTCAAAAACACTTCCACAACGCTCACCCACTTCAATTTCCCGCTTGTCACTTCAAAAACACTTCCACAATGCTCTCCCACTTCAATTTCCTGCACCCACTCCCACATTACCCTCAACTCACTTCAAAAACACTCCCACAACACTCACCCACTTCAATTTCCCGCTTGTCACTTCAAAAACACTTCCACAACGCTCACCCACTTCAATTTCCTGCTTGTCACTTCAAAAACACTTCCACAATGCTCTCCCACTTCAATTTCTTGCACCCACTCCCACATTACCCTCAACTCACTTTCAAAAACACTCCCACAACACTCACCCACTTCAATTTCCCGCTTGTCACTTCAAAAACACTCCCACAATGCTCACCCACTTCAATTTGCCGCTTGTCACTTCAAAAACACTTCCACAACGCTCTCCCACTTCAATTTCCTGCACCCACTCCTACATTACCCTCAACTTACTTCAGAAACACTCCCACAACACTCACGCACTTCAATTTCCCGCTTGTCACTTCAAAAACACTCCCACAACGCTCACCAAACTTCAATTTCCTGCACCCACTCCCACATTACCCTCAACTTACTTCAAAAACACTTTCACAACACTCACCCACTTTAATTTACCGCTTGTCACTTCAAAAACACTTCCACAATGCTCTCCCACTTCAGTTTCCTGCACCCATTTCCATATTACCCTCAACTCACTTCAATAACACTCCCACAACACTCACCCACTTCAATTTCCCGCTTGTCACTTCAAAAACACTTCCACAACGCTCTTCCACTTCAATTTCCTGCACCCACTCCCACATTACCCTCAACTCACTTTCAAAAACACTCCCACAACACTCACCCACTTTAATTTCCCGCTTGTCACTTCAAAAAAACTCCCACAACGCTCACCCACTTCAGTTTGCCGCTTGTCACTTCAAAAACACTTCCACAACGCTCTCCCACTTCAATTTCCTGCACCCACTCCCACATTACCCTCAACTCACTTTCAAAAACACTCCCACAACACTCACCCACTTCAATTTCCCGCTTGTCACTTCAAAAACACTCCCACAACGCTCACCCACTTCAGTTTGCCGCTTGTCACTTCAAAAACACTTCCACAATGCTCTCCCACTTCAATTTCCTGCACCCACTTCCATATTACCCTCAACTCACTTCAAAAAAACTCCCACAACGCTCACCCACTTCAATTTCCTGCACCCACTTCCATATTACCCTCAACTCACTTCAAAAACACTCCCACAACACTCACCCACTTCAATTTCCCGCTTGTCACTTCAAAAAAACTCCCACAACGCTCACCCACTTCAGTTTGCCGCTTGTCACTTCAAAAACACTTCCACAACGCTCTCCCACTTCAATTTCCTACACCCACTCCCACATTACCCTCAACTCACTTTCAAAAACACTCCCACAACACTCACACACTTCAATTTCCCGCTTGTCACTTCAAAAACACTCCCACAACGCTCACCCACTGCCGCTTGTCACTTCAAAAACACTTCCACAACGCTCTTCCACTTCAATTTCCTGCACCCACTCCCACATTACCCTCAACTCACTTCAGAAACACTCCCACAACACTCACCCACTTCAATTTCCCGTTTGTCACTTCAAAAACACTTCCACAACGCTCTCCCACTTCAATTTCCTGCACCCACTTCCATATTACCCTCAACTCACTTCAAAAACACTCCCACAACACTCACCCACTTCAATTTCCCGCTTGTCACTTCAAAAACACTTCCACAATGCTCTCCCACTTCAATTTCCTACACCCACTTCCACATTACCCTCAACTCACTTCAAAAACACTCCCACAACACTCACCCACTTCAATTTCCCACTTGTCACTTCAATCAAAGAATCTGATAAGATTAATCAGCAGCTCCAGTTGAGGGTAATTGCTGTCGCGCGACCTTACGTGAACATCCGTTCAAAACAACGAATGGGTGTTGTATAACCGGCTCGGTTGAGGGTAACCACCCAGCCCTCGCAATCGTGCTGTGACTGGCGTTGCAAGTGTTCTGTGACCGGCGCGGGTGAGGGTAACCCCCCGTCGTCGCAAGCGTTCTGTGACCGGCGCGGTTGAGGGTAACCCCCCGTCCTCACAAGCGTTCTTTGACCGGTGCCTGGTTGACGGCAATCACGTAGCCTGTGGCTCTCGTCTACGTACACCGTGACTCACGTTCACGTACGCCAGAGGTCCTGTTGTCCGCGTATGCCGTGGCTCCCGTCCACGTGTTGTCCGCGTACGCCGTGACTCCCGTCCACGTACGCCGTAGCTCCTGTTGTCCGCGTACGCGAGCGGTCCTGTTGTCCGCGTACGCCGTAGCTCCGGTTGTCCACGTACGCCGTGACTCCCGTCCACGTATGCCGTGACTCCTGTTTTCTGCATACGCCATGGCTCGTGTCGTCCATGTACGCGGTAACCTCATCGTGCATCAGGTTGTTCGCGCACCCCAATGAAGCCGCTGGCCCTGACCCCCTAGGACGTGGCCCTAACCCCAAGGGGAGGGTCTGTTACAGGTATAGTATAGGCTTAAAATTGAGTTGGAACAACCCCCAGGCCTCCAGCATCACTCCCCGCGACTCTGTAAAATGTTTGGTTTTTGTATATAATTACCCTCAACTCAGCCCAGGCCAAACATTTTGCAACTAATTGGGGGTGCAAGATATGGACTTGGAAGTTGCACCAGTGCGTTTCTGGCGTTATTTAAACCAATATACTACTAACTCCAGTTGGCCTAGCTCAAGTTATAGCTGAGATACCGACGTTCGCATAGTCCTGACCCTGACCCAAACACATATAGATTAATTGAGCTACACGCTCTCACTACGCCAAATACTCCCCCCCCCCTAAATAGAATGTATTTCAGCCAAAATCAGCTGAGTACGTATGAGGATGAAGCCTCCAATTCTAAACCCTACCGCTGTAGGACACCAAAGGGCACCATCCAAACGGCATTCCTTCATTCAGATGGGCAGGACCATTACCGCATTATCAAAATGCGGGCCAAAATCAGACGAATCCTGGAGGTTCAGAAAACCCTCCAGTCCGAATACGAGGAGAAGTTCCCAACAACATTGATTCTGGCCCCATTCATGTCAGGGATGAGTCGAATTTCGGCATTTTAGAAGGAATGGCAATTCCTGGGAAAGATTATAAGCTTTGGATATATGCTTGAAAAGTGGTCACGCACCAAGCAACCCAAGATGCTTATAATACGGCGATAACAGTAGCACCTGGGCAACCGAGAGCTGCAAAAAGAGCAGCGGTTAGAGCTGCCAACGGTTGGCTAACAGCTCATCCAATGCCGTAAACGTCCTGTCACGGACAAATCTCAGCCTTTTTTCATTGGATTTCTTGATTGGTTGTTTTGATCTAGGTAGTTTTTTTTTTTTTTTTTTTGATTTTGCACATCTCAGTCCAAATTTGGTGTATTTGTGATGTTTCTTTTTCAATTGTTTCTGATTTTGCATCTTAGATAAGTTAGTAGAGGAAGAATATAAAATTTAATGTCAGTTCAGTTGTTTTTTGTCCCTAGTATGACGTTCAACGTTGCAGTAATGTTTAGTTCTGGCTTAGGGTCGTTCTTGGGCCACTGCGGGTTAGACTTGTATCCAGCTGCAGGCTATAGCTTCGCTTAAATTATGATAGCCCGTGAGCACGTGTTGGCATAGGTATATGCATAGCCCATAAAAGCACTGAAAATTGTCTAACAAATGACGGAATACATCCGCTACAATAGTTTCCCGCTACAATTCACGTACAGCTCCTGTACCAATTCCACCTCCACTATCATGAACGCCTTTACCCACGCCGTTGTCAGCGGCTTCCAGTTCATCAACAAACGGGGTGCTTCAACTGCCAAAAACATGGAAATGACCATCTCAAAAGTTAGAAAGCCATGGGGACGATTGTGAGGTGCCAGCAGCCTCACACCCACAGCTGTCAGCAAAGGGACGAGTTGCATTGGGGCAGGAACTACGCACGCCAGTAGTAATTGGCAGCAAATATGGGCAAAGTTAGCAATATGATTAGGTAAGAGTTGATAAATTAGTTATCGTCAATGTTATAATAACAGTTGATGTCTAGCCATCAAACATGTCCTGGCCTCAATCAAGTCAGCTTCAAATTCGCGGCAGTATCATGAGCAATTCGGCTGAAATAAGTCACATATCAGACGGAAGTGAAGTTTAGTCAGATGCAGGAAAGTCACGCCCAGATTGCTACTCTCGAAGTATACATCCACCTCCAAGGAGACCCTGAAGATCTCAATGGCGGCCAAAGAGTATTTCATGTCCGATCTGTTCTTCTACAACCCCCTCCCGGATATCAATGAACTTTTCGATTTGCTTGCGGAGGCATGGGCTCATGGACGTACCGTTAGTAATACCTTTTATACTCGTGATGCCGTTGCAGATGCACATGTGAGTATATTCCATCAGAGATCAGATGGAAACCATATGCTAACAGTCATCCAGATGAAAAACTTGCAGTCCACGTGGCGATCCATGCTTGTATACTACTGCAAGAGGCTAATTGGCATCAAGTATGGCTTTGATATTTTGTGCCAGGAGGATATTGTCCAGAAGGTTAGGTACCTGCTAAAGGATGACAGATTTCAATTGCCAATGAATCATCACAAGGTAGTCAAATCCAGTATTGTGAATGTCTGCAAGAGTACTGATTTCAGCTCATAATACACGGGAGCTCAACGCTCTGTTGCTGATGAAATTATTGAAATCATATATGGGCGTTTCTTCTCCGGTGCTAAAAGAATAGGGAGTGTGGATCCAAACTTCATGGGTCAGATCAATAAAGTATTCATGGCCTTCGTTGCTTCAACAATCCAGCATGGTTTGAGGGCATGGAGCAGAGGTGTTATCAATCTTAAGGGGCCAGAGTACAGCTATCTCAATTCTCATTATATGTCACCTATTTGAAATGGTTTTCATGTTTTTTCTGACAAATCCAGGCGCCTATACGAGGATGTTAGCAACCTTTGACCTCTACAATCCACGCTTGCAGAAAATGATTATTGGTGTAGTCAAAATCGGCCTCAATGAATTGATTTGTCATTATATAGGCCCTGTAGAAATCAAACCTGTGACTCCTGCAGCACTGACAGAAGACCAACGTGGGTTCAAGACCGAATTGGAGCAGAGGCTGAATGCAAAAGTTAACCGGCACAATGCACAAATGGCCAGGAATTGTTGGAAGGCGGACAAAATCAGCCGAAGTGAGAAATTGCAATTGCAAGACGCAATGGATGAGGATATGCCCTCGCAAGCGGAGAAACTGCCACCCAAGCAATCAGAGACCAATGGGGTGACAGACAATGTCCTTTTTTACCACAAAGACAATGCCAGTTCAGGATTGAGCTATCCACCAAGCAATCTTAATACTTTTGAGCAAAATGCACAACGGTGCTAGTCGTGTTTAGGACGGAAATGATCCTGCTGTTTGTTGGTTATTTGGTTTGGATGTTGTATTGTTGTGGCTTGTACATGGTGGTTTGTTTTTTCCAAGGTTCTTTGATTTGGCTCCAATTTTCTGTTTATTTTTCTCCACCATTTTTTTTATCATTGAATGTGTTTTTGTATGTCTGATTGTTAAATGTATTGTTATTGCAAGGATAGAAGTGTTCTGCTATTGGACAAAGGTCGTTCCTTAATGTTTGGGGAATTGGATTGGTGTATTTTTTTTTGTCTAATATCAATGTACTAGTTTCATAAGCAATTTCCAATTACAAGTATTTTGTGACTCTCTTCTGATAAGCGGTTGAGCCAGAAACCACACGTAGCAACCTGGGGGCGAAAAGTTTCGGCAAGCATGTCGGAAATGATTGATCTGGGACTTGCAAAGACGGGAAACGTCATAATGTGCACCCCAAATGAATATAGGCATTACAAGATTCCATTGCAAGGATCGTGACTAAAAATGCCAGTCCCTTGTGATGACCAGGTCCCAGTGACAGGATCTCTACGGCCAAAGACGGTACCGTGGTGTCCGTGCCAAGGGGGACGATAGGCATGGATCAGAGAGGGGTAGCTGCGGTTGAGGATGGCAAGAGTGTAGGTGTTTACTTGGTCAAGAGGGTGCACAGGAGCAGGTTCTGGGGCACCGCCGGGAAGGATGACTGAGCGGCAAGTGGTCAAGGTACTGGGCATGGGACTTGGTCAAGGCAGGATCAAGAGGGGCTGTCTAGGCCATGGAAGAGGAGAGTATAAAGTATATTCAAATAACAACTTATTAAGATACAACTGAGGGAAAGAGACAAGTTGTTGCATGAAGAGGAAAGGAAAAGAAGTCAAGACGAGATGGAGAAAGGGCTCTTTATATAGAGATCCTTCTCGACTCAGGAAACTAGAAAGACAGGAACAGAATCATAGCGCCGCGGCTGCGCAGAGGCTGCGCGGCAGCTACGAAAGGTACATGAGTCAAAGGGAATAAGAAATCAGCTGCGCAATAGAAACAACTAGAACATACTAGAAATGGACGGAAACATATAGAAAGCTGTTGCGCAGCAAAGGTTCGTGATACTAGAACCTTCTGGTGGTTTCTCTGAGATTCCGAACTAGGAAGTCGAGCAGTGACAGGGATGCGGGCTGTCGTGTTGCAACGGTTACCAGGAACGGGCTAGGGCATAGGCTAGGTGCATGGGAATGTAGAGTAACACTAGTAGCAAGCAAAACTCTTCGGAGGTCAGGATCAGATGGACATGGATCCACTGTGGCTGATAGTGAGGCTGAGGCCCATGGTGGCTGGGTGTGGGGTAGTCTTGGGTGAGACTAGAAACTCGGTTCATGACAGTAGCCCTCCTTCTATAGGAAAGCTCCAGCAATCTTTCTTGGATTGGTTCTAGGTTGTCGTTGATGATAATCGGGTTGTACCAGGAACCACTCATGGTGCGGGAAGGTTGGCAGGTCTGGGTTTCTGTGGGTAAGCTGTGTGGAAGTGCCTAACAAGTGCTGGGGCGTTCTCGAGGTCGCTTGCGGGTTGCCAGGTAGGGTGATCGTAACTAATCCAACGGACAAGGTACTTGAGTTGTCTTCGGACTAACTTGGAGTCGAAAATCTCTTTAACTTCCCACTCAAGGTCTTTGTTGACAATAACTGGAGGAGGGGAAGATTGGACTTGACCTGCGAGGGAGTCTTGGGCAACGGGTTCGAGCAGTGAGACGTGGAACACTGGGTGAACTTTCATAATAGCGGGGAGCTCAAGCTTATATGCATGGCTCGAGATTTTCTGGATGATTCGAAATTTCCCAAGGCGTTTATAATCCAACTTGGTTGAGGGTCGGGTGGTGTGGATGTGTCGCTTCAAGAGCCAGACTTCCTTGCCCACTTTGTATGCAGGTGGTAGAATTCGGTGATGATCGGCTTGTTCAGCATGGATTGCCTGGGACCAGGATATTTTGGCTTGAAGGTATTTATCCAAAAGCGACAGGCGCTCAGCATAATTCTTGAGTGCTTCTGGGGTTGGTTGCGGTACAGCGGGGTTGGCAAGGATCTCATAGCGGGGTTGTTGGCCATAAACTGCAAATAAGGGAGTGATTCCGGTGGTGGCGGAATGGGTGTTGTTGTATGCAAACTCGGCCATGGATAACCACTCGGACCAGTCGTCCTGTTGGTAGTTGCAATAGGCGCGGAGGTATTGTTCCAGGATTGCATTGACCATTTTGGTTTGGCCATCGGTCTGGGGGTGGAAGATGGTAGAAAGCTTCTGTTGGATTCTAAAGAGCTTGCAGAGGAATCTTGAGAACTTGGAAGTGAACTGGGTTCCGCGTCAGTGACTATGGAGTCTGGAAGACCATGGAGGCAGAAGATGTTGTCTAGAAAGAGTCTGCCCAGGGTTTTGGAGTTGCATTCGGTTGTGGTTGGAATGTAATGGGCCATCTTGGAAAGTTAGTCGACCACAACTAGAACAGTGTCAAAGCCGTTGGACAGAGGTAATCCTGTGATAAAGTCCATTACGATTGAGCTCCATCGTCGGATTGGAATTTCAAGAGGTTTCAGGAGGCCATAGGGCACATGTCAAGTGGGTTTGATCCTCATGAAGGTGTCACAGTTCTGAATGTACCGTGCAATGGTTTTACGCATCTTTGGCCACCAGTAGTTCCGGGATACAAGCTCGTAGGTGGCGGCTTGGCCTGGATGGCCTGCGGCTGGGTGTTCATAGCAAGAGTTCAGAACTTTAGCTTGGAGGAGTTTGTTGTCTGAGATGTACAGGAGTTTCTTGACGTAAAGCAGGCCGTCGTCGTAAGTACATTTCCCGAGGGGAACTGTTGGGTGTTTTGTTTCAAAGCTCTCGAGCACAAGGAGGATGCATTTTCCCAGGGCATCAGATGGCAGGAGGGTTCGGATTTTGTCGTTGAAACCAATTGATGCTGCAGATAGAGAGTATTCCGAAAATTCAGAGGATGGGATAAGGGCGTGCACAGGTCGTGCAAGTTCATCCCCCTCTTCAGGGGGGTCTCCGGACCTGCGGATCATCTAAAGGCATCACAGACCTGTTATTGCATCAAACTTCCATTGGCTTGAAGCCGATAGTCCCTCTAAGAAGCCGGCGACCAGCCGGAGCTGGCCTGACTATTTAGCAGGATGAGGTGCGTTTGTTATTGCAATTAAGCAGACAAATCACTCCACCAACTAAGAACGGCCATGCACCAACATCCACATAATCAAGAAAGAGCTCTCAATCTGTCAATTCTTAATGTGTCTGTACCTGGTGAGTTTTCCCGTGTTGAGTCAAATTGAGCCGCAGGCTCAACTCCTCGTGGTGCCCTCCCGTCAATTCCTTTAAGTTTCAGCATTGCGACCATACTCCACCCAGATCCCAAAGACTTTGATTTCTCGTAAGGTGCTGGGCGAGTCAAAAAAGAACATCGCCCAATCCCTAGATGGCATAGTTTATGGTTAAGACTACGACGGTATCTAATTGTCTTTGATCCCCTAACTTTCGTTCCCTGATTAATGAAAACATCCTTGGCAAATGCTTTTGCAGTAGTTAGGCGTCCATTGATCCAAGAATTTCACCTATGACGATGGAATACTGATGCCTCCGACTATCCCTATTAATCATTACGGTGGTCCTTGAAACCAACAAAATAGAACCACGTGTCCTATTCTATTATTCCATGCTAATGTATTCAAGCCAATGCCTGCTTTAAACACTCTAATTTTTTTAAAGTAAAAGTTTTGGTTCCCCAGCACATCCGGTCAAGGGCATGCGGCTCCCCAGAAGGAAAGGCCCAACCGAAACCAGTGCATGCAGTGAGGCAGACCGGCCTGCCAGGCCCAAGGTTCAACTACATGCTTTTTAACTGCAACAACTTTAATATACGCTATTGGAGCTGGAATTACCGCGGCTGCTGGAACCAGACTTGCCCTCCAATTGTTCCTTGTTAAGAGATTGAAATTGTACTCATTCCAATTATACGAAGCAAAAGCCCCCTGTATCAGTATTTATTGTCACTACCTCCCCGTGTTGGGATTGGGTAATTTGCGCGCCTGCTGCCTTCCTTGGATGTGGTAGCCGTTTCTCAGGCTCCCTCTCCGGAATAGAACCCTAATTCCCCGTTACCCGTTGAAACCATGGTAGGCCTATATCCTACCATCAAAAGTTGATAGGGCAGAAATTTGAATGAACCATCGCCAGCACAAGGCTATGCGATTTGTGAAGTTACTATGAATCACCAAAGAGCCCGAAGACATCGGTTTTTTATCTAATAAATACACCCCTTCCAAAGGGTCGGGGATTGTGATGCATGTATTAGCTCTAGAATTACCACGGTTATGCAAGTAGTAAAGGTATCATCAAATAAACAATAACTGATTTAATGACCCATTTGCAGTTTCACTGTATATATTGCTTATACTTAGAAATGCATGGCTTAATCTTTGAGACAAGCATCTGACTACTGGCAGGATCAACCAGGTAACTAACGTCTCCAAAGCAATTGTGACATCGCGATGGCAAACCCGCGGGCCTACGGCGGCCCATAACGAGAAGTCTCCCCTAAGGTGTTGAAGTGGCGTCGTGAGCACAAGAAAAGGGTCCTGGGAGCCCCCTCCACCTGCACACAAACGCACCACTAGGCGCCGTCCCTAACCACTATTGACGGAAAGCTTCCGCCGCTCATGGTCTTTGTAGACACCCTCCGATTTTCCCCTCTTTTTGATTGGCCATAACTACCAGGAGAGCTTGAGTGCAGAGCGAACACTCGCGAGAGACCGAAGCCCAGGTTAGAATAAACGGATACGGGACAAGTCTCACAATAGTCGAAAGGAGACCTTTCAGCACAGGCACAACCCACCTTGCAATGAGCCACACAAGTACTGAGACTGTCAAAGATTTCGTTCCGAAAAGCAATAGGAAAGTGGATTCACAGCATAAATGCCATTAGTACACAGACTACATCATTACCCACTCAAGCACAGGTTTCCCCGTGAAGTAGGATTTAACCAATGCTGCGACTGCAGACCCGTGAGACCCAACAAACAACAACACTGGCACTTGACATCCCATTTAGTAATCCCGGGCCTGATACAGAGTGGACCGACGAAAGACACTAGATAGAAGTATCAATATGCTAAGAAAAATGGTTATAGCCGCTCTTGTAAGGAGGAGCATACCAAAAAGAATACAGGTGGATGGATTTAGCTATGGAGCGGGAGCATATCTCAAACCACAAGTATCACCATCACGAGAAACCTGTCAGTATGAGAAGAATACGAACCCCAATGTGCTTGAGTGGCTGTTACGCCTCCACTCCTTTTTGTTGAGAATAAAGCCCCCCACAGCCGAATAATAGTGTCTAGCCCCCATTTCAACGCCCAACATACTATGGCGACCTGTTGATGCCACAACGTGTTTGGCCTCCCTGTCCGCTGTGATGGCTTTAGCCAGGAATCCCCACACCTCTATACCTTTGGATTAACTATCACAAAAACCATTGGAATAGACGGAATCAGGGACCCCATCGTGACTGTTTAAGCCGCCTCGTACGCTGTGATGGATTTAGCCAGGAATCCCAACACTCCTACACCTTTGGATAACCATCATGATAACCATTGGAATTGGAGGACTAGGGACCCCATCGCACGTTGGAATTAGTCAAGGGAAGGTCTAATGGGTCCTGAATACTTATGAATACTACCAACAAATATATTTTTTTTCATGCCCAAGTAGAAACCACCCCCCATATAGGTTCTAGATAGCCATAGTTAACACCCAGAAGTATGTAAACTTACTGGTCCTCAAAGGCATTTCGGGTTGCGTTTTGGCCGCAGGGGTTACCCTGAACTGCCGTTACCCTGGACTGCCGTTACCCTGAACTGCAGTTACCCTGAACTGCCGTTACCCTGAACTGCAGTTACCCTGAACTCCGCCGGCTGCTGCAGGCCCAAGGAACTGGTGATTCTTAAGTCAACAAACACTATCTTGACTTGAATGTAAGAGTATAGAAGCAATTTGGTGGGTGTACAAGGCATCGATTGTGTTTTCGTGATTTTGGAAGCTTTGTAAAAGTGTATATCAATCGATAGTGTTACCTAGAGCTCTCGGGTGTTACCCTGAAGTCTCGGCTCCGCTGTTACCCTGAACTCTCGGTTCGGCTGTTACCCTGAATGTAAAGTTTGGGTATAGTATAAAGGTGGCTATTAGTTAGATTACCAGAATTTAACTAATAGCAGCTGCCTTAATATCTATATAAATAAGAGTCTGAATAGTTGTAATATCTTTAAGTCACTTGTGATTGTGGAGAGACTTAATTAACCATTGTAAACTCTTCTATTTGTTGCTAACTGCTAAGTTGCTTGCTCTTTCACTGAAGGGGGGAATGGGCTTCTTTTATAGAAAGTCCCAAGCCTGTATGAGTCATAGTGACTCTTTAAACTAAATTAAGTATGATGTCAGAAGTGACTCATTTCCTATGAGTCAGTGGTGACTCCTTTCTTAATATTGAGTCACACCTGTGAGTCAGAGGTGACTCCTATTTAATTGTTGAGTCATACCTATGAGTCATACCTGTGAGTCAGGGATAGGTGACTCCTAGCTAAGTGAGTCATAAATGTTCTAGTAACATCTATGTTGATTAATAATAATAATAATGAGAATAATAATGAAAATAACTATGTTCCTGCCTTGTCCTGTATATTGATAGAATTTACATGTGTATGTAATTTCCTATCCTTACATTGAACTTCAGGCGCCGGCTACAGCTCGCTTACGCTCTCGGCTGCTGAAGGCTTAAGGAAATGCTGATTTCAAAGTTAACAAAAAGCATCTTGACTTGAATCTACGTGTATATATGCGATTTCGTGGGTGTACAAGGCATCAATTGTATTTTTGTGATCTGGGAAGCCTTGTATGAGTGTATATTGATCGATAGTGTTACCCTGAGCTCTCGCCTGTTACCCTGAAGTCCCGGCTGTGACCCTGAACTCTCGGCTCGGCTGTTACCCTCAAGTCCTCTTGCCGGCTACCGCATACACTCTTGGCTGCTGAAGTCTTAAGGAACTGGTGATTTGAAAGTTAACAAAAAGCAACTTGACTTGAATCTACGTGTATATATGCGATTTCGTAGGTGTACAAGGCATCGATTGTGTTTTCGTGATCTCGGAAGCCTTGTATAAGTGTATATTGATCAATAGTGTTACCTGAGCTCTTGGCTATTACCCGGAAGTCTTGACTGTTACCCTGAACTCTCGGCTGTTACCTTCAAGTCATCACGCCGGCTACGGCTTGCTCACGCTCTCGGCTGCTATAGGCTCAAAAGATAGTGATTCCAAAGCTAACAAATACCATCTGGACTTGAATCTATGAGTATGGGCTCGATTTCGTGCAATTACAAGTCCTGAGTTGGGGTTACCCTTAGCTTGGCGGCCTGAGCTCTCACACGTTACCCTCAACTCATAGGGTCACTTGTTTGTTTGTTTTTTTCTTTTTTTTTTTTCGCCGCCGCCTCGCTGCCGCCGCCGCCCTGCCCCCATAGAGGGCTTCTCCTCCCCCAGTTGGGACCTCCCCGAAGGGAGATCCCACCCCAGGAAGAGGCCCCCTCCCAAAGAGAAGACCCCACCTTAGAGGAGGGAACTCCCAAGAGGAAGTCCCCACCCCAAGGAGGGGCCCTCTCATGAGAAGGCCTCCCCCAATCCCCCCAGCTCCCTCCGAGGCCCTCCAAAAGGAAGGCCCCCATCCCCCCAGCTCCCTCCGAGGCCCTCCAAAAGAAAGACCCCCAATCCCCCCAGGCCTGGACCCACGCCCTCTGCTCGTGAACCAGCTATAGCAGCCAGACTACAATCAGAAGGCGAGGGCCCTCTATACCCCCAACGCCTCTGATCATGATCCAGCATAGTAGCCTGATTGACAAGCAGGGGCGGGTGCATGTTAATACACAAATCTAGGCACGAAACGGTTTAGCCTCAGCAGATCGTAACAACAAGGCTACTCTACTGCTTACAGCACCGCCGCGCACAACTAAGTCGTCTGCAAAGGATTTATCCCAGCTCACAGTCAAATTGCTATTCGTTAGTAGGTACCCAAGGCCTTTCAACCAAGAGTACCGCCACCAACCTGCTACGATTCAGGGCCAACGGCCTATTTGTATCCAACTACAATGGGCTGGACAATAATCATTGCGTTCTAGCATAGATTCTGATTTAGAGGCGTTCAGCCATAATCCAGCAGATGGTAGCTTCGCGGCACTACCTTGACAGACAGCCGCAAAAACCAATTATCTGAATCAACGGTTCCTCTTGTACTAAGTTGAATCACTATTGTGATAACATTCATCAGTAGGGTAAAACTAACCTGTCTCATGACGGTCTAAACCCAGCTCACGTTCCCTACTAGTGGGTGAACAATCCAACGCTTACCGAATTCTGCTTCGGTATGATAGGAAGAGCCGACATCAAAGGATCAAAAAGCAACGTCGCTATGAACGCTTGGCTGCCACAAGCCAGTTATCCCTGTGGTAACTTTTCTGGCACCTCTAGCCTCAAACTGCAAGGGACTTAAGGATCAATGCGCCACACTTTCATGGTTTGTATTCACACTGAAAATCAGAATCAAGGGGACTTTTACCTATTTCTTCTACTGGAGATTTCTGTTCTCCATGAGTCCCCCTTAGTGTTACGGTTCACTTGATGAATCGACTTATTCGCGGAAGTACCGAGTACTAAGAGGTGCGACGAGATATTCACTAAGTACAAAGTACTAAAGATGCAATAATCCGATATAAGTGTAAAGTAGATAGATACTTAGAACAACGCTATTCGCTTGTCCTTCTAAACTAAGTGGGCGGTCGGGTATATATAGCCAACCGGCTGCTAAATGAAATACAGTATAGAAAATAAGAATTTAAATGTGGGGAGTCCATTTGACACTGAAAACCATAACTACCTCACTTACAGCTTCAGCCACAAAGCAGGGTAGTTGCCTGACAAATCCAACTGGAGATGCGGCTAAGACGTAATAGAAATCCAACTCCAAATATAGCTGCCTAACTAGGGTGTGGATAATCAGTCCGTGTCACAGTTAGTCCCCGTTCTTATGCATTAGAGAGGAATAGGACTAGCTTACCTCACTCCGTGATATGACCCCCCCCTCCAAGGACTTTGTTCCCTAAAGTAACACTTCCGAAAAAATAAACCGAGATCTCCCTAGATCGCTCAGTTAATTCATTGTCCATGGGAGGTGTAATGGGAATGTAAGAGCTACCTTTAAAACCCTTAACCATTCCACGCCATTGCGTCCACTTTGCCAGAATAATGCCACGTCCTAAATTGCTTGTTCACCGTTAAAACCACTCCTGGAGACTTCCCCAAAAAACCCTTGAGTTGTCCCTCCGTTCAAGGTAAAAATAGGGGATCGCTATAGAGCGTGGAAAGGTACAGAACATTAACCAATAACTGTAACGAGAGTACTTGCTGTTTCATTAAACAGTAGTGCGAACGAGGAGAACCTAGCGGGTTAACAACCTTTACTCCAGTAATCGGTGCACCGGTTTCCTGGGGAACTCTTGATGGAACGAGGTAACCAATTGCATAACATCAGGATCCGAGAGGTGTTCGACCGGTTCCCATGTGTCTGCCTCTTCATCAAAACCTTGCCATCTGACTCGGTATTGAACTTGTCCTCGCACTCGGCGACTATTGACAATCTTCTCCACAACAAAGAATAGTTCGTCCTGCTTATCCTCGTCAATGTCCATTTAGTCTTTTTTGCATTCCCGAAATCGCTTGAGGAGAGAGGTATGAATGACTTTGTGGAGGCGAATCCTATCGGGGATTTCCACTTTGTAGGCATGTGAACCAACTCGGCGCTTGACTGTGAAGGGACCGATGTACTTTGAAGTGAGCGTTCGGTTGTTCCCTGACTTGATGGTCAAGCTTCGTCGGTCAACTAGTACCTTGTTGCCTGGATTGTATGATCTTGCCTTGTCCAGACTCAATCCACTCCTCTTATTGTTGATGTGCTTGAGGGTGTTGTGGATGTCGTTGTGGACAGCAGTCATTCTATCCAACCATTCCTCAGCTGCGGGACTTGCAGAGGGTTCTTCAGATACGTGGATGGTGCGTGGGTCCAAGCCACAGAGACTTCTGAAGGGGATGTATCCATGCGTTGTCAAAGTCGAGTTGTGTGCAAACTCGGCTAGCAGTGGCTATCGTGCCCATCGGTCCTGTCGGTTGTGACAGAAGATCCGAGATACTGCTTGAGTGTCTGAATTGCTCTTTCACTAAGTCCGTCCGTCTGGGGGTGGTGTGCTGTGGAAAGTCGTAGCCCGATACCAAGTTTATCATTAAGTACCCTGGAGAAAGCCGAGGCAAACTGAGGCCCTCTGTCGGAGGTCATGTGCTTCGGGAGTCCGTGGAGTTCCCAGATGTCGCAGAAGTAGGCGTTAGCAACATCTTCGCTGATCCAGCTTGTTTTAGCAGGTATATAATGCTGCATCTTTGTGAAGTGGTCAGTGACGACCAAGATGGCATTATAGCCATCGCTTTTTGGCAGCTCTCCCACGAAGTCCATTGCAATCTCGTCCCACGGTCTTTCTCCAGTTGGCATTGGGACCAACTTGGGTTTCTTTGAGTGCCTGTCGGCTTTTGCCTTTTGGCAGCGAGAGCATCCGGCAACGTACTTGGCAACGTCCTCCATCAATCCATTCCAGACGAAATCTCTTGATACAATCTCTTGAGTTCGATGACGTCCCCAGTGTCCTGCTACTTGCGAGTCATGACAGTGGCAAAGGATGGTGTACAATGTTCCAAAGGTACGACGATGAGGCCTTCTTGGTTTCGTTCCCAGCTGGCGACATCTGTGTCTGGTTCAGCGGGATGGGTATCCCTTTCAATAGCCATTACTAGTTGTCCATTCTTGAAGAGCTGGGCGTCAGCTCCAGATTTCTCTTCTCCTGAGCAGTGGGACAATGCGTCTGGCTTTCCCATTTGACTTCCGGGTTTGTAGTGAATGGTGAAGTCGAATTCGCTGAGCTTTTCAGCGAAAGATGCTTGACGACTATTCAGCCTTTGCTTTGTCTGGAAGTACTGGAGTCCTTGGTGGTCTGTGTGAACGACAAAAGGTTGGGGTAGGCCTGCAAGCCACAAACACAAATGGAGAATTGAGCTGACAATTCCCCAAAGTTCCTTGTCGTGAATTGGCCAGTTGCACTTGCTTTCCTTGAGGGTCGTTGCATGACAGTCTATCAGTTTCCATTCTGGTTTGCTCGATGGGTTCATTAGGTCTGCTGGGTGTAGCTGAGATAGGACTCCTGCCACCGCTTGGTTGGATGTATCGGTTTCCAAGAGTGTGGGCAGGTCTCTATCCCACTGTGTCAAGATAGGTGCTTTTTGGAACTCGGCTTTGAGTTCATCAAATGCTTCTTGTTGCTGAGCTCCCCAAGACCATGGAATGTCCTTGGTCAGTTTGGTTAGGGGCTTGGTTCTTTGGCTGTAGTTGCAAATGAACCGGCAATAGTAGTTGGCGACACCGAGGAATGCTTGGAGGTCCTTTTTCTTTTGCGGGACTGCCCATTCCTTGATGGTTTTGACTTTTGCACTGTCCATCTTGATTTCCGATCCATTAACAACATATCGGGGAAAGACTGTCTCTTTGACATGGAATTCCGACTTGCTGAGGTTGACTGCAAGATCGTGGTCCAGGAGTCTTTCTAAAACTCGCTCAACAACTGCTTGGTGTTCCTCTTCGGTTCCGGAGGTTTGAATGAGAATATCATCCAGGTAGTGGACTTCTTCTTTGATGCCTTGAAGGACTTTGTCCATCATCTCTTGAAAAGATGAAGGTGCGTTGATGAGTCTGAAAGGCATAACGGTGTACTCGTATAGGCCGTACTTGGTCCTGAAGGCCATTTTCCACTCGTCACCTTCCTTGATCCGGATGAGGTAGTAACCATTCTTGAAGTCCAATTTGGTGGACTATTTTGAGCCTTGAGTCTTCTCTCTGAGCTTGGTCATCAGGGGGAGGGGGTATCGGTTGGGCGTAGTGATTTTATTGAGTCCACGATAATCCACGCAGAGTCGTAGAGAGCCGTCCTTCTTTCTGACAAAAAGGATTGGTGCTCCGGCTGCTGACCGTGATTTCCGCACTTTCCCTGATGGTGTATGTTCCGCTAGGTATGCCCTGAGGGCCTTGTCTTCTTCCCAAGTGGTCTTATATATTGGGCCGTTGGGGACTTTGGATTGAGGGTCTTTGAAGGGTATCTCGTGGTCCCATTTTCGGTGTGGGGGTAGTCTATTGGCTTGCTCTGATGAGAAAACCCGACCGTAATCAGCGTAATGGGAGGCTGCATCAACTAGTAACACAGTATCCCCATCTTCCATCTCTCCTTCCATTACCGTTATCTCAGGGATGTTCCGTTGACAACAACTTACCATAAATCTGTCCTTCTTAACCAATTTCCTTTCAACAGTATCCACCAAAAATCCATGCTCTTCCAACCAAGAAAGACCCAAAATTAAATCCCTCCGTCCAATGTCCAATACTTCTGCGTCTAGCGACTACTCGGTTGTTTGAGGGGAGGGTGCTAAAGTTGAAGTAGGGACTAGCAATACCAAAACGAAGTCTTGCTCCAAAAACCTAAAAGAAGAATGAAAAACATGAGATCCTCCACTTGACTTATGACCATCAGCCTGCGTTATTCGCACAGGCTCCTTCCTCCTATTCAAACCCAATTTCTTTCCCAATTTCCATCCAATTACCGGGGCAGTAGCACCTAGGTCAATGACCTCTTCTGCCCTAATTCCTCCTTTCAACGCAACCATAACCATCAGGAGTGGGGTGTGTCGAGGGGTCCTTCCGGCGGCCGGTAATGGGACCCCTACTCGTTTCCCGATTGGTTGGTCCTCACGGCTTCCTCTTCTTCGTAATCTGAGTCTAGCTCAGTGATTCGCACAGTCTTTGTTTCTGGCGACCTCCTTTTGCGCAACGAGGTGGCAACGGTATGTGATCCTTCGTCCACTCGTTTGCGTTTGGGAGCCGCAGCAATCATCTTGACTGTGCGGGTTGGTGTGGTGTTGGTGGTTTGGGAAGAGGCCCTTTCCCATGATTGAAGTTTATAACCGCTGGTGCAGTCACGGACCTGGTGTGTAGAGACACCGCACTTGAGGCATTTCCCATCTCGACGACGGTTAGCCATGATTTCTTTTGGGATTGTGTCGCCTATTTAGGGGCGAGACTCCCGATTGTTGCTGTTGTTGCTGCTTCCTTATGGGCGATCGTTTCGTCCACTTGGTCTGCTGCTGTTGTTGTTGTTTCCCTAGTTGCGTGTGCCCTGGGAGACTGCCTCCTGCTGTGTGCCGATCAAGATACACAACTCTTTCCACTGATGGTAAGTGGGGCTGTTGAGGACTTGAGAGGCAAGAGCATGCTGAAGGTTGATGCGGAGGTTTGGCATCAACGTTAGTCGGAGGTTTTCAACGGGAATCTTGGCTTCGAGATTGAGTTCTTCAACTTTGGTGAAGAAAGCCGAGATACTTCCTGTCTGTTTGAGAGCCTGAAGCTCTGTTGTTGCTTGCTGCTGGGCCTGGTTGTCTCCATAGGTTTGGCGTAGACCCTGGGTGGCGTTGTCCCAGCTGCTGATTTTCCCATCGTTTTCTCTCTACCATGTCAGTGCCTCGCCTTCAAATCGGGAGATCATGAGGGTGATGCGGTCCTCGTCCTCCGTAATCCTTTTGGCTCTGATGTAGTTGTTCATGGCGAACAGGAAATTCTCCAGTTCTGTTTTCTTTCAGGAAAACTTCGGTGGTGGGTCCAGCTTGAACTCTGGTCTTTGTTCCTCATACCTTCGTGGGGGTTGGTAAGTTCGAAAACCTGTTCTTGGGGTGGCAGTGGTCTCCTTGGTGGTGGTAGTGGCGGTGCCAGTGATGTTAGGATGGGCAATAGTCCAGGCTGAAACCGCTGTGTTGCGGATAAGAGACCCGAGTTTCCCACGAGTATTTGTTGGCGAAGCGGGAGTTTTGGGGAAGGCGCTGGTGCTATTTCCGTTGGTGTTTCTGCTTCTGCGGGTAGTACCGCTCTTCTTTTTCCTTTATCCTGTGCTCCGCTTGCGGCGACATTGTCGACCTAGGAGGCGACGGATTTGTGTTTGGAGCTCTCCTCCATAGTATCAATGCTCTTGATGACCTGCTCCAATGATTCTGCAAGCTCGTTGACTTGCTCCCTTAGGCTCTTCTTTTCCCTCACTAGACTTTCTCTTACTGCCCCGATTGCTCTCTTAAGTTTACCAGTGTTCTTGATTTGTTGCCTGGTGAGGTCAGTTTTGACCTGGTGGATTTTTTGATGTAGTTCCTGAAGGGAACTATTGAACCTCGTCTCCATTTCTGTCATTTGCATTGCAATAGCTCTCAGCATAGTTTCCTGTAGTTGTTTTAGCGCCTCTTCTATGGTGGGCTTTATTAACGCGGGGATTTCTGGTCTGAGATTGGCTTCGTCCGTCATTGGTTTGGTTCGGAGAGTTGCCGCCAACTGTTCGGCTAGCGCCATTGTAATGTTGCTTCGTCGAAGAGGCGTGGAGTGGGTAGAACCCGCTCTGGAGATGCGGTTCATGTCCTTAAGTCTTGCGAGTGCTGAGGGGGCGCGAGATTCGGGCGTTGGGATGGGGGTGTTTGCTGCCGCTCCTGAGTGGATGATGGTATCACTATCTTGATCTTTTTCTTCTTCCTCCAATGAGGTGCTGTATACTGGGCTGGGTGCGTCCTCAATCAAGGGGTGGGGACACCTGGGTTATGGACGTCCTGGCTGTGGATGGGTGATGGCCACCATTGCCTACGGGTTCTCCATTTGTTCGTCCCCTCCCATGAGAAGACCTGATCGGTGGGTGCCGGGGAGACGTCCGTGGTTCAACATCTTTTGATGTTGATGATGATGTCGTAGTAGTTGAAAGACTTTAGCGTTGTAATGTTACGGTTCACTTGATGAATCGACCTATTCGCGGAAGTACCATGTACTAAGAGGTGCGACGAGATATTCACTAATTACAAAGTACCAAAGATGCCATAATCCGATATAAGTGTAAAGTAGATAGATACTTAGAACAACGCTATTCGCTTGTCCTTCTAAACTAAGTGGGCGGTCGGGTAAATATAGCCGACCGGCTGCTAAACAAAATACATGATAGGAAATAAGAATTTAAACGCGGTGAGTCCATTTGACCCTGAAAACCATAACTACCTCACTTACGGCTTCGACCACAAAGCGGGGTAGTTGCCTGACAAATCCAACTAGAGATGCGGCTAGAACTTTATAGAAATCCAACTCCAAATATAGCTTCCTAACTAGGGTGTGGATGATCAGTCCGTGTCACGGTTAGTCTCCGGTCTCATGCATCAGAGAGGAATAGGACTAGCTTACCTGACTACGTGACACTTAGGATGGGTCCAAAATATTCAAAAAATGTTAACGTGAGATCAAAGCTATGGCACAAACCTTTGGCTGCCGAAAACGAATCAACATATATTAAAGTCTTAGTTAAATAAAATTTAGCAATAGGTTAACCACCGGGAATGTGGTTTTATTGTATTTTAAAAATAATTTACTTACTTCCGGAATGGGGTCCAAAATATTCAAAAAATGTTAACGTAAAATCAAAGCTATGGCATGAACTTTTGGCCTCAGAACTGGAATCAGCATACACCAATGTCACATTTAAGTTTGACTCAGCTAAAAGTTAACAACAGGGAATGTGGTTTGATTTTAATTTAAAAATAATTTCCTTGCTTCCAGATATCAGTTAAATGTTATATTAGCATGGTGCAAGAGCATCATAAACAAGACTGACTAGAAACAAGAACTTAATACTGGTATATATATATAGAAATTTCATTGAAAGTTAACTGTGTCATTACAGTCAACTATAACATGCATTAAGACTGCATATACTCAATTCGGTTGTATACTGCTTATTATGTGTGTAATGTCTCGAACCTGAGTACCAGAAACCAGCCCACCGTTAGTTGCATTACCCAGCTACCAGGGATGGTGGAGCCCATCTCCTAAATTCTGTCCATCTTAGTACTCCTTTACTAAGACAACTACGGCTGTTCTGACTATTTTAGTTTAATATACTAACCGTGGATTACCCTATTTGTCCAAGATTTCCCACTCTATTGCGTGGAATTTTTTGTGGATTACTTGCTCATCCAGTATAATTAAGGTTAACTATTCTACTGAATAGTCACCTTGACTATGAATAAAGTTAACATTAGTATCTACTTACACGTTCTAATATTTATTTTGAAAAAAACTTTAACTTGTTGGAAAAATGAAATAATTATTTCACTCGGGAATAATTTTTAATAACTACATTTTAACTTATGCGACAGATGGCACTTGAATGCTTCATACAAGCTTTAGGCTTCTGTGTGTCGATTGACCTGTGGAATACTGCATGCCACCAATTTTGTTGCTACGTACTAGTCACAAACTAGTAAGGCACTAACACTTTACTTAACCCATGTTCAGGTTAGTGGCAACCAGCTAACACAGACCCTCACCAGTCTGACCACCACACTTTTAACGCTTTGACAAGTGGGTTAACCGGGTTACCCCAATTTGTAGGTGTTTTTCTAGCCATCCGGTAGGAGTTTGTATGGGACCGCGGGATGGGTAGTTTTTGGTGCTCACGGGGGGTAATGCAGCCCACTTTTTGTATTGGTTACCACGGGATGAACTCCCCATCCCACCGGGGATTATACTTAGGCCTGTGTTCACAGCTCACTTACCATTGCTTCAAACAACCTTACCTTTATAACGCCTTAAGCCACTTTATTACCTGCCACCTGTTCCAGCCCTCCATCCCTGCTATGCACCGATAATTGCCGGCATTGCATTGTCGGTTTGCCCAATCCAAACCAATTCCGTAAGTCCCTAACGCTAGATTAACATAATCTCTATTCATAAAAAAGCATTCTTGCCATCTTGCGTCTACCCGGCTACCTGGTTAGCCCCTCTACCTTTCTATTTTTTCAAGTCAGGTTTCCGCCGCAACTTACCGTTGATTGATTAATGCTAATTAAATTACGATAGCCTAAAGTAGTAAATATCTTTTCATTGCAAACTTATGTTTTTTGTGTTGCTTAAACGCTCCGTCCATTAAAGCTTTTGCAAAGCCATTGTGCTTGGACATAAGGATGCAGACAATTGCATCCTTCCCATCTCTAATCTTTTTTTCCCCATTTAGTAGAATCGCATCAATAATGTAAAGGATCGATCGACATGTTAATCACTGGTGGATTAATCTCTTTCTTTTTGGCCACAAGTGTATAAGCAGGCTCTCAAACTAGCAAACATGTATTTCGAGCACCCAATTTGTATTAGCTTTTTCACTAAATTATATTGTGTTATTTTTTCATATCATTGCGTGGTGTCGTCTACAATCTGTTTGCATGTTTTTATTGTTACATCATCAACCATCTACCCCTTACTGACATATGACCTCCTTCTAAATTTACTCCTCCTTTTCTTTATATTTCCTCTTACACCCGCTTCACTATTGTTTTTTAAACTTTTTTCCTGTCGACCACCCCACTTAAACCTCCTCCATATTTTCTACTTCATGCAGCTTAGTACAACCCAATGGCAAAGCAACAATGTCACCCTACAACGCAGTCTTACCAAACAAAGAAACAATCGTACTCTGCCAAAAAGCGCAGCCGTTTCACTATATCCAGCCTGATGTCCTTGATAGCGACATCTACAAACCCCTTCAGCTTATAGTGGAAAGAAATTCCAATCCCAACGTTGTAATTGCAAATGGCATTTACAGTTATTCCACCCCACAAATGAAAGTCAACCAATAACCCAACTGAAACCCAAACATTGACCAAGGCCATACCAGGTCTACCTATTGCAATTACCACCGGGTAGCTATCCAATGGAATGAAATCAAAATTGACTTTTTCATTACACCAATGCATTTGTGGGTTGCACTAAATCAATGCAATAACAATGGAATTGCTTACTGGAAAAGCGCCTGGTGGCATGCTTGGGTTGGCATTATACGACCTGCTCGTAGCAAACGGAACTCTGGCAAGAACTTCCTTATTTGGGATGCGGATTGGCAGGACCGTTCTTGGGAAACCCTTGATGGGATACCAGGCCGCATTGCAGGCCAACAATCTTTCTATGACTATTGGAAAGAAGCGCCGACCAAGGCTGGAAAGTGCTATGAACTAGCCAGCATTAAAGGGTATGGGCAGGAGAAGTGGGAGGTGGTAATGGACGATGCGTATCTCTCTCATTGTCATTTATGTTGAAGGTGGCTCGCTGCCTGTAAAGTTTGGGTATAGTATAAAGGTAGCTATTAGTTAGATGACCAGAATCTAACTAATAACAGCTGCCTTAATATCTATATAAATATGAGTCTGAATAGTTGTAATATCTTTAAGTCACATGTGATTGTGGAGAGACTTAATTAACCATTGTAAACTCTTGTATTTGTTGCTAACTGCTAAGTTGCTTGCCCTTTCACTGAAGGAGGGAATGGGCTTCTTTTATAGAAAGTCCCAAGCCTGTATGAGTCATAGTAACTCTTGAACTAAATTAACTATGATGTCAGAAGTGACTCATTTCCTATGAGTCAGTGGTGACTCCTCTCTTAATGTTGAGTCACACCTGTGAGTCAGAGGTGACTCCTATCTAATTGTTGAGTCATACCTATGAGTCAGAGGTGACTCAATTTCTTGAGTCATACCTGTGAGTCAGAGGTAGGTGACTCCTAGCTAAGTGAGTCATAGATGTTCTAGTAACATCTATGTTGATTAATAATAATAATAATGAGAATAATAATGAACATAACTATGTTCCTGCCTTGTCCTGTGTATTGATAGAATTTACATGTGTATGTAATTTCCTATCCTTACACTGCTAGATAGATTTAGGTGGGGATTTGTCGGAATTAGCCTTTAAAGTGGTTAAATAATTTTGTACCTGCTACAATGTATATATATACAAACAAGTTTCAAGCCGATCCTTCGTGCTCCTTCCTAACTTGTCCTCTACCTTTCCCCATTGCCATCTTACAACCTCCCTTTAGTTACTTTGTATTAGATTATACACCTGTACATTATAGATATCTGATACTTACGTTACATATATTTTTCCTTCACTTCTCCTCTGAAATATATATGATTTTTTCTTCTAATAATAAATCTGTATGCATATTTAATCAATGTACTTTACATTATTATTTCCATGTATACTGCATACGTCTCTGTTTATTGCAGCTGATCAATCTAGCTGTAGTTACCCTGCTGTAAATTATCTTAGTCCATCCAGGCCATATTTGTTTATGCTATGTAATGTTTCAGCCGTTTGTAGTAACATTATACCCATTTGTAGTAATGTCGCGGCCATTTGTACAGCCTTTCAAACAGCACCCACCCCCCTACACGAATTAAATATTTATACTCCTTATTCTCTTCCTCGACTCTTCCCTCCGCCATTACATACACATCATTTCTAAGACTGTCGCACCCTTGCCAAATTTGTTCTTCACCAACCTCGATCTTATATTTCTAGATTTGAATTATGAATGATGACAATGAAATAGCTTTGGGCAATGCAAGAACACAGCTAGTTAAGAGTCATGTAATCCCTAAGCAACCCTCCTTGAAACCAGTTACTAATTAACCTGCAGTGGATGACCACAATACAGTCAACCTTGAGCGAGATACCTGGACAGCGAGAATCCAAATTGGCCTGCCGCCACAATCCAATAACCCGCCATGACAACCGGTCTATCAACCCATTGCTCTTCCTCCTTTTACAGCTATAGTGCCCATAGTAGGTGTTGGAGAGTTTAACGCTACTATTTTTATCAACAACAGTCTAACATCGAGACATACAGAGTATGGCATATGTATAGGGGTCTATATTTCAGGATGGATAGTATCAATTTTGTCCTTCCTTGTACAATATGTTGAGATTGAATGTCCTAGTTTCCTAATCTCGGGTAAAAACCAGGAAATTAAGACCGCTAAAGCCATGTTTTATACCATTCGTGACAATACCAACAACAACTTCATGACGGGGTTGATAACTGTTGTGGATGCGTGGCTTACGGCAACAGTCCACGGACGAGGCTTCCAGGCTTTGAACTTTCCCTTTCTCCCGAACCCTCGATGAATACTTGCTAGACACCCCCATACTGAAAATCTTATGCTTGATGCTGTGGGACTTCCAGTAACTGAGGGAGTTCGAAATGCTCCTGTCTTCTGCCAACACTTAAAGAACTTTATCCGCTTCGTCACACAACCTCAACATGTCTTGTACATCTGGCGTTATAATTTACAGGCAATACATCCAGAATCTTGCCTACTTATTACCCAGATAGGTTTAAATACTCACCCTCTCTCTTCGGGATTGAGCATGTGTGTGGAAACTATTGTGAGCGGAAATGGCAACACATTGAGTCACGGCTAGGGGACCGCTTCAATCTCACCACCTCCTATACGCATGACAAAGCTATTGTGCCATGCAATCCCTATCCTCCTCCTAGTCTTGGTTACAGGTTTCCGCCTCTGATCATTTCGAACCCCCCAAACGACGTCGTTGAAAGTGCCAATAGCGACCTCAAGATTAACAACCCGCTTTACAATGTGTGGTAAAATGCATGCACACCTCCTCTACTTTTTGTTTTTTCCTTTCCGTTTCCTTTTTTTTTTATTAATTATCATTATGTTCTCTCTCTTTGGGGTTTTTTTCTTTTTTTACTTATCTCATCTTCTCTCATTCCATTTCCTTGTATTAGATATCTGCTCTCCTGTTTTGCCTTTTTTTCTTTTACTTATCTTGTCTTCTCTCATTTCATTTGTTTCATTGGATATCTCCTCGTTTGTCTTGCCTTTCTGTAATTTTTTAGTATAAATATATCTTGTCTTTCCTCATTTTATTCTTATTTATTGGATATCTGCTCGCCTGTCTTGCCTTTCTTCTTTTTCTTATTTCCGTTTATTTAATAACGTATCCTTATATATTTTTCCTATCAATCGGTAACAAAGTTATTGTATTCACTTTTGTTTTCATTAATCTCAATTAGTTCCTATTAGTTTATAGTTCTAACCTTTCAACATGAATCCTTGCACATTTCCGTCATTTGATAGTTCATGCACAAGTTCCGCCCTTGCCTGGATTTACTCTCTCAATTGAATTGCTATTGTTCATTAAAAATTCATATTATCTGCTTTCTTTAGCATATAAGAAACATCACCAGCAGGTCGCAAAACAATGTTCATTATACAGCCAAGCAAATGTAATCAGATCAATAACTATCAATTGGCCAAGGAGCAATACTGACAAAGATGTATTTGAAAATAACTAAGCAAACATGACTATATAATCACTAAGTTTTTCTCACATGTTTGGCCGCCCCCTTATTCTTGGCCGCTGCCTTTTCCCCTCCCTTGGAATATCTCTCTTTGCCAGCCTTGATGGCCTTTGCCTTCTCCTTTCCAAACGTCCCTGCATGTGTGAACATATCAATCCCATTCTTGACCCCCCCATTCCGCAATGTCAAAAACATTGTGGGTCAGAAGCGCACCGCAAAAGAAGAAAACCTGTCCTTCTTTAAACGGCACACGCAGGCCTGCCTCCTACAATAATAAATCCCCCCCCTCCCATTTACCCCATGGAACCACAACTTTGAATACGGTTTTCACATCCTGAGTATCTCGGTGAGGCTTTCCAGCGGCGGTTTGGTTCTTGTTAATTACAATGGATGTAAAGATGCCGGCAAGATTCCGAAGTTTGATGTCCTTGCGGGGAGATTTTCCTTGCTGGCTAAGACAGTGGGCATTGTTGTCAATTAAACTGGTCAACCAGGGGTGATTCTCCAGCATGAGATACATCTTTGGATTGATGAGCCTAACCATGGCCCCGACCCAGGCAAAAAGTTCTGCGTTTACATCGAGCCATGTTTTTGAGTGGGGTAGATCGGCCTTGTACTCGTTATTGATGAAATTGCCCTTGCTATAGTCAGCCCACAATACATAATAAACTTTGCTGAAGTTACCCCTCCCCCATTCATGCTCTTGTCTTTGGGCACAATTTCCGAAGACTTCTTCAAAGCTTCCAGCAGGTGGGTGGGTACGTTCATGCGATAGCCGATGGTTTGCTTGTCGACATTCTTGACAATCTTCGTATAAACACCGGTTTGGGTAACTGTGGTGAATTCGTTGGGTGCGCTGTGGTCCCAGGTCTTATTCTTGTGCCGGGGTTTGGCCAGTGGGAGCTGGCCCTTGGGACCTGTGGTCTTCGCCAGCCGCTTGAGTTCCAAGAAGCTCTTCTTGCACCGGTAGGTGCGCATGTCTTCTTGTTGCACTTTCCACCATGCCCAATGCCTGGCAACTATCTTTGGCATCTTTTCTAATTTCGCCAGTTTCCACCCGAGACCCCCTTGCCTGAATGCCTGGATTTTGACCAGGTGTGCGATTCTTCGCTCTTGTTTTTTGCTGAGTTTCGGGGCCTTCTTGCTCAGCATGTCCCGCCAATTTGGGAGTTTGTCACGGTCTTCCAGGTCCGAAGAGCTGGCATGGGATTTGCATTTGTCCTCATCCTCCAACTGATCTTGCTCTTCCAGGCCTGCCATATCCTTGTTGTGCTCCTCTTCTGTGTGGGAAGTAATGTTGGTGGCTCTACGCTTTCGGCTCGCGCGTTGTTGGGTGAGGCTCTTGCCTACTGACTGTGGTACCTGGGATGAAAAGAAGGGTGTCAGTGATTTGCTTAATTCGTATTGCATTTCCATGTGTATTGAGGGAGTTTGATTAATAAAACCCGAGCAGAACCAGGTCCCGTTGGGAGTTTTGAAGGCCCAGTTTACAAGAATCTGAGAAAAGGCTACCTTTTTGACCGATGGTATAACAGTTTGTCCGGAGGACTCTCTTCACACACAAAAGATAAGATTTGGCACGAAGCCTCCCTTGGTTGCAGTGTGGTAAGGACTGGGCGTTTAAGTGATGTATTCCGCATGATGGACCGGAGTCTGAGTCAGTTTTCGGAATCTGGCACTCTTTGCTGGGTATAGCGGTTACACATTTCTCGAGACCGCGAGCAATGCTTTTGGCCAGCATTATGTGAACTGTTGCCTAATGTTTTTTTTCACAATAAGAAACTATCAAAGGGCTGCTCTGTACTGTATTCCCGATGTGCGCGCTCAAGGGGGGCGGGGAACGAGGTTCCGCGTAAAGACATCCGGTGTCACATATGTTTTGAGATTACACACATGAGAAGTCCAAAGACATGGAGCTCGTGGCCAAAAGGGGAGAAACCAGAAGGGTTAAGGGGAGGCCATCCCCGACAATAATCTTTCTGGGCGTAAACTGTCAGAATAATCGTTCTTACCCCCAATTGAGTCCTTTTCGTTTGTTCTATTCTTACATGTCTCGGATATACATATCCCTCTGTTATATTCTATCTCTGTCATGTCTTTCTATTTTTACCACGATCTTCGCTGTTATATCCTGTTTTCATACTACATCAGCTCATATCGTCGCACTTCTCCTTCTACCTTCCTGTTTCAGATATCCATGTCCTCACTTACGCTCCCACATGTATCACCCACACCTGTCGTTGCACCCACACCTTTGTGTGGCGATCCACACCATTCTATGGTGTGACTCGCTTATTTCATTTGTCATAGACAGTGTAACACACCCTCACGCTGGTGTGCCACACTTATTTCTTTTGTCAATACTCTTGAGATTTCTCAGGGTCAACGCCATGCCCCAGGACTTTTTGCTAGACTTGCATCGAGCTTTTCTGTTGCTCGCTTCCTTCCCTACTCATGTATATAAGGTTGCTTGCTCCCCCACTTAGTTCTGCTCTTTAGTGAATACGATTACCTTGAAACCGATAACTTGCTCCGCTGGCTACCGCTGTGACCTGCTCCTCTCTAAGATCTTTAAACCCTCTTGTGCACATCTATCCCCCTTTGTCTCGACTCTCGATACCTACGGAGTATACCTTCTCACATAAACGGCATCAGGGGCAGGGACCGAGGGGTCGGCGGAGGTGCCAACCTCCAACAAGTGATCCTCGAGTGTAGTGACATTTTGCAGGATCTGGCAAACAAACATAGCAAACGACAAACCTTTTCGCGATCGCACTCCTCCAAATCTCCCTCCAATACCCCTCCATCGTTGCTCTCATTGATGGTACCCGCCGCTTCCATGGTTTCCGAGTCGCTGTGCTGGTGTTCCTCCATGAGTGTCAATCTGAGGCGTGGCATTGCGTGTCGCTTGTCCCTACGTCATCTCAAAGTCGGTACGCAACCACCCCTTCGCGTATGGACATACCTGCAGTGTTTGTGAGGATGAGGTTGATTCTGCGTGTGTTCTGTTTTGGTATACCTATAGGCCAAGTCAGTGATGGCCTTTCGCGCTCAGGGGTAAGGTACGGTTGTGATGCGGAGAAGTCGGTGATAAGCTGTTTTGGATTGTGGAATGAGGCGATTGTTAGCTTCCAGTACCTGGAATTCAGGGGGGGCCTCAACTGCTGGGTGTGATCTCGTCGTGTACCGCGTATTCCCCTGGGGTTTGGTGGGCGTCGAAGGTTGCAATGGTTGGGTGTATTGAATGGGTCGGGGCTGGGTGAGAATGGTTCAGGCTGCTGGCTTGGTTGGCCTACAAGTGCATGGCACTAGTGCCCTTGGCGCTCGGCTGACCGAATCTCGGATCTCGGCCCAATGCCAGGCGGCTGGCGTGCAGGGCGCCTGCTGAACGGGGATTCGGCCCGCCGATTGGCACCCCCCGCCTTCTATTGACATCTCCGCTTAGCTACCATTGCTGACTGACAGCTTCCATCTGGTCCCATAAGCTCCTGATAGCTCCCTGGACCTACCCACCATGATGCCTAGATTTAGGCGGCCATGTAAGGGACTTTCTAGCACGCCATGGGCATGGAACTCTTGCTAACCCTGAAATCGCCGCTTGGCTGGCCAGCCTCAATTAAATATCGTGGAAGTGATTTTAATGTGAGTTGAGGGTAATTTGAGAGTCCCAGTAGGAAATTGAAGTGCATGAGCGTGTAGAGCTGATTTTAAAGTGGGTTCAGGGTAATTTGAGGGTCAAAGTAGGAAATTGGAGTAGTGGGATATTGTGGAAGTGATTTTAAAGTGAGTTGAGAGTAATGTGACCGTGAGTGGTAGGAAATTACAGTGTGTGATCTGGTTGTAGGTGAATTCAAAGTGGGTTCAGGGAAATTTGAGAGTTGAGGTAGGGAATTATTGATAGTGGACGTTGTGGAAGTGATTTTGAATGTAGTTGAGGGTAATTTGAGAGTTAAAGTAGGAAATTGAATTGGATATGCATTGTGAAAGTGATTTTGAAGTGGGTTGAGGGTAATTTGAGAGTCGAGTAGAAAAATTGAAGTGTATAACCTCAGTGGAAGTAATCTTAAAGTCAGTGGAGGGTAATATTACGAGGATGTGGGAAATTGGGCTTGAAATGCATATCCATTTATTGTAACGCAATGAGCATGCACTATCTCCTTTCCAAACACAGACAATGCCACCGCCAAACCACACCCCCTTAAAGCAAATGAACTTGTATTACAGCTTAATATACCTAAATCTTTAAATCAATAAAAAAAGAAAATATAAAACTCCTTTGCTCTATATCAAATACCCTAATACCCTTCCGCCATCCTCTTCCACTCCATGTCCCTCTCCTTAACCTTCCACCTTAAAAATGACAGCATTGTTTGAAAGCGTAATCTGTCCCAATCCACTGCACCATCCCTCTCTTTGCCCCAAAATATAAATTCCTCCCAAAACTCCAAATCCCCTCTAACCTCATCCCTCAAATAAATTCCGTCTATATTACAACCCATTGACCAAAGACTCTTCTGAAACTCTCCTCCGAAGTAATACAAACCCACAGCCGCCACCTCAAGCACAATTCCTGTAGGCCGCCCTGCCCCAACACATTCCCTATCTCCGTTTGGCTTTCCTTTTCCTATCCACTTGCCGCAAGTCTCTTGATCCAACAGGGAAGAGAAACAAATCTTGCCAGGCTTCAACTTTAAATGGTGTTTTGCAGCCTTCAATCTGGCTATGATTTCCTCATGCCGATTGCAATCCCATGTACAGCGTCCCTCCCAGCCTTCTTTGTCCTGTCCCCAACACCAAACACAATTGCTTCCAATCCAGAGTAATAGATCCTTTACCCTCCTTCTTTCTTGCTCTTGTGTTCCCCGTATCTGCACCTCATTCCTCTCTATCCTTCTCCCAATTGTGCTCATTTTCTCCACAGCGTACCTTCTGATCTCTCTACCCACCTCCCTGGATTCAGGAATTGACTCCGCCGTTTCCTCCATATATCGATTCAAGGCAGAAGAGGACACCACTGCCTAGTAAAAAATTGACTTACGTTAATCTGCTTTACCCCCCCCCTACTCAAGGAATGATTGATAGGACTTAACACCGTTGCCTTCCTCACTTTTCTCAATCCATCCGTGCGATTCATCCCCAAAACTCCCTCTCCAACTACCTTCTCACCTCCACTTTGAATTGTTGTATTGAAAATGTCCAACAGTTGGGAGTGTGTAACATCAGCCCCCCTACCCAACATTACTCCACAACCCTCATGTTCTTCTTCCTCCTCTTTAGCATCTTCAGCCTCCTCACTCCACCTATTTACTTTACTGTACACCAACATCTGCTCTGCTGGTGTTGGTAATATTGATGAAGAAGCAATGTCTCTAAGACCGTCATTCATACTCCGTTCCTTTTCCAATCCCCCTATTGCTCTTTCCCAATCCTCTTCCCCAATTTCATTCCCGTATTCTTCCTCATTAGCACTTTCCCCCCCCTCATCTATCCCATCCTCGGATTCGGATGAAATATATATCACCTCATCAGTTGCCCGTCTTTCAATACTCTTTCCCTTTTCCTCCATCCTTTTGTTCAAAGTGAATTTCTTCCCCAAAGCTCTGTTATTCCTTCCCGTTGTATCTAAAGGTTCCCTTCCCCCATACCACCTTCCCTCCCTATAGCTACCCCGTTGAAGTTAAGAAATAGTTGGTAGTTCCAAGCTACTATTCCAATCAGCTTGTATCCAAGAATCATTCTCTCGTTTCTCCTGTCCCCTGCCACATTGGACTCCCCTATTTCCTAACTCTTCTACCATAACCTGAGTCAGATCCTGCCTATAATCCTCCTCCGCACTGCCCCTACCCTCTAAACCATCCCCAACTTCCTCACTTTCACCATCCACCTGGAACTCCACTTCAGGCATATCAACCTCCCCAGGAACCCCCGTTGCAGCCTCCATTGTCTCACACATCACCAGGACTGCCTTCGTCCTAAAGATTTACTCCAACGTCTCCCTAGCATCTCTTGCCTTCCCTGCTTCCATTCTGTTTACCACGGCCCCCCTTCTCTTGCAACAGTCACACAACTCCCCATTTGGTATCCCCTCACATGATCGCGGCATACCATGCAAAAAATGCCCCTACAGCTCTCTCCTACATTTGCTTATACGCAGGAAGCATCTTCACATGTAAGCCTGATCCATTCCCTCCATTTCATCCCCATCTACTCCATATACAATGGCTTCTTCAAGTGCTCCATTTGAACTGTCCGGTTCCAACGTCCCTTCAAACACCAAAGTTGGTACCGCACTCCCACTCAAACTACCACCTCTGCTGCTTTGTTGTGCATATTCAACCATTGTATCCGGCAATCCCACATTCACCACCCTGTCCACCTCAAAGTCCACACCTGCTCCAATCCCCTTTCTTGTGAAAAGCCATTGTGCTCCACAATCTACCCAGCTCTTCAATGACTTCTTTCTCGGTATCTCCGTCATGTCAGAGTGGTGTCGGAATATCACCAACCCCAATTCCTCCACCGCCACTGCTGCATCTTCCAACAATCTCTTGGATCCAAAAAACACCAAACCATGCTCATTCCCCTTCAATTGTCCTTCTCCTTCCACAAATTGTTTCAACCAGACAACACTCCTCTTCCACCCCCTTTCCTTATCCCCCTATAGAGTATTGTGCTGAATGTCATAAATGATATTGGTTCTGTAGGTCAAGGAACGGTGAATTTCCAGCCCTTCCATCTTCAAACCTACAGCTTGTGCCCATGATTTGGTCCAATGGGGGGGCATCGTTGCCGTCAGGAAAAGCAATAGACATGACAATTTGGATAATAGTGCAATTTTAGCCATGCAGGGCCTAAACTCTTCCGGCTACATCTCCCCAATCGTCAGCACCCATTCAGACACGACAACATGACACTCATCAACCACAATCTTGCTAATGTGATTAGCATCTGCTCTCTCCCTCCACCAGTCCAAGACAAAATCTTTCCTCAAGCTGTCGTAGCTCAACACCACTACTCCAGTTTGTGGCCTACTGCCTACCCTGTCCTGAAATGCCACCTTTTCATTGATCTTCAATCCAGCTGCCTTTACCCTCATAATTTGTTCATGAACCAAAGCTTTATAAGGGCAGAACACCATTGTTAACCGTGCCTTAGGATGAAAGGCAGGCAGAAGATACAACATTGACTTTCCCTCTCCCGTGGGCATAATAACAAGCTTAGGCTTTCCTTTTCAGGACTTCCGCCCAAGCTCAAGAAATATCAACTCCACAAGTCTCTTTTGGCCATGAGATTTAAACTTCTCCTGCTCCTCCGGGAACTTCTTAAACTTTAGTTTATGGGCCATAATAGCTTGCTGTTCAACTCCCGCTTCACTCCATTCCTTTGCTCATTCCTCCAGCTTCTTGGAAAAGAAGGATTGAATCGTGGATTGGTTGGCAATATTTGTAGACCAAGATATCTTGCTAACTCCCTTCCCCTTGACGTTGGTCTTTTTCTGGCCAGCGAGGATTGCCTGGTGCACTCGTGAGTTGCTATCTGCCCCTAAGTTTAAAAAGTTATGCCAGTCAGCACATGCTCTGCGGAAGACATTTAACGTCTCTTCATCAACCATCCGGACCAGCTGAATATCAGAAATAACAGCATAATTCAAAACAGCAACAGTGTGAGAATGTCCCGCTTGCAACTCTCCAACCGTATCCCTAATATCTCCCTTCTTTTCCGTTTCAAGCCTCTTTCCTTTTCCAGTCATGGATCTCTAAAAGGCTACCGCTACCTGCCGCCATTCTCTTACTCCCAGCCCAAAGTCACAAACAGCTTCAAAGTGGGTATGAAGAACCGTTGACAGTTTTGCTGTTGTCCAGATCTTTCTCCCGTCAGACAAAATCCTTGTAGAGTCGTCCAAAACATCCTCCTTTCTGCTCTCACTTTTTGGAGCATGTCTCCGGACATGCTCCAACATGACTAGAAAAATAACCAACAGTAAGCCCACTTCATCCGGGAGTACTTTTGTTATAACCTTGTTCCTTCCTGTCTTTTCGTCCGTCTTGTTATAATCCGCAAAAAGCAAGACCTGCCCTTCTGGAATAATTATAATCCTCAACCTATTTTGTTGATTCCAATACACCAATGATAATATTTCAGTTCCACAGTGTGGTAATCCAGAAGAGAGATGCATTGAAAAGACCAATCCTTCCAAGAAACTTTCACACCAAGCCAGGAACCGTTGAGACCAGTCTGTATTCAACCTGCCACGCCCGCCACCTTCCCTTTCTTCTATAACCTCTAAGGATCGTCTTCCCTTAAGCCACCCTTTACGAACCGAATTGAACATATCCTCAAAGGGACCCCTCTCTTCTGGCCCACATTTGATTTCAAAAAAGCATAAATGCGGAGTTCTCCTCCATAGATTATTTACAACATTGACTAATGATTCTACCCATTCACCAATGTTTAATCGTCTTCCATCCAGAATATCCATCTCCAATATTCTCCAACAGTTATCCAAAGCATGACGCAAGGCTGCCTGGATTCTTTCAATGTGCAAGAGCTTTCCTCCGAAGGTCAATCCATCCTTCATCCTTATCCAGGTAATGGTGTAGCGGCTTTGTGTGCTTTTGTTAATAGCTATTCCATAGTCAAGTAACATTTGTACTTGTGAGAAGACCATGCTGCCAGTTGAGGATAGGGACGTTCTTTTGAGATAATTCAACATAGTTCCAATTTCACGTAAACTATGCGTATAACACTCTTTCTGAATCCATAGCACACTGAACAATGGTGTACCATAGGTAATAGCAGCCAATGTCCGGGTATCTATGCTTGCATTCCTTAAAGTACCATCTTTCCTGTCCACCCCCCAGAAGCTCAAATTACAAGAAAGTAGAGGATTTTCAACTTTATGACAATCCCCACAGGTTGAGGATATAATGATCCGCAGTAGTAGGTTCCTGATCTCATAGCCATTATTTCCCCCTGGATTTGCCAACTCCCTTGCCAACAAATCCAATCAAGGCCTGATTTGGAAGTCCAAGTTATGCCGAACTGTATCTGCCTGAGATGGGTTAAAGGGGAATTTTAAACTGCATGCGGAATCATCCACCCCCGGCATCTCCTCTATCTGACCCACCAAATCTCCAGCCCATGTGAAGACACAGTTTGACGAGTTACCTGGTACATCATTGCCACCAGCGTACTCCCTTCCTGCTTCCTTGCAAAGGACTTTTTGTTGAGCGTTGGATGTATGTTCAAGCCAATTGTCGTAAAACCAATGCGTTGAAGTATTTCAAACAAGTGCATATGTGAGAAACAACTTCCAAATCCGTTGGTATTTCCTTGCTGATTCTGCCTGCACCAATTGTGGCAGCTTGCCTGCATGCTGTATGGAGCCATGCAAGGTAAGTCCAACTTCCCTTAGCTTTGCAATTGTTGTCATCGGTGAGCTCTTCCACGAATAATTGGCTTACTTCCACAAGTCTTCAAACTCATCATCCAACCTATGCCATTGCCCTTTCTTTAGCCTGCCATTGCCGTGGCCTCTCAAATACCCCAAATGAGTGTTCAATGCCAGCATTTTCAAATCTCTTCCTGCAAACAGTTGACTCCACCCTGTTCTCCGAACCCATTGACTTTCAACCTCTTGATCCACATGCAAGAATTGCAGGGAGGAATCATTGCTTCCCTTGATATACTCCTCATCAAATCTTTTTAGAATTTGCTGACTCGCTGGATTCACCTCCCGCGTCGATTGTTGGACCTCAAAGTACATGTGGTTTGGAGTGAACTGCTGCATTGATACTGAATGTGGAATCCTATTTCCGATTCTATACTCGCCATGCTCTATTCTTACATGACGCCTCAAAGTATTTATTTGCCCAGCATAGTAGTTGCATCTTGGGTAATGTGCTCGTTGTTTGACTTCCAGATAAGGCAAAAGATTGATTGCTTGAGTACCTGGTATTATCTTTGTAGGATTAACTCAATTCTATCTCTAATCAAAATGCTAAAACTTACTCCGTCATCCACAATATTTCTGCTACTCCAACCAAATTCTTCAAAAAACTTCCGTGCACTAAATGCATCTGTCCAATTGCATTAGTGTTTCTTCTCCAAGTGTGAAATCATTGTATCCCAACCTAAGCCCAGTCTGTGTCTCGTGCATATAACAATATTTATTGGCATTACAGAAACACAGCTCTCACTCGGCTCCGATAAGCTCCACATGGTACTGACACCTACACCAGTTGGCTGTACCTCTATAGCTCAATCACCAAACCCTATCTCTTCCGCCTTGTAGGTAGCTATACTCCATAGGTATCGAGAGTCGAGACAAAGGGGGATAGATGTGTACAAGAGGGTTCAAAGATCTTAAAGAGGAGCGGGTCATGGCGGTAGCCAGCGGAGCAAGTTATTGGTTTCAAGGTAATAGTATTCACTTAAGAGCAGAACTAAGTGGGAGAGCAAGCAACCTTATATACATGAGTAGGGAAGGAAGCGAGCAACAGAAAAGCTAGACGCAAGTCCAGCAAAAAGTCCTGGGGCATGGCGTTGACCCTGAAAAATACCAAGAGTATTGACAAAAGAAATAGGTGCGGCACACTGGCGTGAGGGTGTGTTACACCGTCTATGACAAATGAAATAAGCGAGTCACACCATAGAATGGTGTGGATCGCCACAGAAAGGTATGGGTGCAACGACAGGTGTGGGTGATACATGTGGGAGCGTAAGCGAGGACATGGATATCTCAAAAAACAGGAAGGTAGAAGGAGAAAGGCGACGATATAAGCTGATATAGTATGAAAGCAGGATATAACAGCGAAGATCGTGGTAAAAATAGAAAGACATGACGGAGATAGAATAGAACAGAGGGATATGTATATCCAAGACATGTAAGAATAGAACAACGAAAAGGACTCAATTGGGTGCAAGAACAATTATTCTGACACTCTCTCTTGAACAAAACACCCAAGTAATTGAGCAAACTTAGTTTATAAGGTGTTTGGAAGACCCTTCGTCATAATATCAGCCACATTGTTCTTGGTAGAGATGTAGTGGAGCTGAAATATGTTATTGAGAAGGCATTCTCTGGTGTAGTGATAGGCTATATCGATGTGTTTAGTTTTGTGGTTGTAAACTGGGTTGTTGGCTAGAGCATTACGGGCTTGATTATCGCAGTATATATTGACAGGAATGCTGAGGTTCAATGGCTTGAAGGCTTGTGTATACCATTTGGCTTGTCAAGCTGTGGTAGAAAGTGCTATGTATTCCGCTTGGGTAGTGGAATTGGAAATACATTGTTGTTTCTTGAAGAGCCAAGAAATCGTGCACTTACTAAGCTGAAAGAAATAACCAGTATAAGAACGATAGGTATCAAGACAATTAGCAAAAGAATCATCCGAAAAACCTTCCAACTTACCAGAACCAGAACGAGGAAATATGAGAACAGCATCACGAGTACTAGAAATATAACGAAAAACTCTCTTGACAGCAGTATGATAGCTATTAAGAAGACGAGAAGAGAACTGGGACAGGTATGAAATAACAAAAGCAAGATCAGGACGAGTACAAGTAACAAGATACATGAGGGCACCAATCATCTATTGATAGAGCTTCTGGTCAACAGAAGATTCATTGTCCGTGGCATTGCGAAGCTGGGCCTTTGGATTGATAGGTGTTGAAACAGAGCGAGATTGATCCATTCCAAAGTGCTGTAGTATCTGCGTGATGTAGATAGGTTGTCCAAGTGTGATTGCGTTGTTGTGGTATTGAAGTGCGTTACCAGGAAAGTTGTGAGTTCCTGCAGGTCAGCAGTGGAGCCAGCAAAAGCAATATCGTCGACATAGACAGCCATGCTAATTTTGCTTTTGGTGCTGATAAAGACACAGGGATCAATGTGCATGGGAATGAAGTGTTGTTCAGCAAAAACAGAGCATAGTTTTCTATACCACTGTAGCAGAGCTTGTTTCAAACCGTAGAGTCCCTTTTTAAGTAAAAGGACTTTGTTTTCAAGGCCGAGTCCAGGAGGAGGTGCGACCCAGATTTCTTTGTCAAGGGGACCATAAGTGAATGCTGATTCGATATCAAGTTGAGCAGTGTCAAGGTTGTGTAGTGCTGTGAGGGCTGTTAGGAGATGTGAAGAATTGTACCACGTCACTGGTGCGAAAGTCTCACTAAAATTGATTCCGCAGAATTGTGAGAAGCTCTTAACTACTAAACATGCCTTGTACCCCTCGATTGATCGATCTTTGAACAGTTTAACAGTGTAAATCCAGCGTAATCCAATTGCTTCACTGCCATCTGGTAGGTCAGTAGCTTCATGAACTCCCCAAACACCTTGCGATTCAAGAAAAGATTGCTCTTCTCTTATAGCGTCAATCCACTTATTGACCTCTTCAGACTTCATAGCTTGAGATTAGGTGGGAGGACCAAGTGTGACATTGGCCTGACCAATTTCTTCCTCAATTAATGCTGCAGAGTCATCACCAATTTTGGCTAGAAATATCTGAGCTGTGTCTTCTCCAAAGGCTGCGTTAATTCTTGGGAAACCATAACGCTCGATTTCCTTCTTCTTGCGTTGAGAATGCTTGAGGTTAGGAACTTCGGAGCTGCCTGATGGAGGGGGTGAAGAGCGTTGAGATGTTTTGGGTGCAGAAGGTGGTGGTGGAATGCGACGTGGAGGTGTGGTAGGAGTTTCATTACGAAGCTGTTGTGAAACAGCTATCTCTGATTCTGATAACTCTTTATCATTAAATTACTGTTCATATTTGTCATGGTTGTGTTGTGACGATGGTGGAATATTGACAGTAGGTTTGGTTGAAGATAGTGGGAGTTCAACAGGAGGTGCAGGAGGTAGAGGGTTTATTGGTGTAGGAGAACCAAAGGCGCCTGGTATTCGCTGTGGCTTTTGTGGAGTTCATCAGGAAGAAAATAGTGCCGTCATAAGGCCTGGTGGTCCGTTATAAGGCACGGCTCCGTTATTGCCGTTATGCCGTTATAAGGTCGATCATTACCGTTATGCCGTGATAAGGCAAACAATGTAATGGTCTTTGTTTGGACGCTTTCAAGAGGAGATCCGACATTATAAGATTGTTCAATTAATTTCCTTCGCTGTAAGTCGATTTCCTCGAACCTAATCCTTATAATTTTTAACACAATATTCCCGGTTCCAATAGTGTATTTGTAATTTATGTGTTCAAAACGGATTGAAACCAACCATTTGACCATTTAAATTGTATCATTGGACATCATTGTATTTTTTTTCTATATACACACACGCTATATACAGATTAAACTAAAATACATCATCATAAATGTCATGCCAGGTTTCAAAATCAATACGGTTGTTGACCAACCGGCGCTCTCTAGGCTCTAACGGAATTACATGTGCAATCCCTACAATTTCACTAATGCGAATTAATACCGATATGTCCTTCGTCGGGAATCCGACCCTTATCATTCCTTCAGGTCTTGATGGCCTTCAGCTGCCCTATGCCTCGAGCAAAGTAACATGCGCAAACAAATGGATTCCATCGTGTAATGTACGCAATTTAAAAAGTGCATTAAGCTTTCCCGGAAGTCGGCCATTAAGCGTCCCTTGTAGGAAATCCGATGCTTGCCGTCTTCTAACCCACACCAAGTCGGCACGTTGTATACCTTTGCAAAATAAAATGGGGGCTGTACTGCGCACAACATGTGAGTTAATTTCCCCGCCTTGAAAATGGGAAACAGGAATGACAAGACTTGAGAAACACTCCAATGTGGAATCATTTATAATTCTTGTGGTCTGGTCACCGTATGATGCAAACCGTCAGCAAGAAGATCAAAAAGGTCGAGTATCCGATGGCTGTCTGTAAGCTGTGTAACAGTCGATATCCTTGACATATCCACACGCTCTTGACGTTTGACGTAGGTTTTGGAGTCCTTGGACTTTTTGATAGCGACGGTCAGTTTTCTGACCAAATTGATGATATCTGAAGGCACTTTGCAGTCTGCATTCGACAGGTATTCTCTGTAATTCTAAGCAAGCATGTGCATGTTATGGTTGCGGCTATATTTGACAATTATCTGTTGGGTAGCATTAATGTAATTCATTCGACGGTATGCGTCCTTCAATCGCTTGTGAGGGGCTTCGCATACCTCTGTTGAATACTGAGGCAGTAAACAGCATTGCGAGATCTGCTCAGCGTAATGTGACAAAATATAGATTTTAGGAATATTATAAAGGGCCTTTTCCTCTAGCATTTCTTCCATTAATTCCGCTCTTTTCTTTTGATCAATTTCCTTTTGCTTCCTCTTCACAACTGCAGACATTTTGTGTTGGTTTGCCGACAGTGTTTCCGCTTGTTCCGACGCCAACAGTTGGATTGCGTGTTTGACACCTTTTTGCGCAACCTTTCCAGCTCGGTATCGCAGAAATACATTATTATATCAATGGAAATTGCTTAAGAAATTGTCCATATAACGATAAGCATCCTCGTTGTGTTGTCGGTATTGAGCGTAAAGGCTGAAGTCGCCATGTGGCGAACACAAAAGATTGCACAATCAAAGTTCCTATGTTGATCCTTGGTCTGACAGTTTTGGGTTGTTTTCCGACACAGAGCTGCCGTGAATACTCCAAGTATTACTTGCCCTAAATTTCTCATCTCCTTGCCCTGCCATTGTATTACCGCTGAGTATGCCTTTGTTGGAGGGGTGAAGCCAGGTACGGGGGAAGCTGTTTCCAAATCTCGTTAAAGTCGGATAACCGACCATTATCGTCCAAAAATTCAACAACCCAGTCCATTAGATGCTTGAACCTCCCAACGTATATATTGTGCAATAGGCCCCTACGTACCAGGTCCCATGGTTGTATATCTATGTGCCACAATGCATTATTGATTTTTTTAACTCCATCATTGGTCAACGTCGAATGGTCCTTAGTCTGCAATGCCTCTGCATACAATTGATGGTCTTGAAGGGGAAACTTATTGTCAGAAATGGTACCCAATTTGTTGGGTTTAGCAGTACAGCCAGGGCATCGGTTGACGTTGATTGCGTGGAGGTTTGTGTTTTCCATATGATCGGCGAGCCATCTTGAAATCACCGGAAAGCAATGTCTATAATTTCCGTCATTACAAAGCATCTCGTACCTGTCGTGACTTCTTTCATCGGAAATCGGACCCATGAAGTTGCTGATCAGCTCATGCAAAATCTGAAGACACTTGGGTTCCTGATCCTCCATATTGAATCCGAGTATCTTGGTGATGCGCTTGGGGGCTATGGTTAGAAGTGCCAAGGGGATCCACGCTTGGTGTAACGGCTTATTGCGAAATTCGGATTTAACACTTCCCAGAGAAATATAAATCGGCCAAAGCTTTTTGTCGCCGGCAAAGTTAGTTAAGTGTGTCTGATCCAACACTAATAGTACTGGAATGAGCGTACTTCTGTCAGGTAATGTCTTTTGCTTTTCTGCCCACCAATTGGCCGTATGCATATCGGAATATATCCTTTAGCCTGCCAGGTTATATTTATAAACCGGAGCCCAAACCATATATGGAGCATACAATTTTTGACTTAATAGGTACTCCACGCAGTCTAGTGGATTGCGGTGAAAATACTCCGTATTAGGCTGCAATGTGAATTCAACTTTTCTACGAAACCAAGGGGGATCCACAATCATGCTATCGAGCTTTTTATTGAGCATGTATGCTGACTTAAAACTGATGCGTGGTGTTGGATTTGGGCTTAGAATGCGCACCAAACCGTCTTTGAAAAACTCATCAATCTTTGTCATTGAAATCCGGCTACTGTTGAAAAATCGCGCAAGCTTATACTCAAGGGCGGAGGTGAATGGACTTGACTAGGCTGATTTTTTTGAAAACCTGTGGGTGTTGTTCGACCCGGTGAACATGACCTGAGCCAAACTTTGCTGGAAATGGAGAAGTATTGAAACACTCGGATAGAGGATCATGAGCGTCCGAAGAGTCATGCTTTTCTGTGGAATCATCCAAAATCTTCCCTCCCGCCTTCTGTGGTTTCCCCACTGATTATAAATCTTCCACAGAAAATTCCACATCTTCACAATCGGAATTGGCCCCCTTGTCCTCCCCCTCTGTAAAGGGCTCCTTGCACAGTAGGTCCATGTCTTGCAATGAAGCAAACATGTCCTGTAAAGAGGCATCGTCCTCCTCCCCCTCCTCTTGCTCTTCCTTGATACGGATACCGTCGGATTCGGTACTCTTCGGTAGATCCATATATTGTTCCCGTCCAATGCGCCTGGGGTGATTATTCTCCAGATCTTTAGGATGTTCCGGAGGCTTATTTCGTACATGGCTGGTATATCTTGTGATGTTTCCGTATAACTTCCGGCACTACCGACAACGCTGCTTCTGTGCATACATTGAACTGACTGGAAGTTGGATCTTTCTTTTGAGGAAGCTGGCTTAAGGTTGCCGACAGTCAGAAATCCAACGCTTTTGAGTCTTGAGAGGGCGTTATCTAGTTGGTTTGGTATTGGTTGGAAACTTGCAATCAACCCTTGAAAACCGCTTGCTTTTGTTTGAATTCCCGCGAAGTCCATTGAATATTGTTGGTTAGAAACTTCGGGCAAGTAAGAGTTTCTCGTAGGTTATAGCTTTACCTTTAATGAAGATCTTGTTTGATAATTCCAACAGTTTGTATACAGTTTTGTACGTTTTCCAACTGCGTAGAGGTTGTTGTCTGCCTTGCGTTTCCATTCTGCGAAGACCTTGGAATATTCAACACACCCCTGTTTGCCTTTTCATTACAATTAAACATTGTCCGGGGTGCTACTGCATGCTGCAGGGCATGCTTGCAGATCCCTGGAAAGCAAAACTAGCTTTTGAATTCTAGAAATTTAGATTAGCACTCGGTTACAGCGGTTGCTGTAGATACGGACCGCAAGGGAAGTAAGGGGCTTCTAGCGTCATAAATCCAACGGTTTTGGTTCCGTGTAAACATCAAAATATTTCTCAATTGGGGAATTACTTTGGAGCTGTAACCCGTTAAGCAAGAGAATTTTCGAGCAAGATGGCCATATTTTTGGCCAGAAGTTCGGTTACATCAAAGAAACATTATGTTCCAAGGGGATGGCCATGGATTACAATCGATGGCCATATTGGCATGGATTTGGCCATCCTCGCGTGGATATATAACTCTCCCAAGTCCCCGGGATTTAGCTCCCTCTACCATACTCAATTTCACTATTACCAACCCAAAGAACAACACCACAATCAGCATTGACAAAATACCTGTAACAGTACCTTTTCCAACGCATTAGCATTCATTCTCACGTTCCTCTGATAAAGCTCGTTGAAAAGTGTTCACTTTCAAGAATCCCCGGGTTTCAAGTTTCAGATATATTTTATAGTTTAGAAGCAACTGATCCGGACGAAGTAAGTATTTGCCGTACCTATATTCGACTAGGTTTAGTCCAAATTCCAACGCTTACTGCCCTTTACTAACCTGGCCGGTACAGCATGGTTACCCCTCTGAATTTGATTGAGAATTCAAAGAGAAGGCTTGGTGTTGCGCTGGCCAAAGGGCCAAGCCAAAGCGCGTATCTCACATGGCAAAGAACAATCCAGGCTGAGGACCGAAGGGATCCAGCAGACATTGTGACTAGAGTGAAGCACACTCGTTTTAGAAAGCTGAGGAATCTTGCGGTCGAGTATAAGACGTTCCCTAGGAAGGCCCTGCTTGAGGCAGAAAAAAAAAGGTATTCGACAACGTTTGAAGGTACGCCGTGCCACCAGGCGTTAGAAGCAGTGGTGGCAGACACCATTAAAAAAATCATAAATACGGAAACAAAATACAAGAAACTAACCCTGGCAGAGGCGGAAGCCTTTGCGGAACTTGGTCCTGGAGACCAACCGACGGCTTCTGGGAGCAATCCCAATGGAAGTGGTCCGCAACAACCTCAACAATGGGCGATCTGGGTCTACCTACGGGATCCGAATTTTGCTATCATCAATGACCAGGCGTGGAACAGCAATACCATTCGGCATATTGAAATGATCAAAGGTCCGACGGTTGAAAATTAATACAAAATTATAAAGGGTGCGATCCCCGACTGTCGCACAGTTCGAGAAATCCAGGGCGCTCTCATGAACAGTGAACCTCCCGCAGCAGGTGCTCCCAGCAACCCCCCAGCTGACATTACCCCCTTGCGCAATAATGAGGAGGTGCACGCATGGCTCTTGAGCACAGAGTCCCACCCCATAAAGGTGCTTATTACCCTCCACAGTACCTCCCCAAGACCCGACACCCCTGCGCCCGACGGTGGACAGTTCTATTTCAGACCAGATAAGTTCAATACGTATGATAGTGAGCCTGAGGATTCATCGGACGAATCCAGGGCCACTCGCAAGATCACAATACCAAGGGCTGACCGGGTTCTCTGGTCGCGAATCCAAAAGACGGAATCCAAAAAGAGGAGAATTCACGCCAATTTGGAAAGGCTCACTGCGGCCTATATCCGTCTATTTCCCGACACTGACGACGACAATTGCCCCATTTGCCCCAATCCAGCGGATGAGTATGCCCAAGGGGCTTGGGATATTTTCATGGCCTTGGATTTGCCAGACAACCCGCACGCCCTATTGTGGGGACGTCGCACAGTACTTTCAGAGAATTGTCAGAACAGGTTTGGGGACATGGATATTGGAACCTACGTGCAGCATGTAGCAGCTGCTGTGGTAGACGCAAATGAGTGGTTGAGGGACAATCCGTACGCAGGCCGTGCTGGTTAGAGTAAGACTGTTTCCATCGGTTAGGTATTTTTTTTGTGTCGGATTTGTGATCCGGGTTAGGATTGCTTTTTGTTTCATTTCTTTTTATTTCTTTTTCTCGAATTTCTGTAATTAATGTGGTTAGCATCACGAAGCAATTGTCTGTGGGTATTTTGTGGCTGTTTTAGGGTGTAGTTGGTTGGAATGTAATGTGGTTAGCAACGCAAAGCAATTGTTTGTGGGTATTTTGTGGCTTTTTTAGGGTGTAGTTGGTTGGAATGTAGCCCGAGCGGAACATGTAGCAACGGAAGTTAAAAACAGAACAGTTTCCGTCAGTTTGCCGACTAAAAGTGTACTTTTAAGTTTACATGTGCTTAGCTCAGCAATTATGTCATGCAGAGCCCCCCTTGCAAATCGAAAAGACGTGGTGAACAATACCCCGCTATCGGGGCAATATCTATCATCATCATCATCATCCTCACTCTCCAAGCCTCGCAAACGCACGTCGAGTGCAGCCTTGAACAGCTTAGATGATGAAGGGGACGTACCAGCTGCTCCTCACCTACAACCGTCGGCAAAGAGACGTATTGCGTCAGGAGAAGCATTGAGAGCCCCTTCCTCCCCCTCCTCCTCCTCTCTCAGCCAGTCATTGAGTTTCACAAACTATTGACATCAGCGGGTAAGGCCGAAAACATTTACTTCTAGTATTTGCTAATATGTTCAGGTATCATCATCGTTGCCTCCTCCGTCCAGTCCCCTGGCAAGAAAAAAAGGCCAAAATACGCAAAAGGACAGTAACCGTCGGGAATCCAATATTCCGGAGGAGTCATCAGACCATGACACAACTGCGGGTCCTACCAAGCGGCAGTCATGATCCCTCAAGTACATCCCCGCTGAGTGTCAGAAGGTCTTGCTTCTCACTAATGATTATATCAAGCATTATATTTTTTTTGTTAATCCACTACCAAGTATTGTGCAGTGCATTAACCTGATGGCGATTGCATGGAAAGAGAGCTGTGTGGCTGTTGACACTTTTTGGGCAGGAAATGCGGAAGCCGACGCTCATGTAAGTACTATCTGACCGCATCCGTTCTGTTATAGCCTAACTAATTTCTTTGAGATCAAGAGTATAATTTCCCGCTTCCGATCTTTGCTCATCCATCAATACAAAATACTCCTTCCCAGGGTTTACGACTTTGAGAAACTTGCGCGACATGAATGTGCTGTCACAATCAAATGGTTGCTAGAGGAAGATTGGTTTTTGTGCTCAAAAACTGGCCAAGAAGTACAAGACCCCTTATCGTTCCTTGTAGTTTGATAACTAACCAAAACCGTCGGGAAATAGACGTCTCAAGAGCAATTTATTGCCGAAGAAGTGTCGGATTTTCTTTACAAGCGTTTCTTCTCTGGCCCCAAGAGTCTTGGGAACGCCGACCCAACTTTTCTCGAAAAAATCAACAAGGTATTTTTATGCTTTGTTTGTACAGCCATACAACATAGCCTTAAGGCATGGAGAACTGGTGTTCTTGACGAACATAAGGTAGACTTTAGCTACCTGAACTCACACCGTAAGTACACATCCAACTGTTTTCATAATATAAAGTACTGATACCATGCGACATAGAAACATACCTGAGAATTCTAGGTACATACGAGAAACATCCTCCCCGCATGCAATCAATGATCCTAGATGTCATCCGGAATCGACTTGACAGGGCTATCCAGAAAGGCCATGGCGGCCCTGCTGACGTTGAGTCCAGTACCGTGCTCGACATTGGCGATGTCAATGCCTACACGGCCCAGCTTGAAAAACAGGTCGCGGAACTTCAAGCGGAGTCACGTACCAGAAACAGCAGAATACGTCGGATTTCTGACCATTTAAGTCCATCTCCCAACGCGCAATTGCAGGAGCCGCTTGCCCAAGATTTTCCAATGGTCCGCACTCCTGCACGGAGTGGAATAACCAATAGTTCAGAGTGTAGCACCACCGACAGGGATGAATCCGGGGATGAATAGTCAGAGGAGGAATCAATTCTAGACGGGGGGTTCAAGATACACGTGGATGTGCCTGCATCAGACGACGACGCATAACGTCGGAAATCACACGCATCCGACCCCCTTCTCTCCTCTCTATTTTTTCATTTATATCTTTTTTTTTTTTTTTGTACTACGTTGTTTTTTTTTTTTTTTAAGTCTTGCGTCGGATATCTCATTGTTTGTGTCGGATTTGGGTTTAATTTGCAGGTATACGTGTGCCCAATTGAAGTGTCTCTTTCCTTTATCTGCATGCTTTCTCGCTTTTTTGTCTTTTGTTATTTTATTTTGATTTTTGTCTATTGCGTCTCTATATCTATATCAATATCAATGCCACATCGTTTGATGCACACAAAGCCTCTTGCCGCCGCCATGAAACCGACCTATGTTGATTCTGGAAAGTACAGTTCTCATTATTTTATGCCAGATTTATAACGTTGGGTTAGAGATTCAATAAGTCTTATAACAAATTATCATGAATTATGTACCCGTTATAGCAATTGTTTTACAAACCTCTGCTCATTATAAGGAAAAGTATTTTTCCAGTCTTCTATTATAACGGGAAGCATTGGATTTCTGACCGTTATAATCCCTTTACGTCGGATCACATATAGTTATAACGTTAGCCTACTTAATGACAATTATTTTATAAGGGCACCCTCCGATACCACCTCCGTTATAACAATCACTCTCCGTTATAACAATCACTCTCCATTATGTGCCGTTATAACGTGCACGGTCGGACAGCGTCCATTATGACGGAAATGCTCCGAGATCCGACGTTATAAGACGCAGTTTGCCTTTTTGCTGTTATGACCGTTATGACCCTTATAAGGGATGAAAGGCAAACACCGTTCTTGCTGATGTTTGCTGAAGTTGCGGAACTGTTGTAGGTGTTGAAGATTGATCAGGTTGAGACGAAGCTACTTGATCAGGTTCTGAAAAGTTTAACTCTGTGGTGAGATATATTTCAACAGAGGTGATGTTATCGGATGGGATAAACTTGACCTGACGGACTGTGTATACTCTTATTTCTGATAGTATGTAAAGACTGAACATAGATAGGGTTCCAGTATAGGCAACCAATTTTCTATCAATCCCTCTTGGATCTAACTTGCTGCCAGCAGGACATTTCTCCTTGGGGATTTGGATAATGCAAGGTGTACTAAAGAGTTGAAGATGTTTGATGGAGGGTAGGCGATTGTGGAGTACTTCAAACGGCGTCTTCCCATTAAGAGCCGAGTGAGGGAGGTGGTTGCGGATATAGGTTGCCCATGCATAGCATTGCGCCCAAATGAATTGAGGGTAGTCCTCAAGGGTAGGTCGACACATGTTGGCGAGAGTCAGGTTGTAGCGTTCTGGAACACCATTTGACTCTGGGGAGTATGCTGCAGTGGTTTGATGTATCATGCCTTTATTTTTGCAGTAAGCAGACCATTCATTATTCAAGAATTCTCCACCATTATCAGTGCGCCAATTTCTCGAATATCGTCCAGTTTTTGTATTGATCTCTTCACAGTAAGCCTTCATATGCCTTACACCATCGGACTTGTGTTTGAGGAATGCAATCTTAAAGAATCGAGAGAAATCATCAATCATTGATAGGTAGAAGCGATGACCACCAAGCGAGGTAATAGGGAGAGGTCCAGCAAGATCTGTGTGGAGTAGTTCCCATGGTTCCTTTATGTTATGTGTCACTGGTTTGGGAGTTTGGTGTGTCGAGTTGTATTTGGCACATGAGTGACAATAGAATTGCGAGGGAGGTTTTGGAAGCAGGTTTCCATTGGCGAAGATGTTGGAGGCTTTGTTCCAGAACTGAGGCGGGAAGTGACCTAGTGCTTTGTGCCAAAATTGGAGAAAAGACTTGTAAGCAGTACCGAAATCAACAGCAGATTCAAACATATAGACATGAGCACCAAGTTCAGCGCGTAATACGGTGGAGTGGTTCGTCTTGAGTTTAATATCAAGAGTTTTGTTTTCTCCATGAAGGTATGCGTTTCCAATCAAATCAATCATTATCCACATGACCAAGTTTACTTCATTCCATTCAGGTAGATACAAAACATCAGACAGCGAGATATTTGAAACCTTTGCACCAATCTCCACAGACAGACAAACATTTCCTTTATACTCCGAGAAGAGCACTTGACCACCACCAACATTTATTCCCACACAATGGGAGACTGGATTGATAAAGCAGAAAAAGTCAGCTGTGATGTGGTGAGGGGCACCAGTATCAAGAATCCATACCTGATATGTTGTAGCATCTCGAGCTTTAAGAGCAAGACCAAGAGCAGAAGAAGAGGAACCAGCAGAAGAGGACGAAGAAGGACCAGACATGGAACCAGGAGGCGAAGAGTTAGAAGAGGCGAGAAGAGACAAAGTAGGGCTACCAATGTATCTAGAAGCGAGCCACACAACACCACTTGAATGAGAAGGTGTGGTGGTGACCAGAGCTGTGGAAGTTGAAGGTTCCAAGGAGGAGACAGCGGCAGCGGCAATGTTCTTGCTTTGGTCCTCTTGATGTTTCTTGAGCCTGAAGCATTTGTTGTGTACATGATCCAGGAACGGATGTCCATTCTTCTTACACCAAGTACACTTGGTTGGACCTGCTTGCGCAGTCTTGCCAGGACAAGAGTTGTTGTTCTTGCAGCGAGGCGCAGGTGCTTGACCTTTGCCTTTAAACTTGTTGGCGAAGAATGCCTTAGCATTATCTTTGTTGGTCTTTATGTTTCGAAGGTGGGTTTGATGGTCTTCAAATTGTTGAGAGTCCTTGGCTTGGAGGATGTTGACTGTATTGTTAAATGACTATGGGAGCGAGTTCAAGAGGATTGCACTCTTGATGGGGTCGCTTTTGAAGAAAGGCCTGAGGGCAGTGGCGAGAGCATCAGTTCTATTGAGGGAGCAAGTGTTCGCCTGGGCCCAAGAGTTGCCAAATCGAAGAAGGTAGTCATTGATGGATTCCGAGTCAGACATTGACAGATTGAGGATATCGCGGAAGGTATGGAAGGAAGAGGCAACATTCTGACAATCAAAGGTGTCCTAAAGAGTTTTCCAGGCATCGTAGGCAGTAGAGCAGCCGTCAATGACATACTGCTGATCCTGTTCGATGGTGAGTTGCATTGTCATGATGGCAAGCAACTCTTTCTTCTTGTGTTGCTTAAGTAGAGCGGCATCGGTAGGAGAAACTTGTAGGGTGGCGATGAGATTGTCAAAGTCATGAATGGCAAGAACACATTGCATGAGCTTGGCCCAGCGAGTGTAGTTGGATTGACCTTGAAGCTTCTCTAAGCTTTCAAGTTTGAAAGGCATGGAGGAGGAGCCAGTCGACATGTTGGGTTTGATGTCAGTAGTATCAGTCATAGTGAAGATGCGGTGAAGGGTGTAAGGAGAGACGAGGTAGTTGAGACCGAATAAGCGTGCAGAGGTGAGCACAATAAGATCTGAGAAGAACCAGCTGTGCCACTTGATTAAACAATAGTAGCAGCAGCCGGGCTCATGACCTGTCAAAAGGTATACTCCGTAGGTATCAAGAGTCAAGACAAAGGGGGATAGATGTACACAAGAGGGTTTAAAAATCTTAGAGTGGAGCGGATCACGGCGGTAGCCAGCGGAGCAAGTTATTGGTTTCAAGGTAATCATATTCACTTAGGAGCAGAACTGAGTGGTGGAGCAAGCGACCTTATATACATGAGTAGGGAAGGAAGCGAGCAACAGAGAAGCTCAACGCAAGTCCAGCAAAAAGTCCTGGAGCATGGCGTTGACCCTGAGAAATACCGAAAGTATTGACAAATGAAATAGGTGTGGCACACCAGCGTGAGGGTGTGTTACACCGTCTATGACAAATGGAATAAGTGAGTCACACCATAGAATAGTGTGGATCGCCACAGAAAGGTGTGGGTGCAACGAGAAGTATAGGTGATATATGTGGTAGCGTAAGCGAGGACATGGATAATCCCAAACAGGAAGGTAGAAGGAGAAGTGCGACAATATGAGCTGATATAGTATGAAAGCAGGATATAACAGTAAAGATCATGGTAAAAATAGAAAGACATGACGGAGATAGAATATACCAGAGGGATATGTATATCCGAGACATGTAAGAATAGAACAAACAAAAAGGACGCATTTGAGGGTAAGAACGATTGGTCTGACACTCCTCAACAACTGTATTCAATATGTTACTATAACTTCAGCTATATTTCTGGATTGTGTACTTACCTTCTGACACATAATTATGAGTTGCACAACGTTTCCGCAACATCTGTGGACTCTTGGTCTTGTAACCATTACACCCAGACCGACAATGAAAATATCCCTCACCTTCTCTCATTATCACCTTTTGTCAGTTGTCCAAATAAGTAACATGTGTGGCTACTTGATGCACAATCCGTACATGTTGTTTTTGTTCCGCCTTTGTGTTGAATATTGCTTTGCATCCTGTTTGCTTGCATGCAATCTTTAATGTTAAATCCAACATGATGGGATAGTCCGGGGTTGCTGTAAGTCTGATAAATAGATTGAAAGTATAGGAATTGATAGATGGAAATGCAATTTTGCTTTGAATCAAACTCCCGTATTGTTTTCTTGTTGCGAGTATAGCAAAAATGAAATTACAACCATATACGCTATGTGTTGGCAAATTGCTTGCACATTAGCCCCTGAATGCTTTTCTTCGACATTTTCACATACTTACTTAGCATCCGTCATGACCACACTAAGGACTACCCAAATAGGCATGTATAACAATCACAACCAGACTATATTACTAGCCGGGATATTGAAACCTCTATACACTATTTGAGACAATCCTAACACAACACATTTATAAAGTAAAGATTAATAGAGATGGGAGTCAATACAATTGCATGAGCTTCTGGGTGCAGAATTGGAATGAGCATATATTAAAGTTATTTATAAGTAAAATTTGGATATAGATTAACCACCCGGAAAGTGGTTTTATTTTAATTCAAAGATAATTTACTCGCTTCCGAGGTCCAAAATATTCAAAAAATGTTAATGTAAAATCAAAGCTATGGCATGAACTTTTGGCCTCAGAACTGCAATCAGCATACATCAATGTCACATTTAAGTTTAACTCAGCTATAGGTAAACCACCGGGAATGTGGTTTGATTTTAATTTAAAAATAATTTACTCACTTTCGGATATCAGTTAGCCGTTATATTAGCATGGTGCAAGAGCATCATAAACAAGACTGACTAGAAACAAGAACTTAATACTGGTAAATTTAATATAGAAATTTAATTGAAAGTTAACTGTGTCAATACAGTCAACGTTAACATGCATTAAAACTGCAAATACTCAATTCGGTTATATACTGCTTATTATGTGTGTAACGTCTCAAACCCGAGTACCAGAAACCAGCCCACCGTTACCTGCATGACCCAGCTACCAGGAACGGTAGAGCTCATCTCCTAAACCCTGTCCATCTTAGTGCTCCTTTACTAAGGCAACTATGGCTGTTGTGACTATTGTAGTTTAATATACCAACTGTGGATTACCTCCTCTGCCCAGTGTAATTAAGGTTAACTATTCCACTGAATAGTTACCTTGACTATGAATAAAGTTAACATTAGTATCTACTTACACGTCCTAACAATTATTTTAAAAAAAACCTTAACTTGTTGGAAAAATGAAATCATTATTCCACTCGGGAATAATTTTTAATAACTACATTTTAACTTATGTGACAGATGGCACTTGAACGGTTCATAGAAGCTTTAGCCTTCTGTGTGTCATTTGACCTGTGGAATACTGCATGCCATCAATTTGGTTGCTACATACTAGTTACGAACTAGTAAGGCACTAACACTTTACTTGACACATATTCAGGTTAGTGGAAACCAGCTAACAGAGACCCTAGCACGTCTGACCACCACACTTTTAACGCATTGACAAGTGGGTTACCCGGGTTACCTCAATATTTATGTGTTTTTCTACCTATCCCGTAGGAGTTTGTATAGGACCACGGAATGGGTAGTTTTTGGTGCGTACAGGAGGGTAACCCAGCCCACTTTTTGTATGGGTTACTGCGGGATAGCCCCCCCATCCCGCCGGGGATTATACTTAGGGATACCCACTCTGCTGGACTAGATACTGATGACACCAGCTGGGAACGACACTAAGAAAGCCTCCTTGTCGTACCTTTGGAACACCACACCACCATCCTTTGCCATTGCCATGACTCGCAAGTAGCAGGACAGTGGGGACGTCATCAAACTCAGGAGATTGTATCAAGAGATTTCGTCTCGAATGAATGGACGGAGGATGTTGCCAAGTACGTTGCCCGGATGCTTTTACTGCCAAAAGGCAAAGGCCGACAGGCAATCAAAGAAAACCAAGTTGGTCCCAATGCCAACTGTGGAAAGAACGTGGAAGGAGATTGCAATGGACTTCATGGGAGAACTGCCAGAAAGTGATGGCTATAATACCATCTTGGCCGTCACTGACCGCTTCACAAAGATGCAGCATTATATACCTGCGAAAACAAGCTGGACCACTGAAGATGTTGCTAACGCCTATCTCTGCGACATTTGGAGACTCTACGGACTCCCCAAGCATATCACCTCTAACAGAACGTCATCTCCCCTGCCGTTGGCACCCTCGTCCTAGCCAGTCCTGGCTAGGTGCACTGTGTTAACAGCGTTCAGTGTGGAAGGGCTGTGGCAGAGATGTTTATTGCAAATCCGGTGGAAGACTGGTCCAACGTTCTTGAGTTGGTAGCCAAGGGGATGAATAGGGGTCACTTGCTTTGGGGGATCACGGTGATTTCTTGAACCTGTTGCGCTTTGCATTTGCTTTTTTGGTTTGTGTTGGCAGCAGCCAGGCAAGTTTCATTTTCCTTTTGCTTCTTGTGGTGGATATTGCTGTTGTTTGTGCGCACAATTCCGCGCTTGTGCTTTGCGCGCCTTCAATGTGTCTTTGCGTTTTGATTGGCCAGAATGAATGGATCTAGACAAGTCAAATGTCAGTTGCATATTTATTCTCCTGTTCTCTCCTGAGTTGCATTTTCTGTTTTTCTTTGTTCTTTTTTCCTCCTTCTCTTTCGGGTGTTGCATGCATGCTTGGAAGCACCCTCTACCATGGTTAATGCACAAGGCTGTGGAATCATTCATGCTTTCATTCGTGTGCTTTCAGAATTCCTGCTTCTTCTATCGTCCATAGGGCGTTGCACTATATATGATGTACTATTCATCATGAATTAATCAGCGTATAAGTAACAAAACTCAATCACCTTGCTCACACATTCTTACTTGTCGTCCTGATTCCCTCGGTTGCAGTCACAAGCATACCATCGAGCAGGTGAGGGAGCATAACGGTGTGCGCCAAGCCACGAGATTGGTATTATCGTATTATCGTATCCACTGTAGCATAAGCACGCAATAGAACCGTTTCATTGTGGCACCTCCACAGTGGAATATATGTCATCTTGATGGTCTGAATCAATTTCACTAGGTCCCAGGACTTGAACTTCAATATTAATGAAGTTGTGCCACACATCGGTGCATGCTGCTTCCTGACAACTGTCAACACCCAAATGCAAAAGTACGCAAGAGAAGCTTTTCACTGTGACACTTCCACAGCCAAGGCCAGCAATTAAATGGAGAACAATTATTTCACTATAAATCTCACAATGAAGTAGAAAATAATCTTCCATGTCATATTCAAAAATGCAAGATTTAGTGGCAATGAATGAATGAATATGCTCTCCCACTCACAATTAAACTTTCGTTAGGGGATATATTCACACAGACACGATTCAGGATCCGTAAGATTGCAGGGATTTGAACCCACCCCCAGAAAATCTCGATGGCAAAATATTATTTCCCCTGATGTCCGTACAAACCCTCAAGGACATTCTGAGGACCGATATGTGTATGGACCTGGCCCCAAAGCGATGGACCTCACTGAGGTGGAGGTGTTTGTTGCTAGTCGGCTAAATCCCAAGATTTTAATCTTTGAGTTTATAACGCACAAGTCAAATCATATCATGGACAATTGCAAAGAAACGGAAAGAAAAAAAAAAAAAAAAAAGTACGTTGGGACAAAAAAAGCAACATCCACAAAAACTAATTAGATATGAAGCAAACAAAAGAAGAACAATTATTTTCAACTACACATATCCAGTTTACTTGGCTATAGAATTCGTCGGGTAACATTTGAATCCATCACTTTGCGTGATTGCTATTCTCGGGGATTATTTCCTTCCCTTTCTCTTTTGACTCCCTTTGCTTGCCTTGCGCTTTTTCCCCCTCGAAACGCTCAATCGAGGCCCATCGGTATACTCCCCATCATCCCCATCATCGCCCTCCTCCGTCTCGGAGTGTGCATCCGACGCGGGCGCAATAGAATCCTCTCGTTCCTCCCTCGAGCCGCCAACCCTCATTCGCTTCCACGCAGTAGTACCCAAATGATCATCGCCATCATCATCGCCATCAGCATCTCCCTCCGCTTCGCCGCCCGCATCGCGAGACCGAGTCCCACGCGAGGCCCGTTTCGCGCCCCGCCCAAGCGCCACATTGTGGGCCTCAAGACTGGCGACGGGGAGCGGGATGCGCGAAGGCCTGTTGGCGAGGGTCGTCTGTTTGCGCTCTGGGCGGAGTGTGTATTCGGCCCTGGTGAGCGCACGGTGCCATTCCATTGCCGGAAATTCCTGGATGATGGAGGCCGCAAGCGTCTCGAGGTTGAATGGAATATCGGCGTCTGTCGCAGGGCTGGAGGCCTGGTCGAGGAGATGGGCGACGGGAAGGTTGTAGATGGCCGGGAGCGGGCGGCCCTCGGCAAGGAAGGGGATTTCGTGGACGAGCGATATCGCGGGAAAGACGTTGTCGGGCCGAGGCAGGGTGTCCATGGCAGACACGGGAGTCACAGTGGCACCGTCATGGGCTGAGCGCATGTATACGAGTGCCACGCCGTCCACACGGCCCATCAGTGGGGGCACCAGGTCAAGCCTCCTCTCCAGGTAGAACTCCGCCAGGGCGTCCGCCGTCCTAGCGCCGCGATACCCAGGCGGCGGGCACTGGTGTTTGAGGGTTGTGACAGCGTGGGAATGGGTGATGGTCGTGGCGTCATCGAGCGTATACGTCGCGGGAAAGTGCTCCGTCAGCTGGACGAGGATCGCAATGCGCGTCGCGCCGGCCGAGCCCGTGAGAAACAGGTTCGCGTCGGCAATGAGCTTGGCCAGCGACTCGGTCCAGCCGACCTCGAGGATGACGGCGGGGAAGCGCGCGCTGCCGCGGATGCTGAAGTCGGGGATCTTTGAGGCCACGCGCGAGAGGCCGGGGACGTTTGTGAAGCCTTTGTATTCTGCGCAGCACACACAGACCACGGGTCAGTATTTTCCGTGCATCAATAAACAAATACCAACCGCACATTCGTCTCTCACCTCTGATGCCGGCACGAAGTGTGCGCAGTTCGGGGCATGCCGTCGGGGCGTGTGCAGCCCTGACAAACGTGTGCGTGAAAAACTCGCCGACAACGTCATGGACCGGGGAGGCCATGCACCTGACCATGAGCTCCCGCGTCACGGCGTCATATTCCACGCGCGGCTGGTGTCTGCCTCCATCCTCCTCGTCCGGAAAGCGCAGGCAGTAGGCGTCGTAGTCATCGGGGCCCACGTGCTGGATGGTGAGCCAGGCCTCGCCGTCGTGTGCGCGGCGCGCAATCTCGGCAAGGTCGAGCGGCGACAGGTGGCGCAGTGGCGGCAGGCGGCTTGCGTGGATTGTGCAGCCCTGTGGCGGTGCGGGTGGCTGTGTGTCGCGCTTGCGGCGTCGCGGGTCGGTCGGCGGCGGCGTCGGGTTGGCGCCGTGTGCGGCAGGGGTTGCGGGCAGCGGCTGGCGCGTGGCGGCCGCGGCCGCGTCGGCGTCGTTGTCGTCGTCCTCCGGGGTGGGCGTGCGAAGCTGCTTGGCGGGGGGGCGGCGTGGCGGCGGAGGCTGCACCGTCTGCGGCTGTCGCGGCTCGGGGACGCGTGGGGGCTGAGAAACAGTGCGGTGATGCGGCGCTGCCTGGGAGTCCTCGTCCTCGTCGTAGCGGGGGCGAGCTAGACTGCGCGAAAAGCGGCCACGATAATCACCACCGCCGACAGCAATCCCGTCCATTTTTGCCGTGTCGCGCTGATGTGTTGACTTTGGAGGCACACTCGTCGCTTGCTGATGTCGATGCGCTGATGTCTCGCTTTCACGGCTTGTTGTTGTTGATGGTGTGGAGCGGGATGCGAGTGAAACGCAGCCTCGAGACGGTGAAAAGGGGAGCCGGGCTTGGCATCGGCGGCTTAGTCACCCCAACGGTTGGCCCGGCACCACCAGCGACCAGCGACACATGAGACTCAGCAACAACTAGCCGAAAAAACCCGGAACTACAATGTCCAAACAAAATAAAATGCTGCTCCTAGAGTGTCCTTAAGGGACGCCTCAAACAAGGGCTCCTAAGGGACAGGCCCTCAAGAATAGACCAGCGAGGGGGAAGCACGGCCCGCCTCTCCATCCTAGAATAAATATGGGACTCTTGCGCGTTGTGCAGGGACGAAGCCACAAACATCTCACCCGGCATGCAACACCAGGCTTTCTACAACTCACCTCCCCTGAGAAGGGTCCAAGTAGAACTCCAACCACCCACGGAGATCACTAGAAACAGCGGAATCCTGGAAACAAGAAGGAAATGGGAGGCTAGGATAAACAGGATGAATCAGGAAGGGTGGTACATACCCTTCACCAACGGATGAGGACAGAAGTGATTTAACCACTCGGAACGATATGGCGCAGGAATTTTATGCAAATCAGCAGGGTCACAAATTGTTGCGAAAGCCATGCACCTGGGCCCGTTTATAACCACGCCCGAGGCGGAAACTGCAGCAATCCTGGAGGCCCTGTCAGTAACTATAGAACGAGATATGCGAGCAATACTCCCTCACGGGTGCAATATCCAAGGGAACTTGGAGGCCCCATAACCAGTGGGAAAGCAGGATTGTAGAACTCTTGCAGACCACTGACGGAGCGGGCAGAGAAGGAACAATCCTGCTGGTGTGGGTCAAAAGCTACTCACACTGAACCAAGCTTTCACTAGGTATTCCACTACCCACATTTGAACCTACTACGAGACAAACATAACAGACCCGGGTCGGATAGCGCTTTGGCAAGAGCTGCATTACGGGTGGATCAATTGAATATGGGCAAGGTGGCAAGGCCAACAGATAAAATTGATAATGATGAAGTGCAAGATGATGTAGCTGGTGCGTGTTAGGGCCACTGGAGTTTATCCTCAGGTATAAGGGAACATTGTGGATTGTATGCACTACCTACTATGTTGTACACGTAGATGGATGTCGATATACTTTGTATATAGGACTATCCGTGTAGCAATGATGAGCAGCGGTGTGTAATTTAATGTACCTCAAATGCAGTAATATAGGTATGTCCTTTGCATGTGTATGTACAACTTTCGGATCGCAATTCTGCCGTGAAGCGGGTAGGAGACCAAAGATATTTCCATGTCAATGTGTGTGAGTGGGTGTGTGATGTGATCTAGATCCCAATTGAATTGACTAAGAATGAAACAAAAATGGGGAGGATTGGGTACGTCTCGGCATTGAATAACAACCCCCAGGTAAAGTATTTGCAGGGATACCAATCTCCAACAACTTTTGTATTAGTAAAATTATTGTTGGTATTACATTTTAGATTGGAACTTTGCATCAGTAGAGTCATAAAAAATTGAAACAGAAACGTATCAAATAGCAATGAAGACTAGTGTGCATCGCCGGACTAAAAGCAATTACCGTCATCATACCTCCGTCACACAAATGCAAGAACTTCTGCATTCTAGTTCATTATTTCAATATAAGATGGTGTAAGGATCGGAAATTACATAAACATGTAAATTCTATCAATACACAGGACAAGGCAGGAACATAGTTATTTTCATTGTCATTCTCATTATTATTATTATTAATCAACATAGATGTTACTAGAACATCTATGACTCACTTAGCTAGGAGTCATCTACCTCTGACTCACAGGTATGACTCAAGAAATAGAGTCACCTCTGACTCACAGGTATGACTCACAATTAGATAGGAGTTACCTCTGATGTAAGGAAATTGTCCTTAAATCTCTTTTTTTACTCATACTTCCCAGTTAGGCTGTCACTTCCCTTTTAGGATTGCCCTCATGTATTTCCCTTTCTGTTAGTCCTATTCCTGTCCAGTTTTTTCCCAGTTATTTCTTTAGTCATTACCTATTATTCCTGTCGTCTCAGCTACCCTACAAGCATCCACATGCTTCTAGAAAAGCCTTTTGTTTGTCCCCTGGCTTGTAACATCATCATACAGCCATGACATAATTTCCTTTTACCTATTTTCCTTAGTTATCACTATGAGTCTTGTATGATTCATCTCCTGTCACAAGAGCCTTTGAAGCGTCATGCTTCTACTCTTCATCATCATGTATCATTTCTTTATCATCTCTACTCATACTGTTGTCATTTTGATTCATGTATATAAGCCATTTGGACTTATACTCTAACCATTCAGTCTCTATTAAAGAGCTGTGGTCCAGAGACTTTGGAAGGGCAGACAACACAAGCCCAACCGACTAGATAGCACCAGAAACAATATACTAGCTACACTGGTAATTCTCTTTTCACTTTGGCCCTAACAGGCCCTCCAGTAATTTCCCAGAACACCCAGAAACCACCCCAAACACCCAGACACTTTACATTATACACAGAGGCATCTAGGGCGATTCTAAAGCCTTTCCAGGACCTTTAGAACCATCACAGAAGCCTCCCACAACACCTCCTACCACCTAGAGGTCAGGTCTGTGTCTCACAGTCTTGGCTTTTAAGTTGGTAGTAGTTTACACCTGACTCACAGGTGTGACTCAACATTAAGAAAGGAGTCACCACTGACTCATACGAAATGATTCACTTCTGACATTATAGTTATATATTAGTTAGTTAGTTCGGAGTCACCTATGACTCATACAGGCTTGGGACTTTCTATAAAAGAAGCCCATTCCCCCCTTCAATGAAAGGGCAAGCAACTTAGCAGTTAGCAACAAATACAAGAGTTTATAATGGTTAATTAAGTTTCTCCACAATCACAAGTGACTTGAAGATACTACAACTATTCAGACTCTTATTTATATAGATATTAAGGCAGCTATTATTAGTTAGATTCTGGAAATCTAACTAATAGCCACCTTTATACTATACCCAAACTTTACAAATGGCGCCGTATGCCAATACGGTGCCGTAATAGCTAACTGACTGGTTTGATCAGTATTCATTCACCATTATGTATCCGCATCTAATATTAATAAGGGTAAAGGGTGTTGTACATATTTACTCTAATTACAAGACAAAAAATATGGTAAAGCAGTAGAACTCTATATCTTGGATTGTCACACTAGATATTTCTTACCTACCTAGATCATTTATGCCATACTGGGTTGCATAGATAATCTCTGTTATGTTTATTCCAGATACGGTGAGACAAGTCGTCCATCTGCTTTGGGACAATAAACGTATCGTGCTATTCAACTGGGTCAAGGCATCATTATGTTATGACGTTATTTTTGTGGCAGGCAACAAAGACAAACAAAGGCATTGGAGGCACAAGGCAATATGTATGATGTAGGTAAGCGCTTTTTACATCCATTGGTCTCAAAGGTAGACAAGAAAGGCATAATAATTTCTGGCTTGGAGGAATATATAAATGGAGTATGCTTCTTTTAGACATGCTCTCCAGTGGCAAGGGCATATGTGTATATTAAATTTATTTATTTATTCACAACAACAACAAGGATTTTTTTTCTTTCGGGAGTGTTAGCCATTGAGAAGCCGATCAGGCAGACATGTAAGCCGTATTGGAAATCTAAATCCAACATCTCTCCCCGTGATATAGGCATATTGCCGATAGATACGTCAATTTAAAAACAACTTCTTGCAAGGGGGCAATATACTTATTCTAGTTGGCGGCCAACACACATGATTATATTAAATACCTTGGCCGTACAGTTGGTGCAGAAAATATTTATTGTGTAGTGATCTTGACACCAGACAAGGTTTCGAAATATGGAATTTGTATGGAAATATGGCAAATGTACCATTTTATCGAATGATTCTAGTATAAAGTGTACAATTGTACTTGCCAGTATGTTAAGTGTGCTTGTGAAATTCAGCGTACTCTGTTTCCATCACGTCAATGTCCCAAGTAATCAGTCTTACCTGTCTCAATATTTTCCTTTCATTGTGCGTCATGCTTAAACTAAAATCTGTTGCTGGTCATGAGCATCGTGGATATAAAACCGCATTTCTGGAAAAACAAAATTCACTATCATCATCTGTAATACCCATTGTGTCACATAAATCAGGGGAAATACATTTATACAACAGACCACGTGGGATAGGAAAATGGATTGAACTGCGTTTACTAGATTGGATTTATTTACAATTCATGGCAAGGCAGCGATAAACGAAACGCACTACCTAATATTTACCCCGGTGGGCCTACTAGAAGATTAGAGGACCTACGCCCGCTCATTTCTATTAAAGAAAGAAAAGAGGAATTGTAACAAGACGTGCAATTGGGCGATACTTCATTGGCAATCCTAATTTGCGTTTATCTTTCCCCCCTAGAGTGGGTGGTTGCAGGGTACCTACTTATCTACCAACAGTACAAAACTCTTATAACACCCATACTGAGCTCAAGGTAGTCATATTCCAGATACCCATCCGATAGAGAATTATCATCCGACCACTGTAAAAATGTGCATATCACCCATGCGTAATAATTACGTCTATAGCTATAAATTTTTTGTCTAGAGAAACATGAAGATTCAGCTTTTACATCATAAAATCAAGCCCGTTATTTTACATACTTCATGAATATCATTTAATGTAAGTAGGTGGTTTATAGACGTTGGGTGTCTCTATATCAATATCCCTCAACTACGCAGTGAACATCAAGAATCCAACCGCAATTTCTACCATTGACATGTGCGGATGTGAACTCAAGATCTGCACACTCATTGTATTTGGCTATCCATGACAGTGACATTGTGGCCAACAGATACAGGCTATATCCTTCTCGAGGCGCTGGGCACAAATCCAGGCTGCTGCCCCAATGGTTAAAGGTGCCAGAAACGCAACTAGAATAAAATACGTGAATTAAGTTTCCAAATATTGTAGGATGATCTTTGGCCAAGGGCGCTTTCTGTTCAAGCCTGTCGGGACCCTTTGACCTCATCCACTGCTGGCAGGGAAATGTTCCTCGCTCTTCATCTCTCCCAGCAGGAAATCTAGTGCACACACCAACTTGGCCGACTATACAACCCTGGATATCTTTTGTGTTGAAGTTTTGCAAAGATGAAAACAAAAACCCATTACCCAAGCTATAGCTCAAAATGCGCAGCACCTGCTTTCGAGGCAGGTATGGGTCAAATTGGTCCAAAGATATCCGGCTGGCTTTCCTCCAGATACCAAACTAGGAATTCCTGGTCAGATGTGTAGTCAAGAGATCACGCAATAAGAAACCGGCTAAGTACAAAGTTAACACACAAGGGAAACAACAATTTATACAATTACCGCCTATATCCTGGTTAATTCACAAGAGTACAAGGAGGACGTGAAGATGAAAATGGTAAGCTTAACCATCGAAAGTGATTAACTCAAGACAAAAAAGAAAGAAGACTCCCAACGAGAAAGGTTAAATACAATGGGCATGCCAAAGATGCATGCAATTTCAAACATTTGAAAGAAATATTGTCCAACCACCACAAGACAACAGCGGAGCACAACAGTATTGGGTTCTCCGTGTTTACGAGAATTGTTCATTCTCACATTTACAATCCATTTATGTCTTCTACAATATCAATCTCACGGTATTAATTCTAGGCATGTAGGCGTACCATGCAATTGCGGTACAAATTTACCCTAATTATTACGCACTCTTTACAGAAAGGCTCCGCCCGCATCTGTTATCGGTACGCTTTTGATCATGCAATACCATTCCACACTCTCTTGTACTACTGTTTTTGCGTCCGCTTTGTGTCAATCTTTATTGATTTACTTCCTACCTTCATTTCACATCAACGTTCGGTTGTGGACTCATGGCGATATGCATTTCCCAGCCATTAGAGGTCTATTTCTAGTGTTTTGCTTGGAATGTTGTTGCATTCTCTACTATCAATGTTTCTTTACGGATATAGATATGGATTTGCATTCTCCTGTTGGTCTTTTGAAGCCAACCTTGGTCATGAGCACAAGAGGCTTTGAAGGCGACACCTATGAACCACGTCTCCGTTGACACGCAGTCTCGGTTTCAGGGCATACACCAACTGTCCTACGGCAAGGGGATTACAAATTCATGTTTGGTACTGTGCAAAACCTTCTTTTTGAATAGCAGTGTATACTCGACCGTTGGTAGAGAAATGACTAGGACGGAGAAGGGGAAATGGGTCACGTCATCCACTTGATATGTTAATAAAATCGCAAAACAACCACATTTGACTTGTTCAACAGCCTTCCTTAAAATTGTGTCCTGGCCGCAAATTTGTGTGGACCATGATGTCATCCTTTTGCCATCACCAGTCTCCAGCTCTTTACAATAGTACATTCTCTGGAAGCCATTAGATTATGCTGGAGAGGTGGGATAAAGATTCCATTGATACTACAGAGTAACCATGTGTTATCTGTGCAGCGCAACTATCTTTGCATCCCCAAGGGTTGAACATTACTCAGAAATATCATAACTATACAACACATATACTAAACCTTCCTCACACTTATCCAACAACTCGAATCGCGCCGTGTCTGCCCTCGGCAGATAACATTAGAAGCTTCACGCCCCATGATTGCAACAAGTGTACGGCGTATAGATTTTGCTTCTATTATATTACCTCACTAACCTTGAGGGGTGGAGACACCACTCAAATTGCTATTGAAGAAGAGGAGTGCTATCGATTGATCTTTGTAAATAGCTCCTACACCAGTAAATCCTTTGATCATAGATTCATTTCTCGCCAAACAAAATCCAGCGCCCAGAAACAACTAAATCGGCTTACAAAAATCAGTACAGCGATGGTAATGAATATACATTTAACAATAAAAAATGTCCATTATATACATATTACAATCCTAGAACATGCAGAAAGTTAACCCGCTTTATAATCAAGTAACGTCAAATCATTCAATTCTACCTCCTAAAGGATAACATATAAACTACTACCAACTTAGAAGCCAAGACTGTGAGACACAGACCTGACCTCTAGGTGGTAGGAGTTGTTGTGAGAGGCTTCTGTAACGGTTATAAGGGTCTTGAAAAGGCTTTAGAATTGCCCTAGATGCCTCTGTGTGTAGTGTGAAGTGTTTGGGTGTCTGGGTGTCATGAACCGAGTTTCCAGCCTTACCCAAGACTACACCGCATCTAGCCACTGCCGGCACCAGCCTCTCTATCAGCCACAGTGGATCCATGTTCACCTGATCCTGACCCCAGCCGAGTTCAGCTTACTACTAGCAATACTCCACCTTGCCATGTACCTAGTCCACGTCCTAGTCCGTTCCTGGTAACCGTTGCAACACAATAGCCCGCATCCCTGTCACTGCTCACCTTCCTAGTTTGGAATCCAGAAGAAACCACCAGAAGGTTCTAGCATCACAAACCTTCACTGCACAATAGGTTTCCATACGTTTCCGTCAGTTTCCATTAGGTTCTAGTTGTTTCTATTGCGGAGTTGATTTGTAATTCCTCTTGACTCATATACCTTGCGCAGCCGCCGTGCAGCCACTGCGCAGCCGCAGTGCTGCAAATCTATTCATGTCTTTCTAGTTCCATAGCTCGAGAAGGATCTCTATATAAGGAGTCCTTTCTCCCTCTTGTCTTGTCTTCTTTTCCTTTCCTCTTCACGCAACAACTTATCTCTTCCCCTCAGTTGTACCTTAACAAGTTGTTATTTGAATATACTTTATACTTTTCTCTTCCATGGCCTAGACAGCCCCTCTCCACCCCGCCTTGACCTAGTCCCATGCCCAGTACCTTGACCACTTGCGGCTCAGTTATCCTTCCCGGTGGTGCCCCAGAACCGGCTCCTGTGCACCCTTTCGACCAAGTCAACACCTATACTCTTGCCGTCCTCAACCGCCGCTACCCCTCTCTCATCCACACCTATTGACCCCCTTGTCACGGACATAACGGTACCTTCCTTGGCCGTTGAGATCCTGTCACTGGGACCTGGTCATCACACTTTGTTGCGTCGACATAAGTGTCTCCGCCACAGTCAATTACAATGGCCGCAATCGAAAGATCCGGTACACCCCTCCCACCAACCAACAAGCCATGGGAGGCTTACATCATCTACCTTGCCTCATACCTAATTGGAGTCGTCTCCTTCAACAATCTTCCAACTGACACTCCAACTTCCCTCGTCACCGCAATCAACACTGTCCACATGACTGGAGTCAATTGTGGAAACACTGGACAATGGGAAGCGCCACTAACACCAACCATTACGGATGTCACAGAGCTTAACTATGCTAACCAAGCTCTCTTCGCCCACTTCCACTCCGGATACCAGTATGGGTCTCAATAGAGACTGCAAGCCCTTGCACCACCACCACCCGCACCACGCAACCTAGCCCCCAAAATTGCAGACCCTACTGCCTTTGATGGAAGCACAAATACCGCCAGTTCATTACACAAATCCAACTGGTTTTTTCCTCCGACCCCACCCGGTATTCCACCAACCCAGCTAGGATCGCCTATGCTGCTTCTCACCTCTCTGGAGGTGCCCAAGTATGGTTTAACCCCCACATGGACCCAGTTACTGGCCAAGTCCAGTTTCAATCCTACGAAGGATTCATCAATGCACTTCAAGCAGCATTTGACGACCCAGATGCTGAAGCAACTGCAAGAGATAAGCTTGACAAACTCCGTCAAGGCAAACGAGACTGCTCTACCTATGCTGCTGAGTTCGTCACCATTTCCACCAAGCTCTCCATGAACCAAAAGGAGCAGATTGCCAGATTCCGCTCTGGCCTCAACAAGGAGACTGCTACGGCATTGTCCTACCAACCCAATATCCTGGACACCCTGGCTGCTGTTGCACAAATGTGCATTCAGCTTGACAACAACATTAGACGTGTGCAAAGCCAACACCACACGTCTTCCCAACACCACAATACCACGACTCCCCGAACACCAGCCTCCACCATTAACTCTACCGCTACTGGTTCACACGCGGGACCCATGGACCTCTCCGCTGTTGAGGTCAAAAGAAAGTGTGGGCCTCTCACCCAAGCTAACAAGGTTTACCGCTGTGCCAACGGCCTCTGCCTTTATTGCAGCGCAAAGGGACACTTCGCCAGTATCTGCCCCAACAAGAGCCAGAAGGTCAACAGCACCCTCGAAACCGCTGCCCCTGCAGCACCAGCAACTGTGGTCCTATACACCACCTCCGAGACTGCCACTCAGGCAAAAAACTAATTTCCTCTTTGAAGACCGAGGACCCTTCAAGGAGTGCCAGGTTGCAACCTGGTGTCTTCTCTCTTAAACCCTCTTGTGTTTGTTTTTCGCCTTTGTGTGCCTCTTGTTCCCCCATGTTTTCTGTCAATTCTTTTTCTGTCTTACCATCAGTTGATTTGCCTGGTTCAGGCTTTGTTATCCCTGTTAAGTCACGGTCTGCTCGTAAGAGTAGGTTGCAAAGGTATTGAGTTTCTGCTGCTTTGCGTATCTCTTCCGTTTCTCTTTCTGGTGATCTCGGTTCCGAGTCACCTATGACTCTCAATGCTTCAATCAATAACTCCTTGTCTGAAACCTGCATGATTGACTGTGAAGCTACCTCCCAGTTTATCGACCTTGACTTTGCCTTGTCCTTGAATCTGAACCTAGATCTGAAATCGAAAGCAGAGGACCTTGTCGTTCTTGACGGAAGGCGCTCAGTTGCAGGACAGATAACCCATTCTTGTACTTTGAAACTCACCGTCGACCAGCATGAAGAAGTATTAACCTTCTAAGTGACAAAACTGGCCGGATGGAACCTCATCCTTGGAAAAACATGGCTTCGACGCCATAACCCAATAATCGATTGGGAAAAGATCACCTTAACTTTCGCTTTCGGATACTGTCAAGCGCACTGCCTCCCAGTTCGACAAACCACCATCACGAGCAATCTGCCATCACCAGCAAACCATAAGATTGCTGTTATCTCATGTGCCGCCATGAGAATTGCTACCAAACAAACTGGTTCCATGATCTGTGTTCTTGCCTCACTCCCCGAAGAAACCCCAAGTACCGAGCCGGCTGAGAAATTGGTTCCCCTAGAATACCACGATTTTCTACCACTCTTCTCAAAGAAGGAAGCCTCAGTTCTACCCCCACATCAATATGTGGACCATGAAATCCACCTGCTTTCTGGCGCAAAACCACCCCTCGGACGAATGTACTCAATGTCCGATTCAGAATTGAAAGAAGTACAAAAATGGTTGGATGAAAACCTTGCAAAGGCATTTATTAGACCCAGCTCTTCTTCCAGTGCCTCGCCAATCCTCTTTGTCATGAAAAAAGATGGTTTCCTATGCCTATGTGTCGATTACCGAGCACTTAACAATATTACACATAAGGATAGGTACCCACTCCCCAGAATTGAAGAAACCTTGAATCAAATCCGTGGATCCAAGTACTTTACCAGACTGGACCTGCAAGCCGCTTTCAACCTCATTAGAATCAAGGAAGGCGACGAATGGAAAACCGCCTTCCGAACCAGATATGGCCTCTTTGAATTTATGGTCATGCCCTTTGGCCTAACCAATGCCCCAGCAACCTGTCAGCAATTCGTAAATGACACACTTTGAGAATTCCTCGACGTCTTCTGCATTGTCTACTTATATGACATCTTGATTTACTCACAGTCACGAATGGAACACCAAGAACAAGTCCGTAAAGTCCTTGCCAAACTTTCTGAGGCAGGACTGTTTGTCAAACCTGAGAAATGCGAATTCACAGTCAACAAGACAACTTTCCTGGGCTTCGTCATCTCCTCTCACGGTATTGAAATGGACCCGGAAAAGGTTAAAGCTATGATTGAATGGGAAACTCCTGAATCCTAAAGGATATCCAGTGTTTTCTGGGATTTGCTAACTTCTACCGACGCTTTATCAAAGGATACTCTCGAATCTGTCAACCTTTCTTCCGACTATTGCAAAAGGACAACCCCTTTGCTTGGTCTTCCAACTGTGATCTGGTATTCTCCAAATTGAAGAAGGCCTTTACCTCAGCACCAGTCCTTCGACACTTTGACCCAAACCTCGAAACCATCCTTGAAACCGACGCCTCCAACTATGTGGTCTGTGGCATTCTGTCCCAGAAGATCCCAGAAAACGGCAAAACGGTACTCCACCCTATTGCCTACCTGTCCGAGGAAATGTCACCTGCCGAATGCAATTACGGCATTAGTGATAAAGAACTCCATGCAATTGTAGTCTGTATTGACAAATGGCACATGTACCTCCATACTCTGCCAAAGCCGTTTGCAATCTTCACGGACCACCATAACCTTGAATCCTTCAAGACCAAGACCCTCTTGAACCGTCGGCAAGCACGCTGGGCTGGGGAACTTGCACAATATGACTTTACTATTATATTCCGACCCGGCAAAAAGAACGGAAAAGCCGACACCCTGACCCGCAGGTCTGGAGACCTCCTTGAAGAGGGGGATAAACGTGTACAACCTGTGCGCGCCCTTATCCCATCTCCTAAATTTTCGGAATACTCCTTATCTACAGTATCAATCGGTTTCAATGACGAAGTCCGAACCCTTCTACCATCTGATGCCCTGGCAAAATCCATCCTCCTTGCGCTCGAGAACTTTGAAACAAAACACCCAACAGTTCCCCTTGGGGAATGTACTTACAACAACGGCCTGCTTTACGTCAACAAACTCCTGTACATTCTGGACAACGAACTCCTTCAAGCTAAAGTTCTGAACTCTTGCCATGAACACCCAGCCGCAGGCGATCCAGGCCGAGCCGCCACCTACAAGCTTGTATCCCGGAACTACTGGTGGCCAAAGATGCGTCAAACCATCGCACACTACATTCAGAACTGTGACACCTGCATGAGGATCAAACCCGCTCGACATGCGCCCTATGGCCTCCTGAAACCTCTTGAAATCCCAATCCAACGATGGAGCTCAATCTCAATGGACTTTATTACAGGATTACCTCTGTCTAACGGCTTTAAGGCTGTTCCAGTTGTGGTTGACTGACTTTCCAAGATGGCCCATTACATTCCAACCACAACCAAATGGAACTCCGAAACCCTAGCCAGACTCTTCCTAGACCACATCTTCCGCCTCCATGGTCTCCCGGACTCTATAGTCACAACCGCAGAACCCATATCACCTCCGAGTTCTTAAGATTCCTCTGCAAGCTCCTTGAAATCCAACAGAAGCTTTCCACCAGCTTCCACCCCCAGCCCGATGGCCAAACCGAAAAGGTCAATGCAATCCTGGAACAATACCTCCGCGCCTATTGCAACTACCAACAGGACGACTGGTCCGAGTTGTTATCCATGGCCGAGTTTGCATACAACAACACCCTGTCCCCCACCACCGGAATCACTCCCTTCTTTGCGGTTTATGGCCAACAACCCCGCTATGAGATCCTTGCCAACCCCGCTGTGCCACAACCAACCCCAGAAGCACTCAAGGATTATGCTGCGCGCCTGTCGCTTTTGGATAAACACCTTCGAGCCGAAATATCCTGGTCTCAGGCAATCCATGCTGAACAAGCCAATCGTCACCGAATTCCACCACCTGCATACAAAATAGGCGACGAAGTCTGGCTCTTGAGGCAACACATCCAGACCACCCAACCTTCAACCAAGTTGGATTATAAACCCCTTGGGAAATTTCGAATCATCCAGAAAATCTCGAGCCATGCATATAAGCTCGAGCTCCCTGCTACCATGAAAGTGCACCCAGTCTTCCACGTCTCCCTCCTAGAACCCGTCGTAACAGACCCACTCGCAGGCCAAGTTCAACCTCCTCCTCCTCCTGTTATTGTTGACAAAGACCTAGAGTGGGAAGTTGAAGATATTCTTGACTCCAAACTCATCCGACGTCAACTCAAGTACCTTGTCCGCTGGGTTGGATACGATCATCCTACCTGGCAACTAGCAAGCGACCTCGAAAACGCCCCAGCAATTGTCAGGCGCTTCCACACAGCTTACCCACAAAAACCCAGACCAGAAAACCTTCCCGCACCATGAGTGGATCTTGATACAACCCGATCATCATTGACAACGACCTTGAACCAAACCAGAAAAGATCACTGGAGCTCTCCTCTAGAAGGGGAGCTACTGTCATGAACCGAGTTTCCAGCCTTACCCAAGACTACCCGCACCTAGCCACCGCCGGCACCAGCCTCGCCATCAGCCACAGTTGATCCATGTTCACCTGATCCTGACCCCAGCCGAGTTCAGCTTACTACTAGCAATACTCCACCTTGCCATATACCTAGTCCACGTCCTAGTCCGTTCCTGGTAACCGTTGCACCACGACAGCCCGTGTAAGGATAGGAAATTACATACACATGTAACTTCTATCATTACACAGGACAGAGCAGGAACATAGTATTTTCATTATTATTTTCATTATTATTATTATTAATCAACATAGATGTTACTAGAACATCTATGACTCACTTAGCTAGGAGTCACCTTCCTCTGACTCACAGGTATGACTCAAGAAATTGAGTCACCTCTGACTCATAGGTATGACTCAACAATTTGATAGGAGTCACCTCTGACTCACAGGTGTGACTCAACATTAAGAAAGGAGTCACCACTGACTCATAGGAAATGAATCACTTCTGACATCATAGTTAATTTAGTTTAAGAGTCACTATAACTCATACAGGCTTGGGACTTTCTATACAAGAAGCCCATTCCCCCCTTCAGTGAAAGGGCAAGCAACTTAGCAGTTAGCAACAAATACAAGAGTTTACAATGGTTAATTAAGTCTCTCCTCAATCACAAGTGACTTGAAGATATTACAACTATTCAGACTCTTATTTATATAGATATTAAGGCAGCTGTTATTAGTTAGATTCTGGTAATCTAACTAATAGCCACCTTTATACTATACCCAAACTTTACAGCCCGCATCCCTGTCACTACTCAACTTCCTAGTTCGGAATCCAGAACAAACCACCAGTGGGTTCTAGCATCACAAACCTTCACTGCGCAATAGGTTTCCATACGTTTCCGTCAGTTACCATTAGGTTCTAGTTGTTTCTATTGCGGAGTTGATTTGTAATTCCTCTTGACTCATGTACCTTGCACAGCCGCTGTGCAGCTACTGCGTAGCCGCGGTGCTGCAAATCTTTTCATGTCTTTCTCGTTCCATAGCTCGAGAAGGATCTCTATATAAGGAGTCCTTTCTCCCTCTTGTCTTGTCTTCTTTTCCTTTCCTCTTCACGCAACAACTTATCTCTTCCCCTCAGTTGTACCTTAACAAGTTGTTATTTGAATATACTTTATACTCTCCTCTTCTGTAGCCTAGACAGCCCCTCTTAACTCCGCCTTGACCTAGTCCCATGCCCAGTACCTTGACCACCCGCCACTCAGTTATCCTTCCCAGTAGTGCCCCAGAACCGGCCTCTGTGCACCCTCTCGACCAAGTCAACACCTATACTCTTGCCATCCTCAACCGCCGCTACCCTTCTCTCATCTACACCTATCAACCCCCTTGGCACGGACATAACGGTACTTTCCACGGCCGTCAAGATCCATGTCACCAGGACCTGGTCATCACACTGGGGTAGTTTCTGGGTGTTCTGGGAATTTACTGGATGGCCTGTTAGGGCCAATCTGAACAGAGAATTACCAGTGTAGCTAGTATATTGTTTTTGGTTCTTTCTAGTTGGTTGGGCTTGTGTTGTCTGCCCTTCCAAAGTCTCTGGACCACAGCTCTTTAATAGAGACTGAATGGTTGGAGTATGAGTCCAAATGGCTCATATAAATGAATCAGAATGACAACAGTATGAGTAGAGAGGATAAAGAAATGATACAAGATGATGAAAAGTAGAAGCATGACACTTCAAAGGCTTCTGTGACAGGAAATGAATCATACAAGACTTATAGTGATAAATAAAGAAAATAGGTAACATGTTACGGTTCACTTGATAAATCGACTTGTTCGCGGAAGTACCGAGTACTAAGAGGTGCGACGAGATATTCACTTAGGTACGAAGAACTAAAGATGCGATAATCCGATATAAGTGTAAAGTAGATAGTTACTTAGAACAACACTATTCGCTTGTCCTTCTAAACTAAGTGGGCGGTTGGGTATATATAGCCAACCGGATGCTAAACAAAATACATGATAGAAAATAAGAATTAAACGCGGGGAGTCCATTCGACCCAGAAAACCACAACTACCTCGCTTACGGCTTCAGCCACAAAGCGTGGTAGTTGTCTGACGAATTCAACTAGAGATGTGGCTAGAACTCTATAAAAATCCAACTTCAAATATAGCTGCCTAACTAGTGTGTGGATGATCAGTCCGTGTCAAGGTTAGTCCCCAGTCTTATGCATTAGAGAGAAATAGGACTAGCTTACCTGACTCCGTGACATAACAGGAAATGATGTCATGGCTGTGTGATGATGCCATAAGCTAGGGGACAAATAGAAGGCTCTTCTAGAAGCATGTGGATGCTTGTAGAGTAGCTGAGGCAACAGGAATAACAGGTAATGACTAATCAAATAACTGGGAAAAAACTGGACAGGAATAGGACTAACAGAAAGGGAAATACATAAGGGCAGTCCTAAAAGGGAAGTGACTGCCTAACTGGGAAGTATGAGTAAGAAAAGAGATGTAAGGACAATTTCCTTACATTATTCCACCTTAGAAAGAAACCCTATCCCTAGAAATAAGTAACAAGTAAAAAAATAAAATAAATCTTAAAAATCAAAGAAAAAACCGAAAAATTCAAAGGAAAATTATACTGAGACCTTAACCTATCCTACCCAAGCTTATTGCCTCTTTTTGCCCTTCCTGCCACGCTTTCCAGCTGCTTTTTTATTGTGGAAATTGAAGTAGGGGTATTTGCTCTCAAACTCCTCCACAGCTTTAGTGTCAATATCCTCCCTAGGAACCCAATGGTTGATGTCCAAAGGATATGCAACATACTTAATCATGTATAGTGGCTTCTCTTTGAATATCCTGGCCTCTACTATCCTCTCTATCTCGTACCTAGGCCCTAATTCATCCTCAGAGACTGGTGGTGGAAGAGTGTCTTCTCTGGAGGGGAATTTCTGGGCATCATTGCTGAGATGTGGCTTGAGGTGAGAGACATGGACAGAGACTTCTTTCGGGTATCCTGAGGGGTTGCTGAGGATGTATGTGTCGAATTCAGGCTTGGTTTTGATGATGGTATAAGGTCCAGTCCAGGTGGGCTCTAATTTGAGGTATGGGAAGCTTCTTTTGCGGTTTCTGTCTTTGAACACCATCACCAAATCTCCAACCTTGAACTTGGGGGCTGGTCTCCTTCTTCTGTTGTACTGAATCTCCTGCTGCTGTTGGTTCTGCAGTATGATTTTCCTGACAGAAGTGTGGAGAGCTTCAGTCCAACTGTGGTGGGGTAGAAGGTTGTGTGGTGGGTGTTGAGGGGAGGTGACATCATGGATCCTTCTGGGCCTGAATAAGAAGATAATAGACTCTGGTGACGCTTCTCTAACCTTGTTTGTGCTGGTGTTGATGGCCTGCTTGATCCAGTGCAGGTTGGTGTACCAATCTGCTCCACCTTCATCCAGGAGGGCTTTTGCCTTTGTGAGCATATCCTTATAGGCTATCTCAGTTTGGCCATCAGTCTGGGGGTGGTAAAGTGATGACATGGCTTGTCTGACTCTATTTCCATCGCACCAACCATTCCAGGCAGCACTACTGAACTTGTGGTCTGCATCTGTGACAATTTCCAAAGGAAGACCAAAAATGAGTTAGTTTTGCTCCATATACAAGTTAACTAATTCTTCAGATGTGATTTCATTCCAAACTGGTAACATGAGTGTATACTTGCTGAATCTGTCAACAATAACCCACAAATGATTATAGACTTCTTCAGTCTTTGGGTCTTTGATGGGTGGCATGTAAAGGAAGTCCATACTGATGCTTTGCCAGGAGCCTTGGGGAACCTGAAGGGGGTGCAGAAGTCCAAAGGGTTTAGAGGTGCTGAACTTCACTTTCTGGCAGGTTAGGCACGTCTTGCAATACTCCTCAATATCAGTAGAAAGTCCTGGCCAAACATAAATTGCTGACAGAAGTTGCATAGTCTTGAATTTGCTGCCATGACTAACAGCTTTGTGGGCATTGTGAATGAGCAGCTCCTTCAAGTTGGTATCTTCCTGATATGCTCCTTGTGGAATACAGAGCCTGATGCGTCCATTGATGCACTGATAGAGCAGTCCTTCAAGTTTGGTGTACCCAAGTCCAGCCAATGTATCCAAATCCTCATAAAATGCCTTATATTTGGGGTCTTTGGTGTAGGCTTGCTGGAGGATTGCGATCCATTCCTAATGTTGTGGGACAATAACAGGAGCTTCTTCTTTGTCTGGGCTGTCCTGTAGTTGTCTGGCAAAATGGGAACCAATCTTCTGAAGGTAGGCAAGGCTGGGGTTGTGTTCTTCTTCTCCTAATATGAGGTCAATGTTGGGCAATTTTGTCCATGAGGCTTGAGAGATAAAAGGATCAACAAGATTGTTAAAGGTGAGTTGCTCTGTCTGGGCAAAGGGTTCCTTGGAGAGATTGTAGCTGAGGTGGATCTAGGATGGATGCTTTTTTGACTTGATTGCTGGCTGTGATTTGGGACTGGCTGCTTGGCTGCTATATGCTGATGTTTGGTTGCCAAGTGGTGAGGAGAGGGGGATGTCTACTGGTTCTGCTGATGTTTGGTAGGCATGCTCAATGGTAATGCCACGCTTCTGGGGGCTGCTGAAAGTGGTGACAACCTCAAAGGAGAGTTGTGTCTATGGTGTTGTTGTGGTGGGGTGAGGAGAGGACACAGGAGGGGCTTTTTGGACTACTTGTCGAGGGGGAGACAAGAGGTTTTCAACCATGACTGTATCCTCCATTCCTTCATCAATCTGTCCTTCTTCTATCTTGTTTGAGGGGTTAAAATGAATGGGAGTAACAGATCTGCTCATGACAGGAGAAGTGGGGGAATACACTTGGGATACAGGAAGTGAATCAGGTGGGTTTTCTTGAGAATTTTGGGCAGGGGAGTTTTGAAAGTACATTTGTGCTTCTTTCTGCCTGTTAAACTCGTCTTCAATAGCCCATTTGGCCTGCTCTTTCAATTTGCAAAGCCTTTGCTCATGTCCCTCTTTTCCACACCAAGCACAGATGGTGTGTCTGCCTTTATATTCAAAAGGCCTATTTGTGTGAGTAAAGCAAGAGGGATCCTTGCAACCAGACCAGTGAAGTCCTCCATAGTAGAATCCATACTTAAGTGCTTCCATTTTTTCCTCAGTGTCATCCCAGTACTTCTGATAGTCTGGCCTAACAAAATTGTGCTCAGGATTGGTGTGGATATACTACTTGATGATTTGCTGAAGGGTGAGGCCAGTGGAGGTATTTATGGTGCTGGTGGTGGTAGGAGTTTGGGGAATTTCGTTTGATGGGTTTGATTTGACTGGAGATGGTGCTGGAAGCTGGGAGGCTTTGAATTGGGGCCTGGTGGTAGCTGCTGAAGTGATTTGGGGGGGAGAGTTTATTGGAGAAGGGAAGGGGGGTCCTAAATACTTATGAAATAGGATTTCTGCTGCTTAATGGCCTTGTAATTTCGTTTGGGGGGTTCTGTGGTTGCTTGGTGATTGCTGGAGTTGCTTGCTGGTTGGGGGATCTGTTAATGCTGGTATGAGGTCTCCAGAGGGAGGTGAAAGGTCTGGGTTCTTGTAGACTCTTGACAAGCTGTCTGCTATAGTGTTATGCTCGCCTGGGAGGTACTGGATGGTGCAATTAAACTGGGATATGATGTGCTGCCATCTCACATGTTTGTCATCTACCAAGTCATGCTGCTTCAAGAACGTGACAACGGGCTTATAGTCTGTTAGTATGGTGAATGTGGTGCCACTTAGGAAGCTTCTAAAGTGCTCTAGAGCATCCACAATTACCAGGAGCTCCTTGTCTGTAGTGTGGTATGACTGCTGATAAGGATTGAACTTCCTAGAATGGAAAGCTGCAGGGAGAAGGTGTGACAACTCTGATCCTTGACCTATCCATGCTCCTGTGCCAATAGTGCTGGCATCAGTAATCAAATCGATGGGTAAATGCGAATTATAATCTAGTGGTTTGAGGACAGGGGATTGTCTGACAAGATTCTTGACTTGTTGGAAGTCTGTGCTGTGCAAGGGGGTCCAATCCCAGGTAGATTGGGCTCTACACATCTCGGTTAGAGGAGCTGAATTGGTTGCTAAATGTGGCAAAAACTGGCTCAGGTAATTTACCGGACCCATGAAGCTTTGCAGCTTCTTCCTATTTCTGGGCCTAGGAAAGTCTTGGACCCCTGCCAGGTTTTTAGGCTCAGGTGAGATGCCTTTTTTGGTGATTATGTGGCCTAGAATGTGCAATTTCTCTGGCATAAACTCGCTTTTATCCTTAGATGCATAGAAGGAGTGTTGCCTAAAAATTTTTAGCACTTCTCTGATGTGTTGTAGGTGATCCTTGAGGGTGGCACTATAGATGAAGATATCATCAATGTAAATGAATACACTGACACCTAATTGCTTGCTGAATATGCTGGTCATGACATTCATGAAGGGTGCAGGTGCATTGCAATCTCCTTGCTGCATAACTCTGGATCTGTAGAATCCTTTGGGTGTGCTGAAGGCTGTAAATTGCTCATATGGTGGGTAGATTCTAATTTGGTGGTACCCATCACTAAGGTCTATTTTAGATCTATAGGGGTGCCTTGCAATCGTGGTTAGAATGCTCTTTTGGTTGGGAATGTTGGGTATAGTTAGGTGAGTGTTTTTGTTCCTCTCTACAAGGTCATGCAAGAACCTTGCTTCATGTGGCTTGTCTATTTTGGGAATCATAAACATGGCACATGCTAACCTATCCTGGCTTCTGTAGACTTGTTTTGAGGCCTCCTCTTTGGCTAATATGTCATAGAGTTGCTGCAGGAACTTCTCCTTTGGCTTAATAGGTCTAGGCTTCTGAACCAGGGTAGGGTCTTTTAGTAGGATTTTGTGCTGGAGCTCCTCAGATCTTAGTAGGGGTAATTTGTGCACCTTCTGGGCTGGGAACACATCTGGGAACTCGTTGAAGCGGTTCAATTCAGGCTGCAAATTTGTGGCTGCTGATATGATAATTTTGTTGGGTGGCTGTAACCCAAGTGGGTCCTGGGAAACGGTGTGACCTTCCGAGAAATTTGGAAGGGGCTATGCTTGCCTGTGGGTCCTTTAAGATAATGTGTGGGTCCATGGCCTTATTTTGAATCTTGGTTGGCCTGTTGGTTGCAGGCTAGTGCTCATATCCTGCAAGGTGATAATTGCATTGTAAGATATTAGTGCAGGATGGCCTAAAACCACATCCTAGTAGTTAAGTGACACTACATAGAATGATCTAGTCTCTTTGTAGCTATTGTCGTTGATTTCAGCTGTCACAAAGTGGTGTGCCACACCCTTAGATCCCTTAATGGTTAAATTAACTGTAATGGGCTCAGGGAGGGGTGTCAGGGTGAGGTGTTGGTGGCACAAAACTTGTTTGAAATTAGATCTCCACCTGTGGTCTGATGATCTACCAGGGTTTTAGCAAGGTGTCCATTGATCCTAGTGGACACTAGTAGGTGGTCTGATGAGCTGTCTTTTGATTCCAATTTTGTTTGAGGGGTTGATTTGGAATCAGCTTTGTGGGTAAATTACTTAGTTTTCAGGGTTTGTGCTGCTGAGATTACATGTGGGGCTGGGGCCACAGGGGTGCTGGGGTTGGCTGGGGTGATGCTGGTGGCTGCAGAGGTGATGTGTGACGCTCTTTGAGGACAATCCTTTGCCATATGACCAGGCTTTCTGCATTTGAAGCACTGGCCTGATTTCTTGAGTTTATCCTTTTCATCAGGGGTCAATTTGTTGAACCTGGGGGTACCCTTGTTGAATTTGTGGGGCTTGTTGGATTTTCGTTGGTGACTGGGGTTGCTGTAGGTCTTCTGTAGTGTGTTGTGGATGTTGCTATCTCGCTTGTAGCCCTTGTTTTGTGACTTGTGAGGCTTGTTGGAATTCCCTCCTGATTTGGCAACTTTAGCCTCATGCATGGAAGAGTCATACAGCTCACAAATCTCGATAAGTTGATCACAGTCCATATCCTCCTTCAGATGTGGGTTTACTCTCGCTTTCAGCTCTGGATCCATGGCCTCTTTGAGCTTGTAGTACAGTTGGATATCTGTGACATGTGGTAGCCTAAGTTGCATGGTTTTGAGTTTTGTTGCTAGGATGTGAATGGGCATACTCCTTCCTCCTGTAGTCGGTCTGATTGCCCGGCATTTGTCCCAGAGCTTCTGTTTGTTCACTGATGACATGCAGTACTTCCTCAGGGCTGGAATGAACTTGGCTAGACCTAAATTTTGTGTTTTAGGGTCTTTTCTCCAGTTGATATACAAGTCTTTTGCATCACCTGCTAGATTGAATCCAAGCCAAATCATGGCCTCAAACAAATTCTCATCCATGCCACTTATGCCCAGGTAATCCCTGCAAGTTTGTATCCAGTTGTCAAACTCAGATGCCTGCCTCCACTTTCCTTTTCCATCTAACTTCTCAATTTTCTCTAGTTTGATGCTTGAGGAGTTTAGGAGGTTGCTGGGGGCAGGAGTGAAGCTGTTATCTCGCTTGAAGTGTGCTGGGGTGCCTTCTTTCCATTCTTAATCATCCCTATTATCATCTGACTCAGTATCTGATGATGATGAATCAGAGGGAGAGGGGCTGGATTTCTGCCTATTTTTGCCCTTTCTGGATTTATGTTGGTAGGTGCTGGGGTTTGGTGGTGGCTTAGACTATGAATGAGGTGCATAGCCAAGCTTAAAGGAAGTCGGTGGTTGATGTAGAAAGCTGCTGAAGATGCTGGGGTTGGGTGGGGCTCTTGGTGTTGCATTTGCAGTACCAGGGGTGAAATTAAGGGCTCCACTCATGACAGGGGGCTGAGATGAGGATCTGTGGTGATGATGTAGGGGTCTAGGGGTCTCATCTGGGTGTGCAAACGAATTTGATCATCTCCTTCTAGCATGCAAAGGAATCCTAGACAGGTAATAGCTAGGGTCCTGCTTATTGGTATTTTGGGGGTCCATTAGTGCATGTTGGATATAGTAATCTATTTGCTGTTCTTGGAGGTTACTGGGGTTCAATCCAGCAACTTCATGCACGTCTCTGAGCCATTCTCTGGTACAGTAAAAGGCTCTTAAGTTGCTTGGAGCTTTGTCTAGAAATGCTTGTTGTAAAATAACCTTTTTCAGGGTGTCATAGGGCATTCCTATGAAAATAGATTGCTGAAGGGTGGCAGTTCTGGAAGGGACTTCTTCTGTGGTCAACAAGACAGTTGCATTGCCTGTAAAGGTCTCTGGGTGCTCAAGTTTGATGTCTGGAATGCTTTTAAGGCTGGCCCTGCTGGGGCCTCTGCTAAGAATATCTTGCTGGCTCATGGGGGGGTCAAAATAAAGTAACTCCATAGTAGTGTCATCTGGGTAAGTGTGTGGTGATTTGAACTTGTCTCTAGAGGGAGATTGATCCCTACTAGAATGCTGGGAGGGGTTTCTGGATAGGTGCCTGCTTGACTGCTTTGAGGATGGTTTGGTGAGCCTTGCTTACTGCATTTTGACTGGGGTTCATGGTGTGAGTGACAGGGTTGAAATATAGTAGTGGTGTACTGGATGATTGGTGCTTAGAGGCGTGCTGAATTTGCTGTTGTTGCTTCTGGGTGCCTAGTAAGCTGCAGGGAGAACAGGTTCTACTTTGTCACAGGCCTGCAAAGAGCTCTTGGTACTATTTCTGACTATTTCTGGGTGGGAATTTCTAACTGAGGTATCTGGGGGGTTTTCTAGTGTGCTGGTGTGAATTAATCACGTCTCCTAGGGGTGATCAAGCCCTAGTTGTTTGGGTTAAAAGGTACTGAGAATACTCAGCTTATTGTAGGTAAAAAAAATGTAAACTACTACCAACTTGGAAGCCAAGACTGTGAGACACAGACCTGACCTCTAGGTGGTAGGAGGTGTTGTGAGAGGCTTCTGTGACGGTTCCAAAGGTCTTGGAAAGGCTTTAGAATCGCCCTAGATGCCTCTGTCCGTAGTGTAAAGTGTCTGGCTGTCTGGGGTGGTTTCTGGCTGTTCTGGGTATTTACTGGAGGACCTGTTAGGGCCAAAGTGAACAGAGAATTACCAGTGGAGCTAGTATATTGTTTTTGGTGCTATCAAGTTGGTTGGGGTTGTGTTGTCTGCCCTTCCAAAGTCTCTGGACCACATCTCTTTAATAGAGACTGAATGGTTGAAGTATGAGTCCAAATGGCTTATATAAATGAATCAGAATGCCAACAGTATGAGTAGAGATGATAAAGAAATAATACAAGATGATGAAAAGTAAAAGCATTATGCTGCAAAGGCGCTTGTGACAGGAGATGAATTATACAAGACTTATAGTGATAAAATAAGGAAATTAAGTAACAGGAAATGATGTCATGGCTGTATGATGATGTCACAAGCCAGGAGACAAACAGGAGGCTCTTCTAGAAGCATGTGGACGCTTGTAGAGTAGCTGAGGCAACAGGAATAACAGGTAATGACTAAGGAAAAACTGGGAAAAACCTGGACAGGAATAGGACTAACAGAAAGGGAAATACATAAGGGCAGACCTAAAAGGGAAGTGACTGCCTAACTGGAAAGTATGCATAAGGAAAGAGATGTAAGGACGATTTCCTTACAGGTATACACAGGGATCTGGCAGATCACATAACCTGGTTAAAAAATTGCGTACACCTTTCAGATCCAATTATCCACTTTTTGATCGTGCTTATCCTTATATACGGCAAGTTCACGCCGTTGATGTCCGTGGGGATGGAAAACAACCGGATTCAAGGCGGCCTCAAGGACAAATCATTGTGCCATAGGATGATGACTGGTTCTGTGGTCCATCGATAGTCGGCTGTTTTCTCTATCAAGGGGCTTTGGTATGTTTATCCTGAGGTGCAAATCAAAGGATGGACCTTAACCAATGACAATAAGGCGTTAGGAGATCAATGGCGTTCATCAGCAAGAACGGTGTTTGCCTTTCGTCCCTTATAAGGGTTATAAGGGTCATAACGGCAAAAAGGCAAAATGCGTCTTATAACGTCGGATCTCAGACTATTTCCATCATAACGGACGCTGTCCGACTGTGCGCGTTATAACGGCACATAATGGAGAGTGATTGTTATAACGGAGACCGATTGTTATAACGGAGAGTAATTGTTATAACGAAGGTGGTATCGGAGGATGCCCTTATAAGATGAATGTTATTAAGTAGGGCAACGTTATAACTATATGTGATCCGACGTAAAGGGATTATAACGGTCGGATATCCGACGCTTCCCATTATAATAAAAGACTAGAAAAATACCTTTCCTTATAATCAGTGGAGGTTTGTAAAACGATTACTATAACGAGCATATAATTTATGATAGTTCCTTATAAGACTCATTGAATCTCTAACCCAACGTTATAAATCTGGCATAAAATGATGAGAACCGTAATTTCCAGAATCAACATGGGTCGGTTTCATGGCGGCAGCAAGATGCTTTGTGTGCGTTAAACGATGTGGCATTGATATTTATATATATATAGAGACGCAATAGACAAAAATAAATATAAAATAACAAAAGACAAAAAAGCGAGAAAGCATGTAGATAAAGGAAAGAAACACTCCAACTGGGCATACGTATACCTGCAAATTGAACCCAATTCCGACACAAACAATGAGATATCCGACGCAAAACTTAAGAAAAAAAAAAAACAATGTAGTACAAAAAAAAAAAAAAAGATATATATAAAAAAATAGAGAGGAGAAAAGCGGGTTGTATGCGTGTGATTTCCAACGTTATGCGTCGTCGTCTGATGCAGGCACATCCACGTGTATCTTAAACCCCCCGTCTAGAATTGATTCCTCCTCTGACCCTTCATCCCCGGATTCATCCCTGTCAGTGCTGCTACACTCTGAACTATTAGTTGTTCCACTCCGTGCAGGCGTGCGGACCATTGAAAAATCTCGGGCAAGCGCCTCCTGCAATTGTGAGTTGGGAGATGGACTTAAATGGTCAGAAATCCAATGTATTGTGCTCTTTCTGGTACGTGACTCCGCTGGAAGTTCCGCGACCTGTTTTTCAAGCTGGGCCGTGTAGGCATTGACATCACCAATGTCAAGCACGGTATTGGACTCAACGTCAGCAGGGCCGCCATGGCCTTTCTGGATAGCCCTGTCAAGTCAATTCCAGATGACATCTAGGATCATTGATTGCATGCGGGGAGGATGTTTCTCGTATGTACCTAGAATTCTCAGGTATATTTTCATGTCACACGGTATCAGTACTTTATATCATGAAAACAGTCGGAAGTGTACTTACGGTGTAAGTTCTGGTAGCTAAACTCTATCTTTTGTTCATCCAGAACACCTTTTATCCATGCCTTGAGGCTATGTTGTATGGCTGTACAAACAAAGCATAAAAATACCTTGTTGATTTTTTCGAAAAAAGTTGGGTCGGCGTTCCCAAGACTCTTGGGGCCAGAGAAGAAACGCTTGTAAATGAAATCCGACACTTCTTCGGCAATGAATCTCTCTTGAGACGTCTATTTCCGTTAGTTATTAAACAACGAGGAACAATACGGGGTCTTGTACTTGTTGGCCAGTTTTTGAGCACAAAAACCAATCTTCCTCTAGCAACCAATTGATTGTGACGGCATGTTCATGCCACGCAAGTTTCTCAAAGTCGTAAATCCTGCGAAGGAGTCTTTTGCATTGATGGATGAGCAAAGATTGGAAGCGGGAAATTATACTCTTGATCTAAAAGAAATTAGTCAGGCTATGACAGAATGGATACCATCGGATAGTACTTACATGAGCGTCGGCTTCCGCATTTTTGCCCAAAAAGTGTCAACAGCCACGCAGCTCTCTTTCCATGCATCCACCATCAGGTCAATGCACTCCACAATACTTGGTAGTGGATTAACAAGAAAAACATGATGCTTGATATAATCATTGGTGAGAAGCAAGACCTCTTGAAACTCAGCGGGAATGTACTTGAGGGATCGTGACTGCCACTTGGTAGGACCCGCAGTTGTGTCATGGTCCAATAACTCTTGCGGAATATTGGATTCCCGATGGTTACTGTCCTTTTGCGTATTTTGGCTTTTTTCTCTTGCCAGGGCACTGGACGGAGGAGGCTACGATGATAGTACCTGAACATATTCTCACATTCTAGAAATAGATCTTTTCGGCCTTACCCGCTGATGTCGATGGTTTGTGAAACTCAATGACTGGCTGAGAGAGAAGGAGGAGGGGGAGGAAGAGGGTCTCAATGTTTCTCCCAACGCAATGCGTCTCTTTGCCGATGGTTGTAGGTGAGGAGCAGCTGGTACGTTCCCTTCATCATCTAAGCTGTCCAAGGCTACACTCAACATGCGTTTGCGAGGCTTGGAGAGTGAGGATGATGATGATGATGATGATGGATATTGCCCCGATGGCAGGGTATTGTTCACCATGTTTTTTCGATTTGCAAGGAGGGCTCTGCATGACATGATTGCTAAGCTCAGCGCACGTAAACTTAAAAGTACACTTTTATTCGGCAAACTGATGGGAACTGTCCTGTTTTTAACTTCCGTTGCTACATGTTCCGCTCGGGCTACATTCCAACCAACTACACCCTGAAAAAGCCACAAAATACCCACAGACAATTGCTTCGCAATGCTAACCACATTAATTACTGAGATCCGAGAAAAAAGAAATAAAAAGAAATGAAACAAAAAGCAATCCCAACCCGGATCACAAATCCGACACAGAAATAATACCTAAATGACGGGAACAGTCTTACTCAAACCACGGCCGGCGTACAGATTGTCCCTCAACCACTCATTTGCGTCTACCACAGCAGCTGCTACACGCTGCTCGTAGGTTCCAATATCCATGTCCCGAAACCTGTTCTGACAATTCTCTAAAAGTACTGCGCGACGTCCCCACAGTAGGGCGTGCGGGTCGTCTGGCAAATCCAAGGCCATGAAAATATCCCAAGCCCCTTGGGCATACTCATCCGCTGGATTGGGGCGAATGGGGCAATTGTTGTCGTCAGTGTCGGGAAATAGCCGGATATAGGACGCAGTGAGCCTTTCCAAATTGGCCTGAATTCTCCTCTTTTTGGATTCCGTCTTTCGGATTTGCGACAAGAAAACCCGGTCGGCCTTCGGCATTGGGATCTTGCTAGTGGCCTTGGACTCGTCCAATGAATCCTCAGGCTCACTGTCGTATGTATTGAACTTATCTGGTCCGAAATAGGACTGTCCACTATCGGGCACAGGGGTGTCGGGTCTTGAGAGGGTACTGTGGAGGGTAATGAGCACCTTTATGGGGCGGGACTCTGTGCTCAAGAGCCATGCGTGCACCTTTTCATCATCGCGCAAGGGGGTAATGTCAGCTGGGGGGTTGCTGAGAGCACCAGCTGCAGGAGGTTTGCTGTTCATGAGAGCGCCCTCAATTTCTCGAACTGTTCGACCGTCGGGGATCGCACCCTTCATGATCAAGTATATATTTTCTAGCGTCGGACTTTTAATCATTTTAATGTGCCGAATGGCATTGTTGTTCCATGCCAGGTCATTGGTGAAAGCTAAATTTGGATCCTATAGGTAGACCCGAATGGCCCATTGTTGAAGTTGTTGCGGACCATTTGCGTTGGAATTGCTCCCAGAAGCCGTTGGTTGGTCTGCGGAACCAAGTTCTGCAAAGGCGTCCGCCTCTGCAAGGGTTAGTTTCTTGTGTTTTGTTTCCGTGCTCATTATTTTTTTCATGGTGTCTGCCACCAATGCTTCTCACACTTGGTGGCACGGCACACCTTCAAACGTTGTCAGATACTTTTTTTTTTCTGCCTTAAGTAGGGCCTTTCCAGGGAACGTCTTATACCTGACCGCAAGAGTCCTTAGCTCTCTGAAACGAGTGTGCTTCACTCCAGTCACAATGTCTGCTGGATCCCTTCGGTCTTCAGCCTGGATTGTTCTTTGCCATGTGAGATACGCCCTTTGGCTTGGCCCTTTGGCCAACGCAAAACCAAGCCTTCTCTTGGAATTCTCAATCAAATTCGGAGGGGTAACCATGCTGTGCCGGCCAGGTTAGTAAAGGGCAGTAAGCATTGGGATTTGGACTAAACCTAGTCGGATATAGGTACAAAAAATACTTACTTGGTCCGGATCGGTTGCTCCTAAACTATGAAATATATCTGAAACTTGAAACCCGGGGATTCTTGAAAGTGAAAACTTTTCAACGAGGTTTATCAGAAAACCGTGAGAATGAATGCAAATGTGTCGGAAAAGGTACTGTTACAGGTATTTTGTCAATGCTGATTGTGGTGTTATTCTTTTGGTTAGTAATTGTGAAATTGAGCATGGTATAGGCACCTTAATCCCGGGGACTTGGGAGGGTTATATATCCAGGCGAGCATGGCCAAATCAATGCCAATATGGCCATCGATTGTTATCCATTGCCATCCCCTTGGAGCACAATGTTTCTTTGATGTAACCAAACTTCTGGCCAAAAATATGGCCATCTTGCTCGAAAGTTCTCTTGCTCGACGGGTTACAGCTCCAAAGTAATTCCCCAATTGTGAAATATTTTAATGTTTACACGGAACCAAAACCATTGGATTTATGACTCTAGGAGCCCCTTCCCCTTGCGGTTGGTATCCACAGCAACCGCTGTCACCGAGTGCTAATCTAGATTTCCAGAATTCACAAGCTAGCTTTGCTTTGCAGAGATCTGCAAGCATGCCCTGCAGCATGCAGGAGCACCCCGGAGATTGCTTAATTGTGATGAAAAGGCGAACAGGCATGTGTTGAATATTCTAAGGTCTTCGTGGAATCTAAATGAAAGGCACACAACAACCTCCGCGCAGTTGGAAAATGTACAAAACTGTATACAAACCGTCGGAATTATCAAACAAAATCTTCATTAAAGGTAAAGCTATATCCTCCGAGAAACTCTTACTTGTGCGAAGTTTATAACCAACAATATTCGATGGACATAGCGGGCATGCGAACAAAAGTGAGCGGTTTTGAAGGGTTGATTGCAAGTTTTCAACCAACACCAAACCGACTAGACAACGCCCTCTCAATACTCAAAAGCGTCGGATTTCTGACTGTTCGCGACATTACGCCAGCTTCCTCAAAAGAAAGATCCAACTTCCAGTCACTTCAATGTATGCACAGAAGCAGCGCTGTCGGTGGTGCCGGAAGTTATACGGAAACATAACAACATATACCAGCCATGTACAAAATAAGCATCCGGAACGTGCTAAAGATCTGGAGAATAATCACCCCAGGTGCATTGGACGGGAACGATTTATGGATCTACCGAAGAGTACCAAATCCGACGGTATCCGTATCAAGGAAGTGCAAGAGGAGGGGGAGGAGGACGATGCCTCTTTGCAGGACGTGTTTGCTTAATTGCAAAACGGGGACCCACTGTGCTAGGAGCCCTTTACAGAGGGGGAGGACGAGGGGGCCAATTCCGATCGTGACGAAGTGGAATTTTCTGTGGAAGATTTAGAATCAGTGGAGAAACCACAAAAGGCGGGAGGGAAGACCTTGGATGATTCCGCAGAAAAGCATGACTCTTCGGACGCTCATGATCCTCCATCCGCCTGTTTCAATACTTCTCCGTTTCTAGCAAAGTTTTGTGCAGGTGATGTTCACCGGGTCGAGCAACACCCACAGGTTTTCAAAAAACCAGCCTGGTTAAGTCCATTCACCTCCGCCCTGGACTATGAGCTCGCGCAATTTTTCAACAGTAGCCGGATTTTAATGACAAAGATTGATGAGTTTTTCAAAGACGGTTTGGTGCGCATTCTGAGCCCAAATCCGATGCAAACCATTAGTTTTAAGTCAGCATACACGCTCAATAAAAAGCTCGATAGCATGATTGTGGACCCCCCTTGGTTTTGTGGAAAAGTTGAATTCACATTGCAGCCTAATACGGAGTATTTTCACCGCAATCCACTAGACTGCGTGGAGTACCTATTGAGTCAGAAATGGTATGCTCCACATATGGTCTGGGCTCCGGTTTATGAATATAACCTGGCAGGCCAAAGGATATATTCCAATATGCATACGGCCAATTGGTGGGCAGAGAAGCAAAAGACATTACCCGATGGAAGTATGCTCATTCCAGTACTATTAGCGTTTGATCAGACACACTTGACTAACTTTTCCCGTGATAAAAAGCTTTGGCCGATTTATATTTCTCTGGGAATTATTAAATCCGAATTTCGCAATAACCCGTCACAGCAAGCGTGGATCCCCCTGGCACTTCTACCCATAGCCCTCAAGCATGACCAAGATACGCGGATTCAATATGGAGGATCAGGAACTCGAGTCTCTTCAGATTTTGCATGAGGTGATCAGCGACCTCATGAGTCTGATTTCCGACAAAAGAAGGCACAACGGATACGAGATGCTTTGTAATGACGGAAATTATAAACATTGCTTTCCGGTGATTTTAACATGGCTCGCTGATCATATGGAAAACGCAAACCTCCACGCAATCAACATCAACCGATGCCCAAGCTGTACTGCTCAACCCGACAAGTTGGGTACCATTTCTGACGATAAGTTTCCCCTTCGAGACCATCAATTGTATGCAGAGGCATTGCAGGCTAAGGACCATGCGACGTTGACCAATGATGGAGTTAAAAAAATCAATAATGCATTGTGGCACATAGATATACAACCACAGGACCTGTTACGTGGGGACTTATTGCACAATATATACCTTGGGACGTTCAAGCATCTGATGGACTGGGTAGTTGAACTTTTGGACGATAATGGTCGGTTATCCGATTTTAACGAGATTTGGATACAGCTTCCCCCGTACCCTGGCTTCACCCCTCCAACAAAGGCATACTCAAAGGTAACACAATGGCAGGGCAAGGAGATGAGAAATTCAGGGCGAGTAATACTTGGAGCATTTACGGCAGATCTGCGTCGGAAACAACCCAAAACCGCCCAACCAAGGATCAACTTAGGGACTTCGATAGTGCAATCCTTTGTGTTCGCCACATGGCCGACTTCAGCCTTTATGCTCAATACCGACAACACACCGAGGATCCTATTCGTTATATGGACAATTTTTTAAGCAATTTCCATCAATAGAAGGATGTATTTCTGCAATACCGAGCTGGAAAGGTTGTGCAAAAAGGTGCCAAAGACGCAATCCAACTGTTGGCGTTGGAACAAGCGGAAAGACTGTCGGCAAATCGACTCAAAATGTCTGCAGTTGTGAAGAGGAAGCAAAAGGAAATTGATCAAAAGAAAAGAGCGGAATTGATGGAAGAAATGCTAGAGGAAAAGGCCCATTTTAATATTCCTAAAATCCATATTTTGTCACATTACGCTAAGCAGATCTCGCAATTCGGTTCACTGCCTCAGTATTCAACAGAGGTATACAAAGCCTCTCACAAGCCATTGAAGGACGCATACCGTCGAAGAAATCACATCAACGCTACCCCACAGATAATTGTCAAATACAGCCGCGACCATAACATGCACATGCACGTTCAGAATCTCAGTGAATACCTGTTGAATGCAGACTGCGAAGTGCCTTCAGATATCATCAATTTGGTCGGAAAACCGACCGTCGCGATTGAAAAGTCCAAGGATACCAAAACCTACGTAAAACTTCAAGGGTGTGTAGATATGTCAAAGATATCAACTGTTACACAGCTTGCAGACAGCCATCAGATACCCAACCTTTTTGATTTTCTTTCCTGACGGTTTGCATCACATGGTTGCCAGACCGCAAGAATTATAAATGATTCCACATTGGAGTGTTTCTCGAGTCTCGTCATTCCTGTTTCCAATTTTCAAGGCGGGGAAATTAACTCACATGTTGCGCGCAGTACAGGCCCCTTTTTATTTTGCAAAGGTACACAATGCGCCGACTGGGTGTGGGTTAGAAGACGGCTAGCGTCGGATTCCCTACGAGGGACACTTAATGGCCGACCTCCGGGAAAGCTTGATGCACTTTTTAAATTGCGTACATTACACTATGGAATCCATTTATTTGCGCATGTTAGTTTGCTCGAGGCATACGGCGGCTCAAGGCCATCAGGACCTGAAGAAATGATAAGGGTAGGATTCTCGACGAAGGACATGTCGGTTTTAATTTGCATTAGTGAAATCGTAGGGATTGCACATCTAATTCTGTTAGAGCCTGGAGAGCGCTGGTTGGTCAACAACCGTATTGATTTTGAAACCTGCCATGACATTTATGACGATGTATTTTAGTTTAATCTGTATATAGCGTGTGTGTATATAGAAGAAAAAGGAAATGATGTCCGATGATATAATTGAAATGGTTAAATGGCCGGTTTCAGTCCGTTTTCGGACGCTTAACCACTGGGAACACAGAAATTACAAACAACGAATTGGAACTGGGAATATTGTGTTGAGAATTACAAGGATCATGTTTGGAGAAATCGACTTACAGTGGAGGACAAGTATTAAAGATTCTTATAACGTCGGATTTTGCCTTGAAAGCGTCCAAACAAAGACCATTACATTGTTTGTCTTATAACGGCATAACGGTAATGATCAACCTTATTCGGCGGAAAGCTTTGAAGAAACAAAATGTAAAGTATTGGATGATATAGCATATTATGTAATAGTGGCTAATAAGTCAGGCTTGACACGATGGTTCCCAAGGTATATCAAAGACATTTGAGATTGATGATGTAAAGTTTGGGTATAGTATAAAGGTGGCTATTAGTTAGATTACCAGAATCTAACTAATAACAGCTGCCTTAATATCTATATAAATAAGAGTCTGAATAGTTGTAATATCTTCAAGTCACTTGTGATTGAGGAGAGACTTAATTAACCATTGTAAACTCTTGTATTTGTTTGCTAACTGCTAAGTTGCTTGCCCTTTCACTGAAGGGGGGAATGGGCTTCTTTTATAGAAAGTCCCAAGCCTGTATGAGTCATAGTGACTCCTAAACTCAATTAACTATGATGTCAGAAGTGACTCATTTCCTATGAGTCAGTGGTGACTCCTTTCTTAATGTTGAGTCACACCTGTGAGTCAGAGGTGACTCCTATCTAATTGTTGAGTCATACCTATGAGTCAGAGGTGACTCAATTTCTTGAGTCATACCTGTGACTCAGAGATAGGTGACTCCTAGCTAAGTGAGTCATAGATGTTCTAGTAACATCTATGTTGATTAATAATAATAATAATGAGAATAATAATGAAAATAACTATGTTCCTGCTCTGTCCTGTGTAATGATAGAAGTTACATGTATATGTAATTTCCTATCCTTACATTCTCCCCAACTATCTTAAAGGATAGCCTGAGTGTCCTTCATGGCTAGAATTCTAGCCTTCTCTTTGTTAATATGTCCCATTGTCTTTGTCCTACTGGAAGTATTATTTCCAGGTCTCTTTCTAAAGGTCCTTGCTTTATTTCCTGTCTCCCAGTATTTTAGCAATACTGGATAGTCAATGTCTTCAGCATACACCCAACTATCATCTTTTTCTTCATAACCTTTCCACCTAATCATATATTGGGGCCTTCCTGTACCTGGTTCTGACCTGTATTCCATAGCCTCTTGTACCTCATATCTGGAGCCTTCAACAGCAGAGGGGTATTTGTCTGCTCTGCCTGGGAATTTTCTGTTGTTGTTGGGCTTGTATCTTTTGAGGAGGCTGCTGTGGAAGACTGGGTGGATTTTCTTGAAGTTTGCTTCTATGTGGACTTCATAATTGTCAGTATCTGGAAAAGCTTGAACAATACTGAAGGGTCCAATCCATTTGGGTCTTGTTTTACCTTTGAGTGAGAGGTCCAAATTTTTGGTGGAGAGCCAAACCAAGTCACCAGGGAGGTACTTCTCTGCCTTTCTTCTGAGTTTGTTGGCATGGTGAGTTTGTGATTCTTTGGCTTTGGTGAGGTTTGTGATGGCTTGTTGTTGGAGGGTAGGCTTCATGAATGGTGCTCTGGTATTCATGGGGATTCCTAGCTCATTGACATGTGGGTTTTGTCCAAATCTTGAATTAGGGCCAAACATGATTTGGTAGGGGGAGAATTTCCTACTGCTATCATGTCTGAGATTCATAGCAATTTGGATTTTTGGTAACTTAACCACCCAATTTTCTTCTCCATCTTCCCTCATAGCTGTGGCCATTTCTATGATGACCTTGTTCATCCTTTCTGTTTCTCCATCAGTCTGGGGGTGGAATGCTGTTGAAAGGAGGAGGGTGATGTTGTGGAGGTCTGCCCATGCTGTCCAGTGTGCAGAGGTGAAGATAGGGTCTCTATCAGTGACAATATCTTCAGGATAGCCAAGTATTGGAGCAATGAACCAGTCATAGTACTTGGTTAGCCACTCTGCTGTGACATTCTCAGGTAGTAGGATGGGAATGGTGTATTTGGACAGCCTACATACAATTGGCCAGATTTTCTGAAATGTGGTTGGCTGAATTGTATTGCTGTAGGAGTTTGGTGGATCTGTGATGACCTTTGGGAGTGAGAGGAAGTCCATGGTGATGCTCTGCCAGGGGAATAGAGGTACAGGCAGTGAGTGGAGTTCTCCTTGTGGTTTTTGAGTGGAGAACTTACTCTTCTGACAAGTAGTGCAGGTTTCACAATATTCCTTAATATTGTTACTCATTCCCTTCCAGAAGTAGCTGTGCTGGCAGTGGAGTAGTGTTCTGAGGTATCCTGCATGAATTAGTTCCTCATGGCTAGATTCAATGAATTTCTCAATTAAATCATAAGGGGCCAGTTCTCCATCACTGTCTTTAGCATCTCTCATCCATTTGGTGGGTAGAATCACTCTCTCCTTGTGGCATTGTTTGTTGGGATGGATGTAATAGAACCCATTTCTGTATGTAATAGAATTGAATTTTAATGCAGCACCTAAACTAGAAAATCTAGGGTCATGCATTAGTTTGTTGTATTCTTTGCATAGGGAGGTGTGAGTAGCAGGTTCTTCTCCAGGTGCACATACATCCAAAAATACAATAGGCCACTTGGATCCAACATCCAATTTGGCCTCAGCTCTCACAAGGAAAGATTCTTTCCCAGAATCTACTTGTTTCCACCTTTCCTGCCCTTCATCACCCTCCCAGACAAGATTTTGGAAGACCCAGAAGAGGCCTTCCTCCTTTGCTTGTAGGGAGTAGATTTCTGGATCCAGAAAGGAGTTAGCTGTGTACCATTGTCTAAAAGTTTTGTATGTGTTGGTAGAATGTACCTTCTTCCTCCATTCCTCAACCAAGTCTTTTTCCTCCTCTTTCAAATCCTCTGGCCTCCTATGGTGCTTCCACTTGCAGTTAGGCACATAACACTCCATATAATCATCTAGGAGGTGGTGCCTTGGGTGGTTCTCATAGGTCTTGTACCAAAGCCAGGATGGGTTTGGTGCAGGGCACAAAGGGATTTGTGGATGATAGATATCATCCTTGCTTGGCTTCCAGCCAAACTCATCCACCTGCCCATGTTTCTGGCAATTCATAGCCTTGCATTGCCATTGGGGGAGGAGGTGGTGTTCTGGGTGCCTTTTGCTGAGGGCAGCCCAGGGGACTGGTTTTGGCTCCACTGGTTTATACCCCTCAGGAGAAGGGGAGATCTCCATGCTGAGGGGCATGGTGGTATCCAGAGGAGGGAGTTGTGCCAGCTTCTGGGGAAGCTGGGAGGAGGAGGAGGTGTAGGTGGGCATGGTGCCCAGTGATGCTGGTGGTGGTGGTGGCTGCTGGTGGGGGAGCACAGTGGTGGCTTTGCAGCCAATGGTGGCATCCCCAGGGGCCTTTGTAGCAGGCATCACTTGTTGGTTGGGGGAGTCCCAGGGAGGACAATCAGTGACATTGCTGTCCCTAATTGCCTGCTCCTGGGCCCAAGAGATTCCATGGTGAGTGGGGTCCTCATTTCCATGGGAGCCAGTGGAGAGGGCAGGGGAGTTGGGTCCCCTGGCCTCATTGTAGGCCCTGTTGGCTCTCACACTTTCCCAGTGTGAGAGGGTGGTCCTTTCCCACTCTTCATTGAGTAGGTCCAGGTCCTCTTGAGATGGAAGAGTTGGCTCTTCCACCTCACTCCACTCTTGCTCCTCCTCTTCCTCATACTGGCTCTCCTCAGAGCCATTCATCACCCATTGCTCCCACTCAGTTTCTGGGAACTCCTCATCCAGGAGTTCTTGGGACTCCTCCTGGAAGTCCCTGGTGGTGTTGTTGGGGCACCCAGTTTGGTGCCAGAGGATGGCCCTTGGGCCATTGATGGACCTGCAGTGGCAGGTGGAGGGTCCTGCTGCTGCTGGTGCTGCTGATGCTGCTGCTTGTGCATAAGACATTTTCTTGACTGTGTTAGAGGGTTCCTTCATGTTCTTAGTAGACATTTGGGAACTTACTTCTGGTAGTGGTGATGGTGTTGGTGGAGTAGTAGTAGTAGTAGAAGGTTGGACTTGGGTAGCTGCTGTGTAGATGTGTTGCTTGAAGGGTTCTGGCCGATCTGCTGAATCTGAAATAAACTCTGAGAGAGGGTAGGGAGTGCCCTCTTTATACATTCTACTCAGCTGGTCTGCTATCTTATTGCTCTCTCCCTTAATATGTTCTATAGTAAAGTCCAATCTGGATAAAATCCTCCTAGATCTTTCTCTTCTGCCTGATAGGTTGTTATTACTCATAATTGTGAGTAATGCACTGTGATCAGTCACAATTTTAAATTTTACCCCTGTTAATTCAGTGGCAAAATACTCAGCCCCAGCTACAATAGCAAGGAGCTCCTGATCTGTTGTTGAGTAACTGCTTTGTGCACTATTGAATTTTTTGCTAAAGTATTTAGCAGGTCTAGCTTGTTCCAAGGTGGGTCCTTGGCCAATCCATCCACCCACACCTACTCTACTTGCATCACAGACAAGGTATATGGTGTCATTTGAATTGTAATCAAGTGGTCTGAGGATTGCAGGTGAGTCAAGTAACTTTTTAATTTGGGTAAATGACTCAGTGTGAAGTGGGGTCCATGACCAATCTTTAGTAGCCCCTGCTAGTTCAGAAAGTGGGGCCATGATGTCAGCTAATTTGGGAAGAAACTGACTCATATAGATGATCATGCCATTAAATTCCTGGAGCTCCTTCCTGTTTCGAGGGATTGGTAGCTTAGAAATCATTTCTACCTTGGTTGGATCCACTTCTAGGCCTTTCTCTGTGAGTATGACTCCTAGGATCTGCATTACTTTGGGGTTGATCTGAGACTTTGATTTGTTGATGTAAAACTTTTCCTTTTTCAGGATGTTGTGTAACTGTCTCAGGTCTTTCACATGCTGATCCCAAGTATTGCTGTAGATAAAGATGTCATCTAAATAGATTGCAACTGATCTGCCTAGCATGGGTCTCAATATGTGACTCATGGTTTTTACCATAGTGGCAGGTGCATTGCAATCTCCTTGTTGCATGACTCTTGTTCTAAATTGTCCCATGGGGGTACTGAATGATGTGTACTTTTCATGGTCAGGGTTTATTCTGATGTTGTGATAGCCATCAGTCAAATCTATTTTTGATCTGTATTTGTGTGATGCTACTCTATTTCTAATCTCATCCTGGTTGGGAAGTGGTGTGTTGTCCTTAATGGTGTTGTTATTCCTATCAACCAGGTCTAGCAGAAATCTAGGCTGATCTGGTTTGTCATGCTTAGGAATTGTAAACATGCAGCATGATGATGGATCATTTGATGCTATGATTCTGCCTGATTCCAGCTTTGAGTCAATTTTTTCATGCAAGGCTTGCATGAATTTAGCATTCTGCTTTATTGGTCTAGGTCTCCAAGTAATTGACTCATCTTTGATATTAATGTTGTGATTAATATCTCTTAGTGGGGGTAATTCTGTTGGCTTCTCTGAGGGGTAGACTTCAGGGAACTCAGCCTCAATATCAAACTCTGACTCCACTGTAGTGGAATAGGAATGGATTTCCTTTTTCTCAGCATTGATGGTGGCCCTTAATCTGTGTATGTGATTAAAGGCAATGGTGATGTCATTGTTGAGTTGTGTAGGGAGAGTTTGGTATAGTGAGTGATATGTGGTTTGAAGCTCCAATAGAATTTGATACCAGTTTTCTATTACTGCTTTTTCTTCTATAGTTAGAAGATTGATTACTGATATGGTGGACTTCAGCTGATGATGTAAATCATTTTTAGCCTGTATGTAATGTTGTCCACTCTCTGTGTAATCTATAACCTTGTTGTATGCCTTATTGTAGGCTAAGGATGTTTGAGTGCTTGGAAATTGGTGTGATGTCATCACTTCCACCATGTATGAGTAATCTTGTACCCATGTTGGATAATGGTCTAGATCATTCTGGATAATTTTCCAAGCTAATTGTTGGATGATCATCCTTTCCTCATATGGTGTGAGTGAGCCTGATTCTTCCACATGTGTGGCTGCAGAGGTGACTCTTCTTTTGCTGATCTTTGTCTGAGGAGCTCCTCCAGTCCAGGGTTTCAAGGTGTATCTTAGTCCTTCCTTGCTTGTGACAGTAGTCTGCATGGTGCCAATATTGATCATGGCCTGATTAGCCTTCAGGGCTGGATGTCCTAGGATAACATCCCAGTCACTGAGGTTGGCTGCCCAGAAGGTTCTTTCTTCCTCATGCTGACCATAATTAATAATTACTTTGGCATAATGCTCACACTTACCCTTGCTTCCTTTGATGACTGTGTTGATAACAACTGGTTTTGTTAATTTCATCATAGGTATCTTATACAGTGTACAGAACTTAGTGCTTATTAAATCTGCACCTGTGGTCTGATGATCTATTAGAGTGATGGCCTGATTTTTGTTGATAGTGGTGACAGCCATCAAGTGTTCTGTTGTTTTTAGCCTAGGATTGTAGCTTGGTGGTGTGTCCATAATTAATTTGTTGTTTTTGCCAACTGTTGGTACTTGTCTTACCTTAGTGGCATGTATATTAATTGCATCATAATCTGTTGAGTCTTTTTCATAGATTACTGATAAGGCATTAGATCCTATCTTTGGTGATTTGCAATCAAATGACAAATGACCCATTTTGCCACAATTGTAACACTTGGCATTTCTGTTGAGGCCAGCTGGAAGTGGTTTCTTTTTCAGTAAGCCCCAATTTGTTGGTGGGGGTCTTGCAGGAGGTACAGGTTTGGTGTGTGTCTTAATTCCTGCAGGTTTATTGTTGGAACCAGTGGGCTGATGTACAGGGGTTCTTTCAGGTTTTTCTTGCATGGTTTTCCATGGCTTTCTTTGTGGCTTATCTCTTCTGTCAATATGTGTATGACTGTGCATATTAGCCTCAAATTTCTCCAGGGTTCTGATTAGTTTATCCCATGCAGTATCTACTGTGATGAAAGCTCCTGCAGCTGTAATCAATTTCTGGTCTAATGCATCAATGAACTTGTGATACTTGACAGGGTGAGTAATTGTTTGATTACCCTCTGTATCTATGAGTAATAGTTAAATCCTGTCCAGTTCTTTTGCAAATTCATGCACTGTCATCTTCTTTCCATTTTTGTACTGGTTGCATTTGGCCCACACCTTCCATAAATCATCCTTGCTTGTACTAGGAATTAGGTGCTCTCTGATGTTGATAAAAGCCTGGAAGATGTCCTGGTTTTTTGACTTGGTATTGTTGACATACTCATCCAGCACTGTTTTTGGTCCTGCCTCCACATAGAAGTCCAGATTATCTACTGCTTCTACTCCTTTAAGCTGTATACCATTCAATTTCAGATACTTCTGTAAGTAAATACACCAATCATCATATGTTTGTGCATTCTTCCATTTAGGATCATCATTTAATTTCTTTGGTATTTCTACTTTGATCTTTGGAGGCTTCTTTGGTGTTTTTCCTCTAATTGAGGTTTTGCCTGTTGTTTTTTCCCAGCTAATTTGAGATGGTGTTTTTTCCCTATTAGATTTCATCTTCCTTTTCCTGGCATTGGAAGAGGAAGAGCTGTTACCACTGTCACTGCTATCAGAATCACTTTCTGAAGAACTTGGATCAGGTGGGTCTTCAGTATTCTTTTCATTTCCTGATTCCTCTGAATCAAAAAGGGATATTGCTCTGTCTTTTTGGGTTCCATCTCCTGTTTTTTTCTTCTTTGATCCAAAGAGATCCTTTTTGGAGTCTTTGAATTTCTCATTGGCTTCCTTTTCCTTCTGTGCCTGTTTTTCTTTCTTCCTTCTAGGTGTTGCTGTGAATTTTACAACTGGAGGTACAGGTACAGGAGTGTTATCCTTATCAGTATTTTGTTTTTCTGGTATATACCTATAAGTGGCTATGGCTATCCAGTTTCTGATTATCCAAGGGATTTCTTCAATACTATTGATGCTTTCTACTTCAGGTTGGAAATTTGCAATTCTTTCCATAAGTAGTTTCTCATCAATTGTTTCTTCTAACATTATCCTTGTTATATCTTCAATTGCTGTTTTCTCCACTGGTTCCTTATTTTTAGATTCTGGATTTCTTTTTACTCCTGCTGCTGAGGTTCCCCATTCACTTAAGGAATATTTTGCTACAATTTCTTGCAGCATTTTTCCTTCCTCTAGTGTATAATGGTCTGCTTCTGCTTGCAGTTTACTTTCCCAGATTCTGTTTGTAAGGGCTTGTTTCTGGATTCCAGGTTTATGTGCTTTGATTGTGAAGATATATTCTGGTGTTGTTATGTACTGACTTGTTTTAAGTTCTAGTTCTGCATTCTCTTTACTGGTTTCCCTCACAGTACTCCAGTTGACAACTACTGGAATATCAATTTGTGCAGGTGTTTGAGATCTTGAAGGTGTTTTCCCCTTTGATCTCTTTTTCTTTGGTGTTAGAAGTTTGGGCATTAAGGAGCCCTTTCTGCTCCTGGTGTTTGGTGGTGTGGAAGTCATGTTGCTAATATTTGATTCTTTTTCTACAGATGACCTTCAAGTGTTATGTTAGGCCTGTTGAGTGTCCAGGCAAGGTGTCTAGGAATGATGTTGTCTTGAGGGGGCCTAAGGAAATTCCTGTTAAAAGGAATAGAAAGGTCTTTTTCTGGGTGACACCTAAGGATTTGGATGGATTCCTTGAGGAATTTGCTGGGTTTGCTGTTACTTGGAAGGGATGTAAGAATAGGGATTGTTCTGAACAGTGTGCTGAAAGGTATAGGTGGTTCAGAAGAATGGTGGATCAGGGGTGGAGGTATGATACTCAAGGGGTCCCACTGATTGAAAAGAGCTCTGCCTTCTGTAGATAAGGTCTTTTTAATTCTCAGATTTACTTTTCTTAGTATTTCTGAGTATCTAGATACTTCTCCTTTTCTAGGAGAATTAAAGAGGCCCTAGGTGATCAGTCTAGTCCTTTGGGTAAGGTTTTTATATAGGTTAAAAAATGTAAAGTTTGGGTATAGTATAAAGGTGGCTATTAGTTAGATTACCAGAATCTAACTAATAACAGCTGCCTTAATATCTATATAAATAAGAGTCTGAATAGTTGTAATATCTTCAAGTCACTTGTGATTGAGGAGAGACTTAATTAACCATTGTAAACTCTTGTATTTGTTGCTAACTGCTAAGTTGCTTGCCCTTTCACTGAAGGGGGGAATGGGCTTCTTTTATAGAAAGTCCCAAGCCTGTATGAGTCATAGTGACTCCTAAACTCAATTAACTATGATGTCAGAAGTGACTCATTTCCTATGAGTCAGTGGTGACTCCTTTCTTAATGTTGAGTCACACCTGTGAGTCAGAGGTGACTCCTATCTAATTGTTGAGTCATACCTATGAGTCAGAGGTGACTCAATTTCTTGAGTCATACCTGTGAGTCAGAGATAGGTGACTCCTAGCTAAGTGAGTCATAGATGTTCTAGTAACATCTATGTTGATTAATAATAATAATAATGAGAATAATAATGAAAATAACTATGTTTCTGCTCTGTCCTGTGTAATGATAGAAGTTACATGTATATGTAATTTCCTATCCTTACAACCAGGCCTTATAACGGCACTATTTTCTTCCTGATATTTGTCAACCCGATTCTTAGTCCAAGTTGGCCTTCTGCGTAAAATCAATTAGGCTTCTTTGAGACCTAGCCCTCGCCTGGATCAGGTCAGACTTTAGGATGAAGCTGTATTGCACCGAAAAGGAACACAGTGGGTGGACCTACAAAAGAAGGGTAAAGTACGAGATGTGATAGGGGATGTTCTCGGCCCAACGGCTGAAACGGCGTGGGTGGACAAAATTATGGTGAAATGTGTGGAGGGTGCATATAAGAAATTGCAGAAAGAACTGGAGAAGAGGCACTTCCACGCACCCGTTCCGGCAAGAACAAGGAAGCGGTTGCCCTCCAGCTAGTATGCGAGGGAAGAGGGTGAAATACCACAGCCCAAACGAGGTTGTTTGTAGGAATAGTGAGTCCTAGCTGCTTATCGAACGGGACTACTCTGGCTGAAACTTTTTTTTCCATTATGGATGTTATCTTTTCATGTGGATACTTAACAATTTGGGGTGTTTGTTATATTATTCTTTCGGTTGAATGGGTATAACATTAATTGATAAGGCAATAGAAACAACACGGGAAAAGAATAAATAATTAAGAATTATACTATCAAATTTGAACACGTGTATCGTTAGTTGCATATGTAAAAGGAGTAGAATTTAAGGGCTGAAAAAGAACACGTATCACGGTAATGTATATACCGCGCGGAACTGATATGGGCAAAGTATTCGGCTGCAAGCGTGATTGGTTCCGCGCAGAGCTTGGAAACTGTCAAGCGCAATAAGTGGACTTACGTGTGATTGGTTTGGTTCCGTGTGGAACCTTTGTATATGCCACCAACCGCAATAAAGGAAAGGTCACAACTACAAGCATGATAGGTTCCGCGCGGAACCTTTGTATATGCCACCGACCGCAATAGAGAAAAGGACACGGCTACGAGCGTGATAGGTTCCGCGCGGAACCTTTGTATATGCCACCCACCGCAATAGAGAAAAGGACACGGCTACGAGCATGATAGGTTTTGCGCGGAACCTTCGTACATGCCACCGACCACACTAGAGAAAACTTCACAGCTACGAGCATGATAGGTTTCAAGCGGAATTTTCGTATATGCCACCGACCGCAATACGAGCATGATAGGTTCCGCGCGGAACCGTCATATATGCCACCAACCGCAATAGATAAAGGGACACTGATGAGAGCATGATTGGTTCCGCGTGGAGTATGAATTTGACCCAACATGTTATAATTCAATGGTCGTTCAAGGCCTGATACAGGCGCACGAGACCACCTCAAATCATGCTATTTAGGTTCATCAAGTTTGATAATTGCAGGCCTGCTGTAATTTTACATTGTGCCACTGAGGCTTGGGGAAACCATGGGAAAAGCTTGTGGAAAGGGAATGGACAGTAATATCAGAGGACGACTAACAGGACAATAGTCATGCGGTAACCCTGTCTTGGTGCCAAGATGGAAGAAACAAGTGGTTGCGTTACAACAGGATTTACAGCTCTTCTACAGTTGTCACGTAGCGGACAAACCTTTAGGCAACGTGGGTAGAGGAACTTCAATCAAGTAGAGTATGCATGTGGCAGGGGCATTGTATGAGGGCAGTGGTGTTGTGACACTGCGCAGCACAGTCCGATGTAGCCTGCCACACCCTGGTAGGACACCAATGTTGCAGGGGTTTGGGCTAACTAGCTTGAAACTAGGCCCTTGCTGAAATTTACTCTAACTTGGTATTTGTATCCAAAGTGCCTTCCACGAGAATGCCCAGGCCTTGGAAAGGGGCTGCACATCCGAATTAGTTCAACGCTTGGTTCCTGATGCTGCACATGAGTAAGAATCTCGCCCCAGAGGTACCTGCATAGAGTACATGCGTAAACTGGGCATCAAGAGCCATTGTCAAATGCTCAAACCTATGCGCTTGATGGCTAAACTGAACCTATTCAAGCTAGTTTTGGCTGCGTTCTGTCACCCTTTCCATACGTAGAAACTCCAGAGAAACTAGTCCCTGACGCGCCCACATATGAGTCTGTGTCAATACGATGAGAATACCATCACATTAATGAGGGGCTTAGGAGGCACTGGACCCACAAGAGGGGCTGGGAACAAAACTTACAGCCGCCAAACAGCACGGATACCTTTCATTCGGGGTGAAGGCAGTTCATTTGTGTACATTTGTTCTCTTTAGTCTCATTGTTCCGTTCAACTTGCCGTGAAGTTAATTGAGCAAGGAAATTTTGACCAGAACCAATCGATCGCCAATGATACTAAACCTATTAGCGTGGGCATGATTGTCACGGGGTCCTGCAAGTGCAGGGAACACGTGACACTTCCGTCGCTAGCAAGACGATCCTACCGGTGTCGCAGCAACTGGGGCTGGGGCGGGGTTGATAAGAAGGACTGCACTAGTGACAAGTGGCCGTAGAACACCTTTATATGCTATTCCAGCCAACCGACAACATGTCGGTTGATCCACCTTTTGGTGCAACGGTTAGTATGTGATTTGGAACGCAATAACCGTACCAGTTCAACCGACATAAACGGTCACCGGTTCGAATCCCCTTTGGGTCAAAGAGATTAAAGGGAATTAACGACGGTGGCTGAGAGAACCTGGGTCGGGCCACACTAGTACTGCCAAGAGGCGGGAACATAAGGCATATGCAACCGGTAACTAGGCGCCTCGGGGTTGATATATGAAGAGTTCGGGACGTACTCTCCCGCAGGGGGGAGTAATGTCACGGAGTCCTGTGAGTGCAGGGAACACGTGACACTGCCGTCGCTAGCAAGACGATCCTACCGGTGTCGCAGCAACTGGGGCTGCGGCGGGGTTGACACGAAGGACTGCGCTAGTGACAAGTGGCCGTAGAACACCTCTATATACCATTCCAGCCAACCGACAACATGTCGGTTGATCCACCTTTTGGTGCAACGGTTAGTATATGATCTGGAACGCAATAACCGTAACAGAAACACATGTGGAAAGGGAATGGGCAGTAAAATCAGAGGACGACTAACCGGACGATAGTCATGCGGTAACCCTGTCCTAGTGCTAAGACTGAAGAAACATAAACATTGAGCTTGTGTGGGAGTAGTGATCTTCATTCTTGGCACGAGAACATCTATACGTATGTCTCCAAAGTCTGTTGCCTGAGCATATACTATGTATTTCGTTCCTATGATACCATTTCCTTGGACAAGTACATTAAGCACCGAATCTATTTGATTTTATTCTCGTGCCCAGCGCCTCCTACGAAGGGTTGATTTTGGCGGTGGGGTGGATTGAAACGAAACCGTCAATAAAAATAGTAAAATCTTTGCTACTCGTAAAAAATGGTATATTCGGAAGGACAAGCGCTTCTGGCAATGATTCTAGTCTAGTGTAGCCCCAGATATCGCTCAAGTTCACGGGCCTCAGCGGCCTTTGCACAAACCCTCCAACGCCGTGGCACCCGCCCCTGTCCGTCTGGATGTACAGTTGGGTATGAAAAGTGATCGGTCAACGCTAGAGGTGCATAGTCACATTCAGGGATTCCAAATTCGTTTTCTTGGTGATTTTGGTTGATAAAATCCTTATTCACCGAGTCATACAACTGTAGAATTGACTGATCACTTTTCATACCCGACTGTACATACCATTATTTTACGAGTAGTTTTTCTCCAGGAATAAGAACAACTTTCGTCTACACTACTGATAACAGTTTTAATTCCGTTTCACTAGTATCGTGCCCATGCTAGTAGGCTTAGTATCATTGGCGATTGATTGGTTATGATCGAATTTGCCTCGCTCGATAAACTTTAAGGTAAGTTCAACGGAACAATGAGACTAAAGAGAACAATAGTACACAAATGAACTGCCTTCACCCCAAATGAAAGGTATCCGTGCTGTTTGGTGGCGCAAGTTTCGTTCTCATCCCCTCTTGGGGGTCCAGTGCCTGCTAAAACCCTTATTGATATGATGGTATTCTCGTTGTATTGACACAGAGTCATATGTGGGCGCGTAAGGGAATAGTTTCTCTGGAGTTTCTACGTATGGAAAGGGTGACAGAACGCGGCCAAAACTAGCTTGAATAGGTTCAGTTTAGCCATCAAGCACAAAGGTTCAAGCATTTGACAATGGCTCTTGATGCCCAGTTTACACATGTACTCTATGCAGGTACCTCTGCGGCGAGATTCTTACTCATGTGCAGCATCAGAAACCGAGCGTTGATCTAATTTGGATTGGCAGCCCCTTTCCAAGGCCTGGGCATTCTCGTGGAAGGCACTTCGGATACAAATACCAAGTTAGAGTAAATTTCAGCAAGGGCCTAGTTTCAAGCTAGTTAGCCCAAACCCCTGCAACATTGGTGTCCTACCAGGGTATGGCAGGCTACATCGGACTGTGCTGCGCAGTGTTGCAACACTACTGCACTCATACAATTCCTCTGCCACATGCATAGTCTACTTGATTAAAGTTCCTCTACCCACGTCGCCGAAAAGTTTGTCCGCCACATGATAACGGTACAAGAGCTGTAAATCCTGTTGCAACGCAACCACCCTTCACATGACGGACAAACCTTTCGGCGATATGAGTATACTCGAGTACCGCATGGTCTCGAATTTTACCAGTCCCTTGAGAAGTGAGCCAGTACAACGCCAAACTATGCCGGTGAAAGGGTTCCTAGTGTCTGGAGCTTCATGGACGTGTTGATGGGCAACCGCTTTATGACCCACGGATAGTATGTGCATCGGGTTAGACTAGACTAGTGTTTATGAGCGATCAATACATGCATGAATCATACACGGTGATAAAACCTTGCATCAATCGCATTCTATCCAAGCAAGGGAGGGACTCAGGATGAAGTAGGTAAGTGATCTGGTCGATCGGAGGTTAAGGGGGAAATTGAAGGGACAATGCGCAAGTAACAGCAAAGGGGCGCCCGTTCTCGTGGGGTCGGGGAAGGTGGCTTTGTTCTCGTTTGTGATGAGGAATTCTAGCACATCAGAATACTTGTACTGTAGGGGAATATACGTCCCGGAATGAGCCGAACAAGGTAAGATTACAGTAGATCGCTAGGCTTGGATGATCGTCCGAGGGTTCGAACACAGGCCATTGAATTGAGGGGGTTGACGATGAGAGTGGTGCTGAAAAAGGCAATGGTCGTCGTGGGAGAAAGGGTATATCAAGATGCCGCCGGCAGGACATGAGTTCCATCCTCTCACAAGCAAGTCTTTGTGTAAAGGGCGCTGCGTGAGCAAGAATGTCCCAGAAGCGCTCACAACCCACACGATCCATTTCCATCACCAAATTTCCAAAATGCGCCATCCCTTTGATACATCCCAAACGTATGATCCTTAAATCCTTTGAATGTCCCATCTCCCATGTTGCCTCTCGTTCATTTTGACATGACACACTCAGCCAATTCATGCACCTAGCGACTTCCCAGATTGTCAGCGAGAATCGAAATACCATGCCATGCGAGTGAAAAATTCAGCGCCACATGACCTGTACCTTATTGAGCAAGATTTGGTACACGGTATGGTTCAAAGCAAGGTAACAGATATGCCAAAGTCGGTACGGAGGGAGACGAAAGTAGTACCTTCCCATCTCCGTGATCGCTGAACATCACTGTGAATCGTCTGCGATTGAAGCGCATATCAATTTTTAAAAAAAAAAGGATCTCATGACTTTTGTGACAGACTCAGACCATATTCCAAACAATCGCCATATCAGTACAATCCCACTCAATCCATGCATGACGCTTCTGCCCCTATTGGCATAAAAGTCAATTCGCCAACGGAACTACGTTCGCAAGCTATGCACCGCCCATTTTCCATGGTCCATTTTGTCATATGTTCACAATCCAACACCAGGCTACAATCCATTCAAAATATTCACGATCCAATTTCGTCGAATTTTTACCATCCACGTGATCTGCATCGATGATCCATACGCTCCATACCTTGTGCACATTCCATTTCCGCCAAATTTCCACGATCAATTGCCGCGGCTTGTCGATAATCCATGCGCCCCATGTACCCTATTGCCCCATGTGACTTCGATCTATTCCTGCTGCGATATGCTGAAGATCCATGCACTCCCAATGTCCACGATCCTGATCCGTGTCCATGAAAATTCTACAATCCATTGTTGCCACATCTCCACAATCTATTCTGCCGGTTGCTCAAAAACCAGTTTCTATATTCAAACCCGCTTTGCAAAACGCCCCATCCGCGGTCTATTCTCAATCTATTTCATCAAAGTGCACTAGTACCATTACCTCGATTCAAAATATGAAACAACAAAAGCCTGAAACAATCGAGGCTCAGTCGAGGTTAATGATTCGGAGCATGCAATTCACCTCCATGGGTGGGGCTTGGCATGACACGAGCGCTTCAGAGTCTCGTGCCGCACGTCAAGCCAATTGTGAATAACAAAACGGGCTGTAAGCTCCATTCAATATTAAGTAGAATGTAAATTGCTGACAATAGGGAAGATGAAGGTGGAGTAATTAAATCGCGTATTAATGTGGCTTAGCTAGTCACGGCTGAAGAGAATGGAGGATGTAACCACCGTGCCGTAAGGTACCCTGGAGGCTACCCACAAAGTTCTGAAATTCATCCGTGATAAAGCTTGCATGATGGCACGAGATGAAGTATGTCGACATTCGCAATTCGAAGCTACGCCCCGCCAGTCGTGGCCAAGGCCTCTGTACCGACACTGAGTCTTGGCACAAATACACTTCATTAGAGGCACATCGATGGAATTACCCAAGAAGGCAGATCACATGATGCGTGTTCCATTGAAATGTCGCTAACTCCCATCCAAAACCGAGCTCACCAGGTGTTTTCTTACCCTATCGCCAGGCATATTAATGAGCAAAATTGCCCCTGTTATGGTGCCTGACGTGCACGGCAAAACTAGTCTCAGGCCACATCGAAAGCACGCTGGGCGGGGGAGGTATTTCCGTGAGGAAAGGCCAAAGGACTCCAATTAGCTTCCGGCCAAAAAGCAATCTGATTGATGAAATCATTGGACTAATAGTCAAATTTATAATGAGTATATTACTAACGCATGACCAACAGCCGTAACAGCATGTGGGTACATCATTGACAACAAAAGTGTCCTACACATAGTCTAGTTCCACACGGACATTCAGTCGCCCAAGGCCACGGATGACAGGGTAGGGGGAACATTGGAGGGTAGGGCCCTCTTGTGTGTGGGTCCCTCGGGAATGAGTGACCTCCACAGGAGGGGGGGTCCCTCGGGGAGAGCGAGGCCCTCTGAGAAGGGAGGGTCCCTCGGGGAGAGAGGGGCCCTCCGGGAAGGGAGGGTCTCTCGGGGAGGGAGTGAGGGCCCTCGCGAAGGGAGGGGCTCTCGGTGAGGGAGTGAGGGCCCTTGCGAAGGGAGGGGCCCTCGGGGAGGGATTGAGGGCCCTTGCAAAGGGAGGGTCTCTCGGGGAGGGAGTGACGGCCCTCGCGAAGGGAGGGGCTCTCGGGGAGGGAGTGAGGGCCCTTGCGAAGGGAGGGGCCCTCGCGAAGGGAGGGGCCCTCGGGGAGGGAGTGAGGGCCCTCGCGAAGGGAGGGGCCCTCGGGGAGAGCGGGGCCCGCCGGGAAGGGGGTGCCCGCCAAGGGTGAACCACTGCGACTCTCCAGGCAGAAGCATGATTGGAAATGAAGAATGATAGTTCACCTTAAAATGAGTTACAATGAATGGAAAGCGAAAAATGAGAACAAGCCAAGTCTCGTGACAACGCCCTCGTGGAAGGCGGGAGGGCCAAATATTAGTGAGGCAATAAACGTACCATAAGATAAGCTGTAATGATGTGGAGGAAATACCCAATGTGTTCCGTGCGGAGGCTGGAGCTGCGTTGGAAATGGTAGCGTGATTAATCCAGACTTCGTTTTGCAGAAAGCGAGTAGGTAAGCGATTGTAGAAGGATTGGGGAAAATTTAAAACTCAAGGTTAGGCGAGTCCGCGGAACAAGGAAATTCCGTGGGTAGGTTCAGTGGAAAGACAAGGGTTAGACGCCAATATTAGGTTCCGCACGGAACTACCGACGACTGAGCGTGGCTGATTTTAAAAGCGAACGATCGATTCCATTCTGTACCGAAACTACAGACCCAGGAAAGGATGTAGATAGATGTGAGAAGTCGCAAAAGGGGAAGGGAATTGAAGGGATGTGGATTATGTGCCGCACGGGCAACAAGAAGTGATGATTAATGCAAAGACTTGGGGAAGTAAAATTAGTATAGTGGACAGGTTCCGCGCGGAAAAAAAGCAAAGGGATAGTGGACGTTGGAGAGGGAGTGAAATGCGTGAGGGGGCAAAGTTAGGCCGTCACACGGAACGTCGAGCAGCGTGTGACCAGTGCTGGCATCAAGCAGGTTCCGCACGGAACTAAAGGTGAGGGATAGTTGAGGTTGGGAGCGGCACACGGAATGTCGAGTGGCGTGTGACCAGTGCTGGCATCATACAGGTTCCGCGCAGAACTGTCCAGTGGATGCATCAAGCAGGTTCAGCGCGGAAATGTAGGTGAGGGATATGTGACGTGGGGCGTGAATGGCATGTATGAAAGGCAATTTGAAGATGTCACACGGAACATCGCGCAGCGTGTGACAAGTGCAGGCATCAAGCAGGTTCTGCGCGAAACGTCAGGTAGTGCACAGTATTAACTGGGCGAGTGAAAACTCTGCGTGTGATTGCGGAATAGAAGACATGGCGAAAGGTCTAATAGTGAAGAGGGTTCCATGTGTGACGGGTTGAGCGTCATCTGAGGTTCCGTGAGGGACCTCCGGGTGGTAATCTCACCCCCCCCAAGCACAATCCTCACCCTTCGGGTTTTGGATGGGGGGGTGAGCTTACCTATTGGCCTAACCTAAATTCAACCCTAAGGGGCTTGCTACGGTTCCGCGCGGAACTGTAGAGGCGGGATCGCTACAGTTCCGCTCCGCACTGTAGAGGCGGAATGGCTACAGTTCCATGCGGCACTGTAGAGGCGGGTTCGCTACGGTTCCGCGCCGCACTGTAGAGGCGGGATCGCTACAGTTCCGTGCGGCCCTGTAGAGGCGGGTTCGCTACGGTTCCGCGCAGCACTGTGAACGGAGTATAAATTCTAACCCTGAGGGGCGTGTATGGTAAAGCCACTAGGAATGCTGGAAACGAGTTGTCTGTTGTGGGACCCCATGTATTCAGGTGACCTGCAATTCCATTTGGCCTCTGTACCATACCTTCTGCTGTGGTTGCCGCATCAAAATCACCTTCACTCTGATCCAACATGGTAAAGGGGCTTTCAAGAATGGGTGATGCATGTACTGATATCCGATGTAGGCGTGGTGCTGGAATAGCGCTAGCTGCATGGGGTGTAGTTAACCGATCTGGCAAGTGGATCCGGAGCTGATGTGATTGCAATGTCGATCACACTAATGCATGTGATGATGCACGGATCCATTGCTTGACATTCATCTGTGCATTACCATTTAGGGCTGAATGGTCGCTGCGTGTAATTGATTCCAATTCAATGGCTGTTCCATCATCAACATACTCATCATTGGAGGAATCAATATCTAGGAACGTTTAGCTTCATTAAATGAGAAATTCACTATCGGTACTGGAACATTGATTGTAATCTTGTAATATGTTATCATTGCTAGTATCACAGTCTGCTTCGTTGGTAGAATGCAATTCCATGGTTTCTGCATGTGATTGTATGTGACCGTTTTTATTCTGACTACTACTATTACCGGTGATGGTTGTAGAACAAATAGGATCAAATCCACGTAGATGTTGAGGTTGAGGTGCTGGACGCGTTGGAGAGCATGGTATAGGATCAATCAATTCATCATTGAATTGAGAATTGTCATCATCTGTAAGGATAGGAAATTACATACACATGTAACTTCTATCATTACACAGGACAGAGCAGGAACATAGTATTTTCATTATTATTCTCATTATTATTATTATTAATCAACATAGATGTTACTAGAACATCTATGACTCACTTAGCTAGGAGTCACCTATCTCTGACTCACAGGTATGACTCAAGAAATTGAGTCACCTCTGACTCATAGGTATGACTCAACAATTAGATAGGAGTCACCTCTGACTAACAGGTGTGACTCAACATTAAGAAAGGAGTCACCACTGACTCATAGGAAATGAGTCACTTCTTTCATCATAGTTAATTTAGTTTAAGAGTCACTATGACTTATACAGGCTTGGGACTTTCTATAAAAGAAGCCCATTCCCCCCTTCAGTGAAAGGGCAAGCAACTTAGCAGTTAGCAAACAAATACAAGAGTTTACAATGGTTAATTAAGTCTCTCCTCAATCACAAGTGACTTGAAGATATTACAACTATTCAGACTCTTATTTATATAGATATTAAGGCAGCTGTTATTAGTTAGATTCTGGTAATCTAACTAATAGCCACCTTTATACTATACCCAAACTTTACATCATCAATCTCAAATGTCTTTGATATACCTTGGGAACCATCGTGTCAAGCCTGACTTATTAGCCACTATTACATAATATGCTATATCATCCAATACTTTACATTTTGTTTCTTCAAAGCTTTCCGCCGACGATATTCTCTAGCATTTGCTGCATTTTGTGTACGGCGGGTGGCTTCGGTTGCCACAATCCTTGGCTTGGAAAACCCACTCGCATCCACTGTCCGAAAAGATGAGAGTATTGGTTCGTTCGCGAGGCAATAATTTTTTTTGTATGATGTATACCAAGAACTATATTTCCTCCCCGTCATTCATATTACTATTTTATATTCAAGAATTGAAGTTTAATATCATGCTGATCATGGGGTTAGGTGTTGTTCTCAAGTGAGACCGTCGCTGAATCCATTCATATCATATCACACGATCATGGTCATTCATTGAAACAGAGGAACCGAGCGTGAGTTGCAGGACATTATCAATTCCAAATCCCGATCCCACCGTTTGTTTAAGCTAAAGCGTGATGGCAACTACTGTGCGCATCATCGTAGACTTCTTACTTGCGTGTAGTTCATTTTCAATTTGCAGGGCTGCATCATCGTAGCCTTCTGGATTCTGCATTACCAGTACGAACACACACTCACAAGTGCAAATGCAGGGATTGAGTGTGGCAAGGTGGCAACGGCCAAGGATGCAACACTAGTGCAATTAATAAATTCACAATTCCGTGAACTTCAACTGTGAATACAAGTGAATAATTGCATGTACAGTAGGCAATATTATTACATCGTTGAATGGAGGGAAGTACGCTGTTTCAAATAATATTATCTCGAGCAATGTTGGATGGGTACAAGTGGGAAAAGCGTTGGCGTCCGGATTGGCAGTTTGGCAGATCGTGCTGCACAGTTTGTGGAAGATGCACGCCTGTAAAATTTGTATGGCAACTGCCCATCCTGACCCTGACCCAGGCCTATGTAGAGTGGCAGAGTCGAGTCGAGCCCGGAATCGAGCCCCAAATCCGCGGCTGCGTGGTGTCGAGCCCGGAGTCGAGCCCCGAATCCGCGGCAGCGTGGAGTCGGGCTCCGAATCCCACCTGCGTGGGATGAGTGGCGCCCATTGTGCCGACTTGAGGTATTCCCAGGTAGATTGATCAGCCTTGAATGTTGGCTGAGGGTCCGGCTAGACTCGCTTCAACCCATTGTCTTGTTGTGGTGACAGAATTCCACTTGTCGCCATTACAGCAGTTCCTAAACCCCAATCGCCGCTGCAGCGCCATAACCTCCGGTCATTGTGCATATTCTGAGGATCCGGCGCTGGTCTTGCGGAGCGACAAGTGGACGTTTGCTGATGTCCTCCCAAATACATCAAGAAATCTCGCCCAGCAGTTCACATATTGCAGCATGTCGGGAATCCATCCAAGACTGCTCATGTAATCGTTCACCATCCATCTCTTCGTTTCCTGTTCCAGAATATTCGGTTCCATGGACCGCAATGCGTTTTCCTCGAACCTTTCCACTGCCATTCATCTAACTTGATCAGTAAAATTTCTCGGAACAATAATAAATTTGCCATTGGTTGGAGTTTGGTCAAAATGCATGTTGACGAGACGATTTACCCGTCACCATGGGTGAGATCCATCACCCGGACTGATGTGAAGTCAGAGTACAAGGCTTATATTCTCTGGACGTCTACCAAGGAGAATTCTGTGCACTGACACCAGCGATTGCACATATTGCTTCTGTCATTAGCGATCCAAACCATGACGCAAATCGTCGTATCCCACGGAGACACGTTTCGTAGTCGGAATCAAGAATGATCCCGTCGCCATGTATCGAACGTTGTTACTTGGCCAACGGGAGGTATTCCCGCGCCAAGCACCAAGTGCAAACCTTTCCCGCGCACGAATTTGCCTCAACAATACTGCCCCTCAACCCGACTCCACACACACGCCTTCACCACATCCCGATCCACATACACAAAAACGCACGCGGAAACAGACCTGCGGAATCACGCCCTGATGCACCCCCGCTGCAGTGAGACGGCCGTGGCCGGAATCGAGGCCGAATGGAGCGTCTTTGCAACAATCAACCAGACACGATCACACATGCAGCCTCCCCCGATGCCCGCCAGCCCAGTATCCGACCAGACCCATGTCTTGTCGCCCCTTCAGCCAAATGCCCTCGGTTGTGCCCGCCGCCAGGCAGCCCGAATTTCGTCCACATCCACACAGCCCCGCGGGCTGGAGCTCACGGACGCCCTCACGCCCACCGCGCTCGAGCGCCTCGCCGCTGCAGCCAATGACACCGACGGCGGTCATTTCGTCATCCACGGTGTCTCGCGCGAGGCCGTTTCTGCCTGGCGGCGGCGCTTCAGCAAGGAGCTTGGGGAGGACGGCCGCCGTGCGTACGAGTACAACGCCATCACACGTGACTTTGCCGTCAAGTGCATGCCCTCCCCATACCACGGGCAAGTGGAAAGCTTCTTCACGCTGTCCACCGCGGCCGCACTGGCCGCACTTCCCCGCGGCAAGGGCCTGCAGAGTGTCTCCGCGCTGCGGTGCGGGGGCTGCGTGACCCTCCAGGGGTTCGGTGGCGGCGACGACGGCCCGGCGCATGGAAGCCAGAAGATCCCCGACTTTTCCATCCAGGCCATGCTCGACGGCGTGGACTTCCCCGCCGTTGCGGTGGAATGCGGATTCACGCAGACACTGCGCAGCCTCATCGACGCTGCGAACCTCCATCTCACCGGCACAGACGCGCAGACACGACTCGTCATCCTCGTCGACTTGCAAGAAACGTTGGCAAAGAAAAAGGTCACATACCCCTGGCCCAAAGGGCATGTTGCAGAGCCGGTGCTGGCAGGGCTTGACGAAACGCAACAGACCGATGAGGTTCGAAAGAAGGAGGTTGAGCTCACGAAACTGTACAAGTTGCATGAGCTGAAAAGGAACGGCACCACCAGCAATGACAAGATTACGCAGCGCACGTTCCCTCCGCTGCTGGGCACGGTGACTGGAACCGCGCACATCTACATGCGCACAGACGACACCAAACTTCTTGAACATTTGTTCCTCGACAGCAGGCCAACCCCCGCACCAGACCCAAGATACCCAAAGATTGCCTTGATCGACACGCACACGTTTATGCGCGGCGATGTCCCAGTCCCCGAGGGTGATGACGGCAAGGGCTTCCGTGGACTGCGATTTCCGTTACGCATCTTGTACCCTCCCAACATTCATCCTCCTGAAGCCGTTGCCGGGTATTTGGACGAGCTTCTCATCCAATTTTCGTGGCACGAGCTGGCCGAGATGGTGCTCGTCGCGAAACGCGGCATGATACATTCCAGGGCAGTGACGAGGGCGGATGCGGTCATGAACAAGTGGTTGGAGGGCAAGAAAAAAAATACAGGCAACCTACAGATGCAAGTGGAGAACGACGCAGGGGGTACGTCGAGGCCGAAAAGAAAGCGACAAACAAGAGCCGAGAAAACGCAAGAAATTCTGGTGAGGAAAGTGTACTGGACTCAATATGCGAAGCAAAAGGCTAGCGAGGGGGCAAGCGAGGAATTAAGCAATGATGAGAATGAGGAGTTGCTTGCTGAAGAAAGCGAATATGAGCAAGAGGGCGACGATACGTACAGAAACTGATTTCATTGTCGGGAGAATCCCGGAGTGGGATGTGGGAAGGATGTGGCGGAACCTAAGACGGAATGGATGTTGAGTGAAGGATCTGGAGGAATCAACATCTATTTCCCTTCGATGCTACGCTACGGGCTCACATGCTATTCATCACGGCAGTATTTGTTCCACCACACATCATGTCTCTGCAATCGTCTTTCTTGTTCCGAGTGTTGCTTTCCAATCTGTATTAGAGTACATGCAGCCTTGGCGTAGGCTCCAGTTGGGCAATTGATCCATCTTCTCCTTTGCAATGATGTATACAAGAAATACTTGCTCCCTCCGCTCATTTTACTGGTGCAAGAATATAAATTGCTACTTGAAAGTTGCCCGATGCCCGATTCGTGTGGAGATACCCTGCATACCTTGTGCCTTGCAGAGTGGTGGTAATGATAACGTGGAAGGTGGTCCAGCCAATGTTTTACATTGCCGATTAATCAGTCACAGCAGTGACATCTCACGAGCGATTTTCGCTGAAGCACCATATTCACGATCGGAACGTGGAGTCACTTCAGCAATAAATCAACTTTTGCGATCGTATTTATTTCTTCCAAACCATCCGGCTTCTCGTTCACCATAACTCCATTCCAAGACTTCCCCTCCTGCATCTGTCTGTCCATGTACTCGTCAGTCCGACATTTTCTTGGACACCCGCTGGGGACGAGGCTAGGACACCCGCATAAATACCTACCTGCCCGTGCAACATCTGTGGACCGTCCAGGGAGATTTGTTTTCGAGTATAGCGCGCTCAAGTTTGGTCTAGTCAAGGAGGGCCAGGCCCCCATTTGACGCCGTTGAACACCTCGCCGAGGCTGGTTGTGCAGAGTGGTGGGCATGTTCTGAGCGATCCGGCAGAGGTGATATTTGTCAACGGTTTCAACTATCCAGCAGGATTACTGGGTAAGTTGACACGCAGGCCTATGATTGAATCGTTCAACCTCATGTGCAAAATGATATACAGTGGCCGATTGGGTAGGATTGCTCAATCAATCGATACGCTGGCAGAATATTGAACAATATGATAACCTGATTGCTCAATCGTTTCATGTCCTGGTAAACAATGAAATAAAAGGTTCACTGAGGTCAGGTAACGGTGTTTTTATACCGTATTCCTCACGAAAAAACCCCCGTCTGACTACAGGAAAAGCCCTATACAAAGACGTCCCTCAACGGGGTTTCCTTGACACGATTATCGCACCATTGCACCGTGCTCGCGGCTGATCATCGCTGCAGCGACTAGTCGACTCTTGCTGTGCCAGGGATATTCGTTAATAAGTCACGTTCCCCCATATTCAATTTTGTCTGAATTGTTTGAGTCTGTGTTGTTTCTCATTCGTCTAACCCACCGATCACATGTTCTGTGCATCAAACCCACTTTGAAGTCTTACTCAATGGCCTGAACTATTGACTTGATGAATAATCTGGAATAACGTCTTGGCCGGCATCGATGGTGTTACGAACAAGTCGATCGAGAGGTACAGATTGATCAAGTCTCCAGTGGGCGGTAATGCCAAGTTTACCAATTGATTCATTTGGGGCAGAGTGGAGGGCATAGATGGATGGATGCAGTGGCAGTGTCCGGTTAGCCATTTCGTGTCAGCACGATGCCATCAGTAACACAGAATTGACGTTTGTTCCGTACCATCATCTTCACGTCTATTATCGCTCTCGATCCCTGAGCAGAGACTCCTCAGGCAGCATCGTTGCCAGCTCCTGCTTACGACAACATCGATAGCCATCACATCTGGGGCAGAGGCTTTAGTGGATCGAAAACACCAAGTGTAGGTGCTCGATGCTTGTGATCTTGTGCTCACGGTGAAATTTTACGGATAGAGTCATGGATCCAGTCATTCCACTTACATTCCAGTCAAGTGAATCTCATAATTTCATGTGTCTTGACCCAGATTTCTGCCCTTGAGGAAAGGGGTTGGTCCAGGGCCACGAAAATCACAAAAATCTGCCGACAATAATTCCCCAGTTGGATGCGGGGTGAAACCTGTTTGATTTGCATACATCATTCCTGAGTCTTTTCTTTGCTAATGATTACACGGCGGTGACGACTGTTGTCTGCGATCCAAACCCATGCCCCTGCTTCAGGTTATCTGAGTGACGATCCCATTCCAGCTTTGTGGAATGAATTCAGGTCTCTCGATTGAACCTAGGCCTATGGATCTAACGTTGCCAGTCATGAGTCTCACGACGGCGCCTTCCTATTGATCCACTAATTACCCTGGAGAAGCATCTCGATCGGCAATCTAACTGTCGCATGATTCCGTACAAGTACGGTTTCGCAGGAAATGAAGGTACGACTCCCCAAGTCTTGAGAAAGAGATCGCCGTAGCCTCTGGAGCTCTCCAGCCCCTTGAAGACGCTATAAAAAGCGAACACCACCAATGAACGGAGGAAAACATCGATTTCTTTTTTTCCAGCGGTCAAAATGATGGGCCTAACTCCATGGCAAGAGGGACATCGGTGTCATCTTACCCAGGGTGCATGCGTAGAACGAAACCTTCTGATTCAACGACAACTGCCGTCGGGTGTGGGGCACTATGGTGAAACTGCCTGATCCAACGGGAGTTGTTGAACAACTTTGCTGGTGAATTTGGAGTTTCAAAGGAAACGGGCTGCAACTGTGATACCGCCTGATGGGGCAGAAATAACGAAGGTTTTCGGCGAGTCCGCCCAGGAATTGCCCAAGATTGCAGAAAAGATCCAGGGTGAATGTCTGACGAGGCATACGCTCGGCAGATGTGCTGTGGTCCCCTCGACGTCTCTGTAAACAAGAATTTGCCAACAACAATGCTGGGTGAATTAGGGGAGTCTCCATGGGTATTTTTCATCATGCTCCGGCATCAAAAGGGAAACTTTTCGGAGCTGTGAAATCCCCCCCCCCCCCTTGGCAGTAAAAATGAAAGGCCTTTGAACGGAAGGGGGCCCCGAATGTAAAAATCTCCTTGCACTTTGGCCTAACTTCAGATCTGCAATCAAAATTGTCAAACCTTGTGGCATCATCGAATCTGTGGCCAGTCTAGGTTTCTCGCCAGCGGTAATAAGATGGCAGAACGGCAAGTGGATATTCTGCATCACCCTTGTGCCAGCGCAGTCGGGGAATCAAGCCAATGCAAAAGAATTGAGCTCGAAAACCAGAGATGAAAGCTGAGGTGATGACGCAACAAAAGGTGGTTTCTCCGAATCGCAAGAAAGCAATCCCCGACGGAGGGCTCCTGTGCTGCGTGAGCCTGATCATTGCAATTCATTCTTTCTGTACACCAATAATTTCGAGAAAGGAATGAGGGAACCCGGCAGCAAAGTTTGCAGGGTCACCTGGTATCGCTGTTGCGATAAGTGCAGCGTTGCTGATGGTGATTTCGTCGAGGCAATGCCCCCGTGACCCGCTGTCTGTGGTACTTGCACCATGCATTCCATTCACATTTACTTTGAATCCACCTCCCTCTCGAACAAGATTCACCTTCAATGGCCGCTGCATTTCACCTACCCCGTCCACTTCCAGCCGCTAAAGGAAAGCTTTCAGAAACCACCACCCACAATCATCTGAAACATGTGAATTTGAATTTGAAGCAAGAGAGCAGGATAAAGCAGATTCAGGATGTATATCGATGATGATAATTGCGCGGATATTGAGACAATGGGCACCCAGTACGTAAACAACATCGACTTTGGAATGTAGCCATATCGTCTCTAAAAATCAATTCCGTGAGCCCCCGCCATGGTCCCCCACAAGACGAGCTAGGCACTAGCAATGGGGAACGTGGACTCTGTCACGCAGGACTCTAGTTTAACGTTATTATGAAAAGACAAAGTGGATATGGAATAGGTGGAAGCTTCGGCACCGGTCGCATGAGACTACCCTCATTGTTTTCTAGATGGTGCTGTCCTTTTATATTGGTTGGCGTCAGGCTGGGGTTCGCGATACAATCATGGTGGGCATGCAGTAGTCCTGCATTTCCTAGCCTCGTCCCCAGGCGTTTTGATGCATTTCCCGCCAAACTCGCCCAACACCCTATATCACAACACCAAGTAAAAACATCGCCAACCCATTCCAACAGTGCCAATGGAAAGTTGGCACTGGACCCTATAAGACTATGCAGGAATACTAGCATGTTGCAATCAAAGAATCTCCACTCGTGGGCTGTTTACGCTGACGGGTGTGGGCTCAGTTCTCCCATTAGTGGGATTATCTTGTCAGCTGCCCACTCGTCGCTCGGTACCGCCTATCACGACCACCTGGATCGATTTTTGAGTGCATGTCAGCGCCATTCTCCATGTTCTAAATGCATTCTTCCCTGGCGTGGGCCCCGGGGTCTGGCACCCTCACGACCGATCCGCAAGCACGTATGCATGTAATGCGGGAAACAACTGCGGGGGCCACTCCCGAGCGCTGGCTAGCCACAGGGCACCAAGGCGGCATCGGCTGCTGTTTCTCCGTGTCATTTCGCCCACCATGACCACATCTTCTCGCGGCCCAGTACCCATCCGATAACCTCTACCCGTAAGCTCCCGGCCACGGCAAACCAGAGTCAGCCATCATGACCGACACGGGCAAGGCCCCAGGGCGTCAGTCCAAACTGGTCCCCCCTCTCCACCCACATCCTCATTGCTGCAATAACACAACTTGAAATTCCACGTCAACATCATCCCCGAATGCACAGCAGAAGCCCCACCATATGCCCCTCCCATCCACGCCCCCTCGACTGCATAGCCTCAGGTCGGGTGATTGAGGGAAGGATTAGGTAGGAGGAGGAGGGTTGAAGCCATGGCCCAGTCTCTGAACCCAACATGAACATACCAAGTCATCCTCTTGCAGAATTGTTCATCAGCACACTGCCAGTCGCGGTGGCTTCGGCCAGGGGCAGATTGCCATTACTGTTGGCATCGTGGACTTGAGGAGGTGCGGGCTACTGAATAGAAGCCACACGTCTGAAAAGGGAGGCGAGGTTGATGAATATGACCTACAACCGTGGACCACCAGTATCACCCAGCGGAACGATGCACACCGCATTCGTCATATACCTTCTGCGTGGTGTCGTGTTGTGGGATTGGTCGTGGCAACAACAACAGTGGCAGGGGAACCGAAGAGCCGGGATGGTCTGGCAGTGGACCGTACATAAGCTGGGCGTCGGTGCACCATCAGCATAGCTCGCCATGGCGCCGATTGCTCCCGTCGGTGCAGTCTATCGTTGCAGTGCCAACGGTGACCATCATGGCGCCATTGCGATATGGCGTTGGGGATTTGAATGACATGGAATCTCTTGTGATCAAATCGAATGGGATGGAGCGTCGATGGATTTCTCACTTTGTCGACAACTGGAACCGGAATGTCGCTATTGCGCTATTACTCTGATGCTGGGTTTCTACAGCGCCACAGTGAGCTTTGCGGATGGCCCATAGCAGCTGATGCACGAATTCTAGCAGTCAGCCAAGGCAAGGTTGCAGGACGGGGCAGCGAAGACGACTAGTATTTGGTACTGGCCAAATAGTCGTTGAAAAATGCTAGGGGGTCAGGTGCACGCGGGACCAGCACTGGCAGCTTGCCTTGACACGGAAGTTTGAGATGACAGGGCACGGTGTCCAAAGTTTGAAGAGCAATCACAAACCACCAGAATCAAACAGTCTTCTGCACACATTCGATGGCATCTCCCGAGAGCTCGCGCAGGCCCCGCAAGTCACCCAGCCCTTGAATCCCAAGGAGGCCCTGCATTTCACCTGTGGGGCTTTCTCCCTACTGCCCATCAACACCACAGATTGACCGTGTGGTCCACCCCCATGATGGATAACAAACCCGCATCGAACGTTGAATTCCCAACCTTTTACAAAGACGTTGACAGTAACAATGGCAAAGAGGATGGACATGTGGTTGTCAATGTGCAATATATGGGTGGGGAGACAGTTTAGGGGGTGTGAGGTACCACGGTATATCCTCTATTTGAAATCGCTATTTAATGCGTCACCTGTGATATGGATTGCTTGTCATAGACGTCAATTTGTGTTGCGCACATGTTCCAATCTAGGGGTTTGGGGTGAGGGGCAAAAATGATACATTGTTCCAGCTTTTGATTCCAGCAACGTACAGAACGTTACAGCAAGCCTTGCGTACTACCGGCGTTGGGTGTTTATGCAACCATGTTTGAAGAGCGCTCAACCACTATGCAATGTGAAAATGTAGCCTCTTGCGGCCATTGTATCATGAAAGCTAGGGGGCTGGGCATGCAAGCTTCAGCAAATCATGGGTGAATGAATAATTCACCATGAAGGGAAGGTCACCGGAAGTCTCTATTCTCTTTGGAACTGAAAAATGTAGAGTGGGAATCATTCCACCGTAAACGAACAAAAGTGCTTTTCATAGTGTGTCAATTACCAGAGGTCGCCAATTAGATGCAGGTGGCACGCCGGACAGAAGAAAATGTATCAAATGCAGCCAACAACGTTGATCAAAAGCATGCGAATCAAAACCTAACACAAGTTTTGGGGTGTTTTATGGCGTCAAGGCACTGTTGAACACTTTGGCGTTGAACCAACATTGGGCATCATTTGCTCCCGCGTAATGGCGTTCTGGTGGTTTGTCATCTCACCATAGCTTTCCCCTACCATCTGTTGCCTTTGCAGGGCAATGATCTTGTTCGGCACGAATGTAGGTCATATCAACAGCGAACCATTGAATTGGTGTGTACGGGACTTGCGTTGCAAAAGACTTGGAAATTAGATATTAGGCTGAGGACGCATCCCTACCTAAGGCCATCCACTCTAGGCCGGAATGCAGCATTGTTTTCCATTGCCGAATATGTGGCGGCAAAGTCGAACTAGCGTCACGGAGGAGCATCTAATGTCGAGCAGTGGTAGCCAAACGCAAAATCTTCGACAAAATATACTTGTGTCGGAGCCAAACAGTGGCTTTGGAAAGTTGTACACATGAAGTATGTTGCATAATATGAGCGAGTAAGGGCCAGCTTTCAATGTAAATGTTTCCAAGTCGCAGCGATCAACCAAAATCATGACATCGAAAACTAATTAACACAACTGGTTGAGAACAACGTTGAAAATTGAGCCACTACAAAGATAAGAGAGTAAGAGCACATCAACACTGACTCGTTCACGCACCCACATGGGGAGCTTTGTCATCGTCATTCTCAGGACATTGGTGACCTTAGACTTGACAGACGTGCCAAAATGGACGGCATCCATCACCGTCAGAAACATTCCAAAATCAGCGCATTCTGTGTCGATTTGAAAAGTAGCATGGATTGGCAGCGGCCCACGAACGAGGTGTTGCCTGACAACCCAACTTGCAATCATTATGCCTGCCTCATGGATGTTTGGTCAATGCTACAACGGTGATTCCAAGAAAGATGGGTTCAATCATTTCACCCAAATGTGCGCCATATCCTGGTACAGCCCAATTCCCCCGTTGGACAAGTTCAACGTTATTTCAGTCTGCAGCAGCCGCCCAAAACCGCAATGAATAACTTCGAAGTGGTGTGTGATAATAGCCATGCCCCCCTAGCTTACCCCATGATAAAGACGAACGAGATGGATGACAAAGTAAACGAGTGACTCAAGGTCAATGTGTTCACCAGGACGCCAACTATGCACCAGACGGAAACTGTGGCAGAGCAGGAGTAATGGTTGGATTATGGACCAGTGGCACCCCGTTCCATAACTCTGATTCGTATGGTAAAATGCTGCCTCGAGCCAGCCAGATTCGAGGTGGTGGTTCAAAATTTTGCGACGAGTTTCCTGCCCCCTATTTCCCTGGCAACATGTATTCTTTTCAGGTGGTTGTCATCCACTTTCCCCATCTATCCAAAGCCCTCACAATCAACGAAACAAACACAGGCTTCTAGTCTGGGAGTGTATAATTGCCTGAACTCCGCAAGGGGTACCTTCACTACCAAACAGTCAGGGTTTTGGTAGAACTTAATCAAACGAAGGGAGGAGCACATGAAATTAAATAGGATGCAATAATGGCGATAGAAACTATCAAGCAAGTGCGTTAGGGGGTATAGAAAGATGTGAAGAGACTTGGTCGAAAGGTGCACCATTGGGGAAATTGCCCATTAAATTATGGACCTGGCTGGAATTGGGGCTATAGCATTTCGGGGCTCAGTGATTGGGATGAGATATTCCTTATCTCTACTGCTAATCATACATTAACTAACGATTATAATGAGGGATCTAGTTGTTGAAAATTCATGGCAGTTTGAAGAAAAGTATGGAGTAACTAGGAAACCATCACGCGATTGCTTGACATATATAATTGAATCAATTTTGACCAAAGTTTCCATTCCAGCATGAAAGTCATGGGGTGGTTTCAAGAAATTTACTTTCTCCTCTACAGCGACAATTCGCGGAGGGCACCGACAGCGCCGATTGGGAGCTCGTGGCGCTGCAGCGCCAATTGACGGTTTGCTGATGTATTCAACTTGCATTCAATGGCAAATCCAATTGCAGAAGCGAGAAACCTATGACCTATGAATCATATGAGACCATGGTTCAGCTCAATGCAGGCTAACAATAAGAAAGGTCAAGTTGACACAATAGGCACCATTTTGACAAGAGTGCCTATGTGAGTACTCCACAGCGACGGCAACAATTTGCACCGGGAAGGGTACTGCAGCAACGACCTGCAGCGAGCATGTTGCTGTTGTAACACATTGTAGCTCGATAGTCCCACGGCAACAAATTGATTGACATTGAAGCATATGCAACCCTTAGCAACTCAAAAAAGAGCGTTCAAAAGGGTGCCATATCGATCAATGTGTTGCTGTTGCAAAGTCACATCGTCATTGATTGCAACAGCGGTATTACCTCAGCTTCATCATCACAGGGCAATCCTTGTTGCTGGTTCTCATCACTGTACCATGACAGCGTCGACAGCGCTAATTAACGGTTTCATGATTTTGGCAAACATGTTGAGGAGATTCATATACCTTAGATCGGAAAACATTTCATACATATCCAATGTAAAGTTCAATCGATTGACAACAACGTCTGGTACCAACACTCGGAATATGAAACTAAAATGAACAGCTCCCATGTTCCCAGGTCGTTTTGATCAATACTTTCCTAACAACAGCCAGAACATCGGACGGACTGTTAACCAGCTGAACGAGGCGCTGTTCATCTTCTGACAGCATTTCAACTTACCCATGTATGCAGATTAGAAACGAAAGAAAGTATGATTGAAAATATCAGTGTTAAATAAGTCCACACAGGCAGCATCAACTTGCAATTGCCATTCAACATTATTAGCGATGAAGGTAGTTGAACAGACACGACGTATTCAATGAGGCGTTAGTGCGACCACTCGTATACAATTAACCACATCAAGTGGGAAGCATATGCCAAGTCCTTCAGCATTGAATCCGATACATGTATCACTCTCCAGTTCATTGTGGTTCCCTGGCCCAGCGTTGGAAGTTATTATGAACTGTGTTCAGGAATGCCTGAACCAAATGCCATTGGTTTATCCATCACGCCAGTGGTCAAGTTCAATTGGCGGTCAACGATTTGTGTCAATGAGTCGGCACTGCAGTCCCAATCGTACCCTTGGGGTAATTTGGTCACATATAAATCGCTGTCATAGCAGCCCTGGGACCGCTCTGCTGCACAGGCGTCATGTAAGGCGTCTGTACATCATTTGAACGGTCTGTCTTTCTTCGTTGTAGACGAAAGTCTGTCTAAAAGCCAGCCAATTCTGTAGCTCCTGAACTGCTTCTTTGCAGATTCTATTCCGCTTGATTGGAATTTTGGAATGTTAGTTTCTTGCACCACGTTTCTTGGGATTATTCGGGGGCTTCACTATTGCCGAGTATGATGGAGTGAAGACTCTATAATGGGCTGAACATGCCTCTCAGTCCGTGCAATCGTCAAAAACGTCATTGCAATCGCCTTGTTGTCCAGGGTGTGCGGACCATCCCTTGACAAGCGTGGCTCAAGTATTTCATGTCTGAGTGTGCTAATGGGCTTTTTCGTCAAGAGAAAACAATTCCGGATGCGGATGCCTGGATCAGGAGTGTCGACAGGTACAACAAATGTGGAGTGAAATGGGCGCTGCAGGCGAGGACGTTGTCCAACTATACCAGTGCCGCATGCTACTATGCTCTGCCAATGATCTCATCCATTATTCTCTGGAGTTGAGCCAGCGCATTACGCGAACCGAACGGCAGGCGACGAATCTGAAACCAACTCTTTTGCGACTGATATACTATTTCGTAGCAATTATTTTCCTTCATATCGCCCTGGGGATGGTTCTGAACGCTTCCAGGAGCGAGAAGTAGCGTTTGCCGGCCAATGTAGCAGAATAAAGTTAGGAACATGGGATGGGCGTCCCCATGGTCATTACATTCTCACCTCATAAGTTAAGGCAGAATCTCTGTTTGTTGTTTTGCCACACGAGCATAATATTTCCCCACGTCGTGATTTGAAAATGGTTCTATGACGTTCGACGAAGAAAGCTGTCTAATCGTGTCCCCAATAATAGGCCCATAAGTTTGATCAAGGAAGAAAATCAGGAGATGCCGCCAAAGCGGCCTCCGCCCCCAAGCACGTCCTTAAAAGACAGCAACAGATCACCGAGAGTGGATTCCTGTTGATCCCTGAGATAGTCTCCATTTGCAGCTGAAAAGTGCTGGGGTTTCGGTATTCACACTTTTGCTCAGAAAATTGTGAATCTCATCAGTAGACGTCGTATCTCCAATGGCTTACAGTCCCAAGGGGATCAAAATCCTGGGACAAATTGGAATGCTGTCGAGTTTCCCGGCTGACCACGCATGATGACCTAGTTTGATCAAATTTGCCTATTCCACGCAGGGATTCGTACAATTGGAGATTCTTCTGGTGAAGGTCAAACAAACAGGCATTTCCAAGGATCTGGTCTCTATCAATAACCATTGGCACAGTCAAGATATATTGTCTCATCACGAATTCGGTTTTGCTATCAATTACAGAGTCAGGCATAGGCAACATCGCTGCGATTTCGCAGTGAGGCCAGGTCGCGGGGTAGATATAGGATCAAGTTGCATCTCAAGAGAATGCCCAGCCCTATTAGGAAGCCAGGGAGGAACATTTGAAGGACATGTACGACGAGCACAGGGGCCCCGTTGGAAAAGCCACCCACCCGAATCGGTATGGTCCCAAATTCCGGAGTGTCTTCGCGACCGACTCTCTGCAAGAATATTGAGCCCTTCATATTTTTGGTAACACGGTCAAGTAATTGGATCAGCGGCAAATCGACGATACTGGCATTCGAGCAAACGCCGTGCCTGACGAAAGAAGACTTGCTCGTCCCGGCCCTCCCAGAGTCACACTGGACGTCACCAGTAAACACTCGGGGTTTGCGAATGAACACAGTTGACACGGTCTTCCCCACCCCGGCGGGGCCCACAATTGACATTGATTGAGTTCCTGGATTCGAAAGGCACTTTGAGTGTTGAAGATTTCCCCCCAGCACCATGGTGTAACAGCTTCGATTATTATGAGGGATCTTTAGTGGAATCTGTAACCTCATTCACAGATCCCCCCACCCTGTTCCCACTTCTGCAGTCAAAGTGTAGCTTCTCGGATGATCTCCATGGGAGGTATGAAGTAGACCTGGGCTGTCCCGCTCGTCGTCTTCAGAGTCTGAGAGTTTCACAGCCAAGGACTGGATTGGGGATTTCAGAGGGCATTCAAAGCTGATGTGCATCCCGTATTCGTCAACCACATTTCTCGCATATTTGACAGAGCCTGTCAATGAAAACTCGCATACTGACCATGCCGAGGAGAAATTGTTCTGTTTTCTGACACGCTGTGAGGAGTCTTTCAGCAAGTGATGCGATTCTGGGACCCTATATTGCTGTCCTCGCTGCCGGAGGGAGAGCTGGTTCCTGCGGGTGCTCCACAGCTCGTTGTGAATTGTGGCTGGTTGGGTCGTATATTGAACCGTAGCTGGTTGGTGCGAGTATTGAATGGGTATGATTTAATATATGCGATAAGATGCAGGTGATGCCGCCGCAGTGTGGTAGGGACAGGCGCTGTCGGCGAGAATTTCATTTCAGGTGTTGGTATTATTGCCAGTACTCATTTCCAAATTCAAGAACCTGTGTCTTTCTCTGATGTTTAAGCTTATCTTGAGGTCATTGAAACTGCCGTGTATGTGAGAGAGAGGTGTCACATCCTCAGACTCATGGTATACCGAACTCTGCAGTTTGGGTTTCAAGTAGTAGTACTCTTGACAGGTTTTGTCCACTGGCCTCCTTCTCTCGTCTTCTAGTTTTTGGCGCATAGGCAATTGTCTAGCCCAATTCTCCTGCATTCTTGCGCGGAACCTATCGAAGCAGCCATATGCTTCGGTCATCAGTTGCACCGCCACGGCAGGGAGCATGAGATACCACTCCCTGATCGAGGAGCCAGGGAGCAAGGAATGTTTGTGAAATCATCGGGCACCGGTCTCACATCCATGGCTGGGTCAGTGCCAGTTCTGGGCGGACTGTTCACTGTACGGGGCTGCATTTCTGGGGGGCGAGGGACTGGTTCTGACGACAGAGTGGCAGCACTGCAACGGCGGAAACACTTGGTTCCGCTGGTGGCTTGGCCGACTGCCAGCCCACGAATGGAATCACGGGTCGTTGGCCACAAATGTTCTGAGGTCTGATACTGGCCCCATGAACACGTCTACCAAAGATGTCCGTTCCCACACGCAGAGTGACTGAGCATCCTGCAGAAAGGCATCCAATTCCGGCAAAGCTTACTAGGGGAGCTGCATCTGAATTACTCCTTGTTGAACCAGTGCACAGAATAGGGGAATCTTCAGTTGAGTCGGCGAAATCGATGATACTAATCGCTTCAGCGAACAGAACGTGTTCCGTGTGTGAACGCTAGAAAATCATTCAACTTCTCACGATAGCGGCTGCCGCAAGTTGAAACGCGTGGGTTGTTCGACACGGTTTGGCGTATGAACCTCTAGCCGGTGCCTGTCAGTGAGGTTTCAATCCTTCCTGACGCCATGTGCGAGTGTTCTGAACGCTTCGGCAAGATTACCGGGTATGTTGACGCACATAGCCCTTGATACACACTGCGGACGAATGAGCAAGACAAACACACACACACACACCCGACAACGACTCAAAATCTGATTCGAACCCTGAAGGAAAGGCTATATATATAAAAAAAACAATGCTTGATGATTGATAATATGTAATACATCAACAAAACGTCAATCGACCCTGTAGCGACAGTAGAAATGGCGCCATAGCGCTACCAGCTTGGGGTACTCCCCAACTCACGACGCGGTAGCGATCGACTAGCTCCGTCGGTGCTGCCCCGCAAGCGTCGCAAATGTCGCATAGACGTGTTGTAACAAGCCGTTCAAGTCGGGGATCAGGGAGTATAGGGAACAATCGTGGTGACCAAAGGCACAACCAGCCCCAATTTCATTTTCAACCTTTCAAGGGAATAATAATAAACAACAATTCCTGCTGGTATCTCCATTTCCCTGTTTCCGACTGCGACCAGCAATCGCTTCAGCTCCAATCACAAAGTCCTCATGGTGGGTGGTTCATCAGCCGTTTTGGCCCGACTTGCAGCTGATGTGGCTGCCAGCACCCCCGTCACTAGATCCTCAGCGATTCATTTCAAATTGAGATTTTAATGCACTTCCCGCGGAATTGAAGTACGTACCCTACTGATTCATTTATAGGCGTACTGGAGTTCATTTGATCAGGCGAAGAGGGTTATCCTGGCTATACTGTGATACTCCGGGTCCACTTTTGATTTAATTTGAGCTTTGGAACCTGGGCAACCTGTTATGATTCTTGTATGCCCACATGACAAACAAGATGATGAGGGTGGCAAGGCTTGGGGAAGGTATACACGCAGCACTTGATCTCAACGCAATGTGAAACGCAAGGAACAAGAACTATTTCTAGGTATACAAGCGCGGGATGTGGGATAAATTACTGCATCCAACAGTCAAATAGGAATCAATCCTCGTTGCTTGCTATGCTGCCCTCCTGATGGATTCTACAGGTCCCTTGCACAAACGGGAACGTCCCACATGAGGAGGATTTCAAGTGGGCTCTGTAATGATGCGGAAAAGGGCATGCGTCGCTAGCAGCGTGGTTGAACCGTTCATCGAAAGCCACTTAAAACATTGCGGGGGGCTGTTGATGTTGTTGATGACCAGGTAAAGTTGTAAAGTTCCAGAACACGCGGCGGGTAATGCACAAAGAAGGCAATGCATCAAAAGCGTTGCAGCTGGTGGCTTGGCATACTCTGGGCACCAGAACGCCTGATTCGCGCCATTCCAGTGGCGGAATTCCTGCAATCGAAAATGTACCACGATCACACGAAAAGGCACGGCCACGGTCGCGATGTTTGGACTGCAGGGGCTGTAACCAGACAAACTTCGGCTGCCCAGGAAGGTTCGAACCTGCCCTTTGAAAGGGCCGTACGGATGCTAGCTCGCTTAGTCGGCGGCGTTTCACAGGTCGTTTCAACCTAAACAGCCTCGGAATGTGCTGGAAATGTGGCTATATGAAAGACCTTCATTTCCTTAATCAATTACTGAAATGATATCGGTAGCATTGCTGTAGCGTTCAAGTCCAAGAATATGATGACTAATACCTACATTTCAGGATATGAGTACAAGTACTTGATCGCGATGTGTGTATTAGAGGCCAATTTCGAAGAAGAAACAGAGTATTGCTTGAATTGGGAGAACAAGTACATTAGTTACAAGTCCAACCACTCTAGGAAACATATAGGACAACCCGGGACACTAAAAAATGAGGCATGATTTGTCCAACCAGAAACGGTGACTCCTCCCTTCGAACAAATGCCAGCTTTTAGGCAATTTATCTAATAGCTAGCATCGTGTGATCCTCGGCTTGAACGTTTGGATGCGTTCATATTGATGTCGTTCCATTGCTACTGCGCGCCAAGTGCAGTTTGGTACATTGATCAGTCGTGCCAGCCCAGCCATTGTATTCAAACATTGTACTGGTCCTGACGGATATCCATTTTCCAGTCACGATTCCCACGTGATGAAACGCAGTTTGATTCAAACCGAGTCTCCATTGTAATGCAATGGAAATGCATTGACACATCGATTTATTTCGTGGCATGAAAACATGGGATATTATCCTCGTTTCTGTTGTAGTCGACGTATGCTGCCATGGGAGCTGGAAGGATCCTCTGTTCCGTGAATGCTGGCATCAAGCGCAGCAGACCGCCGTTCCAGAGGCAGCACTTGGGCGGACTTCGATCTCTTGCGCGGCCCTGGCAAAAATGTAATCCAGATGACATGCGGACATACGAAACAAGGCTTTCCTTCCATGTGCCGAGGTGAGCCTTACCCGCCGAACTGACCTGTGAGTGGTGTAGCGGCAAGTATCTCGTAACCTGCTTAGCAACGCATCTCTTGCAGAATTGAGGGCCCCGGGTTCGAACCTCCAGTAAGTCCGCTCGCGGCGTGGGTTGCGTTCGATCCGGGGAAGAGGGTTGTCCAGCTTGCTGTAATGCTCCGGTTCCAACATATGATTCTATTCTAGTGGCTGGAACCGGGGCAACCTGTTTTGCTGTTTTGTGGTCTCGGCTTTGGTTTTGACAGTGGGTCGCGGTCCCAGCGTCTGGAATGTCCTTGGAAATAACGGCCAGAGGCCCATGATGGTTCACTGACCGTAGTCAAATGTGTGTGTGGTGATATTGTCTCGCCTCTTTGCACGGTCCAAAAGAGAGATCTTGGGTGCCTGAGGCCTTTGGGGTACAAGGAACAACTCTCTCCTCTCTTCTCCCCAGGCGTGGATGTTGCCTGCAGTACAGAGAAGACCTGAAGGCAAGAAATAGCGGACATCAGCAAAGCTTAGCCTCGTCCCAGCAGAGCTCGAGTTGACGCTATCGGCGCCACAACGACGACAGCGCCCATCGGAGTAGTCCACCGCTACAGCGAAAATTGACGTTTTGCTCATGTATTCACTCCCTTATGGACATCATGCATTCCTGTTGACGGGTACTCAAGTGTCAACGTCCAGAGAGCTGTCAAGACCATGCCGTTGACATACCCTCAGGGCTACCTTCCCCACGTCTGTTACACCAAACGATACCGCCATTGGGCCGACAATTGGTCCGCACCTCAAATGACCTGAAACTCCATGTTTCGGATAGAGGCACCGTTCTGTACCAGTTGCCAATCCTGCACAATAGCCTATAAGAATGATACGTGCGTGCACGCACATTCACGGAATCTTGCAATCATCTGAACATCTTTTGAAAGCGACCTCAGCCACCAACTTCATTCTGGGCAAACCTCTTGGGTAGGTTTTTCACAAGCTCCTTTTCGCCCTGCCAATGGCGGCTGAAGGAGTTACCATATGGGTGACGATACTCCATCCATGGAACATATCCTCCATAATGTGATGCAAGGGGGTGCTATCACACCTATATCGCCATCCTGGAAACGGAATTTAACGAACCATGGAATGCTCCTGGCACGTTATTCGCACAGGTCGATATGTCGCAGCCAATGCCGTGACGACCACAGCGCCAATCGGCGTTCCTTTGACGCTCCCATCCTGAATCGTTTCACGTTTCCCAGCGGACGCAGGATCTCTTGGCGATGAATCATCGGCCCCCTCCGGCCTTTTTTGCAGTTCCGCTGCCTTTGCCTCAGCCCTAGGCATTTTCCCATGCATTTCCGCTGCTTGCTCCTCAGGCCCACCCAACTTCTTCTGCATTTCTGCTTCCTTCACCTCACTCTCCTCCTCGCACGCATTCATCCTCTGCTTCATCATCTCCTGAGTCCTGTTCTGGCGCTCAAGCTCCTTCCAGAGATCGGTAACGTCCTGCGCGGCACACAATACATCCTGCAATTTTCCACTCAAAACAGCGGTCCTCAAGCCCTTGATCAGCATATCCGAGTGCCTCTCCTGGGCCCGCAGATGTTTTGTGGCGCACAAGAAATATAGGCATCACACGGAAAAGGCGGCAGGATAGTTACGGAAACCATATCCCCTGCATGACATTCAAACAAGCTGGATCAAAGGGTGGCTTAAGGGGTAAATCATGTCCCGTCAGTTTTTGGTTCCCATGGATGGAATCCAATCATGTGGGATCCCTACATTTATTCGTATCATCGCAATATGCGAGACGGTTTTTACACTCACTTGGTTCCTGGAGGTATAAGTGCAATTCCAACTGAACTCAAACTGACTGCCCCCCCCATCACCGCATCTACCTTGTCTTGATGAATACAATGTGACGATAACATGGCAATCGGGAAACAAACCCACAAATCAGGTTCCGCCCGGCTAATTTCGGTTATGCTTGGAGTATGTATATTATCGTGATCGACGGTGCATTGGCAAGCCAGTTTCTGCTGAATAAAAATATCTCTTTTTGTGGAATGGCTTTAAATACTTTTCAATACATTTTTTTCAGTATTGTGACTCTGTATGAAGGTGGGGATCCTCAGCTCACACCAAGTGCCCATAACGAACGACTACAGTTCAAGTACCTCTTATATATCGCAACCTCCCGGGATTGCACATGACAGGTTTCGCATTTATGCTGATGCCACCCATCAGACGCTGCTTGGAAATGTTCCCAGTGATATTGAAGAGGCATAGAATGAGAACGGGGATTTGGGCTTAAGCCATGTTCACTTACCTCAACATTTCAATTCTACAGCCAGCTCGCAACCCGAACCTATATATATGTCGAGACCTTCTAGAGGGCTGCTGGGAAGATCATAGGGAACGCCTAGTGTACAATTCCATGGAGAAAAGGCAGCATTGATGAATGCAACCATACCTACTAATTACAACCTGATACACAACATCACAGATCATATCACTGATTGAGGTAATTTCTCAGAGTTCTATTGGGAAAGGCTCAATTGGTTGGAACCCCTGGTGGGAAATGGAACAAACGCATTATTGCGCTGCATGGCAGTATACCCCAATATCTAGAGATGATTGAACGGACCTCTCAACACAATGAACTCAAGATCTATTATACAATATTTGCCATGAGAATGTTGTCTGGCGAGAATCTTGTCTCAATGCCCCCATGATGCCAAGCAGATTTCAAAGTTCTTGCTTCCTGGGTCATGCCATATCCTTAGGGTTAAAGGGGAAGGCTGAGTTGTACAGCATTGGCTTAGACACTCACTCACAGGTTAAAAATTGGTGGAAATTGAATTACATCACCACGATCGCAATCAATTATACTAGGGAGGATGAGCAGGACACGAGAGGAATTTACCCACTTACTCAAACATGCAAAGGAAAATACATGCTTTCCCGCTGAGAAGAAAAATATCATGAAGAATTGTTAGCAGGCGGGATCTGTTGGCAAAATGGCAAATCTTCAATAGTTGACGATGAGATGCGAATCAACGTGGGTGGTGTCTTTGAAAAGGGTGTAGCCATATGGTCTACTATGAACCTGGTGCCTCACAACGCACGTAATACTTCACACGTCCTGCCCTGAATATCCGGGCGAGAATGAAGTAATTGGTGAAATTCTTGAAGCTACTATATTGACTTGGCGAGATGTCGGTGATTACATTTTATTGAATCCAAGATGCACGTATTTGGAGCACATCTCTTTCTAGTCCCTTGACATTTGCATTCCGCTTGTTCCCGCTAAGCGTTGCTTCGCACGACTTTGTACGGCAAAACCGCGTCCCGTACCAAATACTACTAGGATTGATATCATTCATTGAAAGTTCTTCCGGCTATCTAGCCGTAACCTGGCTAATTGGGAACTCTATTCCGCCCCACCATGCCATTTGCACCATCCAGAATGTTTGATTCCAATTCTTCACTTGCAACTTTGCCATCAGTAAAACCAATCACGTACTACGTTGTTTCCTGTTTGTATGTTCTTGCATTGTTCAATAAATATCTATTAATCTTCCCATTCACATCATGCAACCGAAACCACATTTCTAATGCATCTCAACTATATGGTATGAGCATGCCTGATGATTGTATCGAATTGATGTTCATCATAAGTATTCTCATGACGACAGTAATCATTATTCGAGCACTAGGTAATTCCAATTGCCACGGTCCATTTGTACGTGAACCCACTGTCGGTAAGACTGATTCTAGAACTCAAGCAAGCTCACACGATGGACAGTGTTGGAAGCAAGAGTGGATCGGTATTAGGGAATGGCGACATGGATACATGCAATCAGTATTATTTAGTACAAGTTGATCGCTTGCTGGAGCAGTTATGTTTACTGTTTGCAAGATCATTATTCTTCATGGATGGCAAGGAATCAAGATGATGACGCCTTTTCCATTTCATCGTTGCTTGCCTTTAGTAGGTACTTGTATATCGATTGATCCGTGTACTCCCGGATGTCGGGCCTCGCTGTCACTTTCGAGTTGAGCCACGTTTGGCTGAATTGCTTACCTTTGATATGCATGCTACATGATGTTTGATTCCGCTAGCGCACATCCTTGATCGATCATATGCCGCCAATACCGCCATATCTTGCATGCAAATCCACCCAGACCGTGACTCAAGGGAAAGGTCGGTCAATCTTGCTTCATTACCATGGGAGGTTGATGTTCAGGTTTATGTGTCTTGTGAAGGGGAACATTCGTCTCATGTGCCTGCTTGTATGTAAATAGCCATGCTGATGGTGATGGTGATGTGCAATAATGCCAATTGATTTAAAAGCAACAGGTCCAGATAGTACAGTCATCGCCTTGCCCTCCGTGGAGGCCTCCCCTCTTCCACCATCCTCAGCATGTACTTCTACGGCGGGCCGACCTCGTCCTTCCCTCCTGCACCGGCAACTTTCCATGCCTCGCTGATGAAGGAGAGGCCAGTCCTGCCCAACCGTGTTTGACACGGTGGGTGTCACGAACAACTCGGAACCAATCTTGCAACGACTGTGCATACTCCCTGGCAGCAATCTGCTTGTGCTTCTGGCCGTGGTTGAACCACAGCGGCCCCAATGCACCAAATTGCAGGCCCGGGGTGCGGACAGGGTCGCAAAGACCCCTTGCAAATCCCACAGAGAAAAAGACAGGTATCCAAGTGGATGAATGATTGAAGAAATCCCCAGGACATTGTCCGAGTGGCGATTGATTTGGTGCAGTCCTGTGTAGTGTGTTGCTGGAGATGCTCGGTTGGGTCTCGTTGGTGCTATTGTTGTTGTATGTGTGTGTGGTGGTTGCTAACCCCCCGTGCTTCTTCCCTGATGTCCCGTCATTTCTGTCCATCTCCATACTCCTAATTTTGAATTACCCTTCAGCTGGCTTCGGCTGTGATATCACCCAATATCATCAGCGGCACAAATTCTCCAGCTCTAGCCGGTTGCCCAGTTCCAATGACCAGGAAATTGAAGAGAAAAATCATCTTCATGAGACCTTTCTTGCCGACTACTTATTATAAGGATGACGACCAGCACTAATGCGTGCGACTGGGAATTCCTTGGATGTGGGGATTGTGCTGGCTGGGCTGTTCATCGTCCACTAGCTCCCGCAAGCTGCCAATCATTCACATACCTTGTGTCATGCTCCTGTCCAACTCTGCCCCCCAACCACCACCTCAACCCATCTGCTCCCATACAGTACGCTTTTGGATCCCTTTCCCAGGAGGGTTGAGTACGTGGCCAACAATCCGCCAAAACGACGAATTTTAGTCATCCCCGGAACAATGATCTTTTGTGGCCTGATCATCAGACAACCTATGCAAGAGGGTGGGAATTAACTCAGGTACGAGACAGTTGTCGGGTAGGCGTTTGGTGTTGCATGACTACCACCGATTCAGCAACACCAATAGCCAAAGATCGGAACCTCACCCTTCCGATTATACTGTGGCGCAATGCAGTGGCACAATTATTGCACCTCCCGGAGTTGCTGGCCATCCAAAGATCTATAGATGTTGGGGGAATTGGGGTTGTGGGTTCTGGATTCATGTAAATTTGTCTGCTCTGTGAGCGACCGAGAGAGTTTTGTGATGCGTCAACGGGGGAATGATGAAAAGTATACATCATGGATTCACAAAACTGTCCTATGCATGTCGGTTTCACTGGTCGGTGGGCTGAATGGCACTTGTTGATCCGGCTGTCGGAATTTGCTTGCCATCGATAGGCTGTGTAGCTGGTGGTGGGTGGCAGTCATGGATGGGAGAGGAGGGATTAGAGTGATGTTCAATCAGCTGACGGAAGCGGCAATATTACTGAATCGTCCTTTGTATATTATATTTCAGATTCGTCCGAACTGTTCATCAAGGGCTGTGTGCGTCAACCCACCCGGCAATATTGCTCAATAGTTCGAACCATTGACAAATTGACATCTTGCTGGATCGTTCGGAGCACATGTACAGCGTCTATATTCGACACCTCGGACTACTGCTATTTCATATCTCCAATTGAGTTCATTGGAGGGGACAATGTGATGGAAAGCAACATTGGGATATGACGAAACACATGCCAGTGATGGTACATACCGCTGTCATGTCTGGTATACCATCATCCTGGTCTTAAACCACATGTGTCGGTTTCCTCATCACGGGGAATCAACATGTGAGATGCTCCGATCAAGTTCTCCGGGTGATTACAGCATGACTCAGGGACATTTTCTCTGATATTTAGTATAAAAATACAGAGTGAAAAAATACATGTGGAGATTCAAACATGGTCACGATTGAGAAGTGTAGCGTTGGAGCATTGGTTTCACTTGATAGGGTAATTATTCTTCCTTGAAGTAACCGACATGATGAGGCTCGCATACAATCCCGCATGGACTTGTGGAGGAACGACGAGTGCACTCGGCAATATCACCAGTAATGCAATATGTATGGTAGATGCCAAAAATGGTTGGGTGGGGACAGTTGGCGGACGGTGGACGGATGAAAACGGGAGTGGTTGATGACGCCCAAATGTAAGTAGGACAAATGCACTGATTTGATTCTCGTGATACTCCTGCGCCATCGCCATGTTAAATCTCTCCGTGCCAATTGCTACCGTGGAACTGTCAAGTGAATGCTTTTCCACTAAACACAGATATATGCCCAATACCCCATACACATGTCAAATATATTCAACCTGTGGTAGATGAACCGCGATTGACCCGAACTGTCTCCATTCCTCCTCCACAGTAGAACGGATCAAATGATGTTTTCGTGCCCAGATGGAAAGCAGGTTTTGCGACGGCAACCGGCTGGGGACCTGCGGATACGCCTTGGTCTTGACCACGGATTGGCAAGTGCATCTAGCCTCGAGTTTAAAGTGCAGCCACGCACAGTGTAGCCTCGCCTCTGAGGCTTGGGCACGAGCCAAAGAGGACTGGCATTCCGCCCAGACCTTCGGAGCTTGACTGTTTCCGGGAGCTGTACACAGGGTGGAGCGGAAAGCAGCAGTACGGAATAATGGCTGCAATTAGTCTCGTGCTGCAATAGAATGCCATGAACCATCACAAGTCAATGAGAGTGAGATCCATTTCTGTTTTCCCAAGTTCTTCGTAGTGTGCCAGAACCGCAGACGATGAAAAAAACCAGACAAGTTGAGAATAGTCCAAGGCCACGAATCATCAGAGCTCGACTTGTCGCTGTTTGTGTTGTGGCAACTGCAGTGCCAAAAGCTGTCATTAATCGCAGTAGCGATGGTTGAAGATACCTAGCGTCTTTGCAGCAACAGATCCATCATCATCGGGGTTGTAGCACGTAATGTTTGACACTTGTACCAGCGTTGATATAAATTGATTCCCTCTTGTGGCGACACCACTGCGCTAATTGTCGCTCAAGGTACCTCCATTGTCGCCACACAACTATGCCAGCGACGATAGCGACAATCATGAAGCCGTGTCGTTAGGGGGCAAATCAAGCGATGCTAATGTATTGCTATCATCATCCCCGATCCCTGACACTCACCGCTCTTCTTGTATATCATCACTGCCTGAAACAGGCCTATCCTTTACACTTGTATATTCATGATCATGTATTTCGCCATCGAAACCATGTATCCTGCCGCCCCAGCGTTGACAACGCCGACGAGATCAATAAGTAAAACCAGCACATTATACCGGAGTTGATACTTTGGCAAGGTTATATATCTAGTGGAGGAAATGCGTCAGAATAGTCCCCCCCTGCTTGTTTTGTCTCAACAGTTGTGGTACAATGATTGTGACGAGGGGTTGAAGTACACGTAAGGCAGAATACTCCAATAATGTCCTCCGCAATTGAACACCCAACAGGTAGATTTGAGAAAGAGACAGGATTAATGTGAAAGTGTACGGGAATACGGCGGAATTTGTATGACTATGAAATCCCAAACCAAAACATTGAAGGGAACCTTCAACCCTTGGCCTTGGGCTCACTCCTCAAGTCAGTCTCAGTGGGAATGTTTTGACGTGAATGCTTTACATTGTCTGTATCTGTGAATATCACTATAATCTTGTATGTTCCAGCCCAGCATCGGTCAATTCTGAACGTGCTTGTTCCCTTCACTCATGTTCAATTGTAGCTTATATGGACCCAAATGAACATTACACTTGATTGGAACACCAGATGATTGTTGCCCAGATATCATCTGCATGTGTAGTATGATATGATGGATGAGTGGAGACTAGGATGGTTGCAAGGTTTAGATCCATGGTGGTGCTTGCGTCATGGTGCCAAAATCGCATTCACCTGTGGACAATGACTCTGCAATATTCATTGTATAGTTGCGGGGAGGGAGGTGGATCATGCACTACATGCGATGACACCAAAGGCAAGCATTGCAACTGCTGTTGATAGCCTGTTAGATTACTGATATGAGAGCCAATCGTGGGGTGAAGATCGCTGTAGCGAGCGTTGGTTGTGCCAGAAAATGAGCTGGTGAGCTCGCGTATGAAATCCTCCAGCTATTCGCCTACAATCATACCGAGATTGTTCCTGGAACGTTGCTTGCTGTGGTTCAAACGATGCCTATCCACTGGCGGGTGATGCTGACTGAATGAGCGATCCAGCTATCAGTCGGTGGGTAAGGGCGGTTAGTTGCTCGGCTTAATGTCCTTGTCTCGTACTGCCACATTCATAGAGTTCAGCGTGTTTCTACAGCGGCACCGCCTAATAATTCTCGCAGCAGCGACGGATCAATTGGAACCACAGCTCGTAGCTGTTGGGATGTCGCGATAATTACGCTTCCACAAACTTTGACCCCTATGGATTCCTCGTTGTCCCTCAATCGTTGCTCTCACGACTGGCAGGTCAGTGCAGCAAAAGTTTCAACTGTCTAGTATTCCTGTAGCACCCGTTAATGTACTGGTCTCAAAGGATGCAAGTGGATGTGCACAAGGGGTATTACACCAATGTCGTAACCCCCAGCCTGATCGGCTGGAGGTCTATAAGTATATTGAGGGAATATCATGATTTGAAGGAGCTTCAATTTGTTGAATGAAACCAACAGTTACCTACTTACTTACTTGATTATGCTTATGACGGGAAGAAATCAGAACTGGAAACGGAGACAAGGCCCTATACTGGTTGTATAACAACCCCTGAAAAGTGAGAAATACTTGAGGCACACCCCTGACGATCACGCATGCATGTAATCTGGTCTTGGGGTGGCAATGACGGGATCGGGAGACGACATCATACGCCTTTGGGAATTCCTAGTTGGAAAGATCGATGATACGGCGGAGGGTAGCGCACAGTTGCCGTGGAATGGGGAGCAGGCATATGCTTGCTATGAGCAATTCGCACGCCGCGCCGCGGGATTGTGGAGGGCAGTCCGAGGGGAGGGCAGGGAGTTTGAAGTAATTATAAGCCGTGAGAATTTTGGGGCTGTTGCGAGGAGGTTTTTGCAGAGTTAGATGGCGATCAAGGCTGAGTGCCCAATGCACTACCTATTATCATATCGATTGGCAAGTTAGGATACTATCCATCCTTTATGACGCGGTATCATGCCATAAGATGGTATTAATTTATAGCCGTCTTCCCATGCAAATATCTCACTATTTTCGCAAAGCCGCCATAAGATGGCCATCTTATTCGCCAATTTATACGGTCGACGTACCAGGGCGGGGGATTCGAGCGGGGAGGTCTTGGCATCCATTGGGTCCCTCCTGAGCCAAAGTCTTTCGTGCTACACTACAACGTCTATCGATTGTGTACGCCTCCAGCCCAAGTTCCTGGAACAACGTATGTACTTGGTAGCCTCGTCCCCAGTGTACTTGGGTACCATCGCTCACCCTGACCACCCCTCTGCACACTTTTGCGCTTTGCACTTTATCCCCGCCTGCGTCCATGGCTTCAAACAGTAGATTCCATGCAATGCTACCTCAAGGTTCAATGTCAAAAATATTGATTGCAGTCACGTGAACGTCACGGCATCCAAGCTACTAGAAGCCTTGCGCCCCGCATACGCAATATTGTGCCTCATCTCTTTTTTGTAGTCACTTGAACACGTGCCCCACGGTTTTTGTGTTCCAGAAACAGCTGTTGCAGAACAGGACTAGGACTGGTGGGCTGGTCGTAGGTGCACTGCTCGGGTTTCTTCTCCCAACGTACTTCTATTTAGCCCATGTACCCGCTCGCATCATTTATCCCATACCACAATATGCGCGTGCTGATCCGCGCACCAAGGTGGAACACGGACGGCTGGTAACCCCAAGCTTCGCAGCGCCCAAGTCGTCTTGTTTCAAGGGCCTCGGGGTTTGACGCTACGCACATGCAGCCTGGTTCGGCCCCGTGACCCTTCGAACTCATCACCCACATGCAACCACATGCCCGGTCCACCGCCAAATCCAATCCGACACGCGCTGGTGTGGTTCCAAGTCGCAACAACACCCCGTCGTTCTCATCTCAACAACAATAAAAAACAACAAGTCATTACTCCCGCTGGCTGCCCCACAGCACCCTCTTCTCAACACCCTGCCCAAGGCACCTCCATCTGCACCTCCCCATAACAGTCCGCCACGCACTGATGCCAGGTTGTATACCGTCCCCAGCGCAGCCATCACCGCGCCCCAAAACAACCTCGCCGTCTCCCCGACTGGCAACATCTGCTGCCGTCGCAAACGCCTCTTCGCCTTCCCCCCCCACCCCCCACCCCCCACGCAGCCAAACTCCCGCCACCCGGCCCCCGCAACAGCCGACACGGTAGCGCCCGCCGCACCCCGGGGGGCTTGCTGTATATATCCCATGGGATAAGTCTTGGACCTTGATACTAGCTGTTGCTATTCGGCGGAATTAGATTTGATTTGATTTCTTGTAGTTAGCGTTGTACCTATGCAATAGCTATGCATCTGCCTTTTTTTAATATTAAATATTCAATACGTCATGTAGCAAACAGTACTGTTTCATTTCAAAGATAACAAAAATGGACAAACATAACCCAACCCATTGGACATTGGACGCCCCGTCAGTCACACGATGGATCGATCGGGTTACACCCCACCTACCTGGGTAGTACCGTCCATCATACATCCATTCATCCAGCGGGTTGGGTAGGGTTCAATATGTCACAATTAAATGTTGTCCAATTTCTTTCTTTCTTTCTTTCCTGGCTCGGCTCGGGGCACATGTGCATGCCATGGCGAAAGCTACATGCGAATGATGAATACAAAAAAAAATAAGTAGAAATGCCATCGATCGGGGTAGGGTAGGGCAACTGGTATGAAATATATGTGATATATTATGGTATCCAGCGACATCGAATTGAGGCCAACTAACGTCCATTACAATTTCGAATTTTTTTCGTTTATGCAAGGTCACTATTCTGTAACCTACGGCTCATGTCATGATCATGAAAAAATTCGAATTTTGAATTATTTGCCCTGGGAGATATGGAAGGTAAGTAGTTAGGCAACCCCCCCGTCCTTGAGATACGTATACCAGAAACCGGTATTGTGATTGACAATGCAATTTGTATTTTTTTTTTTTTTTCTTTCTGTATTTGTACGTGTGAATAGGTGAATTCGTTAACGTTTGTTATCTCTGGAAAGGAGTTGAGACGAGACATGGTAAAGTAGGTAGGCAGTTGCTGTTGCTGATTAGTCGCGCCGGAGAATTGAGTGGTCGATATGTATTTCAATCCTTTGTCGATCGACCACCCACTTTTCCGACGCAGCTGTTCTAGGGCTCGGCCTGAGCTGTGAAGTTTGGAAATTGCAATATTCTGGTTGAATGACGGTGGTTAAACCTTGTACGATACCATAATCCAGCGTACGGTTCTCATTCATGACGTACAGTACTAACGATGATCATAATAAAGCACAATGGCAAGGACTTGAGAGTCCAGGGAGATATGTGTAAACGGAGTGCCATACCTATGGCAACGACATCCATTTCTCGAAGCCATCAAAAATGAAATTGGAGGCGCTCCAAACCCGGGTGGCTTCTTGAGAAGAGTCGGACAACAGGTAGGTACAGTCACATGAAATAAGTGATCGGTCAAAGCTAGGAGTGTGCGACTTGGTGCATAAGGGTTTTATTTTGCCAAACCACCAAGCAAAGCATGATTTTATCTCTGTGTGTGACTAGGCACTTTCATCATTGACCAATCACTTATTTTGCCTGACTGTACCGTATGCTTTTCCCCGCTAGTCATGAAGACGAATGGACTGTGTTCATGTAAACCTGATCATATTGTAGTCCATCTTTGCTTACTCCACAAAAATCTGTTGGTAACAGAACAGAATTATAATACATAATCGTCTTCATTGACGGATCCGAAGCAGTAGAGAATATCGGAAAGTATCCCCCAACGAATGATAGGTTGATTAATTTGCTCCTCAGGTTTAATTACCAACTGCCAAGTGAAACATTAGCCTTCGTTTACAGCCTTGAAAGGGATCCTTGCTCCCTCAAGCCATACTTCAACACCGAAATACAAAGCCGCCCTGTAAACATGGAAAAGGGTACATGACGTATGTATGTAGTACGTTGGGAAGAAATATTACTTGCTACAACACCCCCAAAAACACCCAAGTTATCTCCCTCACTCCTTACCGTTATCATTCTCCTCAACCCAATTATGCCACAAAGCAACTTTACCTGCCCTATCTTGGTCTCTTTATTGATTTGTTTTTCTTTTGTGGGGTAGATCGACCGCAATTACGAGCTTAATTCGGTTGCCGCCGTGTACGCAATCAGCTATATTTTAGGGCAATGTATCCACAGGATGTTTGATATTTAATTCATAACCACCGGAGCAGAGTGACTTTGCAAAGAAACACGATAGCAAGCTAGCTTTAAGGAGAAGAATGAAACGAAATATAAAGTCATTTAGTTTGTCAACGCCCCCGATCCATCATCACCAACACGTATTGATTAATCTAGCATATTTTTTCTGATTATACCTTCGTGTGCCTTTGGAGTATGTAGGAATATAAGAAAAAAAGTGAGCCTCTCGATTGTGCATTGTTCATGGTGCCGCATAAACATCCGCCATGCGCAATCATGAAGTTCCAACAACCGCAATTTTGCCAAAACCAATCTTGTTGGGTAGGCTGAACACGGCTGGTTGCCTCGGACCTCTCTTAACGCAGCATTTACGCGGTTCAGTCCCGTGAGCAAAAAACCCTATAACTATCTCATAGACCAATAGGTGGCGCGGAATTTTCATCCATCCAACTTAAGCCAATGTTGGTGTGGCGGTCATCATGAAGGTATGTCATGCGGGAGTATGAGGATCTTGGGGTGAACCAAACCTTTGCTGATGGCTAAACGCGATACATACTCAGGAATATCGATCTATATATCCGTGGCTGGCCAAGATGCAAGAAAAACCACTCACTCAGTCTATCCATGTATCTGTTGATACGAGTTTGTCAATTGTGATAATAACCTACTCAGACAGGTACAGGATTGAGATCATGGGCATATGGAGCTCAATATACATGCAAACAGGAGCATAGCTACTTATGCGGGACAAAAAACAAAGCAAATCGTAGTTGCTTTCGCCGTACACTACCACATACCTACAATGGTACAAACAAACAATCCCGGCAGTATTCTTCCAACAACTTAATTCAGCAGCCCTACGCATTGCCTTTCACCATTCATCTATCTGGGGGTAGCGGGTTTGTATTCATCTTTCATATTAGTCAAGGGTGGTCGCTTGTTCAAGTTGCGTAATGCTGATTTGATAATCTCATAATCTCAACCACGTATGAGAGCTATATGAGGCAGGAACATCAATCCGCCGCTATCCACGTGGAATGAATGCTTATAGGTAACGAGTTCAGAATTTATTTTCCATAGAGGGGCAATGGAATTGGGTATACATGACCAGCAGTTTATAACCCCCCCTTGCCAAATTATGTAAACTTGAACATTGACAGCCACGAGATGAAAGAAAGTACAATAAGATCCATATAACCTTGTGCTATCGAACGATGGATGGGCCACGCACATGGAACGTGTTCAATAGTTAGGTGGGTACTTACGTACTTAGTCTCTTTCAAACATAGGTATCTTCATAATATATCGAGAAAGTCAGCATGACATATATACAATTACCTAGGTAAGGTTTAAATAGAATTGTTGTAAGTGGATAATTACATTCGCAATATATGCTTACTTAACTAGGTTCGTGTGATTGTGCTTTCAACGTTAACCCCCAAGCCCAACCTCACACTACGTATACAAACGCGCAAAAAGAAGATTGGAAAAAGAAATTTAAGCTCTCCCCAGCTCACCCCTCCCCCACCAGTACCACTAACCATATGCTACGCACCTGGGTACATATTTATAGGCATATAGACTATGCCCTCCCTCGCCCTCCCTTCATCGAACATCAAATATAGGCAGGCATCGATTTAGATTCACCACCCCCAGAAAAGCGCCTGACCAGTACTGGTAATATGATACACCCTTCCCTAAGAAACCGTGGAGAAAAGGAGAAATAAAAGGTACCGGTGGCATCAGTCCATCACCCTCATTCTCATCCCTCATCCTCATCAATATCTAAATCTATCCAACTTGCAATATCGATACCGCCAATAACCATGTCTGTTCGTAACGTTAACCACCGAGGTGCACTGCTCATGCCGCCACGTACGCATGTACATTGACCCGGCCCATGGCCAGTGAATCATCAACTCAAAATATGACAATACCTACTGAGAGGGGATGATACTGGACCACCTAGTGAGGGAGGTCATGGGCCTATCGCCATGCACCCACCCACCCACCCTACCCTATCCTACATCTTTCATACGTTCCAACGGCCCAAAATATGGACAGTATTTCTCCAAATGTATGAACATTGATTTCAAGGAGTTTATAGGTTTGTGCAAACCAGCCGCACGGTGTGCCTGGCCCGCACGTATAGAGATATATTTTCCTTCGTCCCATCCCAACGATGCCGTCGTTGACATACAACCAAATTTCAATACCTAGTGCTCTTTGCACTACTTATACAGGGGAGTTTGGTACCACCCTACCTACAGAGCTAACCCACATCCTCGATATCCGCTACACACAGCACAAGCTCCCTAAGGCATGGGGTGCACAACAAAAGGCAATAAAAATTCCACTTATGCCCAATTAACTAAATGAAATTGAAGAACACATACCTATTCATAAAGACCCCCAATCTGCGCATGCACACATTGCACCTCATGAACACCACTCCACTGCATCTCACTTGTAAAGAGTGTACTGCATACAACCTTAATACCTGTCTCACCAAATATTCAGTTATTATGCTCGCTCGCCTCCCCACCAACTCTCGTTGACACTCGAAATGGGCTTGTAGCATATGCCCATATCCATTAATCTTCTGAGTTCAGCATCCAGGGAGTGGGCTGGTGGGGTGCATGGATACTCGTGCACACCTCGTATGTAGTTATACAATACGCAAGCCTCGCTAGCTAGATCAATATTAACAGCCATCCCCTCGATCAGGATAACCGGTATTTTTGATCATCTATCCCTTTGTTATCATGCAGCTATAGGTAATTCATCAAATAGTCTGGTGGCAGTGCACGAGAGTCTCAGGATCATGCCCGTCTATCTACCGCGCAAATCGGAGTTGTACAATCATGTCACATATAGCAAACCTAATATAACCCATTTGTCCAAGAAGTGCTAGGTGTAGAATCCGAACTAGCATCACGGGAAAGTAAATAGAGGTAATATATCAAAGATATGGACCTGGCGCCGGGTAAAACGAGCGAGCGAGCGTGCTGTGGGTGGGGTGGATGGATATATATTTGATAGGTCCAAAAAAAAAAAAAATAAAAAATAAAAAAAAACAAAGAAAGAAAGAAAGGTAAATTGGGAAAAGGTAATTGAAGGCGTAGAACATGCACAAGAGAGTAATACCAACCCCACGGGGAATGGATCTACCCAGGTTACTTCCTATGTAGTTTTTTTTTTCCGACATCGATATCCACAGTTCCTCTTTTCCTCGTCATTCCAGCCGATATCGATATCGATATCAATTGGCAGAGTACTTGTCATTGAGGAACGCAAGAAGGAGATGGAAAATATAATATGTATCGAGATATTAGGCAGCGATTCCATGTACGTACGTTCTATTTCCTCACGGCAAACTAATCTACGTCCCCTGGGAATGCAGATCTAGAATCATTTAAGCTGAGCACACACAATCATCAGAGACGACTGATGGCAAAGTATGAGAGCCAGAGGTACCGTTGGGCATGTGGTACCATGGGTATAACATGATGTGCGGGGTAAGTACATACCCATCTGAAAGACAGCAATACCAGTTCAAGTTCCGTGGCGTGTAAAGACACTAATAAAATCTTTGAATACTTTTTACTATGCAAGGACTTGAGCAAGATCATTGTGAGTGGGAGGAGAACGGAGTCGTGTAGTGTGGGGATACGCATTTATTGTTTGGAAAAGCAGTGCAAGGAGATGGTGAAAACCATGCCCATTCAAATTGTTTGAGATCAGCCTTCCCCCACCCTCCTTCGCCTTCAGATGGAAATGGACTATACCAGGCCAGCAAGCTACTCGGAGCCTGCCCCCAAACATGAATATCGTTATTAATGAATACTGTAATTGTCCTTCACCCGACTTTCTGTGAACCCCATTGCCGGTTGCGGACCATCTCCGTCTATACCGTCGCCACCATATGCATGACGTGGGAGTGAGGCCTTCCAATACATATACTTCCACGAAGGCAAGTGAAAAGCGAGAGAGAAAGCAGACGTGGCAACATCGATGGCCTATCGTGTAGTATATCTCAGTACATACTTTTGCCATCATGGCGTTTCAGACAAGGACAATACATGAAAGAACGAATGTATATCATTAATCCCTACGTTACAAAAAATACTAAAACTAGCAAATTTTACACCTTCTGGCATATACAGGAAAAGAATGAAAGAAAAACGAACATCATTCTCTATTTACATCCCCTTTCACCACATTCTGACGCCGCCGATTCCCTCTCCCGCCCCATGGGTAAACAATAAACTAGCCTCATTTTGCAACAAACATACAGGCCAACTCCCACACCAGCACCCCGTCCCCATCAAACATGTCCTGCTGGATCCTCTTGGTGCAGACCTTCGGTCCGTCCCATTTCCGTCCCGCCATCTGCTGCGGGCCTGATCCCGCGATCCCGTGGCACTTGCCCAGAGAAATTGGTCTCGCGGGGAGGTGAACGGCCGATATGTTGCTACTGGGCCTGGGACGAGGCCAGCTTCTGGGGAAGCTTGAGGTGGGCTTGCTTGTTATGCCAAGCCCGAACGTCACGTGCATAGCCCTGCATGCACCTGAACCCCCTGGTCCCGTGCACTCCATGGCGGTCACAGCACCGCATCCCTACAACTGTCACTCGCCAAAATAGCGGGGCACAATCACAGTTGCTCATACCTTTGCATAGGCCCCGTGAGCATTGAGCTGCCGCCCCGATGGTGTGTCCGGGCCGAAAGTACTAGTTCCAGGCCCTGCTCTTGTAACACGTATTTCTTGAATCTTTGCTTGCCCATTACTTGAATTATTGCATCGTGGTTGTGAGTCAGCGATCCGTATCGTGTGGTGTTGTGGTGTTTTTTCAACATCCCCGTTTGTCAATTCAGACGCTAGGTACCCATAGCTACCTACCTACTTCAGACTTAACATGCGTTACAGCGTCACAGAGTTGCAGCAGTTCAACAAAGATGAAAATTAGGTTTCAACGATTAATGGTTAATATCATTTTTTTATTTCGGGTGCGTCCAGATAAGGATTATGATGTTGCTACCACCTCGGCCTAAGCCTGAGGCTTCCTTGGGAGATGAAAACATATACATACTTACCTGCCTGACTATATATAGAGAGAGAGGGATATACACGAATTAGGTAGCTTTCAATTGTGATCATGGCCATGTTATCCCCTGGGGAGTGAATCCGGGAAATCTGAAAGCTCAATGATAGGTGCATGCATGGTGCACATCATGATGGGTATTGATAATCATGATATTTCATGATATCCCTTAACATTTGAATTCATTATTCACTTGCCATGCTCCCATCTTCATGGCTAAATATTACACGGACCAGTAACATTTGTCTTGTGTTGACTGTAATGCATTATTACAATAAGGTTGTTGCCATTCCGTTGCATATTTCTCAAGAACAAACTAGGGTGATAAACAAATCAAAAGTGCCACCATTTTCACTAATTGATAGGCACAATTCCCACTAATAATAGTCTTGATGCGAGTTGGTTTGGATAAAAATGTCAGTTTGTATGTAGCCGTAGTGGTGATTGTTGATTACTATCCTTAGAACAGAAAGCTATAATTGCATTAAATTCCGTAGAATTATCCATAATTACTAAACATTGTGTAGGCAGGCTTGACATAGGAAAATGTTTTTTGAAGAGAGGCATGCATTCTTGCATTGTTTATAATTTCAGGTGTGTATATATTTTGATTGTGGGAGAGTATGCTGAAATAGTATTGAATGTCAAAACAGATAGGCATAGTAGATGGACAATAGAATAAATGGATCTCATAGAAAAGCAGGTCATGGCAATAACCAGCAGAGCAAGTTATAGGTATCAAGGTATTCGTATTCACATTAAAGAGCTGAGTGAGGGGAGCGAGCAGTCCTTGTTTGCCTGAGTGGGAAGGAACAAGTAGAAGAAACATAGCTCACCGCAAGTTCTGACAGAAAGTCTGGGTAGTATCGTAGACCGCACAACCTAAAGTCTAGTAATGCAAATGAAAGAGAAGGGTTTATTGGTGAAACATAGTGTCTAGCAACGATATTACAATCCAGAATAGCAATGAAACAACATTAATGGTATCCAGAAGAGATGGACATTAGTGTAACATGACCTTAAGACAGAGAATCTTGTAGAATGTAAAAAGAATCCAAGAGGAGCTGATTTGTAGCATAACAGAAGTGAAAGAAAGCCAATATGATCAGATTATAAAATAAAAAAAGTAAAAGTGCAAATATTGGAAAAAAACAAAAGAGGAAACAAGTAAAGACAATAGTAAAAGTATTGGTAATACGCGAAAAGAAAAACAAAATAAGGAAATATTATACTTTAATAGGGTGTGAGAACGACTATTTTAACAATATTGACCCTAACATGAATTCTTATGAATTCAATTTGGAGATCTAAGGATCAGTTAACTAGACAGTGTCATTTATGATATAGCTTAAGTAGGAATGCATTCAAATGGGTAATTTTGGTGAAAGCAGCATGGCCCTTCAGCTCAAAATATTTCTCCCACTGTAAAATTTATGGTGGTGAAAAGATCACACTCTTCATATTATACTTGTTGCAGACACAAAGTTTGCAGAAGAGATTGTATATATATCCCTGAGGCGGTGAGACACTACCACCATGTGCATAAGAGTCCCTAAGAATGTCTGTACGGGGTTCATGCTCAAGCGTCTAGGTGTCTACTGTATACTGTATGACAGGACACCAATAAGATGAGTTGCTTTGTGTTGCGACAAACAAAGCTGCCACAAAGACCCGAAGCCGTTACACTGCTAAAACGGTGTACCCAAATACTCTAAAATGTCAATCTGAATAACGTTTCCTTGATGCAACCTGCGGATTTTTCGACATGCCAAGCCTGACAAGTAATGAGAGATTGATTAAATACGAGAACCAAATCAATACAGCACCAGCTACACAACGGCATGCCTTATCCGCCTGCCACGTGCGCAAATATGACTCCTCTCCCAAATCAACTTCGACCATACGTCCTTGCGATTTCAATGAGCAACTAGCAATTGATTTGCCTCGAAAAATCACCACAACCCAACCAACACCAAGGCCACCCACGACATTGCCAACAGCGGCCTGCACCTGCTGCACGGCGCACCCGGCTGCTATGGCGACTATGTCTCCACTGTGGACCGCAAGGATCGCGAGACCACCACCGCCGTCCGTCATATCCGCCACCGCATGACGTCCAGCCAGGGCCCCAGTGGCCTGCTCTTTGCCACAAACACTGAGGTTGTCTTGGCTCTCCTTGGCAGGCTCGCCCAGCTTCTTCGTGTTGCAGTGGGGCTGGTATACGCAATGCTGTACGGATCCACTCCTGCTGCGGCTACGAGCTGAGCAGCAGCCGATCCGGGGACCCATTGCCTTCAGAGTGAGTGGTATATTGCACCCGCCTTGCCCCCAGAAAAACAACATGAGAAGCAAAGTCCAGATCATCAGCATTTAAACCCGCCGTTTCTCCCCCACTATATCTCATAAAACGCCAACAATTGGCATGCCTACTCCATCAATATGGACATTTGCCCAGGAGTGAGCATTCCCTGGGCCTCAGCGCTTCAGCAACAAATGGACTGGCAATGAAGGGCAAAAAAAACGTTTCCACTCCGTTCAGCATCTTCACCCAACGGCATTACAACACTTCAATTCCTCAGTGCTATGTTTACATTGGCCAACCAAACAACTGTCTTGCAACTCAGCGTAGGGCTATAATTGGACCACAAGATGACAACCCTCCGCTTGGGAATGACCACCGAAATGATACTTGACAGCAAGGAACCAGCTAAACAGGGACCTTGAACGGAAACATATCCAATCAATTTCATGGATACAAACGATAGCATCCTGGAGCTAGACAGACTGAGGGGCGAGCGCCGCATCTAACTACATGACACGGAATGGAAAATGTCCGACAGCAAAATTCTCACACAATGCCCTCCCTTCCCGTGCTTACATCTCAATCCCAACAATATTAATTTTCGTTCAGCAGAATTCCAAGCGCTAGGAGCCAACCGCGATCACGGGGAAAAAATAGTCAGCGAAAGCAAGGAGGGGCATGTTACATTTAAAAAAATGTTTGTTTTTTGTAAACCCATTCATCGCGTCCCCAAGCATCCCAATTCCCTCTTCATGGGGTCTGTTCTGAAGATTCAGCTAATAGACAATTATTTAAAGCAGGGAAGCAAAATTTTGGAGTACTCCTCAACATTCAACTGAGAAGTTAAATACGATTGGCTCATTTGGGCATTTGGAGGAGCTGGAATAGATGGAAATAAGTTTCTAAATTGCGACAGCATGATGGAGGCTGTCTGTCACACACACCTACCCCGAGTTATTTCAATACTCTCCACATACATTTGTTTCTCGTGAGAACAGGAACATGTGTGATACATTAATATTTTTCCCTTAGAAAAATTTCGAATCATTGACAACACTTGTAAATATAATTATCCATATAATTGCATAAGATTTTTTTTATTATTATTATATTGAATTGAATATGATAACGTTATTTTATATTCGGGAAAATAAAATCATCGACACAGAACATGAATAATTCATTACATCTTGACAAATAAACTATTTCCCTCATATTACCCCTCCATGAATTCAGCGCCTCCTCATTTGCCTTGGCGACGCCACACACACATACTCTTCCTCACACAAGGCATGAGACAACGTTAGCTACATATGAGAATCAACCCCCCCCCCCCCTTTCGGCACATTTCTGGTACATGATTCCTGGGGACTCCACTGTGCGATTGACAATAGAAGAATTACAGATAAAACAAACAAGGCAGGGCAAGCGCGAAAAAAGAAAACATGTTCGGGATGAGGCCCCAAGAAACCAGCAGAGTGGTTTTAGAGTGCGTTGTTTTCCTTCTTGGTGAGTGGCTGTTTGGCTGGTGTGGTTGTGGTAGCGAAGGATCGCTGTTCGACGAGCATGGCAATCTGACTCTTGAAGAATGCGATTTCTGCCTGCATCTCCGCGTGCTTTGAGTCGACATCCTGCTTATCAGCATTCTTCTCTAGCTGCTCCATCCCTGGCACGATACCATCATCAATAGCATCGCGGAAGACCTGCCACCTCTTCTCCTTCAGATACACTTTTGCCCACTCTTCAATCGCCTTTGCAATTTGCCACCCCAGTTGCTTTCCCCTCCAGTGGTCCTGGGCCTTGAGCCGAATGGGTGTGTTTTTCGAGAGATCCTCCACGGCATTACTTCCCAGCCAAGAAGACATGATGCGCTCCCTGATACCCACAAGCACTGCAATGTTGTTAGTTGCACGCTCCTTCCTTCGGCAGACCTCAGCTGGTGTCCCTCCCTCACTAGCAGCAGAATTGAAGCACCCAAACCCCTCCGCAGCCAGGCCATTACCGATGAAGCGGATGTGTTCCAGCAGATCCCCGATATTACCGAGAGTTGGGTTGTTGACAACGCCGTTGAGATACTGGCGGTTGTGGAAGCTCAGGATATTGAGAGGGGATTTGAACCCCCCTGAGGGCAGGTGGAGGTGGGTGCTGATCTGCCGGCGGGCCGTGGCATCACAGACTTTGAGGTATTTGTGAAGAAAGTCGCCATGGGTGATGGCCAGCGCAGGCAAGGTGGAGGGAGAGTTGAAATCAGAGTCGGGGTAGATGTAGGGGTCGTCAGCAGAAGGCACTGGAATGGCCTGGTGCCCAAGGACACCCGGAATCTGATTGTGCGGGCAAGAGATGGAATTATTCTGCAATTCTGAAAGATGTATATCAAAGCACCTCTAGCCTGGCCACAAGCACGGTGGATCTCGTAACATTGCGATGCACTCCGTGAACGAGAGCACCCGCACCTTCCACAGCGCATGGTTACGCTTCTCCAACTCCGCCATGTACTCGCCCACGGCTGCCTCTGATCCATGCGCTACGGCTGTCAACATATTCACCGGAAGCACCGAGTCCTGGGCTGCGAGCTGCTGGATGCCTGTTGGCTCTCCGGGGATGTCTGCCATCCACGGCTCTGACCCGGAATCGCTGTTGTCTGTGGGGTCCGGGAGACGGGTGTGTCTGCGTTTCTGTGATGCGTGGCTCTGGCTGAGGGGCCATTGGGTCGTGTACTTGATGCCACGGTCGTGTGCAGGCAGGCCGTGGCCGCTGATGCTCGCAATGAGGCGCTTTGCGGGCATGGACATTGTGTTTGCCGGGTGGGGGTGGGGATGAGGGTGAGGGTGAGGGTGAGGGTGAGGATGAGGGTGAGGGTGCCGACCGTGTTGTCCTGCTAAACAGCTGTAGTGAGGGATGTTTACCGAGTGGCGGGGAGATGGCGGGGGATCAAAACATGGAATGAGCCTGGGGACGAGGCTAGAATGAGCCCTGCGGCCACAGAAAACTTGCGTACTCATTGGCTCCGTCGGCCAGCCAACATGGACGCATGCCGAGCGTGAAAAGGTGTTCACGGCTTACATGGGCTGCGGGGCACACTCGGCATTGAATACCCGGGCGGAGACATGGCTACTTTTACATGTACATTTTACGTATGTACCAGGTTGGAATCAAACGTCGCGGGTCAATATGCGATCTTCCCATGTACGACATTTACCGCTTTCCTGTCCTGAAAAAACATCTCTTTGCCCTAATTGCAGCCGTGTATGGATCATAACTCCGAGGGATCCCATTTGCTTTTGAAGGCTTCTCGGGACTTTCGTTGGGTGCAATTATGATTTCGGAGACCACCGTCGCAACCCACGGCTTTTATTTCATATGCGGGCCCCCGCGTGCAGCCTGTTCCAACATTTAATGAGCGGTCGCCTGGAACAAGGCCAGAGTGGGCAATTCTCCATCACGCCTGGGATTCAAAACACAAAACAACTGAACTGGACGTCGTTCGCAACATATTCTCGGGAATAATGGGCGAATCGGAGTATGGGCAACCCGCAGGAAGAAAATTTGTGCCTGGAAACGATAATCTGTGTTTGACGTGAGGGCCAGTAATCGATGGTGACGGAGAGGAAATGAGCCGGCGGGGATGGAATCGACAGCTACTGGGCTCTTGGCGGTACGCAAGCGATGTTGATGCCATACTGAAGAAAAGGCAAATCAGCCCCGCAGTAATAGTTGCACAGTATTGGATAACATCAATTCCTCCCCCGCTTCCTCCCCCTCGCCGGCCCCAGAGGTGATATTATTCTTCCTCAGGAATGCACTTATATGGGTGCAGAAATAAAAGTAACAGAAACGGCAGTAGGAAGGAGTTATCAACATGTGGTGGAATAGGAAAATAATGAAAAAATGGAATAAAATGAAATATTATTACAAAAGCCTGTGGAAGCGAATCTATGGGAGGCAGAGGTCAACAAGGAATTCATTGCCACATTGAGAATAACAGCATATTCAATGCAAAACTTCATCCTTCCCCTCCTGCATGTCACATCTTTATACCACATCCATTCCCATTTCCATATTTGGACCTGCAATCGCTCAATGGGGTAATATTTTTTTCAGATTGTTGAGATATTTCCATCCCTCTTTGTGACGATTGCATCACCCCCGGTTTCAGCATAGTTTGGGAGTCAGCACGCAAACTAGATTTCTACTTGGTGGGAGCGGAGATATATACAACGTGAGGGTGCAAAATTCTCAATCGCCACTGGAAATGTTTCATACCTTGGAAAGTGGAAAAGAAAAACTGAATATGAGGGGGACGTGAAGGTACAATATGCAGTGGAAATGAACAAGGACGATAAAGAGATGAATGAAAGCACCGATGAGATGGGGGGAAAGAGATGGATAAGGGCTATAAATGCTGGAGAATGTCATGCGTTGGTTAGATGTCGGGTTGAAAATCAATCACAGACGTAACCGGCAGGGATATGGCGAACTTCGAGGAGCGGATGTCTTCAGTTGCAAGTTGGTCGATTTGCAATCACAATACATGAAATTATACTGGGAAAACGGCAGTAATTATGAAGATATTGCGCATGGTAGCCTCCCAGTGTAGCGGTCGTGGGATCGTTAATTATGACATGGATAGGCTCCTCAGTACCACGACATTAGAAAAAAAACATAATTCCAGTAGGAAAAATATGTAACCAACCTACATGATGAATATACCGGGCATTACCTATCGTTCTCATACTGCAACACGAATTGTCCAGTTTCACCATATTCTTCGGCACCTGAGGTCAGGGTACAATGTTGTCAAAGTACTGGAAGCCTTGCTACATGCTATACTCAATCGCCCATCCGTGGCATTGTGCGACTTCCTCATTAAACATCGTGGCAAACTATATATAGGATATTATGTAAAAACAAAAAAAAATATCAAAGTAGCAAATTCGTACAGAACAGGAGCATGAATGCGAACCATCATGTTCAAACAGTAGAATCGCGGATCCAAGGCCTTCCCCTTCATTACCATCAAGCGCACGCCCACATCTGTAGGTAGGATTATGAACAGTATTGGTGTAAGGGACTGTACAATAAATAAATGACTGGAGAAAAGTGGATTTCGTACTTTGAATATTGATGATGCAAGAAAAGGCAGAGTTGTTGGTATCATTTCATTCACACATGTACGATTCACTCTTGTCCCCTATCTCTAGCTGAATCGAGATCACAACACATGTTTTTGATGCGCAACTACGCGCTTGGTCATTTCATTTCTCACCGCTCCTGCACATGACTACGGTCTGGTACATATAAATACTTTCCTCCTCCCTGACGTGTGCGCAATTGCAATCTCAAACCTCAGGTTGGTCATACCTCAGGACCTACTGACCATCTCCGAGCCGCATATGCCCCTGTGCCAGTAGGTTCCCAGGACCAGGCCAGTACTGTGGCGGCAATAATCTGACATAGTCCTGTGGTATTGGTGCTTCCACACCAATACGTCCTGCAACATGCCCCGCCGTTTACCCGCAAACCAGCCTACGTGTTCCGCAGCAATGCCTCCAGCCGAGATCGAATTTGCCGGCATGACTGGGCGAACCGTCGGATCCCATCCCGCTCATTAGTTTACAATCGCGACTCTCGATGGCTGTGTCATGTGCTACAGGTTACTCCTCGTCGCCGTGTGCAGTCAGTACTCCGGAGACTCTATCCCTCGCCCTTCCAACTTCTCTGCTTGCTCTCTCCCTATGCAACGCACAAGCGCTCTGGTTCACATTCGCGTCTCTTGCCTAACGCAACCCCGGCATTATTACCTCATCTTCGCCTCCCGGGGGAGCTGTGGTGCAAAATAAGCCACATCCACCCAATTGTGGATTATGCTCAGCACAGGCCTTGTAAATGACTCCATATCACAGGAAACCAGGGCCCCTCCTGCCGCCACGCCAGCTCCCCTCTACAGACAACATCCCCTGCATTTGCTCTTCCATGCTCTTCATGACTCTAACTCCATTGCCTGCCTTGGGGAACAATGACGTATGCCCGTGCCGCTGAGGGCATGCAGTTGCGCCTTTAACTGTTTGTCTCTTATACTCACGGGGGGGAGGTGGCCGGAATTGAAGAATAGGGAAGGGAGGGAGGAAGGGAGGGTTAGACCCATTTCCGATTCGACGGGCCAGGTATCCATCCGAGTGCAAACATTCCATCTCAATCTATACTTTTTTCGCCCATCCGTGTTCCCGCTCGGTACATATGTGTGTGATGGCACCTTGCCACGAAAACAAGAATATAACACTGTCCCAAGCAAGTATGCTCCACTGTACGCTTATGTGGGATGGGGCAACGCTTATATCAGATCAACATGCTTCAGGCTGTTCGGGCTAGCTTGAGGCCTATATATGCATGAATTTCCCGTCCTGTCGTCCAATGCTTGGTAATTAGTGATTACGTGAATTTACAAAGTGCATCATTCTATTTCAAGTATGGCGGACAATAGTTGTACAACTTTTAGTTTTCGACAAGACAAAGTTACCGTTTGTCGGCCAATAGGCTGCCGGATCCACCTGGTGGATGGAATTGCCAACATCCAACATATGGATGGAATGATCAGTTCTTTATAACATTGATGACAAGAAAACATATTGCAACGGTATTGGTTCTCATTTGTGTTTATTCCAAAACTGTCCATATGTGATGTACTCAACTATTGTTTTGTGATGCAATTATTAATTAAGTGATAAAATATGTTTTATTTCCATATTGTATTCGCTATGTTTAAAGTCTTATAGGGTCAATGTTCCATCTCAAGTATTTTCAATTGTGGTTGTAAATCAAATATATCGTGGACTTCCGCATGTTGCAAAACATTAACTATATATGTACTTACATACATAATAACCTAAAATACGATGTGTAACGCCGTACAAAAAGTATCCCTGGCACCTGTTGCAACCCTCACCAGAATCCTCGCCGCTACCTTACAACGACAATTATTTTCCCGACCGTAATTGCAGTCATGGCACCTCAGCGAAGCCAGCTTGTGGAATTTGCGCTTTCGCGAAAATCTTTCATTGATACGGACAGCAGAGGCTCCTGGAATTCAATTTAAACATCGAAACCCAAGCAGAGCGACATATTCATCGGGTTTTACAGTGGAAAAGCAGAATACAACCCAATTGGGCCTGGATACCGCAGACCACTTGTGCTCGCCGAGATATGGGCAAAAGTCATTTTCGTCACTTGTGGCCCTGGTAGCGACATTTCCCCACCAAGTGAGTTTCTGGCCTGGGAACTGCCCTCCACTTGGCTATATCTTGTTTCTGGCAGGATCAGTGAAGCGGATACAAGACTAGAACAAATGTTGTTTCAATTCGGTCCTTCATGGTCCATGCAACTCGCTATTTTTACCGTGCTAGACGCCTACTCCCAGCCATCAGCCCGAACCCTGACCAATATGAACCTGATTGATGTGAAGTTTGTTCTATAACATTTTTTCTGAATCACCCCAGAATTTGGCCAGTAATCTAGACATCTTTCTGAGTTATGCTTGAATGTCCACTCAATATTAGGAGGACTGTCTCTCGATGACGGACGGTGTGATCGCATAGCACGATTACATCATATATTTGTGTAAATCCCCTGGCATAATTGGGCCTTTAGAATAGGGCTGCAGTGATGAAAGGTATATGCATGATCAGGAACTGCCTATTAGCACAGAAGATGCGCCAACGATACGATCAATCACCTAATAAAGCTCCACTGACTCGTGAGGTTGTGCAAGCCAATGGTATAGTAATTTTTCATTGTCCAATTCATACGGTTTGGCTTCCTTCACACTTGCCAGATCCACGGAAGGATATCAGCAATGAAATACCGAAACAGATATTCATTACAGCTTTTGCTGTTACACCCTATTAACAACTCGTTGGGGCTAGAACCAAGACGGTGACGCTGATTTATTGGTAGACACTGCGCCCACACAACTCCATGGCAGATATGCTCTTACCGTCGAATGGGATTTAAAAGCAACATGTATGTACGGAATCTCTGCACAGCCGACAGCCATTATTGTGTCTGCAAGGCTTGTGACAAACCGTGAACAGTCCACTACAATGATGTCCTTATTGGTTATTTGGTAGCACATCGAGGTGTGTATACTTATAGTCCCCGATTTTACGGCGAAGCAATTTTGGCCACATTGCCCTTCACAGTGGTATATATGTGTATGTTGTACTATTCCTGCCAAAGGAAAATAAGAAATGAGATTCGTAGGTAGGGTTGGAAATTTCACTTTGATCTTGCACCAATGGCAAGCTGGGTATTTGAACATTTGCCATCATGAAGGGATGAAGAGAATGTAGGTATCGCCTGCAAACGTGATGCAAAAGAGACTATTACTATGCATATCATAAACCTACCACCCCTACGTAAACCGACGCTTTGGCTTTGTCTCCGTAGGAGGGGCTGGGTACGAGACCAAGGCTTTGGGGATTAATAAAGCACTAACATAATTAGATTCTTAATGTTTTGGGCCTCGTCATGTTAGCGCTGCACAGGGTTATCTGGTTGCAAAGAGAAAATGGTCTTTCGTCACAATGTGAACCTGGAAGACAACAACGCCCTCCGAACATCGTTCAAACCAGCCAGCCACAGACAGCAACCATGCGACGCCATCGCACGGCCGAAACAGCAGTTGCTCGTTACAACGCTGGCTCTTCCCACGGGCAACACCATACAGCTCTCTCAGCATCACGCTGCGAGGCAGAACCGATGTTATGGAATTCCGGCTCTTTCCTGTCCTCGTGGCGGTGGTCGGGTTCGCCGAAACGTGGGACGACCTCGTGCAGGATGCTGCGCTGCACTTGCTGGCCGCGGGTGGAGTCACGCATGTGGTGCTCGTTGTGAAGCTCTGCACGGCTCAGTGCACCGGGAAGCGGCCCTGGCTGGCAGGGGTCGATGTCTCCCGGGCCTGCGCCGCCGAGGCCGAGCTTCACAAAACGGTGTTTGAGATTCGCTCAGTCCTGTGGGGCAGCGTGGCAGACCTGCTGCTTGTGGGCCTGCTGACGGCGGTTGTAAGGATAGGAAATTACATACACATGTAACTTCTATCATTACACAGGACAGAGCAGGAACATAGTATTTTCATTATTATTTTTATTATTATTATTATTAATCAACATAGATGTTACTAGAACATCTATGACTCACTTAGCTAGGAGTCACCTACCTCTGACTCACAGGTATGACTCAAGAAATTGAGTCACCTCTGACTCATAGGTATGCCTCAACAATTTAGATAGGAGTCACCTCTGACTCACAGGTGTGACTCAACATTAAGAAAGGAGTCACCACTGACTCATAGGAAATGAGTCACTTCTGACATCATAGTTAATTTAGTTTAAGAGTCACTATGACTCATACAGGCTTGGGACTTTCTATAAAAGAAGCCCATTCCCCCCTTCAGTGAAAGTGCAAGCAACTTAGCAGTTAGCAACAAATACAAGAGTTTACAATGGTTAATTAAGTCTCTCCACAATCACAAGTGACTTGAAGATATTACAACTATTCAGACTCTCATTTATATAGATATTAAGGCAGCTGTTATTAGTTAGATTCTGGTAATCTAACTAATAGCCACCTTTATACTATACCCAAACTTTACATTTTTTAACCTATATAAAAACCTTACCCAAAGGACTAGACTGATCACCTAGGGCCTCTTTAATTCTCCTAGAAAAGGAGAAGTATCTAGATACCCAGAAATACTAAGAAAAGTAAATCTGAGAATTAAAAAGACCTTATCTACAGAAGGCAGAGCTCTTTTCAATCAGTGGGACCCCTTGAGTATCATACCTCCACTCCTGATCCACCATTCTTCTGAACCACCTATACCTTTCAGCACACTGTTCAGAACAATCCCTATTCTTACATCCCTTCCAAGTAACAGCAAACCCAGCAAATTCCTCAAGGAATCCATCCAAATCCTTAGGTGTCACCCAGAAAAAGACCTTTCTATTCCTTTTAACAGGAATTTCCTTAGGCCCCCTCAAGACAACATCATTCCTAGACACCTTGCCTGGACACTCAACAGGCCTAACATAACACTTGAAGGTCATCTGTAGAAAAAGAATCAAATATTAGCAACATGACTTCCACACCACCAAACACCAGGAGCAGAAAGGGCTCCTTAATGCCCAAACTTCTAACACCAAAGAAAAAGAGATCAAAGGGGAAAACACCTTCAAGATCTCAAACACCTGCACAAATTGATATTCCAGTAGTTGTTAACTGGAGTACTGTGAGGGAAACCAGTAAAGAGAATGCAGAACTAGAACTTAAAATAAGTCAGTACATAACAACACCAGAATATATCTTCACAATCAAAGCACATAAACCTGGAATCCAGAAACAAGCCCTCACAAACAGAATCTGGGAAAGTAAACTGCAAGCAGAAGCAGACCATTATACACTAGAGGAAGGAAAAATGCTGCAAGAAATTGTAGCAAAATATTCCTTAAGTGAATGGGGAACCTCAGCAGTAGGAGTAAAAAGAAATCCAGAATCTAAAAATAAGGAACCACTGAAGGAAACAGCAATTGAAGATATAACAAGGATAATGTTAGAAGAAACAATTGATGAGAAACTACTTATGGAAAGAATTGCAAATTTCCAACCTGAAGTAGAAAGCATCAATAGTATTGAAGAAATCCCTTGGATAATCAGAAACTGGATAGCCATAGCCACTTATAGGTATATACCAGAAAAACAAAATACTGATAAGGACAACACTCCTGTACCTGTACCTCCAGTTGTAAAATTCACAGCAACACCTAGAAGGAAGAAAGAAAAACAGGCACAGAAGGAAAAGGAAGCCAATGAGAAATTCAAAGAATCCAAGAAGGATCTCTTTGGAGCAAAGAAGAAAAAAACAGGAGATGGAACCCAAAAAGACAGAGCAATATCCCTTTCTGATTCAGAGGAATTAGGAAATGAAAAGAATGCTGAAGACCCACCTGATCCAAGTTCTTCAGAAAGTGATTCTGATAGCAGTGACAGTGGTAACAGCTCTTCCTCTTCCAATGCTAGGAAAAGGAAGATGAAATCTAATAGGGAAAAAACACCATCTCAAATTAGCTGGGAAAAAACAACAGGCAAAACCTCAATTAGAGGAAAAACACCAAAGAAGCCTCCAAAGATCAAAGTAGAAATACCAAAGAAATTAAATGATGATCCTAAATGGAAGAATGCACAAACATATGATGATTGGTGTATTTACTTACAGAAGTATCTGAAATTGAATGGTATACAGCTTAAAGGAGTAGAAGCAGTAGATAATCTGGACTTCTATGTGGAGGCAGGACCAAAAACAGTGCTGGATGAGTATGTCAACAATACCAAGTCAAAAAACCAGGACATCTTCCAGGCTTTTATCAACATCAGAGAGCACCTAATTCCTAGCACAAGCAAGGATGATTTATGGAAGGTGTGGGCCAAATGCAACCAGTACAAAAATGGAAAAAAATGACAGTGCATGAATTTGCAAAAGAACTGGACAGGATCCAACTATTACTCATTGATTCAGATGGTAATCAAACTATTACTCACCCTGTCAAGTATCACAAGTTCATTGATGCATTAGACCAGAAATTAATTACAGCTGCAGGAGCTTTCATTACAGTGGACACTGCATGGGAAAAATTAATCAAGACCCTGGAAAAATTTGAGGCTAATATGCACACTCACACACACAGTGACACATGGAATAAGCCACAAAGAAAGCCATGGAAAGCTTTGCCAGAAAAGCCTGAAAGAACCCCTGCACATCAGCCCACAAAAGCCAGTAATAAACCTGCAGGAATCAAGGCACACACCAAACCCCCACCTCCTGCAAGACCCCCTCCTACAGATTGGAGTCTACTAAAAAAGAAACCAATTCCAGCTGGCCTCAACAGAAATGCCAAGTGTTACAATTGTGGCAAAATGGGTCATTTGTCATTTGATTGCAAATCACCAAAGATAGGATCTAATGCCTTATCAGTAATCTATGAAAAAGACTCAACTGATTATGATGCAATTAATATCCATGCCACTAAGGTAAGACAAGTACCAACAGTTGGCAAAAACAACAAATTAATTATGGACACACCACCAAGCTACAATCCTAGGCTAAAAACAACAGAACACTTGATGGCTATCACTACTATCAACAAAAATCAGGCCATCACTCTAATAGATCATCAGACCACAGGTGCAGATCTAATAAGCACTAAGTTCTGCACACTGTATAAGATACCTATGATGAAATTAACAAAACCAGTTGTTATCAACACAGTCATCAAAGGAAGCAAGGGTAAGTGTGAGCATTATGCCAAAGTAATTATTAATTATGGTCAGCATGAGGAAGAAAGAACCTTCTGGGCAGCCAACCTCAGTGACTGGGATGTTATCCTAGGACATCCAGCCCTGAAGGCTAATCAGGCCATGATCAATATTGGCACCATGCAGACTACTGTCACAAGCAAGGAAGGACTCAGATACACCTTGAAACCCTGGACTGGAGGAGCTCCTCAGACAAAGATCAGCAAAAGAAGAGTCACCTCTGCAGCCACACATGTGGAAGAATCAGGCTCACTCACACCATATGAGGAAAGGATGATCATCCAACAATTAGCTTGGAAAATTATCCAGAATGATCTAGACCATTATCCAACATGGGTACAAGATTACTCATACATGGTGGAAGTGATGACATCACACCAATTTCCAAGCACTCAAACATCCTTAGCCTACAACAAGGCATACAACAAGGTTATAGATTACACAGAGAGTGGACAACATTACATACAGGCTAAAAATGATTTACATCATCAGCTGAAGTCCACCATATCAGTAATCAATCTTCTAACTATAGAAGAAAAAGCAGTAATAGAAAACTGGTATCAAATTCTATTGGAGCTTCAAACCACATATCACTCACTATACCAAACTCTCCCTACACAACTCAACAATGACATCACCATTGCCTTTAATCACATACACAGATTAAGGGCCACCATCAATGCTGAGAAAAAGGAAATCCATTCCTATTCCACTACAGTAGAGTCAGAGTTTGATATTGAGGCTGAGTTCCCTGAAGTCTACCCCTCAGAGAAGCCAACAGAATGACCCCCACAAAGAGATATTAATCACAACATTAATATCAAAGATGAGTCAGTTACTTGGAGACCTAGACCAATAAAGCAGAATGCTAAATTCATGCAAGCCTTGCATGAAAAAATTGACTCAGAGCTGAAATCAGGCAGAATCATAGCATCAAATGATCCATCATCATGCTGCATGTTTACAATTCCTAAGCATGACAAACCAGATCAGCCTAGATTTCTGCTAGACCTGGTTGATAGGAATAACAACACCATTAAGGACAACACACCACTTCCCAACCAGGATGAGATTAGAAATAGAGTAGCATCACACAAATACAGATCAAAAATAGATTTGACTGATGGCTATCACAACATCAGAATAAACCCTGACCATGAAAAGTACACATCATTCAGTACCCCCATGGGACAATTTAGAACAAGAGTCATGCAACAAGGAGATTGCAATGCACCTGCCACTATGGTAAAAACCATGAGTCACATATTAAGACCCATGCTAGGCAGATCAGTTGCAATCTATTTAGATGACATCTTTATCTACAGCAATACTTGGGATCAGCATGTGAAAGACCTGAGACAGTTACACAACATCCTAAAAAAGGAAAAGTTTTACATCAACAAATCAAAGTCTCAGATTAACCCCAAAATAATGCAGATCCTAGGAGTCATACTAACAGAGAAAGGCCTAGAAGTGGATCCAACCAAGGTAGAAATGATTTCTAAGCTGCCAATCCCTGGAAACAGGAAGGAGCTCCAGGAATTTAATGGCATGATCATCTATATGAGTCAGTTTCTTCCCAAATTAGCTGACATCATGGCTCCACTTTCTGAACTAGCAGGGGCTACTAAAGATTGGTCATGGACCCCACTTCACACTGAGTCATTTACCCAAATTAAAAAGTTACTTGACTTACCTGCAATCCTCAGACCACTTGATTACAATTCAAATGACACCATATACCTTGTCTGTGATGCAAGTAGAGTAGGTGTGGGTGGATGGATTGGCCAAGGACCCACCTCGGAACAGGCTAGACCTGCTAAATACTTTAGCAAAAAATTCAATAGTGCACAAAGCAGTTACTCAACAACAGATCAGGAGCTCCTTGCTATTGTAGCTGGGGCTGAGTATTTTGCCACTGAATTAACAGGGGTAAAATTTAAAATTGTGACTGATCACAGTGCATTACTCACAATTATGAGTAATAACAACCTATCAGGCAGAAGAGAAAGATCTAGGAGGATCTTATTCAGATTGGACTTTACTATAGAACATATTAAGGGAGAGAGCAATAAGATAGCAGACCAGCTGAGTAGAATGTATAAAGAGGGCACTCCCTACCCTCTCTCAGAGTTTATTTCAGATTCAGCAGATCAGCCAGAACCCTTCAAGCAACACATCTACACAGCAGCTACCCAAGTCCAACCCTCTTCTACTACTACTACTACTCCACCAACACCAACACCATCACCACTACCAGAAGTAAGTTCCCAAATGTCTACTAAGAACATGAAGGAACCCTCTAACACAGTCAAGAAAATGTCTTATGCACAAGCAGCAGCATCAGCAGCACCAACAGCAGCAGGACCCTCCACCTGCCACTGCAGGTCCATCAATGGCCAAAGGGCCATCCTCTGGCACCAAACTGGGTGCCCCAACAACACCACCAGGGACTTCCAGGAGGAGTCCCAAGAACTCCTGGATGAGGAGTTCCCAGAAACTGAGTGGGAACAATGGGTGATGAGGAGCAATGACTCTGAGGAGAGTCAGTATGAGGAAGAGGAGGAGCAAGACTGGAGTGAAGTGGAAGAGCCAACTCTTCCAACCCAGGAGGAGCTGGACCTGCTCAATGAGGAGTGGGAACAGACCACCCTCTCCCACTGGGAGAGGGTGAGAGCTAACAGGGCCTACAATGAGGCCAGGGGACCCAACTCCCCTGCCCTCTCCACTGGCTCCCATGGGAATGAGGACCCTACTCACCATGGAATCTCCTGGGCCCAGGAACAGGCCATCAGGGACAGCAATGTCACTGATTGTCCTCCCTGGGACTCCCCCAACCAGCAAGTGATGCCTGCTACAAAGGCCCCTGGGGATGCCACCATTGGCTGCAAAGCCACCACAGTGCTCCCCCACCAGCAGCCACCACCACCACCAGCATCACTGGGCACCATGCCCACCTACACCTCCTCCTCCTCCCAGCTTCCCCAGAAGCTGGCACAACTCCCTCCTCTGGATACCACCATGCCCCTCAGCATGGAGATCTCCCCTTCTCCTGAGGGGTATAAACCAGTGGAGCCAAAACCAGTCCCCTGGGCTGCCCTCAGCAAAAGGCACCCAGAACACCACCTCCTCCCCCAATGGCAATTGTAACGAGTACGTTGGTAAGAAGTATTGATTGATAGTTCGATAAAGATCTCGACCCCGCGGCTAGTCCGCTTCGTCGGCTATATATACTCGTCCTCGGTCGGCGTAGGGTTAGGCCCTTCGCCGACGTCCTTGTCGCCGACTCCCGTCGCCGACTCCCGTCGCTGACTCCCGTCGGTCGGTCGGTCGGGTCGTTAGCTTGTGTCGGTCGGTCGGGTCGTTAGCTTGTCTGTTAGTCGGCTCGTCACGTGAGGTCACCCGCTCCGATCCTTTGTTCGGTCCTGTCGTTACCCTTACATTACCACCCCACCCCGGGTCACCACCCTCGCGATCCTTTGTCTCGCGGTCCTGTCCCCATGTTTGCTTGTTCGTCCTGCTTCCTCTTTGACTCCCCCTCCGCTTCCTCCTTTCATCGCGGTTTTCCTTGTCCTTTGTCCGCGATGCCTGCGCACTCTTGCGTTGTCCTCCCGAGGTGAGCCTCTCCCCTCTCCATTTCCCCATAAATCCTCCTCTCTCCCCTTCCTCTTTCCGTCTCCTCCGTTTTCCTCGCCTCTCATACACCCGTCCCCCGGTAATCCTCCCCTTACCTCTTCTTCCCCTCGTCCCCTTCTCCCCCCCCCTGTCATGCCTCCCCGGGTCGTCGTCTCCACCCCTCAGACCGTCTATCTCCCCCAGCTGACGCAGCTATGGGGGGTAGGGTGGAACCTGCTGGTCAAGGGTCTCACCCACGCGAATGGGCAGATCTCCGATGAACGTCTCCGGACGATCTACACCAGCCTCATGCCCTTTTTCCATAGCTTCCATTCCTTCCTTGACTTTGTCCATGTCTTCCACGCTGGTTACCGGGCCTCCCAGGCTCCGAATAGCAAGTGGACTGGTGTCTCCCAACCCTCCCTCGTCGCCTGCGCCACCGCCCGTCAAGCCTTCATCGCCCAACATGGTGGCCACGTCCCGTGGGAGTATTACGACGTCCGTCCCCCTGGTGTCGCATCGGTCCCGTTGTACGAGTACGTTGGTGTTGTCGGTGAAGCTGAGGAGACGGTAACCCGTCGTGACGCCCTCACTCAGCAGTACGTCACCGAGTACTCCGATGCCCTCGAAGAGTGGCTGGCCGCCGTCCGTCCCGACGGGGTTCAGGCTGGTCCCCCCGATGGCATCGGTGATGGTGTCGCCTTCGCCGCTGCCCTCGCCGCTCGCGCCGCTGCCGGTGGAGCCGCTGCCGGTGGAGCTGGAGCCGGGAGAGGTGGTCGGGGTCGTGGTGCTGGCGCTGCCGTTTCCCCCGCCGTCGCTGCTTTTCTCGCCGCCGCTGCCCCTCCTGCTGCTCCGCCCGGTGGTCGTGTCCCTCGCTCGCCTCGTCCCATCGGTGGTGCTGGTCGTGGTGCGCCCGCCGCTCCCATCGCTCCCGCTGCTCCCGCCGCCCCCGTCGCTCCCGCTGCTCCCGCCGCCCCCGTCGCTCCCGCTGCCCCTGCCGCCCCCGTCGCTCGCGCTGCTCCTGCCGCCCCCGTCGCTCGCGCTGCCCCGGCAGCCCCCGTCGCTCGCGCTGCTCCTGCCGCCCCCGTCGCTCGCGCTGCCCCGGCAGCCCCCGTCGCTCGCGCTGCTCCTGCCGCCCCCGTCGCTCGTCCTGTCGCCGGCTCTTCTCGTGGGGGCGCTTCCACCGCCCCGGCTGGTCCTGCCCGCCCTCTCAAGCGGGGGGCGGCCGCGGCCGCTCTGGGCGACCCCCCTCCTCGGCCTGCCCTCGCCCGTGGTGGGACCCGAGTCACTGCCCTTGGTTCTCCCGCGCCGGGCGTTGTTGTTGCGCGCCCCCCCGCGCCACTCCCCGCCGCTGCTCCCCCACCCCTCGCTCGTGGTGCGAATGGAGGGTTCCCTCGTGTCTACCCCGTCGGCCCCGCTCCTGCCGCCGCCGTGCATGTCAATGCGGAGCTTGTTGCGGTACGCACTCCTCCCCCCGTCCACTCCCTGCCCCCCTGCTTGTCCCCCGCTGACCTCCTGGGTTTGTCTTAGCTTGAGGATGAGGTCGTCGGCGCCGTCACTCTTGGTGATCTGTCTGCTGGGTTCCCGGAGCACCTGCGTCAGTCGCTACCTAACCTCCTCCGCCAACATGCTTTGTGGTTGGTTCGCGGTCAGCATGTGTGTCGTCACCTCCCTGGTCTGACCTCCTCCCTCGCTCGGAACCACCTGTTCCCTGCGATGGTCACAATCCTGGATCGTCCCCCTCCCGTCGTTGAGTTCGAAGAGAGCGAAACCGAAGACGAGGATGAGGATGATGATGATGCCGACGGCGATGACGAGGGGGAAGAGGGAGAGGAGGAGGAGGAGGGCGAAGAGGAGGAGGACGACTTTGACGACGTCCTCTGATGGCGTTGGTTCCTCCAGTCGTCCCTTCCCTTCCCTCGGTCCTCCGTGGCCGTCGTGCTCCCTCTCCTTTGACGTCCCCCCCCTTTTTTTTGTTTTTTTTTTTTTTTTTTTTTGTCGTCCTACTTGTTCCTGTTGTTGCCTCGTCCCTGTCCTTCCTCTGCTCCGTTCTCCTTCTCCCCCCACCTTTTTTTTTTTTTTTTTTTTTTCATTTCTCGGCTGCGGTCCCTCCTCGCGGTGAGCGCCTCAGCTTGCTCTTAGATAGATGAAATTCAGCTATTGCCTCCTCCGCTCCTTTCAGAGCTGTCCCTGACTCCCATGTGTCATCCGCTGCTCCCCAGCCCTCCCATCTAATCCTGTACTCGTCCGTCCCGTCGGCCTTCCGTCGGTGTCCCACCACCGCGTCGATGGCGAACTCCGCGCCTTCCGTCGTCCGCCGCATCGCCGGCGGGTGCCTCCGCCGTGTCGGATCCGTATTGTCCACCTTGAGTGACCCCACGTTGATGGGTTGGTGAATGCGCCACGTACTGGGCAGGTCCAGGAACCAGGCGTTCCTCGATGCTGCTGGTTTGGTCAGCTTGAACGGGCCTATCCAGCGGTCGCGGAGCTTCTTGCTGTTCTCCTCGCTGTTGTTGGCGTGGGTCAGCGGTAAGTGGTCCGTTTTGAGCCACACCAGCTGCCCTACCGCCAACGTGGATGTGCGTCGTTTTGCGTTCATTGTCGCAGCCATGGTGTCTTGGGCTTCTTTGAGTTTGTCGCGGGCCTCCCGTAGTGTGTTCTGGAGGTGCTCAGCCATGGCTGCCCCTCGTAGAGCCGCTGGTGAGTCCTGGGAGTCCGCTAACTGTGCCAGGTCGTGGTCTAACGGCATCCGTGGTGTGAACCCGATGTCCAGCTCAAACGGTGTCTTCCCCGTCGCTTCGTGGGTGGCCGAATTGTACGCAAACTCCCCGAGGGGTAATAGGTTGTCCCAGTCGTGCGGGTCCGTCCTGGCGAAGGCCCGAAGCCACGTGGAGATCACTTGGTTCGCCTTTTCCGTCTGTCCGTCGGCTTGTGGGTGGTACGCTGTGGTCATCGCTAGTCTGATTCCCATCGTACGTGTCAGGGCTCGGAAGAGGGCTGCAACGAATTGCGGTCCTCGGTCCGTAATAATGGTCTTGGGTACCCCGTGCAGGCGGACGTAGTGGGAGATCAACAGTTTCGCCAGCTTCTCCGCTGACAGGTCCGCCTCCGTCGTTGCTATGAAGTGCGTCCGTTTCGTCAACAGGTCGATTATCGTGACGATACAGTCGTTCCCCGAGGCCGACTTCGGAATCTTGGTGATAAAGTCGATGCCGATTTTCTCCCATCGTTCCGTCGGAATTTCCACCGGTTGGGCCAACCCCATGGCCGTTCTGGTGTCTATCTTCACCCGCGCGCAGATGTCGCAACCCGTCACCCATTGTCGGATCGTCCGGTCCATCCTGGGCCAGTAGAATCGGCGCTGTACTGCTGCCAGCGTCTTGGTTCTCCCGAAGTGTCCTGCCACCGGGCTGTCGTGCAGCAGTGCACAAATCGCATTCTGGGTTTTCTTGTCCGGTATGGCTAAGCGGTCGTCCTCCGTGGTGATCAAGAGTCCGTCGCTGGTGAGCTTGAACCGAGCTGCTCTGGCTTGGTCCCGTGCCGAGACTGGGTGCGCCCCCTCCGTTTCCCCTTCCCCTCTGAGGATGCGAATGACCGGTCCGAACCATTCGTCCCCCTCATAGTTCTTTCGAGCCGCTTCCTTCCATTGTCCCAAGGAAGCATCCTCCGCCGAGGTCACCACCGCTGAGAATACGACTTCCCCCGTCGCGTCGACCTTTCCCCCGTCCGGTGGTCTACTCAGGCAGTCCGCGATCACGTTCTTTGTCCCTGCGATGTGCTTGATGTCGATGTCGAAGTGCGACAGGTCCAGCATTTTGTTGAATTGTCTTGAGCTCATCGTTCGTTGTTGCATGATGTGGGTCAGTGTGCGGTGGTCCGTGTGGACCGTGATGTGGCTCCCCAGAATGATGGGTGCCCAATGCGTGAGTGCTCTGTGGATCGCTAGGAGCTCCCGGTCGTATGCCGCGTAACGTGTTTGGGGGTCCGATAGTTTGTGGGAGTCGTACGCAATTGTGCGCACCTCCCCCTTCTGGACTTGGGTTAGCACAGCCCCCACTGCTACTTTCGATGCGTCGCAGTGGATGCTGAACTCGCGGTTGCCCCTCTCGGGTAGTGCTAAGATCGGCGCCGTTGTCAGTGCCTCTTTGAGCGATCGGAAGGATTTGTCGAGTCGCGCGTCCCATTGTATGGGCGTCCGGCTCGCCTTTCCACCCGTCAGCTCGTGGAGTGGAGCGGCAAGTTCTGCGTAGTTGTCAATAAAACGGCTGTACCATCCAGTCATCCCAAGGAATTGTCGGACGTCCTTAACTTTCGTTGGTCTCTTGTGGTCCCTGACTGCCTCTACCTTGTCCGTCGCTGCTCTGATGCCCTTTGCGTTCACTATGTGACCCAGGAATGCTACCTCCGGTACCGCCCATTCGCACTTCTTCGGGTTCAGGTGCCATCCACCCTTGTGGAGTGTCTCCACTACTCCCGTGACTGCCGTCCTGTGTGCCTGCGATCCCCCCTTCGTATAGATGAGGATGTCGTCCATGAACACTAGGGTGGCCGCGGCGTGGTCTTTCAGGACCTGCGTCATCGTTCGCATGAAGGAGCTTGGTGCGTTCGCGAGTCCGAAGGGCGTGACCGTCCACTCGTGGAGTCCTTGCTCGGTCACAAATGCCGTTTTCTCCCGGTCCTCCGTCGCCAGTCGTTGTTGATGGTATCCGGATTTCAGATCGAGCTTGGTGAACAACGTCGCGCCGTGGAGTCTGTCAAGGAGGTCCTCCATGTGGGGTAGAGGGTAGCGATCCTTGATCGTTATCCCGTTCAGACGTCGGTAGTCGACGCAGAGTCTGAGCGTGCCGTCTGCCTTTTTCACGAAAATAATCGGTGCTGCGTATGGAGACACGGAGTCCTGTACCCATCCCTTGTCATACAGTTCCTTGAGCTGTGTCTGCATTTCCTCCCGCTCCGGTGGTGACAATCGGTAAGGCCGAGACGCCGGTGGGGGTGCCCCCGGTTCGAGCCGAAGCTTCATGTCCGTCGGTCGTTCCTGGGGGACTCCCGTCGGTTCCGTGAACGCCCTCGCGAAGCGCCGTCTCATCTCTCGTTCCAAGGCGTTGGGTGGTTTTTTTGCCGTCGCCTCTCCTACCGCGTCCTGGATTGCCATCATGTGGAGGAGGGACCCCTCCTCTACTATGTCCCACTCCCCGTTGTGCCACTGGTCGTCCGAAAAGTCGTATGGGTCGACAGGGTTGTGTTTTTTGTCAGGGTCTGCCCTTGCGGCCGGTGCCTCGCCTCGGGGCCCTTCCTTCTCCCGAATCGCCCCTCGGGTCCTTCGCCCCGCTCGGCTGATCCTGCCTGGCACGCAGCCCCGCAAGGTGTGTCGTCCCGTCTCGTCCCAGATGGTCATCACGTTCCTGGTGTGGTCAATGGTGTGACGATGGTTGATGTCTACGTGCCACGCTTTTCCCAAGATTAAGTCGTAACCGGTGTCTTGGACTCCCGAGAAGAGGACGAAGTCTAGGGTTGTGGTGTACGTGGATATCGCCACTTTCAGTCGCAACCATTTCCTCTCCGTCGTGACCTCGCCTCCTGCGGTCACTACCTTCATCGTCCCCTCCGAGTGTACCTCGACCCTCCCCGTCGATCCGCTCAATTGCACTACTTTCTCGGCTAGCTGGGGCGTAATGAAGTTCGCCGAGGCTCCCGAGTCTACTAGTGCTTTCGATGCTACTGTGGTGCGTCCCACGTGGACTAGTGTAGGTAGAATGAGAAGTGCATTGTGTGAGAAACTATATACATGTATCTCCTCCTTTGTCTCACTTCCTTCTCCCTTGTCCATGTGCTGCGCACCCTCCGCACCCAAATCGTAGCTATTTGGGTGGTCTAGGCTTTTCCCGACCGCTGTCCCTGTGGACATTCCCTAGCGAAGTGCCCCTCCTTGTCACACACGTAACAACGTGGTGGTCGTCGCGGCCGGTTCCGTTCCTCCCGACGGTCGTTGCGTGGTTTCCCCCCCGAGTCCTGTCGCTGTGCTTTGATGACCGCTAACACAATGGCGTCCAGGTCCATGGGCGTCGGTAAGGACACCGAGGGAACCGGTGCTTGCGCCTGGAGCGCAGCCATCTGAGCCAGCGGGGGGTGGATCTTCCCGGTCGTTTGGCGGGCCCATATGATCGTCGCCTGCAATAGTTCCTTGATCGTTACCACGCCGGTGGTGGAGTCGGCTGGTGCGATCATGCGACGGAGTGTCATCCTGTCCTGCACGAGCTTCTCTATGTGGATCGCCAGGTTCCCCCCTAACCTCGACCTGTAAGCCCACATCAAGGACTCCTCCGACTCCTGCGCCGCCTCGTCCTCCGATCGCGCCCTCTGGAGTCGCTCCATTGCGTTCTGGAACGTGACGGCGTTCTTGACTGGGTCCGTCGTCCAGACCTTGTGGAGGTTCGTCCACGCTGCCTCCGCGTCGAGACGCTCCGTCGGGTTCCCGAACCGCTCCAGGAATAGCCGTCGGAATGTCTGCCAGTCCGGCGCCGTCGTGTCGGCGCCCGTGCCGAACATGTGGCTTGCCCACTGCTGAGCCACCGATCCCAACGCCAGTCGCCGAAGGACCGCCAAGGTCCATCTGGTCGTCGGGACCTCATGCGACAGCAACTCCAGCTCGAGTCGTGCTATCCATGCTTTGACGATGAGTGCATCGTCCTCGCCGCGGAACTCCGGAATGATCGGGTCTCGCAGGGTCCTGTTTACGTCGCGGTACGCGGCCCTTTCCTCGGGGGTCGCTCCTCCGCCGTTGGCTCCCGTCGGGAATGTCGCCGTGCCGTCGGTTCCCGTCGGAAACGGCGTTGCTTCGTACTGTTGCGGTACCGGTTCCTGTGGTACCCCGTGGCCCTCGGCCATGTGCCCTTGGGCTGCTTCGTGAGTTTGTTCCATCGATCGTACTTACTTACCCGTAGGCCCGTATCCTAAGCTCCCGTGGGTGCTTGTTCCTCCTCGATCGCACTTTTCCTGTCGCTGAGAGGACAGAAAAAAGAGCGGTGTTGCTACCAATGTAACGAGTACGTTAGTAAGAAGTATTGATTGATAGTTCGATAAAGATCTCGACCCCGCGGCTAGTCCGCTTCGTCGGCTATATATACTCGTCCTCGGTCGGCGTAGGGTTAGGCCCTTCGCCGACGTCCTTGTCGCCGACTCCCGTCGCCGACTCCCGTCGCTGACTCCCGTCGGTCGGTCGGTCGGGTCGTTAGCTTGTGTCGGTCGGTCGGGTCGTTAGCTTGTCTGTTAGTCGGCTCGTCACGTGAGGTCACCCGCTCCGATCCTTTGTTCGGTCCTGTCGTTACCCTTACAGCAATGCAAGGCTATGAATTGCCAGAAACATGGGCAGGTGGATGAGTTTGGCTGGAAGCCAAGCAAGGATGATATCTATCATCCACAAATCCCTTTGTGCCCTGCACCAAACCCATCCTGGCTTTGGTACAAGACCTATGAGAACCACCCAAGGCACCACCTCCTAGATGATTATATGGAGTGTTATATGCCTAACTGCAAGTGGAAGCACCATAGGAGGCCAGAGGATTTGAAAGAGGAGGAAAAAGACTTGGTTGAGGAATGGAGGAAGAAGGTACATTCTACCAACACATACAAAACTTTTAGACAATGGTACACAGCTAACTCCTTTCTGGATCCAGAAATCTACTCCCTACAAGCAAAGGAGGAAGGCCTCTTCTGGGTCTTCCAAAATCTTGTCTGGGAGGGTGATGAAGGGCAGGAAAGGTGGAAGCAAGTAGATTCTGGGAAAGAATCTTTCCTTGTGAGAGCTGAGGCCAAGTTGGATGTTGCATCCAAGTGGCCTATTGTATTTTTGGATGTATGTGCACCTGGAGAAGAACCTGCTACTCACACCTCCCTATGCAAAGAATACAACAAACTAATGCATGACCCTAGATTTTCTAGTTTAGGTGCTGCATTGAAATTCAATTCTATTACATACAGAAATGGGTTCTATTACATCCATCCCAACAAACAATGCCACAAGGAGAGAGTGATTCTACCTACCAAATGGATGAGAGATGCTAAAGACAGTGATGGAGAACTGGCCCCTTATGATTTAATTGAGAAATTCATTGAATCTAGCCATGAGGAACTAATTCATGCAGGATACCTCAGAACACTACTCCACTGCCAGCACAGCTACCTCTGGAAGGGAATGAGTAACAATATTAAGGAATATTGTGAAACCTGCACTACTTGTCAGAAGAGTAAGTTCTCCACTCAAAAACCACAAGGAGAACTCCACTCACTGCCTGTACCTCTATTCCCCTGGCAGAGCATCACCATGGACTTCCTCTCACTCCCAAAGGTCATCACAGATCCACCAAACTCCTACAGCAATACAATTCAGCCAACCACATTTCAGAAAATCTGGCCAATTGTATGTAGGCTGTCCAAATACACCATTCCCATCCTATTACCTGAGAATGTCACAGCAGAGTGGCTAACCAAGTACTATGATTGGTTCATTGCTCCAATACTTGGCTATCCTGAAGATATTGTCACTGATAGAGACCCTATCTTTACCTCTGCACACTGGACAGCATGGGCAGACCTCCACAACATCACCCTCCTCCTCTCAACAGCATTCCACCCCCAGACTGATGGAGAAACAGAAAGGATGAACAAGGTTATTATAGAAATGGCCACAGCTATGAGGGAAGATGGAGAAGAAAACTGGGTGGTTAAGTTTACCAAAAGTCCAAATTGCTATGAATCTCAGACATGATAGCAGTAGGAAATTCTCCCCCTACCAAATCATGTTTGGCCCTAATTCAAGATTTGGACAAAACCCACATGTCAATGAGCTAGGAATCCCCATGAATACTAGAGCACCATTCATGAAGCCTACCCTCCAACAACAAGCCTTCACAAACCTCACCAAAGCCAAAGAATCACAAACTTACCATGCCAACAAACTCAGAAGAAAGGCAGAGAAGTACCTCCCTGGTGACTTGGTTTGGCTCTCCACCAAAAATTTAGACCTCTCACTCAAAGTGTCATGAACCGAGTTTCTAGCCTTGCCCAAGACTACCCCGCACCTAGCCACTGCCGGCACCAGCCTCGATATCAGCCACAGTGGATCCATGTTCACCTGATCCTGACCCCAGCCGAGTTCAGCTTACTACTAGCAATACTCCACCTCGCCATGTACCTAGTCCACGTCCTAGTCCGTTCCTGGTAACCGTTGCAACACGACAGCCCGCATCCCTGTCACTGCTCGACTTCCTAGTTCGGAATCCAGAAGAAACCACCAGAAGGTTCTAGCATCACGAACCTTCACTGCGCAATAGGTTTCCATATGTTTCCGTCAGTTTCCATTAAGTTCTAGTTGTTTCTATTGCGCAGTTGATTTGTAATTCCCTTTGACTCATGTACCTTGCGCAGCCGCCGCGCAGCCACTGCGCAGCCGCGGCGCTGCAATTCTATTCATGTCTTTCTAGTTCCATAGCTCGTGAAGGATCTCTATATAAGGAGTTCTTTCTCCCTCTCGTCTTGTCTTCTTTTCCTTTCCTCTTCACGCAACAACTTGTCTCTTTCCCTCAGTTGTATCTTAACAAGTTGTTATTCAAATATACTTTATACTCTCCTCTTCCGTGGCCTAGACAGCCCCTCTTGATCCTGTCTTGACCAAGTCCTATGCCCAGTACCTTGACCACTCGCCGCTCAGTTATCCTTCCCGGCGGTGCCCCAGAACCTGCTCCTGTGCACCCTCTTGACCAAGTCAACACTTACACTCTTGCCATCCTCAACCGCCGCTACCCCTCTCTGATCCACGCCTATCGTCCCCCTTGGCACGGACACAACTGTACCTTCTTCGGCCGTCGAGATCCTGTCACTGGGACCTGGTCATCACACTTTGTTGCGTCGACATAACTGTCTCCGCCACACCCAAGCAACATCGAGATGTCTCGTTCTCAAACTCCTCTCCCCCCACTGGCAACCCCCTGGACCGACTACCTTGCCCTCCTCTCAACCACACAGTTCGTTGCTAGCGACAACCCAAGCCTCCCCAATAACCTCCGTCCTGACATCAGGACAAGCCTCACCAATGCGCACCTTCAAGGTGTTATGTGTGGCACCACGGGAACCTGGCAATCGCCAGTAATCCCCAACCTCACCGATGTTGATGAACTGAGCGCTGCTACTCAGTCACTCTATGCCCACTTCCAATCCGGATTCCACGCCGGTGTACAGACCAGACTCCAAGCCCTAGCACCACCACCACCCGCGCCACGAAACCTGGCCCCAAAGATTGCAGACCCCACTGCCTTCGATGGCACCAGGGACAAATATCGCCAGTTCATCACCCAACTCCAACTGGTTTTCTCCTCCGACCCCACCCGTTATGCCTCCAACGCAGCTAGGATTGCCTATGCTGCCTCTCACCTCTCCGGAGGTGCCCAAGCGTGGTTCAACCCACACATGGACCCAGTCACTGGCCAAGTCCAGTTTCAATCCTACGAAGGATTTATCAACGCCCTCCAAGCGGCATTTGACGACCCAGATGCTGAAGCAAATGCAAGAGAAAAGCTTGACAAACTCCGTCAAGGCAAACGAGACTGCTCTGCCTATGCCGCTGAGTTTGTCACCATTTCTACCAAGCTCTCTATGAACCAAAAGGAGCAGATTGCCAGATTCCGCTCTGGCCTCAACAAGGACACCGCTACGGCGTTATCCTACCAACTCAATGTTCCGGACACTCTGGCTGCTGTTGCACAAATGTGCATCCAGCTCGACAACAACATCAGGCGTGTACAGAATCAACATAACACGCCCTCCCAACATCACAACACCGCTGCCCCTCGCACCAGTGCTCCTGCTAGCTCCTCTACCGCTACAGGCTCACATGCGGGACCCATGGACCTCTCTGCAGTTGAGGTTAAAAGAAAGCGTGGTCCTCTCACCCAGGCCGATAAAGACTACCGCCGCGCCAATGGCCTCTGCCTCTACTGTGGTGCAAAAGGACACTTTGCAAGTGTCTGCCCCAACAAGGCACAGAAGGTCAACGCTACCTCCGACACTGCCACACCAGCAGGACCACCTGCAACTGTGCTTTACAGCACCACCGAGACCGCCACTCCGGCAAAAAACTAACTGCCTCTTTGAAGACCGAAGACCCTTCAAGGAGTGCCAGGATGCAACCTGGTGTCTTCTCTCTTGAACCCTCTTGTGTTTGTTTTTCGCCTTCGTGCGCCTCTTGTTCCCCAATGTTTTCCGTTAATGCTTTTTCTGTTTTACCATCTGTTGATTCGCTTGGTCCTGGTTTTGTGGTTCCTGTTGAGTCGCGATCTGCTCGCAAGAGTAGGTTGCGAAGGTATCGAATCTCTGCTGCTTTGCGTTAGTCTTCTGTTTCTCTTTCAGGTGATCTCGGTTCCGAGTTACCTATGACTTTCAATGCTACTATCAATGATTCTTTGCCTGGAACCTGCATGGTGGACTGTGGAGCTACCTCTCAGTTCATCGACCTTGACTTTGCCTTGTCCTTGAACCTTGTCCTTGATCTGAAACCAAAACCAGAAGACCTCATCGTTGTTGATGGGAGACACTCGGTTGCTGGCCAGATAACCCACTCTTGTACCTTGAAACTCACCGTTGACCAACATGAGGAAGTTCTTACATTCCAAGTGACAAAATTGGCCGGATGGAACTTAATTCTTGGACGGACCTGGCTTCGCCGCCATAATCCCATGATTGATTGGCAAAAGAACACCATTACCTTTGCGTCTGGTTACTGCCAGGCCCACTGCCTTCCTGTTCGACAAAATACAATCTCCAGCAACCCTCCCAGTACAGTAAATCACAAAATTGCAGTTATCTTTCGTGCTGCCATGCGAGTTGCTGTTAAACAACCCGGATCAATGATTTGTGTACTCGCCTCCCTTCCAGAAACACCCAGCACTCCCGAACCAGCCTCAGCTCTTGTCCCTTCAGAATATCACGACTTCTTGCCCTTGTTCTCTAAAAAGGAAGCTTCATCGCTTCCTCCCCACCGATATGTCAATCATGAAATTCCTCTTCTTCCAGGCGCCAAACCTCCTCTAGGACGCATGTACTCAATGTCCGATTCAGAACTCAAGGAGGTCCGAGAATGGCTTGATGAGAATCTTGCCAAAGCATTCATTCGCCCTAGCTCCTCATCTAGCGCCTCACCAATCCTCTTTGTCAAGAAAAAAGATGGTTCCCTAAGACTTTGTGTGGATTATCGTGCCCTTAACGACATCACCCACAAAGACCGCTACCCACTACCAAGGATTGAGGAAACATTGAACCAGATTCGAGGCTCAAAGTACTTTACTCGCCTTAATCTCCGAGCTGCCTTCAACCTCATCAGAATCAAGGAAGGCGATGAGTGGAAAACTGCATTCCGCACCCGATATGGCCTCTTCGAGTTTCTTGTCATGACTTTTGGACTTACTAATGCCCCTGCCACCTGTCAAGGATTTGTGAACAACACCCTCCGGGAATTCCTTGATGACTTTTGTGTTGTCTACCTGGATGACATATTGATATACTCCAAAAACCGAGCCGAACACAAACACCAAGTCAGGAAAGTTCTTGTAAAGCTCTCGAAAGCTGGTCTCTACGTCAAACCAGAGAAATGCGAATTCAGTGTTACAAAGACCACCTTTCTCGGTTTCGTTATCTCCTCAGAAGGTATTGAAATGGACCCAGAAAAGGTTAAAGCAGTAGTGGAATGGGAAACGCCAAAATCAGTCAAAGACATCCAATGCTTCCTTGGTTTCGCCAACTTCTATCGCCGCTTCATTGAAGGTTATTCCCGGATCTGTCAACCCTTCTTCCGACTATTGCAAAAGGATACCCCCTTTGCGTGGTCTTCAGAATGCGATGCAGTATTCTCTCGCTTGAAAACCGCCTTTACCTCTGCTCCAATCCTCCGGCACTTTGACCCAAACCTTGAAACAATCCTCGAGACTGACGCCTCCAACTATGTGGTCTCCGGCATCCTCTCTCAAAAGGTTCCTGACAACGGCAAATCTGTCCTCCACCCTGTTGCCTTCCTGTCCGAGAAAATGTCACCAGCCGAATGCAACTACGGAATTGGTGATAAGGAACTCCTTGCAATTGTTGTTTGTTTGGAAAAATGGCACATGTACCTTCACGCACTCCCCAAGCCATTTACCATCCTCACGGATCACCACAACCTCGAATCCTTCAAGACCAAAACACTTCTGAATCGGCGGCAAGCACGGTGGGCTGGGGAATTAGCGCAATATGACTTTACTATTGTGTTCCGACCTGGCGAAAAGAATGGAAAAGCCGATGCATTGACACGAAGGTCTAGAGACCTCCCTGAAGAGGGGGATGAACGCGCACGACCTGTACGCGCTCTAATCCCATCCTCCAAATTTTCTGATTACTCCCTCTCAGCAGCCTCAATTGGATTCAACAACGAGATCCGCAACCTCCTTGGAACCGACGCCTTGGGAAAATCAATTCTTCTTGCCCTTGAAAACTTTGAAACCAAGCACCCAATAGTCCCCCTCGGAGAATGTACTTACAATGATGGCCTCCTCTATGTCAACAAACTCTTGTACATCCCTGATAACGAAGAACTTCAAGCCAAAGTCCTTAGCTCGTGCCACGAACACCCCGCCGCTGGCCACCCAGGTCGAGCTGCTACATATGAACTTGTCTCCTTGAACTACTGGTGGCCCAAGATGCGCAAGACCATTGCACGTTACATTCAAAACTGCGATACTTGCATGAGGATCAAGCCCGCACGACACGCCCCCTATGGACTCCTGAAACCCTTGGAAATCCCAGTCCGCAGATGGAGTTCAGTTTCAATGGATTTCGTCACTGGCTTACCTTTGTCTAACGGCTTCGATGCTGTACTGGTAGTAGTTGACCGACTCTCCAACATGGCTCATTATATTCCAACTACAACCGAGTGCAACTCTGAGACCCTTGCCAGACTCTTCATGGACAACATCTTCCGCCTTCACGGCCTCCCTGACTCTATTGTTACCGACCGCGGTACCCAGTTTACATCTGAGTTCTCCAGGTTCCTCTGCCAGCTCCTTGGAATTCAACAGAAGCTTTCCACCAGCTTCCATCCCCAGACCGACGGCCAAACCGAAAGAGTTTATGCAATCCTTGAACAATACCTTCGTGCCTACTGCAACTACCAGCAGGACAACTGGTCAGAACTCTTGACTATGGCCGAGTTTGCATACAACAACACCCTTTCGGCAACCACCGGAATTACGCCCTTCTTTGCCGTCTACGGACAACACCCCCGATACGAAATCCTTGCCAATCCTGCAGTTCCATTGCCAACCCCGGAAACACTCAAGGATTATGCCGCCAAACTCAGCCTGTTGGACAAGCATCTGCAGGCTGAAATATCCTGGTCCCAGGCGATTCATACAGAACAAGCCGATCGACATCGCCTTCCCCCACCAGCATACCAAGTTGGCGATGAGGTGTGGTTACTCAGACGACACATCCACACCACTCGCCCATCAACCAAGTTGGACTTTAAGCGCCTGGGAAAATTTCGAATCCTCCAGAAAATCTCCAGCCATGCATATAAGCTTGAGCTTCCTGCATCTATGGAAGTCCACCCCGTCTTCCATGTCTCCCTCCTGGAACCTGTTGCAACAGACCCCCTCGCCGGCCAAGTTCAACCTCCTCCTCCTCCTGTTATTGTTAACGAAGACCTAGAGTGGGAAGTTGAAGATATTCTCGACTCCAAACTTGTCCGACGTCAACTCAAGTATCTTGTCCGTTGGGTTGGATACGATCATCCTACCTGGCAACCAGCAAGTGACCTCGAAAACGCCCCAGCAATTGTTAGGCGCTTCCACACAGCTTACCCACGAAAACCCAGACCAGAAAACCTTCCCGCACCATGAGTGGATCTTGGTACGACCCGATCATCATCGACGACGACCTTGAACCAATACAAGAAAGATCGCTGGAGCTCTCCTCTAGAAGGGGGGCTACTGTCATGAACCGAGTTTCTAGCCTTGCCCAAGACTACCCCGCACCTAGCCACCGCCGGCACCAGCCTCGATATCAGCCACAGTGGATCCATGTTCACCTGATCCTGACCCCAGCCGAGTTCAGCTTACTACTAGCAATACTCCACCTCGCCATGTACCTAGTCCACGTCCTAGTCCGTTCCTGGTAACCGTTGCAACACGACAGCCCGCATCCCTGTCACTGCTCGACTTCCTAGTTCGGAATCCAGAAGAAACCACCAGAAGGTTCTAGCATCACGAACCTTCACTGCGCAATAGGTTTCCATATGTTTCCGTCAGTTTCCATTAAGTTCTAGTTGTTTCTATTGCGCAGTTGATTTGTAATTCCCTTTGACTCATGTACCTTGCGCAGCCGCCGCGCAGCCACTGCGCAGCCGCGGCGCTGCAATTCTATTCATGTCTTTCTAGTTCCATAGCTCGAGAAGGATCTCTATATAAGGAGTTCTTTCTCCCTCTCGTCTTGTCTTCTTTTCCTTTCCTCTTCACGCAACAACTTGTCTCTTTCCCTCAGTTGTATCTTAACAAGTTGTTATTCGAATATACTTTATACTCTCCTCTTCCGTGGCCTAGACAGCCCCTCTTGATCCTGTCTTGACCAAGTCCTATGCCCAGTACCTTGACCACTCGCCGCTCAGTTATCCTTCCCGGCGGTGCCCCAGAACCTGCTCCTGTGCACCCTCTTGACCAAGTCAACACTTACACTCTTGCCATCCTCAACCGCCGCTACCCCTCTCTGATCCACGCCTATCGTCCCCCTTGGCACGGACACAACGGTACCTTCTTCGGCCGTCGAGATCCTGTCACTGGGACCTGGTCATCACACAAAGGTAAAACAAGACCCAAATGGATTGGACCCTTCAGTATTGTTCAAGCTTTTCCAGACACTGACAATTATGAAGTCCACATAGAAGCAACCTTCAAGAAAATCCACCCAGTCTTCCACAGCAGCCTCCTCAAAAGATACAAGCCCAACAACAACAGAAAATTCCCTGGCAGAGCAGACAAATACCCCTCTGCTGTTGAAGGCTCCAGATATGAGGTACAAGAGGCTATGGAATACAGGTCAGAACCAGGTACAGGAAGGCCCCAATATATGATTAGGTGGAAAGGTTATGAAGAAAAAGATGATAGTTGGGTGTATGCTGAAGACATTGACTATCCAGTATTGCTAAAATACTGGGAGACAGGAAATAAAGCAAGGACCTTTAGAAAGAGACCTGGAAATAATACTTCCAGTAGGACAAAGACAATGGGACATATTAATAAAGAGAAGGCTAGAATTCTAGCCATGAAGGAAACTCAGGCTATCCTTTAAGATAGTTGGGGAGAATGTAAGGATAGGAAATTACATACACATGTAACTTCCATCATTACACAGGACAGAGCAGGAACATAGTATTTTCATTATTATTTTCATTATTATTATTATTAATCAACATAGATGTTACTAGAACATCTATGACTCACTTAGCTAGGAGTCACCTACCTCTGACTCACAGGTATGACTCAAGAAATTAAGTCACCTCTGACTCATAGGTATGACTCAACAATTTAGATAGGAGTCACCTCTGACTCACAGGTGTGACTCAACATTAAGAAAGGAGTCACCACTGACTCATAGGAAATGAGTCACTTCTGACATCATAGTTAATTTAGTTTAAGAGTCACTATGACTCATACAGGCTTGGGACTTTCTATAAAAGAAGCCCATTCCCCCCTTCAGTGAAAGTGCAAGCAACTTAGCAGTTAGCAACAAATACAAGAGTTTACAATGGTTAATTAAGTTTCTCCACAATCACAAGTGACTTGAAGATATTACAACTATTCAGACTCTTATTTATATAGATATTAAGGCAGCTGTTATTAGTTAGATTCTGGTAATCTAACTAATAGCCACCTTTATACTATACCCAAACTTTACAGCGGTTGTGGCCGTGTTTGTGCGTGTGGAGGACGAGGCCGACGTGGGCGTCCTGGCGGCTGCGTGCTTAAAGAGCCGACGCAGTGCAATGGCAGCAAATGCATATACCGCCACACATTCATCGAGCAGGACAAGCACTGCGACTCCGATGGTGGCGAGGACGAAGAGGGCAGGGGTTCTGGCAATCATCCCGGCGGCATTGCCATCCCGCCAAGGCTGCTCTACCCGTCGTAGGCCGCACTACAACTTGCCCAAGTTGTCCAAGTTCATGGCGATGCCCGCATCCGCCTCAGCCTTGGCGACCTCACGACAGAGATTCTGCGTGCAAAGCCGGAGATGGAGGCCCAACAGGCGGTAGATGCAGCCATGGCCATAGTGGATGCCTGGAAGTTGGCGCGGGTGCAAGAGCAAACACAAAAAGAAAGCAAAAGGAAGCACACGGCGGGCGGGGCGGCAGAATCAGGAGTGGGGGAATTGGCTCATCTGACAGATGGTGGTGATCTAGGTGCGGGTGGGGGCAAGGGGACGGATTGCAAGTCAGGGACTAGGCCCCACATTGTCATGAGGTATGCTGTGGCGGAAGGGACTGAGGTGAGTGCAAACAAATGGGTGGCTTATAACCGTGAAAGGAGAACGCAGTGAGGTGGCGATCAAGATCTCAATGAGGAGGAGAGCCAGAGTCCCCATGAGGAAAGATCGGATGGTGATAGGGTTCCTAGTCGAAAGCTTTGGCATGTGCGGTCACATTGTATTTTGATTCATTGTATGTTATTCACTAGAATATCAAATATTATCATCAGTAGAAATAGTAGCACCCATTCTCATTCTGTGAGCAAATTATTAGTTCTTGCTCCTTACGCGGCAATATAGTTCACGTGCCACAGCAACACATTGTAATTGTCTTAATTGGAGTTGGGTGTCAGAGACGTGGTATGTTGTTGCCGAACAAAGATGGCAGATCGTGGTCAAGAAATTGTTTGAGGTTTTTCGTGGTAACAATGCCAAGTTGGTCGACACCCTTCTTGCACACGACTCCCAGCTTCTTCATCTCTTTCCACACCAGCTTGGAAACCTCTGAGGCCTGCTTTAGGCTCGCGCCCGCCTGCTTCCCTTTAGACTTTGCGGCTTTGGCCGTAGGGTTGGCATTTCCTATTACGTCTATTTGGGAGGGATTGGTCAACACAATGGGCTCAGGAGTTGCAATGAATCTGCTTCTCTCACAATTGGTCAGCGATATTAGCCCTGGCTGGTCGATTGGGGGCAGGGCTAGCGCAGCAGGCATTGTTCTGAAATGGTGCGGTGATTGTAGGCGGTGAGTGGACGGGGCGGTTGTTGTTGTTGTTGTTGTCGTTGTTGTTGTGGTTGCCTGCGTGACTGAGTGACTGGGTGACGGCTGGGTGTGGCCAAGGTAGATTGGGTACAACAACAACAACAGCAACAACAGTCCAACAACTAAGCCATAGCCCACGTAGTAATGGGAATTGGAAAGAGGTACACAACGGCTCCACCAAGAAGCCACAAGGGAGACTGCAAGGAGGCTTCAACGACACTGCAACGAGACTGCAAAGAGACTTGAACACCACTACAAGCTTGATAGGGATAGTTTTTCTGCCGAAGCATTGAACGTACTCTAAGAACGCAGGCGAACGCGGTCGTGGATGGTCATCATCATCTGTGTCGGATTGGTGAGGTGGGGTATATGACAAGGATAAAAGAACCACAATTTCAATTGCCAGATGGTTAGCTATCGCACATTAACATTAGGAAACATCAGGAGCGCAGATCATTGCTAACATTACGAATGGTGACGTCACCTTTAATCATGGCGACAATCTTATGCTCTATTTGGTTGCATGTGGGTTGCGTTAGAGGTATGGCTGAAAGTATGTCCAACGTTGTGACTGGTGTGCCAAATCAATGGGAAGGGGTTTGTTTCCTTATACTCATGTATCTTGAATAATAGAAATTATTTACTTGTGGAACTGGAGTATTATATTCTTCATATGGACTCTTTGCTTTTCCAACAGATGTCATTGGATACAAGACAGGTCAGGCCTTTTGGATACATACACTTGGGTTCAATGAGAAATTGGAACAAGGCTCTCAAGCCCATGGGAATTTTCATGGCTTGAATGGTAACGAGATGATAATCCACTTGCTACACCATGTAGAGGTTAGTTTAATATTATGTTGAGCAAGGTACCATTCATCATATCTGCTGCTTGGGTGTTTTTTTCAGTGTGGTATGCTTCCTTCTGCGTCTGTGATGTCTTTCTTTACCCTGTGAGATGTGTCTTTCTGCGATGGTAAACAACTTTGATTAACACTGCAGTTGGCAATCTATAATAGGACAATACATCCAACTCTCCTGCAATGGAGCTGTGGCCGACATGAATCACCTCCTCCAAACTCTCTTCCTCTTACAAAATAGCTGTATGGCAGGTCCTCTAATATAACGATAGCTTGTCCAACTGGCAAGTCAATTAAATCCTCATTCGTGTTCCCTACCCAATAGTCTTTTCTTATTCTGATTTTGTTAAATACACTGGTTTTCAATCCCTACTACAAGAATAATAAATGCAAATGCCATGTCTGTTGATCTCGTAATACTTATTGCATATCAATCATGAAGCAAAGAATTAATCAGTAGATATGTTCAGAACAGTTCGGCGAGATGTATGTATATTGATTATCGGAACCATTAAGGAAAATTGCAAGGTGAGTTGACATACCTAACCATCTTTCTATATAGTTCAGGCAACTGAACAAAAAGATTAATGGGGGCTGATTTAACTGGATTGAAGAACAACATCATCTGGAATAAAACCCTGGACCTCTAGTTTTTACATCATAATGTTTATGAATATAATTGTAACATACATTTTTGCTTAATAGGCTAGGTATCACTGGGGTTGGATATTGTAAAAACTGGGATGATGTGATCCATTGATATTATTGTAAATATTTTTTTTTCCAGAATGTTTTTTTCAGACTTTTTCATTTTGTTTAGTTATTAGGAAAGGTATTGGTGTGACCAATGAATATAATAATGATGTTTTTAGAATCCCTCAATCCTCCGCACCTCCATGCCTTTCTGGTATAACAATAATGGTACCTTCATCAGTTCCTATAACTCAACCATTGGGACCTGGTCATTTTACCTCAATATTATGATAATTTTTTTCATTTTGGTAATTTAGATACATATTGGTGACTTATACAAGTTATCCTGATGCTTTTCTTATGTAAAGTCATTTGCTTTTTTGCATTTCAGGTTGTATACCCAGTAACTCAAAAATCTAATTGAGTTTCACTTCACCTTGAAAATGATGAACTTGAATCAAATGAGGTTATTTAACATGAAAAGCAAACATTTTAGTCATTGTCAAACATAACAATTCAAATAACAACCTAGAAGCAACATATCAATCAGGTATCATACCTGTAAAAGTGGGGTGAAGAACAAATCAAATGATAAATAATATATGAAATACATGGAAAATGACCTGTATTCAGGAATATTAAATAGGAATGAAATAATAATATTAATTGAATTTAAATAGAGCAATTGAATTAAATGAAATATAGGAACATCCATCATTGCAAATGGGCTATTTTACTATTTTCAATTTAGGTGGTATAGTAGAAATTATGGTAACAATAATGGGGGTTTGAAAAGTTGTAACTCCATTCCATTTTCAGCCGGAAAATGATATTCTAATATATGTGATTTGTAATTAGCCGGTCCCAGTAGCTAAATATAGGTAGTTACAAGTATAGTATACAGCCCCTGCCAAATGTAATATGAAGGTGCAAACAAGCCAGAAGTACATTTGGTGGAGCAAATAAAGGATATGCTGGTTGGTTTTGTTGATCAGGGGTGTTTAGTTCCAGAGGGTAGCATGCAAGGGCTTGAGGCGAATGCGACGGGACAGGTCAAGGTCAGGAAGAAGATCAGCTGTTCAGGCATCAATAAGTCTGGCATTAAAAGTTTTATATTTGTAGAACAACTTGTAAAGTGCACAAGTGTAACAGCTATTGCGTTCCAGATTACATACTAACTGTTGCACCAAAAGGTGGATCAACCGACATGTAGTCCGTTGGCTGGAATAGTATTGAAAGATATTCACCGGCCTTTGTGCCATTAGCGCGGTCCTTCCTATCAACTCTGGTGCAACCCCAGTTGCTGCGACTCGAGTAAAATCGTCTTGCTAGCGACGGCATGTCCTGGGTTCTTCCTGCTACCTGCAGTACCCGTGACAACAAGTAAATTAAAGACAAGTTGTTGTTTAAGGAGGAAGATTATGAAGGATAAGACGAGATAAAGAAAGAATTTCAAATGCAGAGATCCGGTCTCAAGCAATCATTATAATCATATTGTACAATAGGTAGTTGTGGCAATGCAATGGCCACACAATGCAATAGAGTTAGCAAAACAATTTGAAATCATGTGCACAATGAAATCTACTAGAACAGGATAGGGGAAGATAGAAACATGTGGAAAGCAACTGTGCATTGAAGAATTGTTATAGTGAAAGCTTCTAGTAGTTTCTCTGGAATTCCAACCTGCTAGTCAAAAGGTGATAGGTATGGGGGTTGTCAGTTGTAACGAAAACGAAGTAGGCACAGGGGCATGGGCTAGGTGCTTGGCGATGTAAACAATAGCTAAATGTAATTGAAACTACGTAGGGGTCAAAACTAGGTATATGAAAAACTATTAGGGCTTGCAGCAAGGCTAAAGCTGGTAGTGGCTCAATGTAGCATTGTCCTAAATAAGGTGTGAAACATGGTTTATAACATAGTTTAGATGATTGATATAAAATTAATACTACAGAACTAGTACTTCTAAGCTTTTGACCAATAAAGTATCAAGGGAAATTAATTTCCTACTTTGCAGATAGTACAAGTCATAGTTGTGCATATGCTTATTCGGATTTTAATCTATCTGTAGTCATGAATTCAAAATGTTTACATGTAACGTTTATGTTCAACATTGACAATTTTGACCCTATTCTTTCTTGTAGTGACAAGGCTGCTTGCACAGCCATTTTCACAGTTATGCAAGAAAGTATTACTTCTGATAATGATGCGAATCACATTGTTGGCAATGTTGTTGATTGGCTTTATCTTGATGTAGAAGAAAGAGTATTCATTTCAATTGCAGAATGAAAACAATCAAAGATTCAGTTAGGAGATTGTTCCTTCATGTCCTTTTTAATCATAAATTTCAGTTTAGCATTAACTTGCTATCAAGGACTGCCCCTTTGCATGTCCCGTTATGTTTATTTAATTTCCCTCCAGTTTCATCCTGGTCTTCTTCTGTGTCATCATTTGACATTTCTGTCTTCCAAGTTGTTCCAGCAATGTCAATAGGTATCTCGAAGAGTCTTCTGTCTGTCCTCCAGCATTGGACATCATTAAATAGCATGGTATTTTTCCCTATTTCTGATTTGTTTCATTTCCCTCCATAAGTTGTGTATGATAATTTTCTTGTCACAGGAGCCTATGAAGTGTTATGCTTTCTATCGTCACAATGATGTATCATTTATTCATCATTTTTACCTATATTTCATTAACTCCACTATATGTTTATAATCCATTTTCAACTAATACTTTAACCATCCATCCTATATTTAAAAGCCTTGGTCCAGAGACTTTGAAAAAGCAGACAATCCAAACAAAACCAACGAGATAGAATCAGAAACATTGAACTAGCCACACTGGTAATTCTCATTTCAACTTTGTTTTAAGTGGCCATACAGTATTTCCCAGACTACTTAAAAACCACCCCAGACACCCAGATACATCACTTTACTCATAGATACATCTAACTGAATTCTAAAGCATCTCCACAACCTTTGGAACCATGACAGTGGTCACTTCAACCACCTAGAAGTCAGGTACATTTGTTACAGGCTGGGGTTGTAGGTTGGTAGTAGTATATAAATTGCCTATTGTGAATGTAAATCATATTTACCACATTATGGTTTGGTAATGTCATGAACCATGTTTTACACCTCGCCCAGGACCACCCCGCTCCAAGCCACCTGCCGCCCCAGCCTCGCTACCAGCCACGATGGATCCACGTGCACCTAGTTCTGACCCCCGACGAGTTTCGCTTACTACTAGCGATCCTTTACTTCGTCATGCACCTAGCCTATGCGCCTGTCCCTACTTGGTAAGCGTTGAAACTAACAGCCCGCATCCCTGTCACTGCTCAACTTCCTAGTTCGGAACCCCAGAGAAATTACCAGAAGGTTCCACCATCACAAACCTTCACTGCGCAATAGCTTTCCATTTGTCTCCACTATCTTCTATCTTGTTCTAGTTGTTTTCATTGCGCAGTTGATTTGAAATCATGTTCCTAGTTCCATTGCATCGTGTAGTCATTGCGTTGCTTTTACTACTCATTGCACAATGTTTTCCTAGCTCTAGCTCGAGACTGGATCTCTATATAAAGAGTCCTTTCTCCCTCTCGTCTTGTCTTCTTTTCCTTTCCTCTTCACGCAACAACTTGTCTCTTTTTTACATCTGTACCCTACAAGTTGTTCTACAAATACATACTATTTACGCTCTTGCTCTCCGTGGCCTAGATAGCCCCTCTTGTCCTTAAAACCTTGACCTCGTCCCATGCCTTTCGCCTTGAACCCTCGCCCACAGCCCCGCAAGCCTGAGCTTCCCCTCATCGACCAGACAAACCAATACGTCCTCCGCCTACTCAGCCGGAAATACCCCTCGCTCCTCCGCGCCTCCGCTCCCCTCAGGCATACGCATCACAGTACCTTTGTCAGTACCTATAACCCCGCCAATGGGACCTGGTCATCACAATTTGTTGCGTCAACATAACTGTCTCCGCCACATCCCACCACCATGGCTGCAAGATACCCTCTTGGGTTCGCCATTGCGGATGGCACTGACCAACCCACAGCTACCCTCATCATGACCGCCTACCAGCGAGGTCGCAACTCCATTTGAAACCCAGCCCTCACCCTTGATATTCCGGAAGGGTCCACAGCAGCGCTTATGAGAGCCCTCTTCCAAAACTTTCAAAACGGAGCCTCCGACCAACGGGTCGAGGACTCTATCACTGCTGCTCAAACAGCAGCCCAGCTCAACCCACCTCCCCAGCAACCAGTGGCACGAACCTCTGCCCCTAAAATTAACTCTCCAGAAGCCTTCAACGGAGATCGAAAGAAATACAAAATTTTCGTCAACCAACTCTGACTTGTCTTTGCCTCTGACCCAGAGATGTACACCACCTATGCCTCCAGAATTGCCTACACCGCCTCCTACCTCACTGGCGGTGCTGCTGACTGGTTCAGCCCACACATCAATGAAATCTCCGGCCTCATTGATTTCAAAACTCACGCTGACCTCATGGCTGGCCTCAAAGCCGCCTTTGACGACCCTAACGGCAGAGCTACAGCAGAAAAAAAATTGATGGAACTCAAGCAAGGCTCAAAAGACTCTTCCGGCTACCACGCCACCTTTGTCACCTATGCCTCTGCATTGTCCCTCGACGATGCCACCAAGATCCCTTTCTTCCGCCGAGGACTCAACTCGGATGTCCTCACCGCCCTGGCCTATCAAGTGGACCTTCCGACCAACTTTGATGCCTTCGTTCAACGCTGCATCAAGTTGGACAACAACATGAAGACCTTGAAAAAGGCAACAACCACACACAACACCCACGCCCCTCGCACCCAGACCCCATCAACAGCCACTGGTACCCACAGTGGCCCAATGGACCTCTCTGCAGTCGAGGTCAAAGTGTCCCGAAAGCGCGGCCCATTGACCTCAGCGGATAAGGACTACCGCCGTGCCAATGGTCTTTGCCTCTACTGCGGAGCCAAGGGACACTTTGCGAGTATTTGTCCCAACAAAACCCAGAAGGTCAACTCAACCACCGAATCCTCTGCTACTGCTGCCCCTGCAGCCTCCATATTCTACAGCACCACCGAGACTGCCTCACCGGCAAAAAACTAATCGCCTCTTTGAAGACTAGAGACCCTTCAAAGAGTGCCAAGATGCAACCTGGTGTCTCTTTCCTTGAACCCTCTTGTGTTTCTTTTTCTCCGTCGTGTTCCTCTTGTTCATCTGTTATTTCTGCGAATGCTTTCTCTGTTTTGCCTGCCGTGACTCTTCCCAGCAGTGGTTATGTTATTCCTGTTGAATTAAAATCTGCTCGAAAGAACAGATTGGGACATTATCGAATCTCCACAGCTTTGCGAATTTCATCTGTTTCTCTTTCCGGTAACATCGGCTCCGAGTCACCTATGACCTTTGATGTTAAATTGAATGATTCTTCCTCAGAGACCTGCATGATAGACAGTGGAGCTTCCTCCCAGTTTATCGACCTTGACTTTGCCTTGTCCTTGAACCTGAACCTTGATCTGAAACCAAAACCGGAGGACCTCATCGTCGTTGATGGGAGACCCTCGGTTGTTGGACAGATAACTCACTCTTGCACCTTGAAACTTGCTGTTGACAAACACGAGGAAGTACTCACCTTCCAAGTAACAAAGTTAGCAGGATGGAACCTGATCCTTGGCCGCACCTGGCTTCGAAGACACAATCCAAGTATAGACTGGCAAGGAAACACCAGCACTTTTGGTGCCGGATATTGCCATGCTCACTGTCTTCCAGTATGACCGAAACCATTCTCCAGCACCCCCCCGAATCCTTCCACGCACAAAATTGCTATGATCTCACGTGCAGCTATGAGGATTGTTACCAAAAACCCAGAAGCCATGATTTGCATCATGACCACAACACCTGTTGATAAAACACCTGCCAAACCGCTTCCTGCTAAAGAATTGGTACCTACAAAATACTACGATTTCCTACCTTTGTTCTCCAAGACCGAAGCAGCCGCCCTGCCTCTACACCGATACGTGGACCACGAAATACCGCTGCTCCCCGGCTCGAAACCCCCCCTCGGACGCATGTACTCCATGTCTGACTCTGAACTTAAAGAAGTAAGGGAATGGCTCGATGAAAACCTTGCCAAAGCCTTCATCAGACCAAGCTCCTCTTTGAGCGCCTCCCCTATCCTCTTTGTCAAGAAAAGGGACGGCTCCTTAAGACTCTGTGTTGACTACAGAGCCCTCAATGACATCACTCACAAGGATCGATACCCGCTCCCACGAATTGAAGAAACCTTGAACCAGGTCCGAGGATCCAGGTATTTCACCCGCTTGGATTTCCGAGTAGCCTTCAACCTGATTTGTATCAAAGAAAGCGACGAATGGAAGACCGCTTTCCATACCCGTTATGGCCTCTTCGAATTCGTAGTCATGCCTTTCGGCCTAACCAATGCACCAGCTACCTGCCAAAGCTTTGACCACAATACCCACAGAGAATTCCTCAACGTGTTCTGTGTCGTCTACCTGGATGACATATTAATTCACTCCAAGACAAAAAAGGAACACCAAGAAGAAGTACGGAAAGTCCTTGCCAAACTATCAGAAGCTGGACTCTTTGTCAAACCTGAAAAATGCGAATTCTCCGTCTCGAAGACAACATTTCTAGGATTCGTCATCTCTGCCAATGGAATATCCATGGACCCTGAAGAATTCAAAGCTGTCCTTAAATGGGAAAACCCCAAATCTGTGAAAGACATTAAATGCTTTCTTGGATTCGCGAACTTCTACCGAAGGTTCATCGAAGGATACTCCCGCATCTGTCAACCATTCTTCAAGCTTTTGCAGAAAGAATCTGTCTTCCAATGGTCGCCAGAATGCGAGAAAGTATTCACAAAACTCAAGAACGCCTTCACCACAGCCCCAGTCCTCCGACACTTTGACCCTAACCTTGAAACCATTTTGGAAACCGATGCCTCCGACTATGTGGTCTCCGGCATTCTCTCCCAAAAGGTTCCCGATAACGGCAAAAACATTCTCTATCCTATTGCATACCTATCCGTGAAAATGTCACCTGCCGCATGCAACTACGGCATTGGTGATGAAGAACTCCTGGCAATTGTGGTGTGTTTGGACAAATGGCACATGTATTTACATGCGCTCCCCAAACCTTTTTTAATCTTTACTGACCACCACAACCTTGAATCCTTCAAGACCAAGACACTTTTGAACCGTTGACAAGCCCATTGGGCTGGGGAATTGGCACAATACTGTGAGAAGGTATACTCCGTAGGTATCGAGAGTCATGACAGAGGGGGATAGATGTGCACAAGAGGGTTGAAAGATCTTAGAGAGGAGCGGGTCACGGCGGTAGCCAGCGGAGCTAGTTATCGGTTTCAAGGTAATTGTATTCACTAAAAACCAGAACTAAATGGGGGAGCGAGCAACCTTATATATATGAGTAGGGAAGGAAGCGAGCAACAGAAATGCTCGACACAAGTCCAGCAAAAGGTCCTGGGGCATGGCGTTGACCCTGAGAAATACCAAGAGTATTGACAAAAGAAATAGGTGTGGCACACCAGTGTGAGGGTGTGTTACACCGTCTATGACAAATGAAATAAGCGAGTCACACCATAGAATGGTGTGGATCGCCACAAAAAGGTGTGGGTGCAACGACAGGTGTGGGTGATACATGTGGGAGCGTAAGCAAGGACATAGATATCCCAAACAGGAAGGTAGAAGGAGAAGTACGACGATATGAGCTGATATAGTATGAAAGCAGGATATAACAGCGAAGATCATGGTAAAAATAGAAAGACATGACGGAGATAGAATATTACAGAGGGATATGTATATCCGAGACATGTAAGAATATAACAAATGAAAAGGACTCAATTGGGGGTAAGAACAATTATTCTGACACTCTCTCTCGAACAAAACACCCAAGTAATTGAGCAAACTTAATGTGTAAGTCGTTTGGAAGACCCTTTGTTATAATATCAGCGACATTTTCCTTGGTAAAGACATAGTGGAGCTGAAATATCTTGTTGAGAAGGCATCCTCTGGTGTAGTGATAGGCTATATCGATGTGTTTGGTTTTGTGATGGTAAACTGGGTTGTTGGCGAGAGCAATACTGGCTTGATTATCGCAGTGTATATTGACAGGAATGCTGAGGTTGAATTGCTTGAAGGCGTGGGTATACCATTTGGCTTGTCGAGCTGTGGTAGAAAGTGCTATGTATTCCGCTTCGGTAGTGGAGTTGGAAATACATTGTTGTTTCTTGGAGAGCCAGGAAATCGTGCACTTACCAAGCTGAAAGACGTACGCAGTATAAGAACGACGGGTATCAAGACAATTAGCAAAAGAAGCATCCGAAAAACCTTCCAACTTAATAGAACCAGAACAAGGATATATAGGAACAGCATCACGAGTACCAGAAATATAACGAAAGACTCTCTTGACAGCAGTATAATGGATATCAGGAGGACGAGAAGAGAATTGGGAGAGGTATGAAACAACGAAAGCAAGATCAGGACGAGTACAAGTAACGAGATACATGAGAGCACCAATCATCTGTTGATAGAGATTCTGGTCAACAGGAGGTTCATCGTCTGTGGCTTTGCGAAGCTGGGCCTTTGGATCGATAGGTGTCGAAATGTAAGGGTAACGACAGGACCGAACAAAGGATCGGAGCGGGTGACCTCACGTGACGAGCCGACTAACGGACAAGCTAACGACCCGACCGACCGACACAAGCTAACTACCCGACCGACCGACCGACGGGAGTCGGCGACAAGGACGTCGGCGAAGGGCCTAACCCTACGCCGACCGAGGACGGGTATATAGCCGACGAAGCGGACTGGCCGCGGGGTCGAGATCCTTATCGAACTATCAATCAATACTTCTTACCAACGTACTCGTTACACGAAACAGAGGGAGATTGATCCATTCCGAAGCGCTGTAGTATCTGTGTGATGTAGAGAGGTTGTCCAAGAGTGATTGCGTTGTTGTGGTATTGAATTTCGATTCCAAGCATGTAGGAGAGCTTGCCTTTAACAGTGACCTTGAAGTGTGTTTGCAGGAAAGTTGTGAGTTTCTGCAGGTCAGCGGTGGAGCCAGCAAGAGCAATATCGTCGACATAGACAGCCATGATAATCTTGCATTTGGTGCTGATAAAGACACAGGGATTGAAGTGCGTGGGAATGAAGTGTTGTTCAGCAAGGACAGAGCATAGTTTTCTATACCATTGTAGCGGAGCTTGTTACAAACCGTATAGTGCCTTCCTAAGTAAAAGGACTTTGTTTTTGAGGCCGAGTCCAGGAGGAGGTGCGACCCAGATTTCTTTGTCAAGGGGACCATAAGTGAACGCTGATTTGATGTCAAGTTGAGCAGTGTCAAGGTTGTGTAGTGCTGCGAGGGCTATTAGGAGACGTAAAGAATTGTACCGCGTCATGGGTGCGAAAGTCTCACTAAAATCGATTCCGGAGATTTGTGAGAAGCCCTCAACCACTAAACGTGCCTTGTACCTCTCGATTGATCCATCTTCCAACAGTTTAACAGTGTAAACCCAGCGTGATCCAATAGCTTTCCTGCCATCTGGTAAGTCAGTAGCGTCATGAACTTCCCAAACACCTTGCAATTCAAGAGAGGATTACTCCTCTCTCATAGCGTCAATCCACTTATCGACATCTTTAGACTTCATAGCTTGGGAGTAGGTGGGAGGACCAAGTGTGACGTTGGCCTGGCCAATTTCTTCCTCAATGAATCCTGCAAAGTCCTTACCAATTTCTGCTAGAAATATCCAAGCTGTGTCTTCTCCAAAGGCTGCGTTGATTCTTGGGAAACCATAGCGCTCGATTTCCTTCTTCTTGCGTTGAGAACGCTTGAGGTTAGGACCATCGGAGCTGCCTGATGGAGGGGGAAAAGAGCGTCGAGATGTTTTGGGTGCAGAAGGTGGTGGTGGGATGTGACGAGGAGGTGTGGTAGGAGTTTCATTACGAAGCTGTTGTGCAACAGCTCTCTCTGATTCTGATAACTCTTCTTTATCGAAGTACTGTTCATATTTATCATGGTTGTGTTGTGACAATGAGGGAATATTGACAGTAGGTTTGGTTGAAGATAGTGGGAGTTCAACAGGAGGTGCAGGAAGTAGAGGCTTCATTGGTGTAGGAGAACCAAAGGCGCCTGGCATTCGCTGCGGCTTTTGTGGAGTTTGCTGAGTTTGCGGGAATATTGTATGTATTGAAGATTGATCAGGTTGAGACAAAGCTACTTGATCAGGTTCTGAAGAGTTTAACTCTGTGGGGAGATACATTTCAACGGAGGTGATGTTATCGGACGGGATAAACTTGACCTGACGGACTGTGTATACTCTTGTTTCTGATGGTATGTAAACACGGAACATGGATGGGGTTCCAGTGTAGCCAACCAATTTTCCATCAATCCCTCTTGGATTTAACTTGCTGCCAGCAGGATGTTTCTCCTTGGGAATGTGGACAATGCAAGGTGTACCAAAGGGTCGAAGATGTTTGATGGAGGGTAGGCGATTGTTGAGTACTTCAAACGGCGTCTTCCCATTAAGAGCCGAGTGAGGGAGGCAGTTGCGGATGTAGGTTGCCTATGCATAGCATTCCGCCCAAATGAATTGAGGGTAGTCCTCAAGGGTAGGTCGACACATGTTGGCAAGAGTCAGGTTGTAGCGTTCTGGAAAACCATTTGACTCTAGGGAGTATGCTGCGGTGGTTTGATGTATCATGCCTTTATTTTTGCACTAAGCAGACCATTCATTATTCACGAATTCTCCACCATTATCAGGGCGCCAATTTCTCGGATATTGTCCAGTTTTTGTATTGATCTCTTCACAGTAAGCCTTCATATGCCTTACAGCATCAGACTTGTGTTTGAGGAATGCAATCTTGGAGAATCAAGAGAAATCATTGATCATTGATAGGTAGAAGCGATGACCACCGAGCGAGGTAACAGGGAGAGGTCCAGCGAGATCTGCGTGGAGTAGTTCCCATGGTTCCTTTGTGTTATATGTGACTGGTTTGGGAGTTTGGTGTGTCGTGTTGTATTTGGCGCATAAGTGACAGTAGAATTGCGAAGGAGGTCTTGGAAGCAGGTTTCCATTGGCGAAGATGTTGGAGGCTTTGTTCCAGGAGTGAGGCGAGGAGTGACCTAGTGCTTCGTGCCAAAATTGAACAGAAGACTTGCAAGCAGTACCGAAACAAACAGCAGATTCAAACATATAAACATGAGCACCAAGTTCATTGCGTAACACAGTGGAGTGGTCCGTTTCAAGTTTAATGTCAAGAGTTTTGTTTTCTCCATGAAGGTATGCTTTTCCAATCAAATCAATCATTCTCCACGAGAATAAGTTTACTTCATTCCATTCAGGTAGATACAAAACATCAGACAGCGAGATATTCGAAACCTTTCCACCAATCCCCACAGACAGACAAACAGTTCCCTTATACTCCGAGAAGAGCACTTGACCACCACCAACAGTTATTCCCACAAGATGGGAGACTGGATTGATGAGGCAGAAAAAGTCAGCTGTGATGTGGTGAGAGGCGCCATCGAGGATCCATACCTGATATGTTGTAGCATCTTGAGCTTTGAGAGCAAAATCAAGAGCGGAAGAGGAAGAACCAGCAGAAGAAGACGAAGAAGGACTAGACATGGGACCAGAAGGCGAAGAGACGGAAGAGGCGAGAAGAGACGAAGTAGCGCTACCAATGTATCCAGAAGCGAGCCAGGAAACACCACTTGAATAAGAGGATGTAGTGGTAACTAGAGCTGTGGAAGTTGAGGGTTCTAAGGAGGAGACGGCGGCAGCAGCAACGCCCTTGCGTTGGTTCTCTTGATGTTTCTTAAGCCTGAAGCATTTGTTGTGGATATGATCCAAGAAGGGATGTCCATTTTTCTTGCACCAAGTACACTCGGTTGGAGCTGCTTGCGCAATCCTGCCAGGACGAGAGTTGTTGTTCTTGGGGCGAGGCGCAGGTGCTTGACCTTTGCCTTTGGGCTTGTTGGCGAAGAATGCCTTAGCATTATCTTCGTTGGTCTTCATGTTTCGAAGGTGGGTTTAATGGTCTTCGAATCGTTGGTAGTCCTTGGCTTGAAGGATGTTGACTGTATCGTTGAATGACTGTGGGAGCGAGTTCAAGAGGATTGCACTCTTGATGGGGTCGCTTTCGAAGAAAGGCCTGAGGGCAGTGGCGAGAGCATCAGTTCCATTGAGGGAGCGAGTGTTGGCCTGGGCCCAGGAGTTGCCAAATCGAAGGAGGTAGTCATTGATAGATTCCGAGTCAGACATTGACAGATTGAGGATATCGCGGAAGGTGTGGAAGGAAGAGGCGACATTCTGACGATCAAAAGTGTCCTGAAGAGTTTTCCAGGCATCGTAGGCAGTAGAGCAGCCGTCAATGACATACTGCTGGTCCTGTTCGATGGTGAGTTGAATTGTCATGATGGCAAGCAACTCTTTCTTCTTGTGTTGCTTAAGCAGAGCAGCATCGGTAGGAGGAACTTGTTGAGTGGCGATGAGATCGTCAAAGTCGTGAATGGCAAGAACACGTTGCATGAGCTTGGCCCAGCGAGTGTAGTTGGATTGACCTTGAAGCTTCTCCAAGCTTTCAAGTTTGAAGGGCATAGAGGAGGAGGAGCCAGTCGACATGTTGGGCTTGACGTCAGTAGTATCAGTATCAGTCATAGCAAAGATGCGGCGTAGGGTGTGAGGAGAGACGAGGTAGTTGAGACCGAATAAGCGTGCAGAGGTGAGCGCAATGAGATCTGAGATAAACCAGCTGTGCTAATTGATTAAACAATAGTAGCGGCAGCCGGGCTCATAACCTGTGAGAAGGTATACTCCGTAGGTATCGAGAGTCGAGACAAAGGGGGATAGATGTGCACAAGAGGGTTCAAAGATCTTAGAGAGGAGCGGGTCACGGCGGTAGCCAGCGGAGCAAGTTATCGGTTTCAAGGTAATCGTATTCACTAAAGAGCAGAACTAAGTGGGGGAGCGAGCGACCTTATATACATGAGTAGGGAAGGAAGCGAGCAACAGAAAAGCTCGACGCAAGTCCAGCAAAAAGTCCTGGGGCATGACGTTGACCCTGAGAAATACCAAGAGTATTGACAAAAGAAATAGGTGGGGCACACCAGCGTGAGGGTGTGTTACACCGTCTATGACAAATGAAATAAGCGAGTCACACCATAGAATGGTGTGGATCGCCACAGAAAGGTGTGGGTGCAACGACAGGTGTGGGTGATACATGTGGGAGCGTAAGCGAGAACATGGATATCCCAAACAGGAAGATAGAAGGAGAAGTGCGACGATATGAGCTGATATAGTATGAAAGCAGGATATAACAGCGAAGATCGTGGTAAAAATAGAAAGACATGACGGAGATAGAATATAACAGAGGGATATGTATATCCGAGACATGTGAGAATAGAACAAACGAAAGGGACTCAATTGGGGGTAAGAACGATTATTCTGACAGGTAGAAGAGGAAGTGCGACGATATGAGCTGATATAGTATGAAAGCAGGATATAACAGCGAAGATTGTGGTAAAAATAGAAAGACATGACGGAGATAGAATATAACAGAGGGATATGTATATCCGAGACATGTAAGAAGATAACAAACGAAAAGGACTCAATTGGGGGTAAGAACGATTATTCTGACAAATACAACTTCAGTATTGTGTTCCTCCGTGGCAACAAAAATGGGAAAGCTGACACCCTGACACGAAGGTCTGGAGACCTCCCTGAAGAGGGGGATGATCGTGCATGACCAGTGCGTGCCCTTATCCCATCATCAAAATTTTTGGATTACTCCCTCTCGGCAGCCTCAATTGGATTTAACGATGAGATCCGAACCCTACTCCCGACCGACGGTCTTGGAAAATCAATCTTGTTGGCACTCGAGAACTTTGACACCAAGCACCCAACCATTCCCCTTGGAAAATGTACCAATGAAGATGGACTTCCATACATCAATAAACTCTTATACGTCCCAGACAACGAATAACTTCAAGCTAAAGTTCTTAACTCCTGCTACGAACACCCAGCCGCAGGACACCCAGGCCGAGCCGCGACCTACAAACGCGTCTCCCGCGACTACTGGTGGCCCAAAATGCGTAAAACCATTGCATGGTACATCCAAAACTGCGACACTTGCATGAGAATCAAATCTGCTCGTCATGCGCCCTATGGCCTCCTGAAACCGTTGGAAATTCCGGTCCGACGATGGATCTCCATCTCAATGGACTTTGTCACCGGACTCCCATTATGTAACGGCTTCGACGCCGTCCTTGTTGTAGTTGACCGCCTCTCCAAAATGGCCCACTACATACCAACTACCACTGAGTGCAACTCCAAAACCGTGGCTCGGCTATTTATGGATAATATCTTCCACCTCCATGGATTACCCGATTCCGTAGTATCGGACCGAAGAACCCAGTTTACCTCCGAGTTCTCCCGCTTCCTATGCAAACTGCTTGGAATCCAACAGAAGCTTTCTACCAGCTTCCACCCCTAGACCGATAGACAGACCGAGCGCATAAACGCGATCCTTGAACAATATCTCCACGCCTACTGCAATTACCAGCAGGATAATTGGTCCGAACTCCTGACCATGGCAGAATTTGCCTATAACAACACCCTGTCTGCAACCACCGGAATCATGCCCTTCTTCGCTGTTTACGGGCAACAGCCCCGCTATGAAATCCTAGCTAACCCTGCCACCCCGCAACCAACCCCTGAAGCCCTCAAGGATTATGCTGAACGCCTTTCCCTTTTGGACCAACACCTGCAAGCCAAGATATCCTGGTCCCAAGCAACCCACACCGAATAAGCCAATCGACACCAAATCCCTCCACCTGCATACAAAGTAGGCGACGAGGTGTGGCTCCTGAGACGACACATCCACACTACAAGATCCTCGACCAAACTGGACTATAAGCGCCTGGGAAAATTTAGAATCATCCAGAAGGTTTCCAGTCACCCATATAAGCTTGAACTTCCTGCTACCATGAAGGTCCACCCAGTCTTCCACGTCTCTCTCCTCGAACTTGTTGCGCAAGACCCCCTCGACGGCCAAACTCAACCAGCACCACCCCCGATAATTGTCAACGAAGATCTAGAGTGGGAAGTCGAGGACATCCTTGACTCCAAACTTGTCCGAAGATAACTCAAATACATTGTCCGTTGGATCGGCTATGATCACCCCACCTGGCAACCCGCAAGTGACCTTGAAAATGCACCGCCCATTGTCAGGCGTTTCCACACAGCTTACCCCCAGAAACCCCAACCTGAGAACCTTCCCGCACCATGAGTGGTTCCTGGTACAACGCGATCATCATCGACGACGACCTTGAACCCATCCCAGACAGTTTGCTGAAGCTCTCCCTTAGAAGGGGGGCTACTGTCATGAACCATGTTTTACACCTCGCCCAGGACCACCCCGCACCAAGCCACCGCCGGCCCCAGCCTCGCTACCAGCCACGATGGATCCACGTGCACCTAGTTCTGACCCCCGACGAGTTTCGCTTACTACTAGCGATCCTTTACTTCGCCATGCACCTAGCCTATGCCCCTGTCCCTACTTGGTAAGCATTGAAACTGACAGCCCGCATCCCTGTCACTGCTCGACTTCCTAGTTCGGAACCCCAGAGAAACTACCAGAAGGTTCCACCATCACGAACCTTCACTGCGCAATAGCTTTCCATTTGTCTCCACTATCTTCTATCTTGTTCTAGTTGTTTCCATTGCGCGGTTGATTTGAAATCATGTTCCTAGTTCCATTGCATCGTGTAGTCATTGCGTCGCTTCGATTACTTATTGCACAATAGTTTCCGAGCTCTAGCTCGAGACTGGCTCGCTATTTAAAGAGTCCTTTCTCCCTCTAGTCTTGTCTCCTTTTCCATTCCTCTTCACGCAACAACTTGTCTCTTCTGTACACTTGTACCCTACAAGTTATTCTACAAATACATACTATTTACGCTCTTGCTCTCCGTGGCCTAGATAGCCCCTCTTGTCCTTAAAACCTTGACCTCGTCCCATGCCTTTCGCCTTGAACCCTCGCCCACAGCCCCGCAAGCCTGAGCTTCCCCTCATCGACCAGACAAACGAATACGTCCTCCGCCTACTCAGCCGGAAATACCCCTCGCTCCTCCGCGCCTCCGCTCCCCTCAGGCATACGCATCACGGTACCTTCGTCAGTACCTATAACTCTGCCAACGGGACCTGATCATCACAGGCAAGGACTTCAGTCAAAATTGAGGTACTGTCAGTCAAATGATCACAGTTCATTTGGGGCACCAATTAACTCACAATCCAAGATGGCCCAAAAGTATTAATCTGATGGTTGCAATGAACAATGCTAACATGGATCCTACATGCTGTTTGGATCCAGCGCAGCCATGAACTCACAGCTGTGTGCTTTTGACGCTGAGAACCATATTGACAATGACACCACTGTGGCCAAGTATGTACAGGGTTCAACGCAAAACTATACAACTCAAGTCCCTCTATAACTCAACAACCACAGCTCCAATGAACTCTAAAGAAGAAAAGAAGATTCAAGAGGCCATCAAGGCACTTGAGGCAGGAAAAATTCCATCTGTTGGAGTGGCTGCTTTGATCTTTGAGGTCCTTGGGGTTAGCAATACAATTGGGGCATGAGAACTGGCAGCTATTGACATAAGAGGAAAAGAAGGCTATGGAGCGATGGATTATGAAGCATTATGACCTGGGTTTACTAATTGATATCCTAATGGTTAGGGACATGGCAGCCAAACTAGTTAAAATTTGAGCTTTTGCTCAGGAAGAATGTGTAGATGAGCATTGGGTTAATAGATTTCCAATGGAATGGCCAAACTCACAGGTGGAGGTAGCTACTACCCTGAATGGCTACAGAATGTTATCTAATGATCCATTCATTATAACAGATTCTATTAATACAGTTCAAAAGACAATACAGAAATATTCCATTCCTGTTGAAAATATGTGGAAAGAGGCCGAAAGGGAAATATTATTGGGGAAGCGAAAGGGAACCAAGATGGTGTGCAAAAAGAGTAGAAGCAATTCAAGGCTTGGCATTGATGGTGATAGGGAGTTGGTAACTGTGGTGGAAAGTATAAATACTCCTAGTTCATATATATCACCTTTCAATATTTTAAGGGCAAAAGATATGTGCAAGGATAGTATGATGAGTTTAAGAAGTATCATGAGAAAGAGGTTAGATTTGTATTTTCTCCAAAGGGCTATACAGATGATGTTTTGAGTATGAACTGGCTGGTAGACCACTTTTACCCTCAAGCAATTGTTTTATTGAATCAAAAATTTTCAATTTTTCTTTAAATTCATAGACATAATTCCAACATCACATATCAATTTAACCTATTGTATGGATAACAACATTCTTGCCTCATGCATTCCTTTTCATTCCATGCATTTGCTTCAACCTTTGAATGTTGGACTGTTTAGTCTTCTTTAATCAGTATATATCCATTTGGTTAATAAATACAGTAGGAAAATCTTTAATATAATGAGGAAGGGAAACGTTTGGCTACTGCTTAGGGAGTCAAGAGTGAGAGCCTTCACCAAGAAAAACATTTTAATGGGTTGGAAGGCCAGTGGTATGTGGCCATGCTATTACGGAAAACCAATGTCAAAAATCCAACATCCTGATGCTCATAAATATTTAACACAACAAACAATTCATGCTAGGTACAGCAATAGTATTTGTCCTAAATCATCAAAGCACTTTACGGGGTATCAGTTGAATTCATGCAGCACCTCCCCAATACCACACAATTTAAAATTCAGAAAGATTTCCGAAAACTCACCTCTTTAGTATTGAGAGCCATAACTGAAATACAAATTAAACGAATTGAGGACGAGAGGCTCAAACAAAAATCACAGCCACTTAACACCAAGAATAGACACATTTTTAGGAAGTATAAAGTTGTTACTAGTGCTATGGTTCTCCAACTGCAAGATGAAGCTGAAAAAATAGGTGAAAAAGCGAATATCAAAGCCCAAAAACTGAAGTTGAGAGACCAATAAAATTGTCAAGTGCAGGCTAAGTAAAGGGAGGCACTTCAAAGAGTACTGAACAACCTCCAATAGTTTTTAAAGGTACAAAGGATGAGTTGAAGTCCAACAATTTTGCAGAGGTTCTTGATAAAGATGAGGAGTCTGAGGGAGATATGTATATTTCACCACAAGTTACTCCCTTCAAATACTAGCTCCTTGCATGTCTGAGAGCACCATTTAAAACAACTAGAGCCAGTTTGTTGAGATTAGGGACCTCTGATCTTCAAAACTCATGCAGTCATTATTTTTGATATTATATTTCCATGATTGATATATCCCCTCAAATTGAAGAATAAATTTTTCAGATATTATATGACTGGCTTAAAAGATAGTTTCTACTATGTTCCACACTACTTCAATTTCATTTTCACGGATTTAGCTTTGGAATTAAAAGAGTTACGGACCATTGATCCTCCAAAATTGTTTTTCAAATAGTACGACAAATCCCTATGATACGCCACACTTGTGTCAGCTATATTATGTTCATTGTCATTTTTTTGTTTTATTTATTTGGCTGTTATTTGAAGTGAAAATTCCAACGGCTTTAAAAGTTTTGGATGTATGGAACCATTGAACTTTTGAGGTTGGGCATAATCATTCTCAACAATAGCATCAGCATTTTTAAGGCTATAATTATTCCCAGTCCATTGAGGTAGACACTTTGTAGTCGAAAGGCATTGGATGAAAATCCAAATCAGTTTATTGCTTTTGATTTTGTAATGTCTTGCATTGTAATAACTTCATGTATTTGACTGATGGAAGTCTCAACAACACTTTCTTTCATTGCTGCTTAATAATTGCCATTGGATTGTTGTCTAGTAGGGCTTTCTGCAAAAGAAAACTTCCAATAGCATTTTTCTCTTTAAACTAGCTTAACTTGGTTGATTCATTATAAGTGCTACAATTGGTATTTCATGATGCCACTCTTCTGTATTTTTATCATATATGCAATGTCTTGACTTAATTTTCATAGCACCATTTGCCTGCCCAATAGAGCATAGCGATTGATAATATTAGGTATGGCTATAACTAATTCCAATCTTTTGAACCTCTGGTGGTAATGGTACTACTCCTTTGCAATCAACTTTGGTACAATATCAAACAATCTTTGCAGGCCCCATTAAACTTCTTCATTCCCAAAATCAAAGACATACCTTTTGTGTAGTCATGTTGTATGATGTACAGAGCAAATTAAATTCATCAAAATTATTTTTTATATGCAATATTGATTTGAAAACTTCATAAGAAGTTGATTGCATGTCTACTGGATCAATTACAATTTGTTCCAGTATACTATATAATGCATTCAGTTGTAAGGATGTATTGCTTATTCTTAGACAGGAATTGACACAAGTAATTTCATGTTGAAATAATACAAAGACATCCAAATTACAAATTTAATAATAGTTCTCTTTTATTATAGCAAATGTTTTTTGATATCCTAACTGTTGGATAGCATAAAAGCATTCTACAATTCAGTCATAAACTTGTGGTGCCACAATGGCCTCTTTGTAGTTGAATTTATATTTGACCTTTCCAAAATAAATTCAATCTTGGATACAAGAACATCAGGGGAAATAATTTTGCAGTTCTGGAGATTTGGAGATGTCTCACTTGGTCTGTATGAAAAATGGGACACTTTTGGATCCTAGAACCAACTTTGAAAATTAAAGAAAAATTATGTTTACCATATCCATACTCTAAATTTATCAAAATTTAAAAAAGTTCAAAAAAGTTTGTATGGAAAAAAACTCCAGATCTCCAGATCATAACTCATGCTCAGAAGCACCAGATCTTCAAATCTGGGTAATTATTTTCCATAGATGAAACAAGTGATCCAACTGACTTTTCTTTTCACAAACTTTATTCATATGCAATTAATATAATTGCTGCTGGCTTGGAGTAGTGGAAGATGATCTGCTGTTGTTATCTTTGGTCTTTGTCAAGTGAACATCAAGTGTCATTTCAGCCTCCTTGTTGTGGATCTTCCAACCATTTTTTGAATGCAAGTCGTGTGTTAGTTGAATAAATGATTTTTAATTTTTGATGGATTCAATGGTGGAAGTAAATGATATCCTAGATTAAGTATGGAACCTATATTACACTAATACTGCCTGTTGATTGTTATGAATAAGATATTGTATTCTTCTAGGTCTGGAAGACGCTTTTCATCCATTATTAAGCATATATTGTTCCATTACATCAATAGTAGGATGATGTATTTATAATCAACCATGACTTACATGATATATTCTCTATCATTTCATATATGATTTGCAGTATTGATAACTGTGAATTACTGAAATGAATACAATATTAGTATTTCAGCTTTTAATTAATATCTTAGATCTTGTCATCAATATGCTTAACATTACCAGAGACTTATTGCAATTATTAATCAATGGATAAATTACTAAATGTGGTATAGTATTGCTAGAGCATTTGCAAGAATTACTAAACCATTCAGCAATCATACTAGATTGGCCTATGTACATTTTCTTGATAATTTGTTTGAACCACTAATCAATGGTCCTGTGCATCCACCCACCCAGCAATCTTGCTCAATCATTCGAAATATTAACCAATGTTAGTTCTTGCTACATTGTTCACAACAGGTACACCTTCAACCTGGGGAATTACGTGATCAGCTGGAATTGAATGAAAATAGGACGGTTCTTTGATTCAACCTCAAAAGCCATTCTTGAAAACCATTATACATCGTCCATCACATATTCAACTCCAATACCGTCCTGTTTCTCATGGATTATGAGGTGAAGAAGATCGGTATCGGACTCGTTTTTAGCCAACCAGCAATTTTTGCAACCGAAATCCCTCCTCTGGTCCATTTCGACGCTATACCATTGAAGCAAATTTTAAAGTGTCGACATCATTTTCCTTTTCCTCTTTCATGCAGTGATCGGGAGTGACAGTATTCTCAAGATCAAAAGCGACAATGCAAATAGTAAGCCTCTAGGCTTTTGTTTTCATTGGAAACCAAGTAAAGGGAGCATGAAGCAGGGTGATATCCAATGATCATTGTTCCGTTTTGAGGGTTTAGCATAACCATTGCCAATCACTTTCCGAGCCCCTTGGTTATTGCAGAATAACTCTACTGGTTCAATCACAAGGCCCTATTCCAGTGTGTTTCGATATTTCAATCCCAACAGTTCATCACATTGCCCAGCCACGTCGCTGCCATGTTGCTTGACGGCTTGCTTGCTCCTCTGCAAGCAAATGGGTTTATATTGATCTGTAAATACTGACGTTTGGGCTTTCCAGCTGACCCAAGCGATTCCCAAAAACAGCATACTTTGTGGGGGTCTAGAGAGATTATGTAAACCCCCATCGCAACCTCCCGAACATATATCTTGCTTTCATCATATGAGTGAGCAATGCGCTCCCCGCCAGCAAGGCCAAGCTTTGGAATTCTTCATTGAAAAGACCAAAATCTTGTAGGGCGATACTGAGCTTGTTCCAGCAGTGGCTCTCCCATTTGCTGTCAGGGCGAACGTGCTACTTGGGTTTCTAGAGGTAGTTGACAAGAGGGGTGAGTATTGCTACAGCTGAGCTGGAATGGAATGCCATGGCGTCCTCACTATTCCATCAACACAGTCTCCTGCGGCCTAAATCCATGGCCCCCCCTGTATATTGTGGGCTTAAGCGAGATGCAGCATCATTTGTAACTTGCGTGTACTTTCAACGTTCGGCAAAATGAATGACCCTTTCCCTGACGGGTGAGGGAAATTTGCTCTACAAGAAAAAACGGAAAACACAAAGATGGGAGTTTTCGTGACCAACGATTGTCCCTCTGAAAGGCGTTCCCTATCAAATGCCACATCATGCGGCCTTCGACTGTGCTCAACCTAAGACTGTGGGGGAGAAATCGCTCTTGTAAGAGGGAGTCCTGGTGTGCTTTTGCTGTTGTTTTTGCGGAACTTGAACCTTTCAAGAGAGTTGAGATTGATGATGCTCGTTGGACGTTCATATGTCCCCCCTCCAAGTACCAGATTGAGATTTAGGATGACTTTTGATGTACTTACGTGACCCATGTACTGCAGTTTTGCCATCTTTTGGATTGGGATAAACGATATATGCACATTCTGCCCCCACGGTAAATACACACCAGTGGCTAGAGAAACCCACCTCAGTTATTCTAATCTTCTACCCCGATTTAGTCTTTGTTGCCATCACCCCACGAGCTTGGATGGTGACAAGTTGTTCAGTTACTGCAAAATGTGCATGTGATGGCAGTCATGGCATCAAATCACTACCTCACCTACATGGAGGTATGTAGTTTAGAAATGACTAAAAGTAAAAACACCTATTTCCATGAAAATGAACGGGGGGGGCTTGTTGAGATTCGATACATACCAGGTATTCATATAGGATGATGAAATGCCAACAGATCCATGTCTTGTCTTGTGCACAAAAATGGCCACGATCGATTACAATCCTTCTTGCGCCTGCTCAATTCATTGCTTGCACAACAATCCCAGCCGTGATACCGTTGATGTTGTTGTTTGTAAGAGCGATAACACAAGTGTACAACTTTGCACTCAGCAACCATTTCAGAAACTTAATTTCTGAAGAGCCTCCCACCAGGTCATTATGTAATAAGCCATAACTGCGCCTTGGAATATGCAACCGATATCGATGATTTATTTCTGAATTATTGCCCCCCCCCCCCCCCCCACACATACACACACACAGGTTGCACTCGAATATTGATATTGAACACCGGGGTTTTTTTCTTTTTTTCTTTTTTTTTTTTTTTTTGTGAACCAATAATATTTTAACCTATCTCTTTTCTCTCCCACCTCATCACATGGGCTTGGTTCACAATATCGCATTATCAAAGTATTTTTGCTTATGTAGCGACTATCGGCCATGGTGGCTCCATCAACCCTGAGGCCGTTGCCACCTCGGCGCCATGCCAGCAACTCGGGAAGGCCTCTCTCGATACAGTGACAAGTTTGAGCTTTTGCAGATGTGTGGGAACGATCTAGTCTTCTTGCCATTCACCCCGTGCTGGAGAATTGTTAGCTGCAAGGAATGGCAAGGAAAAAGAAAAACACATTGGAATTGGGAAATTTCGAGGAGTCCAATTCTCTGCCTCCCCACAAAGCAGCGAAAGGATTCCTGGTGGCCCCACACAACATTATCACCTGACAATCGGTACTCACCGGTCTTTGGCGAGATCTACAATACATCAACATCACTATTGTGTATGCAACTGAAAGAAAACCGCGCACAGGAGTTTAGGCGGATGAGTCGTCGTTTCCATCAAGGGCAGGGCATGCTTCACGGGAGACTGCACATATATAACGGTGCCATCCCACAGTTCTGGAAATGCTTGAGCTGAGGCTTTTGTCGTGTTCGCCCCGCTAGACTGCCGGAGAAATCGGCAATCTGGTGGACTCTGGTGATGGTGGCTCGCGGTCAAGGACTCTTTTCGTAAAGGGTGAAGAGGAAGGTCTCATGGTTCCAGATTGGCGTGGAAAATCATGTGGAGCTCGGGTTGGTGCAACACACTCGGGTGACATGGTGCCCAAGATGCCCAACAAGCAATTCTTCATGGCGTTAGGGTTGCAGGAGTCAAGTATAGTGCCATGGTATGTGGGACAGTTGAACTTGTCGCTTCAGCTGCCCACGGTCCCGAGTTGACGCTGTATATCATGATGATGCAACCGCACGGTGGACCTCAACAGGAATGTGGAATGGTACTATGGCGATGTAGAGAGAATATCCATCGGAGTGCGAGCGTCAGCAATCCGGGGGGACACTGCAGCATCCCATGTTGCGTCATACGGGCCGGAATCGGTGGTTTACGCGAGCAATGACGAGCGTCCCTTTCAGCCGGGGCATTCGCGCGAGGACGACGCCCCCACCGAGGCCGCAGAGGGCAGCTGCCTCCGGCACGGGTCACCTCGCACGTCGGGTGCTGGTGCCTGCGGCAAAGGGCCATCGCGGGGCGCCCCCCCACAGAGTTCTGTCTCGGCCTCGCTCAGCCGACCAAATGCCTGATGTGCGGCCCGCGGATAGCCTCTTCGCTGCGTCGTGCGGTGGTGCCGGGCAAGGCAGCGGCAGCCGAGATGGGCGTGGCCTTGGTGTTGCCGCATCGGTGCACCGTCTCGGCGGCCCGTCGTGATTTCCGACATCGGTCATGACTGGGAGCTGGGGGCGAACGTCCCGGTGATCTTGGCCTGGTTGTGCAGCGCCGCTCTCCTCCTCCGGGTGCATCCGTCACTGCAACGCAGCCCCTCGGAACAATCTGGGAGCACGAGGCGCACGCCATGCGCGGAGCCGCGGCTTCCATTGGCCATGGCGCAATTCTCGGCTATTTGCACGCCACTGGGACGGGTTTCCTTTTGTGTGCGTTGTTGGTCGGTGACGTTGGTGGTCCATGACGTTGTGCCGCAAGTGCTTCTTGTTGCCCCGTGATGAAACCCGGTCCAGCTCTGAACGCATACAACAGGGGTGTGACGTAGTGCCTGGATGGTATGTCAAATCACGATACAAGTTCCTGCTCTCCCCGCTCGCCATCACCCATTGACGTTCTACTCGTTTCCATCATCAGCCCCTTAACCCCATTGGCGCTTGCCGTCTTTTTCTGATGTTTCTGTTTTTTTCTCCGTCCCCCACGAACCGATTTGTGCTCTGTCGGCACAAATGGTATACTTACGACTGGCCAGGATAATAGCTTCGTACCCCCATTCATTGCCAACAGAGAGCAATGTTGAAATCGCAGCCCTTAGGGATCTTCCGGCCCATCTACAGGTACCTGGCACATCTCCCGTGTCTCCCCTATATTAACTTGCACTATGCGCACTTTGTCTGCGCAAAAAAACATTCCCCAGATCTGGAGCATCCAGTGCTCCTCCTAAGCCTGAATAATGTCGGGACCTAGGCATCGTTTGCCATAAAAAAAAAGAAAAAAGAAACAGGAATTTATTTTCCAAAAGTGCTCGTCAGTCACAGAATGCAATATACAAAGAGGGGAAAATTGTCCCTGGATTTCTGGAAATAAAATCCAGCTGCCTCATCTTCGAGGCACGTTTATGCCCAAGAGGGCATGTGAGATATATTCACATTTTCCCAAATCATACCAGATCACCTAAAGATGGGAAAATTTGGTTTTGAGGTGATAGTTGCGTACCCAGCCAACAATTTTACACCAAAGCTACGCACTACCCTCAACAACAATAATCCTCATTCCAGCTACAATGGACTGACTACAATTGCACCTTTCTCGATCCTCAATTGCAGAAGATCTAATAACAACAGCTCTCTAACAGAAAACTTTTTTTGGGCGTGGCGCCGTAGGACACCACCTCCCCATCCCATTGCCGCCGGAGATTTCTCAACCAGCCAGTAAACGCCATTGATCGCCACGGCGGATTTCCTCAGCTCAAGCACAATATACCGGGACTCAAACCCCCTGCCGGCTCCAACGATATGCCGTGCGCACTGAGGTACAAGTCTTTCTGTTATAAATAGCTAGGGTGTTTCAACCATGGTCCCTAGGCCGTCGGTAAGGAGCTCAGTGTACACATCAGTTGACTTGTAAGTTTTGCACCAGCCACAAAATGAGGAATATCCCGAATTAGAGCCTCGTTGTGTGCGTGTTCATGGTGCATGCCTGTTTGAATCGTTTTGACTGAGCAAAGGAAGGGAGAGATTGGCCACAGCGTAGAAGGCCCTGGAAACAATGTCGAGCAATGCTACCCACGGCGCAGTCACAAGTAGGCGCGCCAATGTTACATGGCCGGGGGGGCGGATATATCCTACGCCATGATATTTCAAATCGAGACGTTTTACCAGTCAAATGATAATATGTCCTGCAAGTTCCAACAAGACGAACAACACATCTTGACTTTTCGTCCGAAAAGGGCCCATTCACAAAAAAAAAAAAAAAAAAGCGGAAGCCCTTTTCCTCTGAAAAAAAAAAACCTGATGTCACTGAATAATCAACATTCTCGATTCACAAGGGCCCCCCCCCCCCCCCTGACCAAAGGTTGAGAGTTGTGTGAAGCTATTGATGAAACCCAATTCCTTGACCAGTGATAGTATAGAGGCAATGAGATATGGCAATGCTATGCAGGTCTCCAAAATCAATTTAACCAAAAAAGAATCATCAACGGCCAGATTGATGATTGGCGCCACCAAAAATAGCGAGAGACTTCTGCGGATTTTTTTTTTTTTTTTTTTTTTTTTTACTTTGCAATTCTCTTCCCTCCCCCCCCCCTAGCGTGTGAGGAGGTCTCATGAATTGGAAGTTAATTTATGTTTGCGAAATGTTTTCAAGGAATGGAGAGGGGTTCGTTCAATGAAGAGAAAAGTGTAGTTGTGTCATGTTGCATTACCGTGCAATGCACGACAAGAAAATGTTGCACAGTTGCAATATCAGAATAGCAGAATGGTGCGTTCCCACTTTCTCAATAATAGCCCACATCACTAATCCGTGATGCTTCGCAAGTAGTGAAGACGAGGCAAAAATGCAAGACTAGATCAATAAAGTGGATTCTAGTGCATAACTTATGGTAGCATGGCGATGATGGCGCCAGTTGGACGAGTTTACTGCTGCAGCTTCTGCACCTTATATTCATCTCGAGCGTTCACGATGTCCCTGGTCGTCAAACATACCAGCAACTGGAAAACGTGATTTGGACTATACAGTAGATTAATACCCTACAATGCTATTCTCGTTTGGTAGCGGGGTACAAGTTGACATTGGATGTAATTACTGATTGGGTACCCAATTCTGCAAAATCTGCAAACAAACAAAATTGATGTTGGATTCCTGGCCTGGAAGGGGTGGTGGATGTGCCAGCCAAATGATACTCCAGTGGCCAGGCATCTCGTGTCATGTGCAAGCAACCAACAATGTCGTGCCTTGTGTGTGTTGTTTCGGTATTGCTGCTTGAAATATCTGCCTTCATGCCTGAATCCTGACTTGCGCACCCACACTACCCGGCCGTGGCCTTCCTTTCAGACCACACACCACACACCTACAGGCACACACAGACATTCAATGACCTACCATAAATATTTTTGCTAGCTACACAGGGATGAACGGGGGCCTAAGATGCTGTCCGCAGCACGCCTGCAATTATGCTTCCCAAAGCTCTGGCTTGCATGCCGCTCGAGTTCCGCAGAACAGGCACAACTAAGGCTATCACCATGGAGGGTGTTGACACCCCTTGCCGTTCTGCACAACCCGTCACTTCAGGAAAACGATGTCGCCTCATCCCTACTTGGTGAACATCATTCCTTCAGGCGGAACCACACTTGGCTTTTACATATACATATTGCCTCCGAAATTACAACAACAAGAACAACAACAACAACAACTTCACCAACCAATCGCAGCTCACATCAATCTGTCCACCAACACGCACACAGCCACCACTCCCAGCCAGTGCCTGTACACCCATCACCACCTTACCTTATCCGCACCTGTCCAGGAGAATAGGACAGGCGTGTCGCTGTGGCGGCAAGTCTAGCTTTGGCGAAGCAGGCCGGGCCAGGTATAATGCACACGATTTGCAATGTTGCGCTTGGCCATGACCTCATCTCGCACCCAACTTGAGTGCATGCTCCTGAATTCTCCGCATTTACAACAGCGCTCTGATCGACCATCATCAGGAAGCATATACATCCACCCAAGTACTCACTTCGTGGCTGCGCCGCACCCCTATGGGTTCGTGTATCTCTCCCTCCAATGCCCCGCTCTTTCACAATCTCACATGGGGAATTGCCATATTCCACGATATCAGGGTGCAGGTATTGGGTTTGAGAGAATCAACAACCTGGATTACCCACAATGTTTGGTATGTGGTATGCATCTGGCGCGAGCAAGAAGCATGGCCTGATTGGGGTGGTGCAGATGGCAGAAGTCGCATCACAGACAGACATCTATCTGAACATCAACCCCCCTTAAATGATCAAATCCATTGGATGAAGATGATAAAAAACTCGCAGGTTGTGAAGGACATGGGATGTATAAGAAGTCTGTACGATGGTTATTATGAAGAGTCATGGGTGAATGAATATGTGGAATTTTAAAATAACACCATAATATAATAAAATCATTCATTGCATTACTGCCAACCAACTCTTGGAACTGTTTTTCCGAATCCTGTACCTCCAAGGTCCTAGGTTTGGATTTGAATGGCTTCTCAAAAGTGTTATCTTTAGAGGGGTCCAAGATTTCGATTTTTGAAAAAACCACCGTTTTTGACCCAAGAAGTTTCGACGCTAGTTTTAGTCCATTCTCTAGCCGCCAGTGTTCCAAGGAGAGAAAAAAAAAAAAAAAAAACCAAATTGGTGGTCTGGGATAAAAAGATGGCTTGGGAATTGGTTCCATGCATTATACCAGCGACGGTTTCCCAGTGATGTTTTGAGGGGGATTGGAATGGGATAATCCAACATGGAATTGTACTTGGCAAGGAAGGGGACCTAACACTTGCCCTGGCCCCAATCTTCCCCTCCCGCGTTCAGCAGCCATTCCGCCTTCTTTCCTGCCACACTCTAGTAGTCCCGACTTCAAACATCAGCTCAACTCACGTTACAATAGCTCTCGCACAAGAGACAGGAAATGCAAATCAAAAAATTCCCAACAATCTTCCTCCCATTGCCCAACATCATTATTTGAGGACAAAAAGCGTTTTAATTGATTTAGGTCCAAACATTTTGGTGCAACATATTGAATCTCCAAAGAAAACAAATTTTTGCAGGGATATGTTGTTATAACCGCATGCTGGATGGAAGTTGAGGATAAGCTACTAAATTCATGCTGGGCCGCGGAGCGCGGTTCAACGATCGTTGACATTTCGCTGCAAAATCAGGTCATATAGATGTGGTGGCTGGTGGAGTGGGCGATCAACATTAACTTTTAGGTAGAATGCCCCCCCGTTCCCTGGCCTTGGGAGGAGTCGGATTGAATTGAGGAAGAGCTCAATGATTTGTGGGGCCGATAGTAGGTGACAAAAGAATTGTTTGCTGCTTTACTCTATTAACCCAATTTACTTATGGAAAATATACAAATATATCCTCCCCAATATTTTTTATGCTTTTTTTTATTTGTTTTATTTTTTTATTTTTTTTTGGTTTTTGTGGTTTTTTTTTTTTTTTCAATCACAAAAAACGGTGGAGTTTTTTCCCAATCGGGCTGGCTGATTAATGGTTAAGTTTCTTGGGAGGCAAGTTCAGCACATTGTTGACTAACATATATTCTGCAACATTGCCTAAAAACTCTCTCCTCCTGGTCTCCAAAATCATTTGATCCTGTCATGACAGCCGGGATTGAGTAATCTGGGAATAGCTCCGGTGATTTGGAGTTGTGCCATGGGCCCAGCAGGCGTAATGAATCCCAAAATGTGTCCACATGCCTGATACTTATCCCAACCCTACTAACGCCCTACGGATGCCCCAGCAAAGGTGGGAGGTACCTGTGAACGAACAAGAACGAGGCAAAATAAACGTAGACCTTAATGTCAGCAGCACCTTACATTGCCATTCCACCCTCAACTATCTCACTTGTTGGAGAGACTGGTAATGCAAATGCGCGGGACATTGTACTAGGGGGAATAATTTAGCATGGAAACCACAACTGCGCGGGCAGTAATTAGGAGCATGGTCTCACTGATGGGGATGTTTGGACATTGTGGTGAGGGCCGCTGGTAACCTGAAACGAACCATGATCCAGGAAGGCCGCCAAAGAGTGCCTAAAATCATGGCGGGGTGGCGGCGCATTTGGAGATGACAATGCCAACAGGGGTTCAAGAGAATATTCACGCAGCTGTCAATACTTTTACTATTGTCTCTACTGGTTTATTCTTTGATTTCATCTAATATTCGCTCTGGTATCTTTTCTGTTCTATAATCTACTCATATTAGTATTCTCTTTTACCTCTCATGCTACGATCAGCTCCTCTTGTACTTCTTCTATATTCTACAAGATTATCTGTCTCGTACTTATGTTACACTAATGTCTATCACTTCCGAATACCATTAGCGTTGTTTTCATTTACATTCTAGCTTATAGTATCGTTGCAACACACTATGTTTCACTGATACACCCTTCTCCTTCCCATGTATTTTTATGTTTCGGTTTTCAGGGTCCACGCTACTCCCCAGACTTTCTGTCAGGACTTGCGTTGAGCTATGTTTCGTTTGCTCGCTCATTCCCACTCATGTATATAAGGACTGCTTGCTCCCCTTCTCTTAGCTCTTTGAGTGAATACAAATACCTTGATACCTCTGACTTGCTCGGTTAGCTGTCGCTGTAACCCGCGTTACTCTGAGATCCATTTTTTCTATTGTGCATCTACTATGCCTATCTGTTTTAACATTCAATACTATTTCAGCGTACTCTCTCACACGTCATAAGACCGGTTGCTGCTACTATTGTTCAATCAATTAGTACTGCTGGTTTATATCTCAATCTCTTTGCCCTCACCTCTGTAAGCTTATTCAATTAAATACTTATCTCTCCTCATCCCTTTCTTTCATCTTCATCATGTCATCATCCTCTTCACCTGCTTCTGCTGCCGCTGCTTAGGTCGCCATCTCTCGCTTACTGTTACGGTTATTGCGTTCCAGATCACATACTTACCGTTGCACCAAAAGGTGGATCAACCGACATGTTGTCGGTTGGCTGGAATAGCATATAAAGGTGTTCTACGGCCACTTGTCACTCGCGCAGTCCTTCTTATCAACCCCGCCGCAGCCCCAGTTGCTGCAACACCGGTAGGATTGTCTTGCTAGCGACGGCAGTGTCACGTGTTCCCTGCACTCGCAGGACTCTGTGACACTTACCAGTAAAACTCGAAAGCATTGAGAAACTCAAGGGCCAATCAAATTACACTCTTTGGACAACACAAATACTCCGCATTCTGTCAATTTACGATTACAATGACATGGGTACAGTCAAGCAAGAAATATCTACTAACCCTGCGACTCGAAAAAAAAACCACGAAGAGGAAATGTCCGCCATCATCATGATGCAAGTTACTATCAAACAGGAACAACAATATGTCATCAAAGAATGCACAACTACCTACGACGCCTGGACCACTCTCTACAACACTTTCAATCCTCAAAATGTCTCTTTATCTTTCCAAACCTTCACTTATATCTTCAATCAACAAATGTCCAAAACTGAATCTATGATAGACTATCTTCTTCGCTTTGGCAACGCCTGGTCACAGGCACACTTTTGTGCTCCGTCTGCTATAGACCCACTTGCACAAGCCATCAGACCAATGCTTGCCAGCGATCTAATTTAGAGTGCAATACTCTTCAACTTTCTCCCAGATTTGTACAACGACACTGTCAATATTGTGCAATCCAAAGAAAGTTAAACTTTTGAAGATCACCAGACACATCTACAAAACCTCAAGACTGCCGACGGGAAGGGGAAAGCATTATTCAACAAGCCAAGAGGAAAAGGTCAAGCACTTGCGCCCAGCAAACAAGCTCCTTGATCTCGTCCTGGATAATCAACCTCCACTTCCAATCTTGAATGCACCTGGTGTGAGGCGAAGGATCACTTATTCAAGGGACACCTTCACAACACCTGCTTCAAGCTTGAAAAAGACCAAGAAGATAAGAAGTAAGGAGTCGCTGCTGTTGCCACAGAACCTACTTCCACTGCTCTCAATTTGACACCATCATCATCTTTAGGTGGTGTCACTTGGGTTGCCAATGGTCTGTCACTTGGTCCTGCATCTTCTTCTCCGTCTTCTTCTTCAATTTCTAGTTATTTCAATCTTTAGTCTTCTGGTAATAGTACTGTTCCTACTGCTTCTACTCATATCACTTTGGATTCTCATGCATCTTCTCTTTTGGTTTCAGATATCGGCGCTTCTTCTATCATGGGTTCTGCTTTCAAAGGTAAAAATGTTACTACATGTTAGGTATGGATTCTCGACGCTGGAGCATCTCATCACATCACAGGGGACTTTTTCTGTGTAAGGATAAAAGATTATTGTACAAATAACTTCTATCCATATACAGGAACATTGGCATTAAAGAATAATACAATAGGTATTCTCAAGGACAAAGGAATTATTTGACAAACAAATGTATTAACCAATCATGTAATCAAAGTAAGCCAGGTTAACTAGCTTACACAAAAATGAAAAGCACCTGAACGAGATGACATCATGCTTTGAAATCAAGGATGACATCATACTTGGAAATCAGGATGGAAGATACTGGAATGCTTTGAAATCAAATGCTTTGAAATCAAATACTTTGAAATCATATAAAACACTTTAGAATAGTTTAGAATAGTTTTCACAAATGCTCTATGACATCATGGAAGGCCTGGCACTTTGTATAAAAGAAGCGCAATTCCCCGTTCAATTGGGAGTGCAAGCAAGTTACAAGCAAGACACAGAGTACAACAGTTACTACTTATTCTTCAAATACAATTCACAAGTGACCTTGATGCTTCCTACCCCTTGAGGACTCATCATCATTATAGTAATACCAAACATACTCTTCTTCTACTTCTTTACAATAATAATTTGACTTAGGGTTATTATTTATAGACATAGAACTCATACAGATAATAGGACTGATTACTAAGCACCTATAGCCCAGAGCTATGCATGGTTAGTTTCTCTATTACTGTACCCTAACTTTACATTCTGCCTCACCAATCCAGTCTCTTATCGTATGGGAATAGAGGTTGGTGCTGGTGACATACTCTACTCGTAGTATAAGGGAACTGTCTGTCTGTCTGTTTTGGTTGCTGGGAGGGTTTTGAATTTCACCCTCTCTAATGTATTAAATATACCTGGTTGGAATGATGTGAATATGTTTTATTGCAGAAAGATGGTTCAGATTTGTAATGCATATTTTCATGGAGAAAACAAAGCTCTTCAAATAAAACTCAAGAGCGATGAGTCCAGAATTTTACCAGCTGATCTTGGTCTACATGTTTACTGTTTTGAATCTGCAGTTGGTTTTGGTACTGCTTACAACTCTTATGTCCGATTCTGGCATAAAGCGCTTGGCCACTCAACTGCTAGGTTTTGAACAAACGCCTCCTCGATCTTTGCTGACGGTTCGCTACTACCCACACCCCCATACAACTTCTTCCTTCAATAATGCGCCAAATCCACCTCTCAACATTCCAAACCTTTTCCAATAGGTCACACATCTGAAGAACCATTAGACTTGGTCTTTGTCGACTTAGCTGGTCCATTTTCAGATTAATTGCTCGGTGGCTCACAATACACCGTGCCAATGCTTGATGACCTAACATGATAGGCAGAAATTGCATTCCTCAAAGAAAAGTCTATGGCGACAAAGCACTTCAACGCCTTCCATGAACTGATTTACAATGAAACTGGTTGTTATTCTTGGGCATTCCGCACTGACAATGGTGGTGAGTTCATAAATTCTGTCTGGCATGCTTACTACGAATTGAAAGGCATCACCCACCAGACCACCGCAGCATACTCGTCTGAGTCCAATAGTGTTATTGAGAGGTTCAACCAAACTCTTGCATCGATATGTTGTCCTGTATTCAAAGATCACCCTCCAGGCATATGGAGCCAAGACTTCAATTAGGCTGTCTACCCCCGCAATCGCCTTCCTCATGTTGCATTGAATGGGAAATCGCTGTTTGAACTCCTCAATACACGCCTACCAACCATCAAGCGTCTTCGCCCTTTCGGTACTCTATGCATTGTACATATTCCCAAGGACAAACCTCATGCTGGTAGCAAGCTGGAAGCCAAAGGAATTGATGGATTACTAGTCAGATACACAGGAACCCCATCAATGTTCCGTGTTTACTTACCATCGCTGAAAAAGCTCTATACATTCTGTTAGGTCAAATTTATTCTGTCAAATGAAACTACCTCCATTGAAATTTACCTCCCCATAGAGTTAACCTCCCCAGAACCTGATCAAGCTGCTATGTGGACAACTAATAAATCACCAACATAAATTCCAGTACCATGACCCAACACTCCACCAAAGCCACACCGCATGCCTGGTTCATTTGGATCACCTACTCCAATGAAACCAGCTAGCCCTCTTTCTTCAGCAACGTCTTGTTCAATCCCTATTGTCAATCTACCTCTTGTGCATCAATTCAGCAAAGGAGACTACAAGACATTTAATGATTCAGACGAGTTATCAGATTTAGAGAGTGCTGCTTCACAGCAATGCCATTCAGAACGCCCATCTACACCGCTTTCCCGTACTCATGCACCACATGCCTCTGCACCACGCTTCATTGGGCAATCATCACCTCCTATCACTTCTGTTTATGAGGACTTCTACAAGAGGCAATCAAATAGGAATGTTGGGAGACCTGATCGATACGGGTTCCCCAATGTCAATCTGGCCATGGGAAAAGCTGAGAGACAAGCGCTTTTAGCAGATGTTGGGAGTGAGCTGACTCAACAGCTAGAGGAACTACTGGGACAGGCCAACGTAACACTTGGTGCATCCACGTACTCTGAAGCCAAGAAGTCAGAAGATGTGAATGACTGGATAGATGCGATATGTAAGAAATCATCTTTCTTGGAATTGCAGGGCATCTGGGAAGTTCATGACATCTCTGACATACCAGGAGGAGGGAAGGCAATTGGGTCCTGGTGGATATATACTGTGAAATTGTTGGAGGATGGATCAATTGATTTATGAAGACAAGAGGAAAATTGAGAAAGAAAAGCAACACGGAAAGCGAGGTTTGGACGAGTACAAGTGACAACAGACATAAGCATGCCAATCATTTATTGACATATATTTTGATCAACAGGAAGTTCATCATCATTTGCCTGAATAACCTGTGATTTTTGATTGATTGGGGTAGAAACAGGGCGAGTTTTGTCTATTCCGAAGCACTCAAGAATTTGTTGAATGTGAAGTTGCTGTCCGACAGTGATAGTATTTGTGTGGTGTTGGATTTCGATTTCAAGCATGAACGCACCTTAACCTTTTACAGTAACCCTGAATTGAGGTTGAAGAATTGAATTTAGTTTCTCCAAGTCAGTTGTTTTGCCTGCAAGAGCAATGTCGTGACCATACACAGCCATGAGAATGTTACTCCTGGTGCTGATGAAGACACAGGGATCGAAGTTTGTAGCAATGAAGTGTTGTTTGGCAAGAACAGAGCCTAATTTCTTATACCACTTTTGCGGAGCTCGTTTCAAACCCAAAATGGCTTTTTGAGAATTAACACTTTGTTGTTGAGTCTGGGTCCTGGAGGATGTAAGACCCTACTTTCCTCGTCTAAAGAACCATGAGTGAACGCTGATTTGACGTCAAGTTGTGCAGTGTGAAGGTTGTTCAGTGCTGGGAGGGGTGCTAGGAGACATAGTGAATAGTACCGTGTCACTGGTGCGAAAGTCTCACTGAAATCAATTCCGAAAATCTTTGCAAAGCCCTTAACCACTAAACGTGCCTTGTACCCCTCAATTGATCCATCTTCCAACAATTTTACATTGTATACCCACCAAGATTCAATAGCCTTTCTTCCTTCTGGCATGTTAGAGATATCATAAACTTCCCAGACGCCAGGCAATTCCAAGGAAGATTGTTCCTCATACATCCCATCTATCCAGTCATTCACATCTTCTGACTTCTAGGCTTCAGAGTACGTGGATGGACCAAGTGTTACGTTGGCCTGTCCCAGTAGTTCCTCTAGCTGTTGATTCAGCTCACTCCCAACATCTGCTAAAAGCGCTTGTCTCTCAGCTTTTCCCATGACCAGATTGACATTGGGGAACCCGTATCGATCAGGTCTCCCAACATTCCTTTTTGATCGCTTCTTGTAGAAGTCCTCAAAATCGGAAGTGATAGGAGGTGATGATTGTCCAATGAAGCCTGGTGCAGAGGCATATGGTGCATGAGTGTGGGAAAGCGGTTGTGATGACCAGGTCCCGTGGACAGGAACCGGGAGCGGGTATTGTAGCCGTGGAGGTGGTGGGTACGGTTGGTAGGCTGAATGGAGGCGGGGTATGAGGAGTTGAGGGCGCGGACGACGTACTCATTGGTTTGATCTAGGAGGTGGCGGGCGTCGGTGATGGGTTTTGAGCCTGGGAGGATGAAGGTGCGGCGGGTGGGGAGAGTGAATCCTGGGGCGAGGCGAGGGGTCGAGGCACGGGGCATGGGATGTGGTCACGGCGGGGTCAAGAGGGGCTGTCTAGGCCACGGAGAAGGAGAGTATAAAATATATTCGAATAACAACTTGTTAAGGTACAGCTGAGGGAAAGAGACAAGTTGTTGCGTGAAGAGGAAAGGAAAAGAAGACAAGACGAGAGGGAGGAAGGACTCCTTATATAGAGATCCTTCTCGGACTATGGAACTAGAAAGACATAAATAGAATAGCAGCGCCGCGGCTGCGCAGAGGCTGCGCGGCGGCTGCGCAAGGTACATGAGTCAAAGGGAATTAGAAATCAACTGCGCAATAGAAACAACTAGAACATAATAGAAGCTGACGGAAACATATAGAAAGCTATTGCGCAGTGAAGATTCGTGATACTAGAACCTTCTGGTGGTTTCTCTGTGATTCCGAACTAGGAAGTCGAGCGGTGACAGGGATGCGGGCTGTCATGTTGCAACGGTTACCAGGAACGGGCTAGGGCATAGGCGAGGTGCATTGCGATATAGAGTAGCGCCAGTAATAAGCGGAACTCATTGGGAGTCAGGGTTAGGTGAACATGGATCCACTGTGGCTGGTAGCGAGGCTGAGGCCGTTGGTGGCTGGGTGCAGGATAGTCTTGGGTGAGGCTAGAAACTCGGTTCATGACAGCGGTGTAGATGGGCGTTCTAATTGGAGTTGCTATGAAGCAGCTCTCTTTGAATCCGATAATGCGTCTGAATCATGAAATATCAGGTAGTCTACCTTGCTGAATTGATGCGCCGGGGATATATTGACAGTTGGTATTGAAGAGAATGATAATGGAGGAGGAGCCCTGGTTGGTTTCAATGGAGTGGGAGATCCAAATGAGCCATGTATTCGCTGTGGCTTTGGTGGAGTGTTAGGTGAACATACTGGAGTTGGTGTTGATAGTTGATCAGTTGCCGATGTAGCAGCTTGATTACGTTCTGAGAACGTTAACTCAGTGGGGAGGTACATTGCAACAGAGCTAGTATCATTTGACAGAATCAATTTGACCTAACGAAATGTATGGACCTTTTTCAGCAATGGTAAGTAAACACGGAACATTGATGGAGTTCCTGTGTCTCCGACTAGTTATCCATCAATTCCTTTGGCTTCCAGCTTGCTTCCAGCAGGACGTTTGTCCTTAGGAATGTGTACAATGCATGGGGTACCAAAAAGGCGAAGACGCTTGATGGTTGGTAGGCGTGCGTAGAGGAGTTTCAACAGTGATTTTCCATTGAAGGCAAAATTAGAAAGGCGATTGCAGGGGTAGACAGCCCAATTGAGGGCTTTGCTCCACACGCTTGGAGGGTGATCTTCGAATGCAGGACTACACATTGATGCAAGAGTTTGGTTCTATCTCTCAATAACACCTTCGGACTCAGGCAAGTATGCTGCAGTATTCTTGTAGGTGATGCATTTTGATTGACAGTAAGCATGCCAGACAGAATTGATGAACTCCCCACCATTGTTGGTGCGGAATGCCCCAGGATAACGTCCAGTTTTATTGAAATTCCGTTGACAGAAGGTGTTGAGGTGCTTTGGCGCCTCAGACTTTTCTTTGAGGAATGCAATATCTGCGTATCGTGTCAGGTCATCAAGCATTGGCATGGTGTATTGTAAGTCAGTAAGTGATTGATCCGAAAATGGACCAGCCATGTCAACATGGACCAAGTTGAAAGGTTCTTTAAATGTGTGAGCTATTGGAAGAGGTTTGGAATGTTGAGAGCTGAATTTGGCACATGAGTGAAAGAAGAAGTTGTGTGGGGGTTTAGGTAGTAACGAACTGTGAGCAAAGATTGTAGAGGCTTGTATCTAGGGCCTAGAAGATGAGTGGCCAAGCGCTTCATTCGAGAATTGGACAGAAAACTTGTAAGCAGTACCAAATCCGACTGCAGATTCAAAACAGTAAACATGTGCATCGAGATCAGCTCAAACAATTGTGGAGTCATCGCTTTTAAGTTGTATTTCCAGAGATTTGTTTGATTCATGAAGATATGCATTCACAATCTGATCAATCATTCTGCAAGAAAACATATCCACGTTATTTCAACCATGTATATGTGACACATTAGAGACGGAGAAATTCGAAACCTTCTGTAAGGATAGGAAATTATTGAACAAATAACTACTATCCATACACAGGAACAATAGCATTAAGGAATAATACAATAGGTATTATTTAGACCATAGAATTATGAAATCATGTATTAATTGACAAAGCGAGCTTAACTGGCTTACAAGGATTGGAAAGCACTAGAACAAGATGACATCATGCTTTGAAATCAAAGATGACATCATGCTTGGAAATCAAGATGGAAGATACTAGAATGCTTGGAAATCAATTTCTTTAAAATCATTGCTTTGAAATCAAATGCTTTGAAATTAAATGGAACAATTTAGAATAATTTTCATGGTGCCCTATAACATTATAGAAGGCTTGGGACTTTTTATAAAAGGAGCCCAATTCCCCTTTCAATTGAGAGGGCAGGCAAGTTAGAATCAATATACTCAGTACAACAGTTAATACTTATTCTCCAAATACATATTACAAGTGACCTTGATGCTTCCTACCCTTTCAGGACTCATCATCTTTATAGCATTACTTAACCCACTCTTCTTCTATTTCTTTACAATAATAATTAGACTTAAGATTATTATTTATAGAAATAGAACCCATACAGATAATAGGACTGATTACTAAGCACCTATAGCCTGGAGCTATATATAATTAGTCACCCCATTACTGTACCCAAACTTTACACCTTCCCAGCAACCAAAACAGACAGACAGACAGTTCCTTTATACTACGATTAGAGTACATCACTACCACCAACCTCTATTCCCATAAGATAGGAGACTGGATTGATGAGGCAGAGAAACTCAGCTGCAATGTGATGAGAGGCTCTAGAGTCGGGGATCCATACCTGACGTGTAATACCTGTCAGGGGGTATGCGGAAAAAGATTTGAATGTCGAGACAGATAGGCATAAAAGATGCACAATAGAATACTTCGATCTCGTAGTAGAGTGGATCACGGCTATAGCCAGTGGAGCAAGTTATAGGTATCAAGCTCTTCTTACTCACTGAAGAGTAAAGTGAGGAGAGCAAGCAGTTCTTATATACCTGAGTGGGAAAGAGTGAGCAGACAAAACATAGCTTAGCACAAGTCCTGACAGGAAGTCTAGGGAGTAGCATGGATCTTGAAAGGCAAAGTATGAGAATACAAAGGAGAGAGAAGGGTGTATCGGAGAAACATGGTGTGTTGCAACAATACTATAAACTAGAATAGAAATGGAAACAATGCTAATGGTGTTCAAATGTGATAGACATTAGTGTAACATGAGCATGAGATAGAAAATCTTGTAGAATATGGAAGAAGTAAATGAGGAGCTGATAGAAGCATGAAAGAAGAAAACAAAGACTAATATGAGCAGATTATAAACTAGAACAGGTATAAGTGCAAATATTAGAGGAAACCAAAGAATAAACGAGTGGAGACAATAGTAAAAGTTTTGGAGATACCCAAAAAGAAAGATCAAATGAAGAAACATTATACTCAAATAGGGTGTAAGAACAACTCTTCTAACATCTCACACCTGGTACCAACGGCGGATATGAGATGCCGATCCCATTGCTGACACCACGGGATGTGCCAACACCGCCAGAAGTACCATCTCAACTCAATGCGCACATTTGAATTCATTGCCTTTTGGATGAATGAAACGTTGTGGACGTGAGGCTGCAACCCTATGGTTTATGGATCATATATTTTATACAGGAGGTACACAACTGATGCACAAATGTAACCAATAAGTGTACAGCAGCTTGGTGGATAAGTACGGAGAGTGTGCATGTGTGTGCATGTAAACACTGCGTTTGGCAGAATGTGTACATACATGTGCAAAAAGTTTGCTGCCATGTGCGTAAGTGTTAAGTAGATGTAAATGTGGGATAAGTGTCTAATATTTGGCAAGTCTGTGCTGTAATGGATTTCTTAAACTTTAAAATGTAGATATTATGATTTATACATATGTACAGAAAGTGTGTATATACAGAATGTGTGCAAGTCTAGCAAGTCAAGCAATTTGGAAATATATTATGAAGGATGCGCATGTGCAGATAATCAACTTCAAATTTAAATATGAAGCAAATATGAATGTACCAATAAGTTGTTGTACAGAAACTTATATGAACCCCTTTCAACAATCAATAACAAGACATGCTTCGGCCTTTATACACTTAACTTAATTAAAGAGGAGTGCTAAGCAAATCGATTGGTACAAAGTGGTATATGGAGTCATGCATTATTTCACCATATTGCATTATGTAATGATCAGAGATGGTGTAAAGACCGCTTGGTGCAGTGCTTACCTTAAAGTAGTAATATATGCATAGTAACTTGAGACATCTAACTGCAGATATGAGAGAATAGCTATAATGCAAAAAAAGCACACTAAAAACAATAGAAATAGAAAAAACAACAATAGAATGACCAATTTCCCTAATATCTTGCCCATCGTAACTATTACCCTCAACCCCCCGGCACTGAACCCTCCCTCCCCCCCTTCGAGGAGCTTGTTATTGATGTTAACCAGGATTGGGAGGCCTTGATTAATCGCGATATTGTGGATAATACAATTAGCATATGCTGCAAATGGCTGCAGCTGGAATTACTCATCTCTTATAACAACCAAAAATTCCCTCTTACAGGCCATGTTTTCGATTCCGAACTCATCTCCCTCAATCTCATTATGTCATCTTCCCCTGGGATTTCAATTTGACAGAGATTGGGGCAACATTTGTATTGCTTTGCAGTGCAATCAGGGTATTCGTATTCGAGTCCACCTCCCGATAAGTCACAACCTTCGATTCCACATAGCTTTGATATTCTGATAGGAGTTCGCGAGAGGAAGGTGTCAATATGATTTGCGCCAGCCGTGACCTTAAATCCTTGATCTTTGCTCATGTTAGAGGCTCAATTGGAATATCTTTAGCCAAATTAATGGTAAACGATTTTGAAATCATACGATCGCCGTTGACTAGCAAGCATCTGGAAACCTTGAAGGCATTCTGAATAGACAAAGGGGTATATATGCGAACCCGGACAGGGGGCAGTATTTGCCAGAAGTCTGGCTTGCATATAGGATCCTCAGGGTGCAAGGCTGCCCAACATTGCAGGGAGTCCCGATATGCCCCAGTGATCGGCTCAAATAGCCCTACATGGAAGGGTGGCATGACGTGAGTGCAATGAGGCGAAAGGCAATTAAGCTGAATTGTGTGATCGAGGGCATATTCTACAACTTCCCAGGACAGATGCGAACTGTGTCCTTGACCAATTAACAACTTCCAAGGTGCTTGACCCTAACTTGAATCCTGGTGGGGCTTGTCAGGGTTGGTCCTTGAGGTGCAGTGTTTGTGAATAAAATTGAATCCTAACTCTTTATCCATGAAGCCGCATGATGGTGGGGAAAGCAGCAATCGATGATAGGATCCTCAGAGTAATCGCTGTCGCAATGGGTTGTGGCTTTTCAAATGTCAAATGGTGGTATTACTTTGCTATAAGCACTAATGGATTCGAGAATTGTGACAAATTTGCACAACTCCTAAGTGCTGGAGACCTTGCGGCAAGCGCAAGAGTGCACCACATGATAATGCCTTTCTCGTTACAGTTTTAGAGATTATCAGGTGTAAAGTTCAATCCGCAGACAAGTTTAATCAGCAGTGATTACAATTGCCTTTGAGCTTCAACATTCATGCCCTGTTTCACTCTAATCCTCTCCAAATACTGCGTATACTTGAAAGAGATTTGGGGTGCCTGTTAATAAATCTAGAAAACCACTTTTCTCCTGGACTTCTCTGTTTATTTTTATACCAAAAGACCTGCGCCGCTAAGGATTCCATTACATCAAGATTTACTGGGAACCCACGATCTGACATATCAGGGCACTACCCCTCAATTGAGGCTTCCTCTCCAGGTGTAAGGAGCTACTGGCTTACTCAAGCCTTTTGCCTTGACGTTTGGGTACCATGGAGCCTTCCGTGCCGCGTCGTAGTGCTCACTTTATAGTCCTTTGCACTCTGAGCACCTGAGTCAGCAGGGTGCACTTTGAAGTAAGCAACAGCTCCTAGCAGAGCTTGTTCCTTCTCTTGTGCCAGTGTAACTTTGATTTTTTTTGCCATGGTTGAATCCTTACTAGTTTCTTGCAAATCCTAGGGGTCCCCCTTTTGGTTTCTGCTCAAATTTCAGGCCTGGAGCAAGATTGAGGAAATTGTGATGTTCCTTTTTTGAGACATGTTGAACAGGGGTTGTTACACTATCTCGGGTTGTTACGCCATACATTTTTGTACAATAATCAGTTTTCCCAATATGTGCCATAACCCTCTTGATGTACGAAAGGTGTAACAGTTTGTGGGAAGAAAATAATGGGATTCTTGATCTTGGAAAGTCAAGGTGCATGAACTCAGGACGGGGCCATAACACGTTGTGTTTCCCCATTCATTATGGACTTGTATAGGTGTATGACTTGTATCATGACCACTGTGCTTCCTTGTGAAAAGTCATCGCACAAAGACCTTGCTGCGACCAATATCTGTTTGTTTGAGATGTGAAAATGGCTCTAGGTACCTCCAAATTTTGGCAGTTGATATCTAAACTCATAGTAGCTGACGAAATTGATGCAATATCTGACTTTTACGAAGTTATTGCATAGCTACAGATACTTCTGTGGCCCTATTGCGAGCTTGTTGCCCCTGAGCAAAGTAAAATGTAACCAGGTTGCATTTCTCATGGAGAGCACACTAATAATCTCCGGAAGAGCTGTGGATTTGAAAGCGGCTGAAAGTGATGCGAATTTCGGAAGATCTGTGGCCACCCCATGATTCGTGGTCACCTGAAGGAATGACAAATGTGGTAGAAACCTGTTTGAGATTTGGAATAACTGTCTTTCAAATTATATCATCATGAGAGCCTTCTTGCTCAGTTTGCTCTCCTTCAAGCTGTTGATTGTCATCGTTGTTGTGGTTTTGACTGACAATCAAAGGTACAGCATGCCATGAATGCTTGAGTAACTCCAAACACACCATTGCCTCATTGAAGTTATGATTTGTTTATGATTGGCTCTGTACAAGAGGTGTGAACCTGCTGCAAACATGTTCCATTCAGAATTTCTATGAGACCCATATTGGGCCGTGTTCATGAAGCTGCTCGGTGAGGTAGTCTGGAAGATATGTTGTCGCACTCATGAAGTGTAGGCATGACTGCATATACTTACATGGCTTTTCGTCGTCAAAGTTGAGGAAAAGGTTCATGTGAACCATAGTGCTATTGATATTGGTGGAGTGTAGACGTAGTGAGATTCAGATAGTGGCAACCTCAACAAAATGCCTCCAGCTATAATAGTGTATATCTGGTAACAATTGCTTGGGGTATCGGGGACAAAGGGAGTATGCCCAAGACTTCCACTCCACTGCCTTGTAAAAATCTAAATATTCGTTGACATCTCTAATGAGGTTTCTGAATAGGACAAGAAAAGTTTTTTGCAAATTCTCCATAACAATGCCAACATCCTTCATCCCTTACCTAGTAAGATGATAGACTTGAACTGAGAATTCCTTGTCGTTTCCATTGTTATTATTAGGATTGCCCCAGTTTCTGCTTTTGTCTATTCAATGGGACCAGAGCTTCCACAAATGTAGTTCAATTCCTTCATGGAACAGATGCATGATGTTGACTAGCAAGCTCTGAAAAGATGCCTAAGTCCTAACACTGGATGCCTGAATCTTCACATCATCCTTGAATCTCTTTCGCCTCCAAATGTCATGCAGTATCATTCTGTAGTTGGGCATTGGTAGATTTATTTTATTGAGACCTCAAGATTCATGTTCTGTTTTGAGTTTCCTGGCATCATTGTCCTGGGGAAGGGAAACCTGATGACTGATAGCCACAGAGTATTAAACGCCGAGGAAATTGCAGAAGGGTTAAAATCACTACCCACTATAGCCTATGAAGCCCATGAGCTTTGCACGAGCTGGAGTGTTGGGACAAAGCAAGTTGATATTTGTTCTACTTGTAAAATTCTGCCCTTTAAGAGTATTGAAGGTGGAAATTCCCTTTAAAAGTTGCTTTTCTAAATTAATCATTGGACACAAGAACAAGTGCATTTGTTTGTGTTCCATGGTGCCAGTAATCACAACCCAAACAATTGTACTCCCTTTCTTTACTCATGTGTTTGAAAGAAGATGCATTTTGAGTAGGAAAGGCAATCACAAGCTGAATTGGGGCAATGAAAAGAGGTGATCAAGCACCAAGTTCAGTCAGGCGGTGCAATGAAGTGAAAAAAAAAGGGAAGAAGTTCAGTGATGCAGTGCAAAGAAGTGGAAAAAGGAAGCTTACATAGCTGCCATTGGGGGTAAAAAAACAAAATCAATGTCTTTCAATTTTGTGAAAGAGCCTTTTCCTAGTAGATTAAGGTGTAAATTGTGGTAACAAAAATCAGTGAATCAGCAATCAGGTTGCTGTTGCCTCTTGTGGGCATAAGATTGAGAAATTGTAAGCACCAAAGCTTGTCTTTTGTATGCCCACTATAGCTTGAAAGAAGTTATCAGAGAAATAAATTGCATTGTTTTAGGAGCTTTGTTTTGCACGTCGCGCCTGGGTTCATTTCAATGAATACTTGGTGCCAACTCACACTATTCTGCAAAGCAAGTGCAGTAATTTAGATTAACATCATAATGTTTCCTTCTAATACCCATGAATTTCCATAAAAGCTTGTTAGTTATGGGGTGGTCTTGAGGTGCATTCTTACTCAGGGCGGTCTTTTTAAATAATCACACAGAAACTATGTTTAAAAAGAACTATGATACTACCTACTTGCCTTTTTTTAATTTTAATTCCAATTCCACATAACGTTACTAACAATGTGAAGGTGATACACAGCCAAAGGGATAAAGTCATTCATCTGTAGTTCATTGATTCCAGATCTTTGGAGATTGAAACAAGCCTCCTTGTTGTGAGAAGGTATACTCCGTAGATATCGAGAGTCGAGACAAAGGGGGATAGATGTGCACAAGAGGGTTCAAGGATCTTAGAGAGGAGCGGGTCACGGCGGTAGCCAGCGGAGCAAGTTATCGGTTTCAAGGTAATCGTATTCACTAAAGAGCAGAACTAAGTGGGGGAGCAAGCGACCTTATATACACAAGTAGGGAAGGAAGCGAGCAACAGAAAAGCTCGACGCAAGTCCAGCAAAAAGTCCTGGGGCATGGCGTTGACCCTGAGAAATACCAAGAGTATTGACAAAAGAAATAGGTGTGGCACACCAGCGTGAGAGTGTGTTACACCGTCTATGACAAATGAAATAAGCAATTCATACCATAGAATGGTGTGGATCGCCACAGAAAGGTGTGGGTGCAACGACAGGTATTGGTGATACATGTGGGAGCGTAAGCAAGGACATGGATATCCCAAACAGGAAGGTAGAAGGAGAAGTGCGACGATATGAGCTGATATAGTATGAAAGCAGGATATAACAGCGAAGATCGTGGTAAAAATAGAAAGACATGACGGAGATAGAATATAACAGAAGGATATGTATATCCGAGACATATAAGAATAGAACAAACAAAAAGGACTCAATTGGGGGTAAGAACGATCATTCTGACACTCTCTCTCGAACGAAACACCCAAGTAATTGAGCAAACTTAGTGTGTAAGTCATTTGGAAGACCCTTCGTCATAACATCAGCGACATTTTCCTTGGTGGAGACGTAGTGGAGCTGAAATATGTTGTTGAGAAGGCATCCTCTGGTGTAGTGATAGGCTATATCAATGTGTTTTGTTTTGTGGTGGTAAACTGGGTTGTTGGTGAGAGCAATACTGGCTTGATTATCGCAGTATATATCGACAGGAATGCTGAGGTTGAATTGCTTGAAGGCATGTGTATACCATTTGGCTTGTCGAGCTGTGGTAGAGAGTGCTATGTATTCCGCTTCGGTAGTAGAGTTGGAAATACATTGTTGTTTCTTGGAGAGCCAGGAAATCATGCACTTACCAAGCTGAAAGACGTAACCAGTATAAGAACGACGGGTATCAAGACAATTAGCAAAAGAAGCATCTGAAAAACCTTCCAACTTAATAGAACCAGAACGAGGATATATGAGAACAGCATTATGAGTACCAGAAATATAACGAAAAACTCTCTTGACAGCAGTATGATGGATATCAAGAGGACGAGAAGAGAATTGTGAGAGGTATGAAACAACGAAAGCAAGATCAGGACGAGTACAGGTAACGAGATACATGAGGGCACCAATCATCTGTTGATAGAGATTCTGGTCAACAGGAGATTCATCGTCCGTGGCTTTGCGAAGCTGGGCCTTTGGATTGATAGGTGTCAAAACAGAGCGAGATTGATCCATTCCGAAGCGCTGTAGTATCTGTGTGATGTAGAGAGGTTGTCCAAGTGTGATTGCGTCGTTGTGGTATTGAATTTCGATTCCAAGCATGTAGGAGAGCTTGCCTTTAACAGTGACCTTGAAGTGCGTTTGCAGGAAAGTAGTGAGTTTCTGCAAGTCAGCAGTGGAGCCAGCAAGAGCAATATCGTCGACATAGACAGCCATGATAATTTAGGTTTTGGTGCTGACAAAGACACAGGGATCGAAGTCAGTGGGAATGAAGTGTTGTTCAGCAAGGACAGAGCATAGTTTTCTATACCACTGTAGCGGAGCTTGTTTCAAACCGTAGAGTGCCTTCTTGAGTAAAAGGACTTTGTTTTCGAGGCCAAGTCCACGAGGAGGTGCGACCCAGATTTCTTCGTCAAGGGGACCATAAGTGAATGCTGATTTGATGTTAAGTTGAGCAGTGTCAAGGTTGTGTAGTGCTGCGAGGGCTATTAGGAGACGTGAAGAATTGTACCGCGTCACTGGTGCGAAAGTCTCACTAAAAGCGATTCCGGAAATTTGTGAAAAGCCCTCAACCACTAAACGTGCCTTGTACCTCTCGATTGATCCATTTTCCAACAGTTTAACAGTATAAACCCAGCGTGATATAATAGCTTTCCTGCCATCTGGTAAGTCAGTAGCGTCATGAACTTCCCAAACACCTTGCGATTCAAGAGAAGATTGCTCTTCTCTCATAGCGTCAATCCACTTATCGACATCTTCAGACTTCATAGCTTGGGAGTAGGTGGGAGGACCAAGTGTGACGTTGGCCTGACCAATTTCTTCCTCAATTAATGCTGCAAAGTCGTCACCAATTTCTGCTAGAAATATCCGAGCTGTATCTTCTCCAAAGGCTGCGTTGATTCTTGGGAAACCATAGCGCTCGATTTCCTTCTTCTTGCGTTGAGAACGCTTGAAGTTAGGACCTTCGGAGCTGCCTGATGGAGGGCGAGAATAGCGTCGAGATGTTTTGGGTGCAGAAGGTGGTGGTGGGATGCGACGTGGAGGTGTGGTAGGAGTTTCATTACAAAGCTGTTGTGAAACAGCTCTCTCTGATTCTGATAACTCTTCTTCATCGAAGTACTGTTCATATTCGTCATGGTTGTGTTGTGACGATGAGGGAATATTGACAGTAGGTTTGGTTGAAGATAGTGGAAGTTTGACAGGATGTGCAGGAGGTAGAGGCTTTATTGGTGTAGGAGAACCAAAGGCGCCTGGCATTCGCTGCGGCCTTTGCGGAGTTTGCTGAAGTTGCGGGACTGTTGTAGGTGTTGAAGATTGATCAGGTTGAGACAAAGCTACTTGATCAGGTTCTGAAGAGTTTAACTCTGTGGCGAGATACATTTCAACGGAGGTGATGTTATCGGACGGGATAAACTTGACCTGACGGAATGTGTATACTCTTCTTTCTGATGGTATGTAAACACGGAACATCGATGGGGTTCCAGTGTAGCCAACCAATTTTCCATCAATCCCTCTTGGATCTAACTTGCTGCCAGCAGGACGTTTCTCCTTGGGGATGTGGACAATGCAAGGTGTACCAAAGGGTCGAAGATGTTTGATGGAGGGTAGGCGATTGTTGAGTACTTCAAAGGGCGTCTTCCCATTAAGAGCCGAGTGAGGGAGGCGGTTGCGGATGTAGGTTGCCCATGCATAGCATTCCGCCCAAATGAATTGAGGGTAGTCCTCAAGGGTAGGTCGACACATGTTGGCGAGAGTCAGGTTGTAGTGTTCTGGAACACCATTTGACTCTGGGGCGTATGCTGCGGTGGTTTGATGTATCATGCCTTTATTTTCGCAGTAAGCAGACCATTCATTATTCACGAATTCTCCACCATTATCAGTGCGCCAATTTCTCGGATATCGTCCAGTTTTTGTATTGATCTCTTCACAGTAAGCCTTCATATGCCTTACAGCATTGGACTTGTGTTTGAGGAATGCAATCTTGGAGAATCGAGAGAAATCGTCAATCATTGATAGGTGGAAGCGATGACCACCGAGCGAGGTAACAAGGAGAGGTCCAGCGAGATCTGCGTGGAGTAGTTCCCATTGTTCCTTTGTGTTATGTGTGACTGGTTTGGGAGTTTGGTGTGTCAAGTTGTATTTGGCGCATGAGTGACAGTAGAATTGCGAAGGAGGTTTTGGAAGCAGGTTTCTATCGGTGAAGATGTTAGAGGCTTTGTTCCAGGAGTGAGGCGAGGAGTGACCTAGTGCTTCGTGCCAAAATTGAACAGAAGACTTGTAAGCAGTACCGAAACCAACAGCAGATTCAAACATATAAACATGAGCACCAAGTTCAGCGCGTAACACGGTGGAGTGGTCCGTCTTGACTTTAATGTCAAGAGTTTTGTTTTCTCCATGAAGGTATGCGTTTCCAATCAAATCAATCATTCTCCACGAGACCAAGTTCACTTCATTCCATTCAGGTAGATACAAAACATCAAACAGCGAGATATTCGAAACCTTTCCACCAATCTCCACAGACAGACAAACATTTCCCTTATACTCCGAGAAGAGCACTTGACCACCACCAACAGTTTTTCCCACACGATGGGAGACTGGATTGATGAGGCAGAAAAAGTCAGCTGTGATGTGGTGAGAGGCGCCAGTATCAAGGATCCATACCTGATATGTTGTAGCATCTTGAGCTTTGAGAGCAAGACCAAGAGCAGAAGAAGAAGAACCAGCAGAAGAAGACGAAGAAGGACCAGACATGAGACCAGAAGGCGAAGAGACAGAAGAGGCGAGAAGAGACGAAGTAGCGCTACCAATGGTTCCAGAAGCAAGCCAGGCAACACCACTTGAATAGGTGGGTGTGGTGGTGACCAGAGCTGTGGAGGTTGATGGTTCTGATGAGGAGACGGCGGGAGCAGCAACGCCCTTGCGTTGGTTCTCTTGATGTTTCTTGAGCCTGAAGCATTTGTTGTGAACATGATCCAAGAAGGGATGTCCATTCTTCTTGCACCAAGTACACTCAGTTGGAGCTGCTTGCGCAGTCCTGCCAGGACGAGAGTTGTTGTTCTTGGGGCGAGGCGAAGGTGCTTGACCTTTGCCTTTGGGCTTGTTGGCGAAGAATGCCTTAGCATTATCTTTGTTGGTCTTCATGTTTCGAAGGTGGGTTTGATGGTCTTCGAATCGTTGGGAGTCCTTGGCTTGAAGGATGTTGACTGTATCGTTGAATGACTGTGATAGCGAGTTCAAGAGGATTGCACTCTTGATGGGGTCGCTTTCGAAGAAAGGCCTGAGGGCAGTGGCGAGAGCATCAGTTCCATTGAGGGAGCGAGTGTTGGTCTGGGCCCAGGAGTTGCCAAATCGAAGGAGGTAGTCATTGATGGATTCCGAGTCAGACATTGACAGATTGAGGATATTGCGGAAGGTGTGGAAGGAAGAGGCAACATTCTGACGATCGAAGGTGTCCTGAAGAGTTTTCCAGGCATCGTAGGCAGTGGAGCAGCCGTCAATAACATATTGCTGGTCCTGTTCGATGGTGAGTTGAATTTTCATGATGGCAAGCAACTCTTTCTTCTTGTGTTGCTTAAGCAGAGCGGCATCGGTGGGAGGAACTTGTTGAGTGGCAATGAAATCATCAAAGTCGTGAATGGCAAGAACACGTTGCATGAGCTTGGCCCAGCGAGTGTAGTTGGATTGACCTTGAAGCTTCTCCAAGCTTTCAAGTTTGAAGGGCATGGAGGAGGAGCCAGTCGACATGTTGGGTTAGACGTCAGTAGTATCAGTCATAGTAAAGATGCGGCGAAGGGTGTGAGGAGAGACGAGGTAGTTGAGACCGAATAAGCGTGCAGAGGTGAGCGCAATGAGATCTGAGAAGAACCAGTTGTGCTAATTGATTAAACAATAGTAGCGGCAGCCGGGCTCATAACCTGTGAGAAGGTATACTCCGTAGGTATCGAGAGTCGAGACAAAGGGGGATAGATGTGCACAAGAGGGTTTAAAGATCTTAGAGAGGAGCGGGTCACGGCGTTAGCCAGAGGAGCAAGTTATCGGTTTCAAGGTAATCGTATTCACTAAAGAGCAGAACTAAGTGGGGGAGCGAGCGACCTTATATACATGAGTAGGGAAGGAAGCGAGCAACAGAAAAGCTCGACGCAAGTCCAGCAAAAAGTCCTGGGGCATGGCGTTGACACTGAGAAATACCAAGAGTATTGACAAAAGAAATAGGTATGGCACACCAGCGTGAGGGTGTGTTACACCGTCTATGACAAATGAAATAAGCGAGTCACACCATAGAATGGTGTGGATTGCCACAGAAAGGTGTGGGTGCAACGACAGGTGTGGGTGATATATGTGGGAGCGTAAGCGAGGACATGGATATCCCAAACAGGGAGGTAGAAGGAGAAGTGCGATGATATGAGCTGATATAGTATGAAAGCAGGATATAACAGCGAAGATCGTGGTAAAAATAGAAAGACATGACGGACATAGAATATAACAGAAGGATATGTATATCCGAGACATGTAAGAATAGAACAAACGAAAAGGACTCAATTGGGGGTAAGAACAATTATTCTGACACTTGTTGCTTGCGCATTTCCCAGGTCCATTAGCCATCTCCTTATTACTTTTGCATTCCTCAGGCCCATTAGCCATCTCCTAATCACTATCCTCATATGGACCACCTTGCATATCATCATCAACATCTTTATCGTTGACAAGACCAGTAACGACAGTTCCAACTCAAACCTGCATCCTGTTGTTGAACGATTCGTGTACACTATTAAGCCCTATTTCGGAATACTCCTGGTCTGCAAAATCCACCACATTGGGAGGTTGGTGGTTGTTAGGAAGTTGAAAGTCTTCAAAACAAGTTGGATTTGTGTGCTCAAGCTCTTCCGGCTCAGAGGAGGGAGCTGCGTCCTGGAGAATCTGTCCCAAAAAATCACCTTCGTGTCCTGGAATTAAGGTTTGCACATCTTGGTTATGATTGCTGGGTTGTGTGGCACAAGTAGTATTCATATGCCAAGTATATATTGAAACTCTATAGACAGTATGACTTCCCATTTGCCAACCGCAATAACATAGCAGGGGATACATGACCCTCGTGGCCTAGAGTGCATGTAGTCCTTAGTGAGTGAAGCCAGGCAGTGCAGCTATGGTAGCGCCTCTACGCCAGGTCTGCATTGGCAGTGTTTAGGGGGCATATTATGAATTTTGGTTTCTGACTGGCAAATCAGACGTAGACCCCAAAAATGATAATGCAACAGGCTGATTACACTGCGGATCATTTTGAGTGATCTGTCATGTCAAAATGTAGTATCAAAATTGTAGAAAAGTTGCTTGGCGGATGTTGTTTGTTTTGAAGTTATTAATGTGAATTGACCTGTATTGGCATCTTCAAAGCTAACCAATTACAAGTATCCATGAAGGTACAATCCATGCATCTGCAGGCCCCACCTGGTACCCAACTGACTGTAATTTCATAGACAGGCCACAAGCAATTCCAGCCAACTCTCATTCACAACTTTGATTCACAAACCACGCCAACACACGTTCATAAAATTACCAGCTGCCTTCATTCAAATGCAAGCTCTAGCAACCCACATGCAACCAGGAAATCGAGAATACACACCACATGGATTAGAATAACAATCTACTGCTGCCGTGAGGTGTCTGTGGCGGTCAACAAGGAACTAGAAGTAGAGTTGCCTCGTGATGTTATCATACTGGCTGGGCTACGATTGATCTTAAAGTCTTTGAGGTATTACATTGATCTCACCAGCCTTTGGCGAACTACCAGCATGGCCTGGGGCACCTAACATGTTGTGAAGATGGACTTTCTCTCTGGTTGTTGGGACGTGTTGGTTTCACATCAAAGACTAATCTGTGGTGGCTGTGTTCTATTTTATTGAAGTTTCTGTGTTTGGAAAAAAGATTACATCTGTAGGCATTTGCAGGCCATGACTAACTGTCCAACATTATAGTTGTGATAATAAAGTCATACATTGAGCTGGTTGTGAAATTTATGGCTAAACAAATGATGCTAGTAGCCAAAACCGATGTGTACCTGCAAATGATGAGGAACGCTTTGGGGGAGGATCTGGTTGTAATTGTTGGAGCAAAGGCAGATAGACCTTGAACCTTCCACCAGTGGATTGACACGAGTAAACATGGGACGATTAAAGGGATCTTGACAACTGCAAGGTCAATCAATGATGATGGCAAAGTACGTGTTGGTGACTTTCGAAACATCATTCTGAACAACTTGTGGGTGTATGAAGGAGGATATGGCATTGTGATTGAAGAGAACAAATCACAAGGATAGCTTAAAGCAAAAATAATCAAACTAAGTATGAAGGTGTCGCCATCAGGTCTAACTCTCACACTCTGACCTATTATTGGATGGTTTGTGTATAACCCACTTTCCCACGTTTCCTGGAGTATTACTGCATCTATGTAACTTCTTTCCTCAAATTTTTCAGGTTATTACCACATCTTTGCATTCTACTAAGATGAATTCATCTAGTCTTCCAGTGATATGAGTCCCCATACTTGTGCCAATGATCAAGATTGAATTAGATACTGTCACAAAATATAGTCCAGGCTGTTGCTTAAATCGAAGGTTGCACTAGGCTAAAAATGATTCGTAATGGAAGGCCACAATATTGGTCTAAGGCATGTGGTAGGTTGTGAGTAGTGCGTACGGAGTAGGGTAGAGTTGGGGCTAAACATTGGAATGTAATTGGAACAATAGGGAGAGTATTGAAATGAAACCATGGCACGAATGATTGCTGATGGTGCCGGCAGGGTTGTGATGGCCGTGTACAAGCAGGCTGGGTGTGAATATGCTTATACCATTAAAGCGCTGAGCTCGATTGTCGATGGCCACTTATCTGGACAATGCCTGTTTTATTACCTCGTTCACTATAGTTCCATGATCATTACTTGGAAAATAAACCCATAGCCATCGTCATAATCTGTTCTTGTGCATGTAAAGACGAGCGTTCCTCTTGATCCCAACAGCCTGTATTCCAAAAACCTGTATATACCATCCTCAACAGCATTGAATGAATCGTTGCCGTTAAGACCTAATACTCGGTATTGACACAAACCCTATCCATGTACTAGTCACTAGCGCTTTCATCTTTACGAAGGCTTTATTGCAAGGATGACCAAGGCCAAGTCTTGCCATGTAAAACCCTTGTCAATTCATGTCTGTTGAAGTGGCACCCATCTACAAGCACCACTACCACATTTGCGTTATCAGTCCAATCAAGAGCAGAATTGTACCTAAGTTTTGCTCAAACACCCTACTATACCCTACTTCACACCACCAAACCCCACCACACCCTACCCACTTGCGGCCATATCCATGTGGGAGGGTAGATTCGGCAGCACAAAAGGCCCACCTGGCTTGGTAGTTGATTACCCAAACTAAACTGTCATAGCTTCCCTGAAAGTCTCCCCGCTCTCTCTTGTGGGTGCTACTGGCAGTCCGTACCGGTATCATACTCACTTACTCGATCGATTATAATCCTTAGGCGTTCCATTTACAAATAATAATATGCTTAAAATTGCTCTTGAATATTTGAAAAATTTTGCACCGGTGTGTTTGTATTTCATTTAGTTCACTTGCTAATATACCCTACAGCAGTTTTCTGCACCAGAGGCCCTGGCCCTCAGACACAATATTGTTGAAAATAAGGCAACAAAAGGGAAGACAAAACTTTCCAAGCCTGGTGATGATTGTACTGTTGTTTCACCCCATCCCAATTGCTACATGGCGTCTCTTGATGTTTCTGAAAATACACTTCCCAGTCCAAATGATGTTCTCTCAGGAGTAGATAATGACTTTTTCAACCTAGTTTATGTTACACTAATCATGCCAATTTATGGTGAAACAAATATTCACTTTGCTCTCCGATCTTCTGTTGCTAACCTACTCTGTCCAGCATAAAACTTAGAAAGGAATTGCAAAAAACTCATCCGTTGACAATTACAATGACAATTTTAATACTGAATCTGGAACAGCTGATGATTCTGCCACCTATAATTCAGGTGATGGAGTTCAGAAAACGAAAGCAACTTCCGGGTTTGGTAATACCTCAATAACAATGCATTTGTTGGGCAATGCACATCTCACATTTGAGAAGGGAGATAAAATATGGCTTAAAGCCGAACCAATCTCCTGAGTGAAACCTTAAAGTGAGCACCCTACCAACGTAAGTGAAGAATGTATTTAACAGGGTTTTCAACTATTCGTCAGCTGTGGATTGACCATGATAGATGTGTGTAAAATCATCAAGACTATCATTTTGGACAATGGCCGGCATCACAACCGGTGTGCACTTAAGGCTACGGCTCATGGGGAAAATGGATCTCCCAATTTGTAAAATGGGACGGCCACGGAAGTGACTGACTTACAGCACATGTTCCGATTCCGATTCCACGTACAATTCCACATTGCCACGCGAATCTGCATCTGCCACCCCTGCTAAGAAGGGCAAAAAGTTCTTTTGTGAAACCTACGTTGCCATGCAAAATATTTTTGCCTCGCCTTAATCAGCAAGCACCCCTCAGTCGTTAAAAAAATGTTTCCCAAACACGTCTAAGAATAGTGAACCCTTTTCTGAATCACTATACTACTAATGGCCTATGAGTTCCTTTCCAGACGGAATACTTAAACAAGGCCACTCTCGGCGATACATATTATGTTTTTTGAATCAATATTTCCAGTGAATGGTTTTATGCCGTTTGGTGAAACATCAGCCTAATGATCAATATGACATGTCCACCCTTTAGCTGGCAGTTTTCTTCCTCCCTCCCTTTGAGTTTCCAATCAAGTAACCAAATCCCCAAGAAATGAGAGGTTGGAAGTTAGACTTTAAAGACAAAAACAATTATCCCATATTCATTGCCCAGGTGGATTAAGTTCTCATGTACGAGAATGCATACTCCCATGCCAAAATCAAAATTTCCAAAATTCAGAAGCCTCTCAAGTAAACCCTGCAGATAATCCTTCTAACATAATGATAACCAATTTTCAGCCATTCATAGTTTTCCCTTTCCCAGCGATTTATGCTTTCATCCTACCAACCTCAACCTTAGGCCAACACAAACACTCTACTACCACTTGCGGATTATACGTTTATGATATAATGAAAAACTCCTGAAAAAGCTTAGGACAAGATACCAGAACAGGCCTCGGAGAAGCTCACAGTTAAGCAAAGCAAGATCACTACTACGTCTAAATCTGATGTATGACACCTCCGGAATAGCAGAAACTTCAACACTCTACCTGCCCATTTCCCAGCACAAGCGCCTATCCCATTGATCCCCTATTCCGAAATTGGTCCAATTGCTTCTCAATGGTTGAGAATCCCACTACACAACTTGCTTGAATCTGAATCAAATGTCAGGAACATAGGTGTCAGAATAATCGTTCTTACCTCCAATTGAGTCCTTTTTCGTTTATTCTATTCTTACATGTCTCGGATATACATATCCTTCTGTTATATTCTATCTCCGTCATGTTTTTCTATTTTTACCACGATCTTCACTGTTATATCCTGCTTTCATACTATATCAGCTCATATTGTCGCACTTCTCCTTCTACCTTCCTGTTTGGGATATCCATGTCCTTGCTTATGCCCCCACATATATCACCCATACCTGTCATTGCACCCTCACCTTTCCGTGGCGATCCACACCATTCTATGGTGTGACTCGCTTATTTCATTTGTCATAGACGGTGTAACACACCCTCACGCTGGTGTGCCACACCTATTTCTTTTGTCAATACTCTTGGTATTTCTCAGGGTCAACGTCATGCCCCAGGACTTTTTGCTGGACTTGCGTCGAGCTTTTCTCTTGCTCGCTTCCTTCCCTACTCATGTATATAAGGTTGCTCGCTCCCCCACTTAGTTCTGCTCTACAGTGAATACGATTACCTTGAAACCGATAACTTGCTCCGCTGGCTACCGCCGTGACCCACTCCTCTCTATGATCTTTGAACCCTCTTGTGCACATCTATCCCCCTTTGTCTCGACTCTTGATACCCACGGAGTATACCTTCTCACAATAGGGTCATCTTTCCTTGTCAGATTAATGGCACAAGCCTGCTCAGCCATTGATTCAACAACCTTTATCTCATTTCTCGCCAACCAATGTGCAACCACCTTGAGCATCCAGGTCCCATGCACTTGACTTCTAAGTGCAACATTAGACATGCTGATCTTCGGCACTTTGCTAGCATTCAATATGGTCGCATCAACCCAGCTATGCACATGTTGTTAAAAGCTGAATTCTTCCAATTGCTTCAACCTTGCATAGAACATGATTTTGATTAAACGCAGGCAAGGAAGGCCTTGCAAGAATCCACTTGCAGAGAGAGTTGAACAAACTCCAAAAGTCCCAAGTAAACCAAATGTAACCTGCATGCCCAGAAAAAAAAACAAAATCACTCAAAAGGCTTCAGTTGAAGACATGTCTGATGAGGCTATGAAAAAGGCATTGAGGAAAAAAATGAAAGCAACTTTTAAAATGCATGCTTGATTGATTTGACCTGAAATGGTGCTTCTTCAGCAAAGTTGTTGCTTATATATTCCGTTTTTTTACACGGGCCATTCCATTCTTTATTGCATTTTTCACTACACTTTTCCTAATGTTTTGCACAATTTTCGCTCACATTTGTATGGATTTACAATAACCAAAACTTATTAACTGATATATTAAACTCTCAAATGGTGTACACCCATTTATTTACCACATATTTCACACATTTTCCACACATGTATTTTTATTTGGCCCGTTTGTGACAACTATGTGCGATAAATATTCAACCTGTGTGCATTCTTTTTCAACAACCGCAGACTTTTTTGGTACCCCAGGCAAGGTGGTATCAACGTGTACAATTAGTATCGTATAAAGAATTGAGAAATTCCGAGATTGATGATATAATTTAGGAACCTGAAAAGTCCTGTCTGTTTAATAATACTCAAGGTATCTCCAACAGAGGTCAATTTGGACAGAGTTAAATTTGAAGAAATATCATCGAATAGAGTACCTAGTACTTATCATATAGAATTGGCAACAGTATATGTGAGAGAGATAGTAAACGTGAGGAAGGGGGTCAAAGGAGGAGGATTCTATCCAGAAGGGGTGGATATATGACAAAGCAAATATAGTGTATAGGATAAACCGAATATTGAATTTGTCAAAACTACAACACGTGCTACAAAGCATATGTAGACATGGCTCATGGTAGAAACAGCCATTGACGTAAGAAGACATGAGAAGTGGGGTTAACTTGACTCGTGAAAGAGATAATCCATGATTCACGATAGGCCTTGCAAAAGCCATCAGTGAAGGTCGACTCGGCGCTGTCGGCGCCGCAGCGACAAAAGCGCCCATCCGTGTAGCCTACTGCTAGAGCGCCAATTAACCTCCGGCAAGCATGACGCAGGAGCAACACTTTGAAGCGCAGTGTGCCTACCGCGCCAAAAGACGAGGCAGGGACCACGTAGGGGCAGCCAGGAGGTGGTTGCCAGTGCTTCCACAACGATTTAGTGGCCGATATAGTGGCACTGCGGTGCCCATAATTGTCCATACAGCACCTTGCCTGCCGCCGGTTGTCACTGCAGCGCCATTCCCCTTCAGCGTTGTCGCAAACATGGCAATGTCAGCGCCGGCAGCGCCAAACGAGGTTCCACTGATGACGTGTTTCGGGGTAATTAATGATGCATAGGTATGATGATGGAAATTTGGAGATTGATGAGCGCATAATGACATTGAAATCCACAGAGAAATGTCATTGTTGTCCATGGCTATCTGTCATGCATTACGGATGTCCGGCTCGAATGACGTGCAATCTCATTCGAACCAAATGAATACTTGACGAATTCTCATTCGTCACATGGGAATTTTATCTCCCAATAATTACCTCCTTTCACGGAATCCAGCTCCTCATCCGGACCTGACCTGGGCCCTTCTACACAGTTCACAATTGCTAATAGCCAAACTATGACCATTTTTCTCCTTTATCATTCATAGCTTGGTATATAAGATGGGCAAAGATTTGCGTTGATGCACATATGCCTGAAGAGGCAGTCCTGGATACATCAGGAAAAAAAAAAAATGGCCCATGTTGTCCTCTGCTCAGAACCAAATATGCAGTTTAATTTGATGTGAAGTGTGTATCCTCCGACATTGTGAATGATTGGCGATACTGCTTAAGGGTAAACAACTACAAGTTTGTTGATGGAATCTCTGTTTTTTGGGGATTCGGAAAGAAATCCGCCCCCCCCAAACTCTTCGCCATCACGCTACAGTCTGGGATTCGTGCTGGGTGTGAAAAATAATTGAACTGGTGGGAATGAAGCACTTTTCTATGAACAGTTGTTGGAATCGAGTAAATATTTGAAGGGGGTCCACACTTTTATTTCGGATCGAACAGGTATCATGATTGGAGTGTGAACATCAAGGTAGGTAATAGGAAGCCAGATAACTCAGCGTTGAGGTAATTGTTCTCACGGTAAAACAAATCTCGCCTCAGAGACCCAGGAAAAGGGATCCAGAAGCGAGCCGAGCTGTGATCAGATCAGTCGAGCTCAAGGAAATTGCAAGCCGAGTTCCTTCCGTGAGTCATTGCATGGACTGTAGGACACAGCCACGCGGCGGGGTTGTATATTATGAAGAAGCTCATTGTCGTGATTGAAGACGCAGCCATCCAGCGGGGTTCCTTGTGGGCTCTCCTCGCACCAGTACAGTTACCGTTGACCAACGGATATTGTATTCCCGGTGGCTCTGCTCAATCTCGCGATGGCATGTTCATTTCCCCAATCGCACTCTTCTCTCACATTCCAAACCGCGCTCTCCTTTTCGTTCTTCTGCACCCTTGATCAACAGCGTACGTCCACCGGGGCTCGTCCCCCGCCACGATTCAGACACACTCGTGGTCACGCATGTTGCTCATGCCATTGTCATGTATGGCTTGAAACGACATCCTGCCCGCAATCGGTGGTCCTCCCTGACGTCACCATGTGAGCCGATACTCGTTCGTCCCTCAACAGATCATCCCTCTGGAGAATGTTTTTCCCACTTTTCTCAACGAATGAGGGTAATTCTGCTCGGATCCAGTGGGCCATCTTGGCCACTGGTGTTGTTGTTCACCCCCCCCATCTTTGAGCTCACCATGGCATAGCCATCACCACCATCCGCGCTTCTGCAACGTAGGCAGTTTACTTTGTACAAACAGCACCGCAGCGAACGAAAACGACGACGACAGCGTGCACGGCATCTCGTAATCGCGTCCATAAAACTTTGTTCCAGAGCGAACTGCAAATATTCCTGACGCACGGCGGGATTTGTTTTCTTTCCGTCTAGTACTGCCGCAATCACGAGCAACATCTCAGACGTTGTGCCTCCGCGACCCTCCCGGAATAGATGACGAGGAAGCCGAGTACGGCAGTGTCAAGCAAGGAGCCGTGGGTGCAAAGCATGAAGAACGGGGGGACGGACGGATACAGTCAGCCTGGCGGCGGCCCTTTGAGGGCCTGTGCGCACATTTCCCCTGCTCTCCGAATAGCTCTGAGGCCTCTGCACGTCATCTTCTCACGTTGAGTCAATTGCCTCCCACAGGCTGCCAGAGTGTTCACCCAGCGCCGGCAATCGTCGACGCGACATCAGACCCTTGCAATGAACAGGACGCGTGTCGCGGATAGATGTGCTTTCCGGGCTATCGGGCCTTGCAATGGTCTGCTGTACGGGTTGTTCCATGTGCATGACTGTTGGACGGAGAGTGGTGATCTGCTTGGGTTCGGTGTTTTGCCGGACGGGGCGGTAGAGTCGGACGCATGGCAGTATTGTGTCGGATGGATGTCATTGTTTTGTCGGATGAGGGCATTATTGTGTCGGACGGAGGGTTTCGTGTCGGATGGAGAGAGTTTTCGTCGGATGGGGGTCATTGTTGTGTAGGACGGAGGGCAGTTTCCTCTCGCAACACTAGCCTCGGGAATTACGGTGTTTTCGTCTCCAGGCATCACCGGGGGCGAGGCTAGCATCACCGTGCCCGGTAGTCTCGTTGTGTCTGACGGAAAGGCCTGGGTTAGGCTAAACTCAGGCTTGTATTTCACGGCATGTCGCCTTGGATCATGGAGCACGGAGCCACGTGGAGGTAGCCTCACGCTGCGGCGCCTTGGCAACGCCGCGCGGAATGATGTAAACAACCGTAAACAGCAGCAATAGCATCAACAACTAGTCTCGCATCAACAACATCATCCACCTCACCCACCTCTACACCTCTGCCCCTCATTGTCCTTGTCCGTCCTCACATCGCACACCCACTCTCTATAATTCATAGCCCCTCACACACACACACACACACACACACACAGATAACTTTCCATTTCATTGGCTCCTGCTCGTCACTCAAACTCAACGAGACGGACTCGGACTTGTGAGACGGACTCGCGGAGAGAGACGATACCCCGCCCCACAACGCCACCATGTCCGCAGGCACCAGGGCCTCCGCCTCTGTCATGTCATCTGCCAACCCCAACCGCCGCTCCCGGGCAGCTTCCACGACCAGGGGCAATCCTTCGCCAGACCCAGATTCGAGCATCGAGGATGTGCGCAGTCGGTTGATTTCGTCGAAGCTCAACACTCTGGGCAAGAATCCCACTGAACCCCCGAGCGTCAGTGGCAATCCTGGGGCGGCCTGCCCCAAAACCAACAAACGTAACAACAACAACAAAAACAGGAACCTCAATAACGGCAGCAAGTCAGAAGCTTCGTCGTCCACTCACGCACCGGCGGATACGTTGAGCCGGGAGCAAGCGAAAGGGAAGGGGAAGGAGGGAAGGCACGACATGGTGAAGGTCACGCAGAAATGGAAATTTTGCCGTGGCACTCCTGTTGATGATCATGATGATGATGATGATGATGATGACGATGATGATGGTGGCGTTGGCAATCGTGGCGATGATGGTGACGTTGGCAATCGTGGCGATGATGGATCCCTTTTCGAGAGTGACGACAATGAGGAGGAGCCAGTGGCAACTTTCACGGAGTTGCACCCCTCGTCTCGATACGACAGCGAGCCCGAGAGCCCTGCGCCGTCCAGCTACATCTTCAAGGAGCACACATTCACAATCCCACAACATCGTAACCTTGACCATGGTCAGCAGAAGCAGCGGCAGAAGCATCAATTGCAGCCGAACAGCGCTCAGCAGGAACCCCCGACCCACCATCATCACCACAACCAGCAGCGACCGCAACAGCAGCAGATGCAGCACAATGGCCAAAGGCAATGGCCAAATCGCAACCCCGGAGGAGAGGTGCACACCAGCCGCCACGGGCGCACGGTATCGTTGGACAGCGGGGCCTCAACCCTGGTGGGCACGGAGTCAGCGAAGGTGTGTTTTTGTTGCTGGTGTTTCCGGCTGCGTGTGGAGTATCTTCTAACGAGAGGTGATTTAGGATGAGGTTGCCACATTCAAGGCTATCGCCATGGTTGACGGCGCCATGTTTCGAAAGATGACCATATGCGGCACGCGTGACACTGGGTTTGACACGCTCAAAGCACAGTTCGAGCGTGGGTTCAAAATCAAGGTGCATGACATCACGGTTGGCGTGCTTGTCCCAGTGAGCCCTGGGCTCTTTCACCGCGCAAACATATTTCAGCCCGAGACGGCCATCGTCGAGGAGTTCATCATCAACTCGGAGCAGGACTGGGCTCAGTTTCTGGAGACGGCGCTTACAGTGCAGCAGGGCGGTGGAGGGGAGGTCCCTCTGGGGATAACGGTGTTTTCCTGATGCAGTACTTCCCGCCCCCCCCGTTCACCGTACTGATTCCTTTTGTCTATTTTTTTCATCTCTCATATCACGTGGGCGCGACGATCGGTCAGTTGGTTGCCCAAGGTGTCCCATCTCGGTGTTATTCTCTCCCCCTCCTTTTTTTGTCTCTGCGCGTCCATGTTGTGCCGAGCTGCGGTGGGGAATCGTGATTGCTTTAAATATGTACTTTAAATATATTGTTTGCCTCGTTTGATTGTGCATGAAGACTGCGCTCCATTTGGCTTGCTCTTCCCACGCCGCCCCTCAACCTCCTCGGTCTGGGCCACCCCTCATCTCCATCGATGTTGAATCTCCACGCTTAGTCTATGCTTACTCCCCTGTGTTGTTCATTTCGTTCTTTCTGCTACAGTGTCTGCTTTCCAAATCCATTCCGTACCAACTGACCATAATTAAAGAGTGCGTAATTACTTGATCATTCAACAGGACTGACTCCTTTACTTTTTCCAACGGTTACCTACCCGTCCGCAGATTTCCCACTGAATGGAGCGGGGGGGGGGGTAGTCTCACTACGCGGGGGCGGTTTGAATTCAAATTAAAAAAAAAAAAAAGAAAAAAAAAAAAAAACCACGCGGGGGCAGTGATTATCAGAGGTCGGCATGGGCATGACGCTCCAGCCCACAAACTGCAGGACGGAGAGGGCAATGAAAACGCCTTCTCCAACGCGGCACAAGACAATGGTTCACACCATTCTCATGGCCACGTGTGAGATTCTTGTGCCATCGCCGTAGAGCGCTCCCCAAGTATTTACCTGTGGTCCAAGGATCTTGTCCGATGACGCAGTGTCATACGTCCTTTGTCTGGGTAACTCTGCATATATTCGGCTTCCTGGGGCCTTGACGTTTTGCTACTTGCACGGGCAATGTAGTAATAAACACTATCCTATACTCGCTCATGGCATTGGTATTCCCTCTCATTCTCTCTCCGTGAGTACAAGAGCAGCAAGAAATTGTACCGAATACCTGCAGCACGTGGATTAGGGCAGACCCTGAGCTGCACCCGAGGGCACCTGAGTGGATTTGCGAATGGGGGTGGACAGTACTTGAGTCTAGTATGCCAGTACGTATGTAACCTCCGCGTTGAAGCAGGCACGCAGCACATCCCCTGACACTCAAAACGCCCCCCCCCAAACCCAACAAAACATCCCCCAGTTGCCAGCCTCCACGATGCCCCCAAATGGGCCACCACAGTCACCAGCGCCAGACTTCACGGAATGTACAACGCGTCTTCGGCACGACCTCGTTGTGGTCTTCGAGGCGCTACAGGGCGATGATTTTAGTGCAAGGGTTACGCGGCTCGGGGAGTTCATTTCCCGCGTGATCGGGAGGGTCACCGTGGAGGACGAGCGGAGTCTGTTTGCGGGTCTTCGCGAGGGTTTCGTGCACCTCAGGGAGGCCGGTGGCGGCGACGACGATGAGAGTGACGGCGGCGAGGCGGCTGACGAGGACGAGACGAGTGACGACGAGGATGCGAGTGACGACGAGGATGCGAATGACGACGAGGCTGCGAATGACGACGAGGATGCGAATGACGACGAGGATGCGAAAGACGACGAGGATGCGAATGACGACGAGGATGCGAACCACGACCACAACGCAAATGACGGCCGCAAGACAACTCACGAGAACGCGGCGGCCAGCGTCGACGACGACGACGAGCAGTCGCCCCACAACCAGGCCATGGTAGACCGCATGCTCGAGCTGCTCGACTACACCCCCGCCGCGAACGACGACAGCGACGCCCACGCCGACTACGAAGCCCTCCAGCTCGACAAACGCCCGACGGCCACGCAACTGCACACCACGACGTTCCTTCGCAACGCCCTCGGCTTACTCGACGAGGAGTGGCACGCCGTGCTGTCCGCCGCGCGGGCAAAGGCTGCTCGCAACAGATCAAAAGCTAGGACGTACGCAAACAACGAGGCGGGGCTGTGTGCCCGCACACGGGCCCTGCTGGCCGAGCTGTGGAAGATGGCCGCGGCGGGGGACGGCGGCGCGCGGGGCTTCCTGCGGAGGCTGGTCTGGGCGCGCGGCGCGGGGCGGATGCTCAGCGTTGCGGTGTCGGTGCGCATCATGAGGGGTGCAATGGTCGCCGCGGAGGAAACGGTGCGCAGGCAGCTGCAAAGGGAGCGGGGCAAGATGGCGGCGTGATGGAGGGGAGCGGTGCGGGACATGTATATATCCAACTAAGCCATTAGCCGTATTGTAAAATAGCACGCATACATGTCAGTGTTTGACAGCTCTATAACCCATCCAGCATACGTTCAAATGTGTCGGCCTGATGATGAAGCAGGGGTGACGGAGATGTTTGGCCAACATTCCCCATTTTGAATATATTGACATCAATCACCATCTGCACCGTTCTCATTTTTAATGGAATCGAATACGCTTTCCGCGCAACTTTCCTTGTTACCGGAGTACAATGTCGATAAACCCATTAATACACCCAGTGAATCAACGCAAGGCAAATCTGGGCAAATACAAGGTCCTTTGCAGCTGGGGTAGCGAGGTAGTAGAATGAGGCCAGTGAAGGACGGGCGAAGAATTCAAGTAGGTGTCATGACGTGATGCTTTTGAATGGCAATGCGCATCAGCAATGGTCGATTTTTGATGGAAACGGCGTCGCTGAATCGACAAATCGATGGACATGGAGGCACGTAGAACCCTCATGAACGACTGGTTACGACGATGTGCCCTGTCGCCATGCCCGCCGCCAATTGTCGCAACGGCGCCATGTCCACATGGTCTGATACGGATTGAGATGTTTTGCCAGGGGGTGGAAGATGAGGTCATTCCGGAAAACGATAGCTCTCGTGCAGGTTGATGCAAAAATTGAATGCGAAATTGGATAGGAAAATGAGATTTGCCGTGTGATGCGAGATTCAAGTGATGGATAGTGGCGGAAGCTAAACTTGGCGTCGAGGCGGTGTTGGAGCAAGGAAGGTAGATATCCAGACACCATGTCAGTAATGGAAACTGGGCCAACGCCAATAGAATTCAATCCATACCGCCATGCAGGGTGAATGCTATGGCCATACTGGTTACCACTGTGTCTGAGAGGATTGCATAGGATGGTGCCTAGCAGTGTGAAGTCCATCAAGGTTATGGCAAGATACACAACCGGCCAAGAAGTAAAAGACCGATCGCCATGCCCACTAAAAAATAAAAGAACAAGTGAATGATGAAAAGTTATATTGTACAATTGACTGTTGTGTTCTCTCCCACTTGGAATCAATTGGTGCTTGCATAGTTCATGGTATTCCATCAAAACTTATATGGATAGTAGGCCAATTGAATTTTCTCATCACTTTCCAGCCGTGTGATTGAAAACCTTTTGTGAAATCTTCCTGGAAATATGCAGATAAGGAATTCTGTTTATAAGATTGGTTGTTGGCATAAACAAGATGTTTGAAGAAAAACGTGCAGGTGAAATGCTTGTACTACAAAGCAGGATATTCGTATTTCCCAATATAATGAAATAGTATTGTAGTTGCTACATTTCCTGAGTGCTTTTGATTCTATAGAACTTCTTCCTGTCAACCAACACATAACAATATTTTAGACAAAAGCTCCAGATAATAGTATGAATTTAGAAAAGAAATTGATTGAATGACGTTGATATTTACATTATAGCTCAATCTTGCTTGTAACTTGGGCCAGTATACAAAAAAAAATATCTGGATAAACATATGGTAGTTGCAGGCTGAATACAAAATGGATTATTCCCTAAATGTGGAATTATGATTACATGAAACTATACAGTTGGGAAAATTTATATATTGTGTAAATATTAATTGTAACTAGTGTAAATATAAGTCATGGAGTAATTAGATCAATAAATATTTTTCCATTAAAGTTGAATTTCAGAAATAAATACAATCTTGATTCAATCAAGCAACAGAATACCTGGTAATAGAACAATTTAGTATAATCATATACTACCAGCTAGTATCTAATATCAATAATATGAATTAGGAAATTAATTAAGGAGTATTTGAAAAATCATAGAGTATAGTAAAATGAAGGTATGTATCAACTAGTGTAACAAATTGGTATTAAAGTAGATAAATTGGGTGAAGTATAGCATATGGATGCCTGATTGGAATATTGAACTGTATTCAATATATGTTGTTTATATTAATGGACTAGAAAAAGCAAACAGTTCCAAATCATTTAACTTCATAAAATTAAGTAAATTCATGCTCAATCTATCCCAATCTTTATAAAATGTTGTTGGGTATTTTAAAAATCAACAACCAAAACATAAAAGTAAAAATACTGTATAAAGAACTTTTAATATAATATTCAATATTACAAAAGTGAATTAATATATCAATGTATAAAAATAGATAATTACATTAAAGTATAACAACATTGGTTCAATATAGGCATCATAAAGGGAATCATATCTATGGGTTATTGGGTATTTTAAGGTTAAGTATACTGAGTATACTTTATTAGGATTCAATGGAAGTTATCATATTTCAAATCAGCAAAACAACAATATACACCACTAGTAGTGTAGGAGAAACAGTATCCTGGAATGTATTCCACTTTCATAGCAAGATGATGGGCAAAGCATCAAATCCTTTTTGACCTTATGTAATACATATTACATCTAGTACTAAACATGACTTACATAATTGCATCATAGGGGATGTGTTTTTGCTGAATTCCTGGATACCAGGGAGAGCATGGTGTTATTCTTGGATATGGAGTACTGGTATTGGAAAAAAAGTTTTTGTGATGAAACTATAGTCACCAGTTGTTTCATTTTGCAGCCTATGGAACCTCATTTCTTTGTAAATGCTGATATGAAATAATGTTTCATGTTGATGAAGGTATTGATGTCACTAATATGTAAAAAATTATGTTACCAAACTAACAGTACCCAATAGGCATTGAAAAACTAATGTGCCTGTATTCAATTATGGATAGATTATAATACTAGCTGCAGGTTGATAAAACTTAAACAAGATTACTAAACTATAATGACTAAGTTATGGTGAGAAAATAATCATTGCTCATGTCCACAGTCTCTATATACTTTTCTGGTGCAGTTGGATAGTAGAAATTCAATCACTAGTCAAGCAATCAAAGATATCAAAACTGTCACGGAGTCAGGTACGGTAGTCATACTCCCCGCTACTGCATAGGACAGGGGACTAACTGTGACATGGCCTGATCACCCACACCTTTTCCAGGCAGCTATATTAGGAGTTGGATTTCCATCAAGTTTGAGTCACATCTCTAATGTTATATTTGTGAAGCTATCCTGCTTTGTGGCTAATCCACCAAGGGAGTAGGCTAGGTTTTCGGGGTCAAAGGGGCTTCCCCTCTTGTTTATATGATCCTATTGATCAGGTATTGGCTATAGGAGCGCTCGGCTATCTATAGCCCACTGCCCATAGAGTAAAAAAGGATTTGCGAATAGCGTTGTGTTGAGTAATCATCTACTTCACACTTATATCGAATTATCGCACCTCCAGCACTTTGTACTTGGTGATATTCCCTTTGCACCTCTTGGTACCTGGTACTAATTGCAATAACTTGATTGACCAAGTGAACCGTGACATTGCAACGCCCATAGTCTTTTACCATACAAAATTTGTTGAAAAATCATTTGCCAATTAGAATATTGGAACCCCAAAGACACCTTCCAACAACGCAATGCGCTGGCCTCCTGATGGAAAGAGGCAAGCAAATAAGAGAACAGATTTTGAGGATCACTCACCCACAATCAACATACTCACCTCATGAACAGCCACAGCCCCAAATTGAGGACGCCCCTAACAACTTCGAAGAATCAGTGAGTTCAAAAAGTTCAAACCCCTTCAAGGATCATGAAGAAGATACAATTATCGACTGAGGTGCAGCCAACTCTATACCAATAACCCCAGTACCAGCACCAGCAACGGCTCAATGAGCTATGGTACTACTCCTTGGAGGTGTTGGTTCCGAAATACCATGAATTCAGTCAGCACTAGCTCTCCGCTCGGCGATCACAACTGCACAAGCTGAACTCCCAGCTTTAAAACTTCAATTGGAGTGCCTTACCGATGAGGCAATTCTTTCGAAAATAAATACCATTACAAATTGCTTCTACCATCCAAGAAACGATGAAGGTAGTAAACGATACAAACACGGAGGCATTACACCTCAGATTAAGAGAGTTTGAGGATAAGATCTGAACCTCTGTCCATATATTATCAGACTAGGTAACTACCACACCAACCTCCTGAACCAAGCAGCAGATCAAAGCTAATAGAATAGTCATTCTTACACCCTATTTGAGTATAATGTTTCTTTATTTCGTCTTTCTTTTCGTGTATCCCCAATACTTTTATCATTGTCTCTACTTGTTTTTTATTTTGTTTCTTCTAATATTTTCACTTATATCTTTTCTGTTCTATAATCTGCTCATATTAGTATTCTCTTTCTCCTTTCATGCTACAATCAGCTCCTCTTGTACTTCCTTAATGTTCTACAAGATTCTCTGTCTTGTGCTCATGTTACACTAATGTCTATCACTTCCGGATACCATTAGAGTTGTTTCCATTGCCATTCTGGTTTATAGTATCATTGCAACACACCATGTTTCACCGATACACCATTCTCTTTCATTTGTAATCTTATACTTTGGTTTTCCGGGTCCATGCTACTCCTCAGAGTTTCTGTCAGGACTTGTACTGAGCAATGTTTCGTTTGCTCGCTCTTTTCCACTCATGTATATAAGAACTGCTTGCTCCCCTCACTTAGCTTTTAAGTAAATACCAATACCTTGATACCTATAACTTACCCCGCTGGCTACCGCCGTGACCTGCTCTACTACATGGTCTATTTATTCCATTGTGCATCCACTACGCTTTTCTGTCTCAACATTCAATACTATTACAGCATACCCTCTCATACCGACAACGATGCGAAAGCATTGTTCAACTACCCAACAGGCAAAGGTCAAGCACCTACGCCTCGCAAGCAAGCTCCTCAATTACGTCCTGGAAAATCAACCTCCACTTCCGATTGCAAATGCACATGGTATAAGGCAAAGGGTCACTCATTCAAGGGACACCTTCACAACACCTGCTTCAAGCTTAAAAAACACCAAGAAGGAAAGAGGAAAGAGGTTGCTGCTGTGGCCACTGAACCTACCTCCACTACTCTTGTTTTGACATCATCATCATCTTCAGGTGGTGTCGCTTGGGTTGCAAATGGTCTGTCATCTGAACCTGCGTTGTCTTCTCAGACTTCTTCTCCTTCTATTTTTGGTTATTTCGGTTGTTCATCTTCTGGTAATAGTACTGTTTCTGCGGCGTCTGCTTTTATTGCTTTGAATCATCATGGTTTTCTCAATTGGTTTCAGATATCGCCACTTCTTCTACTATGGGTTCAGCTTTCAAAGCTGAAAATGTGACTACATATCAGGTATGCATTCTCGACACCGGACCTTCTCATCACATCACAGCTGACTTTTTCTGCCTCATCAATCCAGTCTTCCATTGTATGGGGATAGAGGTTGATGGTCGTGAAGTACTCTACTCGGAGTACAAGGGAACTGTCTGTCTCCCTGTTTTGGTTGGTGGGAAGGTTTTAAATTTCTCTCTCTCTGATGTGTTATATATACCTGGTTGGAATAATGTGAATCCGTTTCCTTGGAGAATGATCGATTTGATTGGGAATGAATATCTACATGGAGAAAACTAAGCTTTTCAAATCAAACTTAAAAGCGATGACTCCACAATTGTTCAAGCTGATCTTGGTGCAAATGTTTACGGTTTGAATCTGCTGTCGGTTTTGGCAGTGCTTACAAGTATTCTGCCCGATTCTGGCATGATGCACTTGGCCACTCATTTCCTAGGTCCTGGACAAAATCCTCCTCGATCTTCGCTGACGGTTCGCTACTACCCAAACCCCCACACAACATCTTCTGTCACTCTTGCGCCAAATTAAACTCTCAACACTCCAAACCCTTTTTAGTTGCTCACATATCCAAAAAACATTTTGAGTTGGTCCATGTCGACTTAGCTGGTTCAATCTCGGTTCAATCGCTCAGTAGCTCACAATACACCATGCCAATGCCTGATGACTTAACACGATACGCAGAAATTGCATTCCTCAAAGAAAAGTCTGAGGCGCTAAAGCACTTCAAAGCTTTCTGTGAACGGATTTTCAATAAAACTGGTCGTTATCCTAGGGCATTCCGCACTGATAAAGGTGGTGAGTTTATATATTCTGTCTGGCATGCTTACTGCGAATCAAAAGGCATCACCCACCAGACCACGGCAGCATACTCTCCTGAGTCTAATGATGTTATCGAGAGGTATAACCAAACTCTTGCGTTGATGTGTCATCCTGCACTGGAAGATCTCCCTGCAAGTTTGTGGAGGGAAGCTTTTAATTGGGCTGTCTACCTCCGCAATCTTCTTCCTCATTCGGCATTAAATGGGAAATCACTGTTTGAACTCCTCAACAAACGCCTACCAACCATAAAACATATTTGCCCTTTTGGTACTCCATGTATTGTACGTATTCCTAAGGACAAGCGTCCTGCTGGAAGCAAGCTGGAAGCCAGAGGAATTGATGGAAAACTACTCGGATACACAAGAACCCCATCAATGTTCCCAATTTACTTACCATCGCAGAAAAATGTCGATCCATTCTGTCAGGTCAAATACATTCCATCAAATGATACTACCTCCGTTGAAATGTACCTCCCAACAAAGTTAACATTCTCAGAACCTGGTCAAGCTGCTACATCGACAACTGATCAATCACCAACACTAATTCAAGCACCACCATCCAACACTCCACCAAAGCCACAGTGCTTGCCTGGCTCATTTGGATTACCAACTCCAATGAAACCAACCAGCGCTCCTTCTTCATCATTGTCTTCTTCAATACCAACTGTCAAGCTACCTCCGGCGTATCAATTCAGCAAAGGAGACTACGAGACATTTGATGATTCAGACGAGTCATCAGATTCAGAAAGAGGTGCTTCACAGCAACTCTACTTAGAACGCCCATCTACACCACCATCATTGCACAGACCAACCATGACCTTATGCACCTAGCTCAATCAGACGATCATCACCTCCTACCACTTCTGATCTTGAGAACTTTTACAAGAAGCGATCAAAGAGGAATGTTGGAAAACCTGATTGATGCGGCTTCCCCAATGTCAATCTGGCCATGGGAAAGGCTGAAGGACAAGCGTTTTTAGCAGATGTTGGGAGTAAACTGACTCAACTGCTAGAGGAACTACTAGGACAGGCCAACGTAACACTTGGTCCATCTACATACTCCCAAGCTATGAAGTCAGAAGATGTGAACAAATGGATAGATGCAATGTATGAGCAACAATCTTCCTTGGAATTGCAGGGCATCTGGCAAGTTCACAACATCTCTGATATACCAGAAGGAAGGAAGGCTATTGGGTGCCAGTGGGTGTATACTGTTAGATTGTTGGAACATGGATCAATTGAGGAGTACAAGGCACATTTAGTGGTTAAGCGCTTTGCACGGATTTCCAGAATCGATTTCAGTAGGACTTTTGCACCAGTCACACGGTACAATTCACAATGTCTCCTGACAGCCCACGCAGCACTTTAAAACCTTGACACCGCACAACTTGACGTCAAATAAGCATTCACCCATGGTCCTTTAGACAAAGATATCTGGGTCTTACCTCCTTCTGGACTCGGACTCGACAACAAAGTGTTACTTCTCAAAAAGGCACTTTATGGTTTGAAACAAGCTCCGCTACAGTGCTGTAAGAAATTATAACCCGTTCTCACCGAACAACACTTCATTCCTACACACTTTGATTTCTATGTCTTTATCAGCACCAAGAGTAACATTCACATGGCTGTTTATGTTCACGACATTGCTCTTGCAGGCAAAACAACTAACTTGGAGAAACTAATTTCATTTCTTCAATCTCAAATCAAAGTTACTATAAAAGGTAAACCTGTGTTCATGCTTGGAATCAAAATCCAACACCACACAAATGCTATCACTCTCAGGCAGCAACGTTACATTGAACAAATGCTTCAGCACTTCGTAATGGACGAATCTCGCCCTGTTTCCATCCCAATCGATCCGAAATTACAGCTGATCAAAGCAAATGATGACAAACTTCCTGTTGATCAAAATCTATATCAACAACTGATTGGCGCGCTTATATATCTTGTCACTTGTACTCGTTTGGATCCTGCTTTCTGTGTCTCTTTTCTTTCTCAATTTTTCTCTTGTCCTCATGAAGATCATCAAACTGCTGTCAAGAGAGTATTTTGTTATATTTCTGGTACTCGTTCTCATGTTTTGATATATCCTTGTTCTGGTTCTTTCAAGTTGCAAGGTTTTTCAGATGCTTCTTTGCTGATTGTCTTTCTACTCTTCGTTCTTATACTGGTTACGTCTTTTAACCCGGCAAGTGTACAATTTCCTGGCTCTCCAAGAAACAACAATGCATCTCCAACTCTACTACTGAAGGAAAATACATTGCACTCTCCACCACTGCTCGACAAGCCAAATGGTATACTCACGCATTCAAGTAATCCAATCTCAGCATTCCTGTGCATTTATACTTTGATAATCAATCAACTATCAATCACGCACAAAATCCAATCTACCACTACAAAACCAAACACATCCATATAGCATACCACTACACCAGAAGATGCTTAATCAATAACATATTTCAGCTGACTTAAGTCTTGACGAAGGACAACTCAGCTGACATTATGACAAAAGGACTCCCCAATGATTTACACACCAAGTTTACTCAACGCATCGCGCATTTCATTCAAGAGAGAGTGTTAGAATCGTCGTTCTTACACCCCATTTGAGAATAATGTTTCTTTATTTTTATCTTTTCTTTCGCGTATCTCCAATACTTTTACTATTGTCTCTACTCGTTTATTCTATTGTTTGTCTAATATTCGCACTTATACCGTTTCTGTTTAATAATCTGCTTATATTAGTATTCTCTTTATGTTTTCATACTACAATCAGCTCTTCTTGTTCTTCTCATATATTCTACAAGATTCTCTGTCTTGTACTCATGTTACAGTAATGTCTATCACTTCCAGATATAATTACAGTTGTTTCCATTGCTATTCAAGTTATTGGAATCGTTGCAACACACCATGTTTTACCGATACACACTTCTCTTTCCTTTGTATTGTTATACTTTGGTTTTCAGGGTGCCCGCTACTCTCCAGACTTCCTGTCAGGACTTGTGCTGACCTATGTTTTGTCTGCTAGCCTCTCCACTCATGTATATAGGGACTGCTTGCTCCCTTTACTTAGCTCTTTAGTGAATACGAATACCTTGATACCTATAAGTTGCTCCGCTGGCTATTGCCGTTACCTGCTCATCTATAAGATCTATTTATTCCATTGTGCACCTACTACGCCTATCTGTCTCCACATTCAATACTATTTCAGCGTGCCCTCACACAGAAGCCACTCGGCACCTGGACCACCGTATCCACAAACTTAAGTAGGACCTGGAAAAAAGAAAGCGAAAAAGGAAAGTAGGCAAATAAGCAGCTGGTCACATCAATAGAGGGAGTAAAGGCTAGGGCAGAAGCCATTAAAAGGCAATCCAACTGGAAATCTGTTGCTACCTGGGCGAAAGAGGTTGCTACCTATGCAGCTGCGGGCAAAGGAAAGTCAGTGGGGACATTCCCACACCAATATGAGGAACCAACCTAACAACAACAAGAAATAGGTTTTTTACCTGAACTATTCACCATAACAGCCTCCAAAGCACCACCACCACTACTACCAAGACTACCACTGCCACTACAAGCTCAGGCATTCGAACCCCCAAGTTTTGAACAGCAGGAAGACCGGAAGCTGGAATTCAAACTTGACCCAAGACAAAAATTCTTTGGCAAAAAGGAGCAGCTGGAAAACTTCTGTTTCACCATGAAGAACTACATTCACGTCAAAAGAATGGGAAACAGCAAGTACTGCATCACCCTCATGATCTACTGGCTAGAAGGTAATGCCCGGACCTAGGGGAGAGGAAACGATGGCAAAATGGTCACATGGGACCAAGCAGTTGACGACCTCGGATAGATGTATCGCAACCACCAGGCCCACCAACGAGCAACAACAGAGCATAATGCTCTCAAACATATGGGCAGTATTTCAGCGTTCTTCAATAAACTCGAAGGACTGGAACTAAAGACAAAGATTCCAACAACTTAACTTGGGCTCACGTTGGAGCCTAACCTCCACCCTGACCTGGAATATGCTCTAGCCTTCCACATGCTACACAACGCTATCTACTTGTCATGAATCGAGTTTCCAGCCTTACCCAAGACTACCCCGCACCTAGCCACCGCCGGCAACAGCCTCGCTATCAGCCACAGTGGATCCATGTTCACCTGATCCTGACCCCAGCCGAGTTCAGCTTACTACTAGCAATACTCCACCTCGCCATGTACCTAGTCCACGTCCTAGTCCCTTCCTGGTAACCGTGGCAACACGACAGCCCGCATCCCTGTCACTGCTCGACTTCCTAGTTCGGAATCCAGAAGAAACCACCAGAAGGTTCTAGCATCACGAACCTTCACTGCGCAATAGGTTTCCATATGTTTCAGCCAGTTTCCATTAGGTTCTAGGTGTTTCTATTGCGCAGTTGATTTGTAATCCCCTTTAACTCATGTACCTTGCGCAGCCGTGGCGCTGCAATTCTATTCATGTCTTTCTAGTTCTATAGCTTAAGAAGGATCTCTATATAAGGAGTCCTTTCTCCCTCTCATCTTGTCTTCTTTTCCTTTCCTCTTTACGCAACAACTTGTCTCTTTCCCTTAGTTGTATCTTAACAAGTTGTTATTTGAATATACTTTATACTCTCCTCTTCCGTGGTGTAAGGATAGGAAATTACATACACATGTAAATTCTATCAATACACAGGACAAGGCAGGAACATAGTTATTTTCATTATTATTCTCATTATTATTATTAATCAACATAGATGTTACTAGAACATCTATGACTCACTTAGCTAGGAGTCACCTATCTCTAACTCACAGGTATGACTCAAGAAATTGAGTCACCTCTGACTCATAGGTATGACTCAACAATTAGATAGGAGTCACCACTGACTCATAGGAAATGAGTCACTTCTGACATCATAGTTAATTTAGTTTAAGAGTCACTATGACTCATACAGGCTTGGGACTTTCTATAAAAGAAGCCCATTCCCCCCTTCAGTGAAAGGGCAAGCAACTTAGCAGTTAGCAACAAATACAAGAGTTTACAATGGTTAATTAAGTCTCTCCTCAATCACAAGTAACTTGAAGATATTACAACTATTTAGACTCTTATTTATATAGATATTAAGGCAGCTGTTATTAGTTAGATTCTGGTAATCTAACTGATAGCCACCTTTATACTATACCCAAACTTTACACGTGGCCTAGACAGCCCCTCTTGAGCCTGCCTTAACCAAGTCCCATGCCCAGTACCTTGCCCACTCGCCGCTCGGTTATCCTTCACGGCGGTGCCCCAGAACCTGCTCCTGTGCACCCTCTCGAGTAAGTCAACACCTATACTCGCGCTATCCTCAACCGCCGCTACCCCTCTCTGATCCATGCCTATCGTCCTCCTTGGCATGGACACAACGGTATCTTCCTTGGCCGTCGAGATCCTGTCACTGGGACCTGGTCATCACACTACTAGCAGTGGAGAAAAGTGTCCATACAGATTGGAACAAAGTAGGGGGCAATTTCTTTGCGTGCACGCAACCAAAGACACATCAACCGGAACTTCACACAAAACAAACTCTAGACCTCGAACAACAACACCAAAACCACCCACAATACCAGGGACTCTCGTCCCAGAACAGGTGACACCATCCCTTAGGAGGTGATGGATCAACGTCAACAAAAAGGAAGCTGTATCACATGCATCTTATGCAACCACCAGGTCAGTGACTGCACCAGCAGTTATAAATTTCAATCCTGTGAAAGCGCTACTTTACAAACAAACAACAACACTACCACTTGCACATTAAAGGTGATTGATGCATCTGCCAAGCGAAAATGAGACAGCGGAGGACCACATACTGCCGCAACATCAGCACACAAACTGAGCTAACCAAAAACGAAGACTTTACAAATCAATGAGCTGGACTCGGACTGTAAGAAAGGAGAAGCAGCAGTGACTGTTCATTTGGGTCACAACTAGGAATTCATCCAACAACCATCAGAAGAACCCCTCGACATACCCTACTCCGGAGGGTCATTTTTGAGCTGAAAAGAGGTTGTCGCGCGAAGGCAGTTATAGACCCCGGCGTAACGCCTCTGGCAATTGTTTGGAAGTAAGGAAAAAAATCGGGCTTGTATAAAACAAAGGAACCTTTCCAAAATAAACGGGCCTATTGTACGAAACTAAGTGGAGAAGCTTAAGTTAACAATCCTTTTCCTGGATTTTTAAAGCAGGACCCTGTTTCAGCATCCCCGGTCCGCCCGTCAGCTTACCTTGATCAACTTAGTGGTCAATAGATGCTAAGGTGTTAGACATTGGATGAAGGGATTTAAGATGAACAGGTCCCAGTGATAGGGTTATAGGTACTGACAAACACAGTGTTGCAGGTATGTTAGAAAGGCATGAAGGGGCAGAGGAGTGAGGGGTACTTTCGGTTGAGCAGGCGCAGGACGTACTTGTTGGTGTCGTTGATGAGGGGATGTTCTGGCTTTGGAGGCTGTGGGCGAGGAGTCAAGGCGAAGGGTATGGGACTAGATCAAGGAGAGGGACAAGAAGGGCTGTGTAGACCACAGGGAGCACATCATGAAGGAGTATGTATTTGTAAAACAATTTGTAAGTTACACAGATCAAGAAGAGACAGGTTGTTGCATGAAGAGGAAATGAACAAATAAAATGATGAGAGAGAGAAGGGAGTCCATATATAGAGACCTGTTCCTAAGCTAAAACTAGCAAAACATTGTACAATAAGTAGTCGGAGCGATGCCATGGCTACACAATGTAATGGGACTAGGAAACATGATTTCAAATCAACTGCGCAATGTAAACTACAAGAACAGAATAGAAAATGAGAAACAAATGGAAAAACTATTGCGCAGTGAAGGTTCATGATGGTAGAACGTTGTGGTGGTTTTGTTGGGTTCCCGAACTAGAAAGTCAAGCGGTGACGGGGATGCAGGCTGTCCATTGCAAACGTTACCAAGTCTGGACCGGGGCATAGGCTAGGTGCATGGCGATGGAGGGGATTACTAGTGGTGAGTGAAACTCATTGAGGGTCAGGACTAGGTACATGCGGATTTATCGTGGCTTGTTGCGAGGCTGGAGTCGGCAGTGGCTTGGTGCTGGGTGGTGCAAAGTTTCGGTACAGTAATGGGGTAACTAATCATATATAGCTCCAGGCTATATGTGCTTAGTAATCAGTCCTATTATCTGTATGGGTTCTATTTCTATAAATAATAATCTTAAGTCAAAATATTATTGTAAAAAAGTAGAAGAAGAGTAGGCTAAGTAATACTATAATGATGATGAGTCCTGAAAGGGTAGGAAGCATCAGTGTCACTTGTGAATTATAATTGGAGAATAAGTATTAACTGTTGTACTCTGTATATTGATTCTAACTTGCTTGCCCTCTCAATTGAAGGGGGAATTGGGCTTCTTTAATAGAAAGTCCCAAGCTTTCTATGTTGTCATAGGGCACTATGAAAATTATTCTAAACTATTCTAAAGTGTTCTATTTGATTTCAAAGCATTTAATTTCAAAGCATTTGATTTCAAAGCATTTGATTTCAAAGCATTCTAGTATCTTCCATCTTGATTTCCAAGCATGATGTTATCTTGTTCTAGTGCTTTCCATTCCTCGTAAGCCAGTTATGCTGGCTTGTTAATTAATACATGATTTTATAATTCTATTGTCTATAATAATACCTATTGTATTATTCCTTAATACCATTGTTCCTGTATATGGATATAAGTTATTTGTTCAATAATTTCCTATCCTTACAGGTGGTATGGGGCAAGGTATAAAAAGTCTTTTTCAACAGCATATAATTCTTGCTCCTACGTGGTTAGAAGAGCATGCATTGTTGGTAGATATTGTAAAAAAGACAATCTTCAGAAAAGATCAATTAATAGTAAGTTGTTGTCAGAGGATTATCCCTCAAAGAATAGTAATGGAAAAGGATATGGAGGATGGGGCCCCTGTATTGCTAGTCAATACAGCATTCCCATCCAGTGATTACGCTTGGGTGTTTTTATTTACGCTGGGCAATAGACTACCCGTACACCGATAATGGGACCACAAAATCCCCCTCTAGGAACCGCAAAGCAAAGTGGTCAAAGGCCCAATACATGCAACCCCATGTGGGAAAGACTGAGCCTTCCCGGCATACCTAGCAGAAAATACACTATCTGGTAAAGTACAAAAATCAAAGTCAGCAGCTGGAGCTCCCATTCTATTTTCCCAAAAGTAGAACGTATCTCTATGACTTTGCGTTGACTACGGAGGCTTTAACAAAAGCACAAAACTCAATCGATACCCACTACTCTTCATCAATGCACTTAGAGAGAGGACTCAACGCCTCAAATGATTCATCAAACTCAACCTCAAAAATAGCCAATACATAATAATGATCAAGGAAGGTGAAGAGTGAAAAACGGCCTTCAAAACAAAATATCACTTATATGAATAAACTGTCATACGTCTTGGACTCATTAAGGGTCAATTATCATTTCAGGAAATGAAGGACAAAGTTCTACAAAGAATTGAGGAAGATGTCCACTACCTAGACGACATCCTCATCCAATGAACAATATTTGAGGGGGAATACCAAAACGCATTCAAGTGTGTATTTGAAAGTCTAATGGACCATGACCCAGCTTCTAACTTCACCAAGTCGGAATTCCATATTGAGGAAACAGTCTTCCTAGGTTACATAATTATTGGATCTGAGGTCAAGATGGACAGCATGAAAATCAAAATCCATTGAAGAATGGGGAATGCATCAAAAGCATGAGGTCTTGCAAGCATTCCTCAAATTTGCCAAGTATTACTAACAATATATCAAAAACTTCAGGCTAATAACCAGTCCCCTCACTGAGTTGACAGAAGATATTCCATACTTATGGAGAGTGCAACAATAAGAAGCCTTTGTTAAACTTAAAGCCAAGTTCCAGAAAGCATCTTTCCTGGCACCATAAGACGGAAACCTGCCCACTTTTTGGATACTGATGCCTCCAATCAAGCAGTAAAAGAAGTTTTCTCCAAGTTGCAATCAGCAAACCCTCAAGTCCCGAACAGCAAACCAAAATTACAGTTGGTTGACTGCCATGCCACCACATTCAATGAAAGCAAGCACAACTAGCCAATTAACAATATAGAGTGATGGGAAATTGTTAACTCAATTCTTCACTGGCAATTGAGGCTCGTAGGGCTCCAACAAACATTTGTCATTTATACAGATCACCATGAACTTCAATACCTCCAGATGAGGCAAAGAATGAACAGTTGACAAGCCTCTTGAGCCGAAAAACGCAGCAAGTTTAACTTCACAATTTACAACAAGCCTCAAAAGTACATAAGGAGGCCAGAAACCTTGTCAGAATGCTCTGGAGATAAGAAAGCTGGAACTGACGCCCAGTTATATAAAGACGGACAACTTGTTATTGCTATGGAAAGGGACGACCACATAGCAGGGCCAGACTCTGATGTGGCCAGCTGGGTGAAAAACCAAGTCAGGCTACTTGTTGTACCTCTGGAACACTGCACCACTAGCATTTGCCGTTGCAATGACTCACTAGTATGAGGGCATTGGGGATGTCATCAAACCCAAGGAATTGTGCCAAGAGAATTTTATTTAGAAAAGATAGATGAAGCATGTTCCCAAACACGTTGCAGGATATCCATGTTGTCAAAAAGCCAAAGCCAACAGGCACTCAAAGAACACCAAGTTGGTGCCAATGCCAAGTGGAGAAAAAGGGAGGGGAAGAAATCAGAACTGACTTTGTGGGGAAGTTACCAAAAAGGAATAGTAGTAATGCCATCCATCTATGAAAAATTTACCTCGTGTTTTCACTGTTGGATACATAGTGTCCATAGCGGTCAAAACGCAGGCTTGGAATTATATCAAGGGACTTTGGAGTAAAAACCGTCACAACAGAAAAGTTTCAGCTTGTCTGTCAGAGTTACTTATGTTGTAGTTGTTTAGTATTCTTGTAATTCGTATCCTCATAGAATACATGTTACAAGGCGTAAAGCTTAAAATTTCACCTTTTAACAATAATGCACTTCTTGCGAGGCATGAAATCCGTTACGTCCACACCGCTCCACTCTATACCTAACCTTGCAAGGCAGCGTGGTTTCATGAATCCTGATTTGAGTATTGTATTGTATATTTCAAGCGTTTCATACCAAATTGTAATTGATCTCCTAGGTTCACAGGCAATATTCATCAGCAAATGAAATATGTATTGAAATGTCATGGCGTAGTGTTAGGCGACTCCCAATTATGTACGTTAGTGTGAAAAAAGACTTTGTAAATAAAACATAGCCATAACACCATGACCAGAAACCGTCCTACTTCAGACGTTCACCAAACCATGTCAACCTCACAAGCCATCCAGAAGAAACCAAACTATTATATCCCAAAAAGAAACATGCCTTCTCAAAATGAATCCTTGCAGCCCCACCTCTGTGGAAGAATCCCTACATAAATCCATACATTAATCCGATACCAAACGTCCGATTTAGGATTGCCAGGAACCAAAAAAATGTAAGAAGACACATGAGACAAATGATGATTAAATGAAGAGAAAATATGTAGCACGGAAAAAGTATGTGATGATTCGTAGATGGTAATGAAGTCAACAGAAAAGAGATGTCTAATACCGGACCAATTCCAGATGCTCTCCGGCAGCTCACTTGGCATTATTCGGTGTAGAGGGCAGATCGGATTCATTGTCAACGGCAGTGGGATCAAGCTAGTTTGGAACTGCCTCAGTCGAGGAGTGTACATCTTCCACATCCTGCAGATTGGAGGCCATCTCTTGTCACAGTGTGTGTTTTTGCCGTATTTAGCTTGTTAACCTCCAACATGCAATGTTTTCAATACACGCGAACCTCATATTCTTCAACCTGCTCCTGCAGTTGAGCTTCAAGGAACCTTGCAAGGGCTTTATGATTACCTGTGAGATGGTCTGCTAGGGCAATTGGTTCTTCATCTGCAACATCTTGCACTTTGATGACAAGTTTATCAAGCTTGTTTTGACGACACCAGTCATCAATTCACCAATCCGTTCAATATAGAAAGCGCAACTTGCGGGAGTGCGTTGACGCACGCCTATGACTGTGAGTATCAGGACTTTAAATGTTAATTTGATTCACACACGAGATGACCTGGTGGCTGTATAGTCCTTGATTGGGTTGTCATGTGTTCTAGTACGCCAGGCTTTGAGACTGTGTTCAATAACTGAGGCAACATTATACGGAAAGGCGCGATTGATCTTGCTAGCAAGATGGGATTGATATCGCCCATGCTTTTGTGCTCCTGAAAAAATCCATGAAATATAAATTCCATACCCTTATTGGCCATGAAAAGGTTTTCCAGGGACTAAAGCAGTAAGACGTTTTCAGACATGAATCGGACTGTCAAGGACAACATACATGCCTTACAAAATTCTCTCGAAAACAATAATCAGTAGTCCTCCAACTAATATTCAACCAGGTTCCTGACCCCCGATGCCCCCAACCCTTTAATTTGAATAGCTCTGGGGTGATGTTTTTAAAGGTGAATAAAGCTAGAGATCTGGTTTGTAATAAAAACTCTTGAGCTATAGTCATGTGAGCTCAAATGTCTTGAATGAGGCCGGAATTGTCGGAATTCGACTTATATGCACTTTGGTTGCCTGGTAATAAAATGTTCTTGTAGCCCGGCAACCATGTGCCCATGTATCAGCAAACAACTTGAGAACCTCTCGAACATCAAGTAATGGAATTTCGAAATAGAGATAATCGAGAATGAATTCAGGGTGTAAACTACTACCAACTTGGAAGCCAAGACTGTGAGATACAGACCTGACCTCTAGGTGGTAGGAGGTGTTGTGAGAGGCTTCTGTGACGGTTCTAAAGGTCCTGGAAAGGCTTTAGAATCGCCCTAGATGCCTCTGTGTGTAGTGTAAAGTGTCTGGGTGTCTGGGGTAGTTTCTGGGTATTCTGGGAATTTACTGGAGGGCCTGTTAGGGCCAAAGTGAACAGAGAATTACCAGTGTAGCTAGTATATTGTTTCTGGTGCTATCTAGTCGGTTGGGCTTGTGTTGTCTGCCCTTCCAAAGTCTCTGGACCACAGCTCTTTAATAGAGCCTGAATGGTTGGAGTATGAGTCCAAATGGCTCATATACATGAATCAGAATGACAACAGTATGAGTAGAGATGATAAAGAAATGATACATGATGATGAAGAGTAGAAGCATGACGCTTCAAAGGCTCTTGTGACAGGAGATGAATCATACAAGACTCATACTGATAAATAAGGAAAATAGGTAACAGGAAATTATGTCATGGCTGTGTGATGATGTCACCAGCCAGGGGACAAACAGGAGGCTCTTCTAGAAGCATGTGGACGCTTGTAGAGTAGCTGAGGCGACAGGAATAAGGAGTAATGACTAAAGAAATAACTGGGAAAAAACTGGACAGAAATAGGACTAACAGAAAGGGAAATACATGAGGGCAGTCCTAAAAGGGAAGTGACTGCCTAACTGGGAAGTATGAGTAAGAAAAGAGATGTGAGGACAATTTCCTTACACAGGGGCAGGCCATATAATCAGTTCAACGTTTGTTGGGAACATGTAAACACTGCTAGAATCCCTGACAGCTTTCAGAGTCTGTTCACCATCCGAATCGTCATTGACACACCCGGATGTAAAGTTAATTATGTAGCACTACTGTCTGGGAATGATGGTAAAAACCAACCTAAGGGATGAGGTCGGAAACAATTATGTTTAGTTGATAATATTTCACAAAAAACAGATTAAGAAGACAACAGATATTCCAATGGCGGCTTTCCAAAGCCTTTATGAAAGATAGGGAAGGGAATGTAGCGTATCTTAGAATTTTGCCTGACAAAACCTGTCTCCTTGCAGACGGTTAAAGGGAAGAAGTAGCAAGGATTTCGCGATCATCGTTGTCGCTTTCGAATATTTGTGAAGGTCTTTTCCGAATGCATGGAGGCTGAAAAGCATGCACTTTGGAAGTATTATTAGACACCATTGTGGTTGAAATTCTGCAAGGGGATTGTGGGTAACAACATTGAGAGTCATTGTTGTATAGGTGGTAGGCGTTGGCAATGAATCATGACCTCGACTTTAACAAGTGGGGACAGAACAGTTTTTGTGGTTGTTCACTGGAAAGCATTATGCTCGATCACATCTCCTTTCTCCACATGTTAACTATTTTGGCAGGATAATAAAACACCTCATTCAACGTACTGACTTAACCGCACATTTTGACTGTGTCACAATTACTGATACAAAACTTATAAATTTGATAAGGAACAAATACACAAATTAAAAAAATCATTTAATCACCATCCATCTAACCTCGAGACGATTTGCCTTATACTCTATCCAATGAAAGGCCAAAAATTCACCTTCTCTCAAGCATTGGCAACAATAACTGCTGCCGCTACCCCCGGTCCATGGTCGTCACATGGATTATGAGCCATGAGAACTGGTCTGGTCCCAACACAAGCGCAACAGTGTATTCACATTGTGGGATCGTTTTCAGAAAGTTCTATGCTTTCCAAAAGATCAAATAGAACCTCGTAATCGTTGTGAATCAGACCAGTTTAGGCCATTTCTTTTCTGGGAAGTCCGCCTTGTAGCTACTGTTGTTTTGATAATAGACCGGGTCAATCCTTTGGATTTTTCTCTACAACTTCCCACCTGTACCTGGAAGACCTCTACCTCCCGAGGCATGAATTCGCAAATTGCCCCTTTGGACTTTTTTATACTTCAAGGTTTGGAAACTAAGGCCTTATCCTCATACATTTCGAAATCGAGTTTGCGCTCCTTGAAATTTAGTTTGAATCTCCCCAGTGGAGGGGGTGAGTCAAGACAATCCGGCATGCAAAGTTTTACCAAAATCTTGATTGTGATGCCTTATCGCCCATCCTGCCAACCACGGACCCTGTTGTTTGTTTTCAACACTTTGAAATTGGTCGGTAGGTGAGAAACAATTGCTGCACCATCTGCAAATGTAGGAGGAGGGGAATTTCCAAATGCCACCAACAAAGATCGGACTGTCCGTTCTGCTGGTATCAATTTTCCCAATGTATTACACATCCTCTCAAATGATGCTGATTCAACGGTTCCTAGCTCCCTAAAGCTTCCATTATGCTAACGATATGCGTAAACCTCATCCAGGGTCCGTCCTGTGGGGGCAGGGGGAAAACCTGCAGGGGGCGCTGCCAGAGGTATTGGTCCCTCACCAGCATGTGCAAATCCGTTGGGGTCCAGAATATACAATTCAACAGACCAGTTTCCCCCAGCAGTTGCTTCTGCAACAGAAAACGCCTTATATCATTTAAGAAGTGGTACCACTTCGCTAGTCTGGTTATTACCATCATCATCCTCATCCGCAATTCCTCCTGATTATGCCATTTCCTTCGTTTCTTTAATGCAATTATATACCAGAATTATGAAGGCTGTGTTGTTCAGCATTCGCTTTGCTTCTCTGCTAAGGTCCTCTGTATTCTCGCAGACATAATGCGATCTTCTTGTGACAAGAAAATTCTTCAGATATTTTGGCAACTGGGAGAAGTTTGGAATTTCAACAGTTGAATTTGACACATGAGTGACAGAAGAAGTTGTATAATGATTTTGGTTTTAGCAAACCATCACTGATGATTGAAGACGGATTTGTCTAAAACCTACGTGATGAGTGTCCAAATGTTTCATGCCAAAATTGTACAAAAGTCTTGTAAGTAGTACCAAATCAAATAGTGGATCCAAACATCAACAATATATACTAGAATTGGCTCTAACACTTGTAGAGTCAATGCATTTGAGTTTTTTATCAGGAGATTCGTTTTCTACATGAAGATATGTTTTAGCAATTAAATCACTCATTCTTTAAGAAAATAGATTTTCATTCTTCCAACCAGGCATTTATCATACATTAGAGAGGGAGAAATTCTGAACCTTGCCATCAACCAAAAGAAACAGACAAACAGTTGCCTCATAGTAAATGTAGAGTACTTCACTACCCACAACCTCCATTTTCATATAACAGGAGAATGGACTGATGAGGTAGAAAAAGTCAGCTGTATCATGATAAGAAGCTCCAGTATTAAGAATCGATGCCATATATACAGTAACATTTGTACCTTTCAAAGCTAAACCCATAGTGGAAAAAGAAGTAATATCTCAAACTAATTAGAAAGAAGATAAAGAATACAAAGCTACAAGAGCAGAAGAAGTTGAAACTATACCACAACCATAGGAAGATAGACTGGAATGGGAGAATATGAGAGAAAATGACAAAGTTGAAGGTATAGTACTGGATGAAATACCATTAACAATATAAGTAATACTACCTGATGTCGATGATGAAATGGAACCTGAGAAGTTATAATACGTTCAGTAGCAACTACAGCAACTGTTTTTGCATTTATTTTAGGTGTTTCCTCAGCTTGATGCAGGTGTTTTATAGGTGTTTATTAAATAAGTAGTCTTTGCCTGGGCCATATGCAAATGAGATTGGCAGTAGTGGTTGAGTTATTAGGACGAGATTGAGGAGCTTGCTGCAAGGCACAGGTGCTTAACCTTTCCCTGTATGCTTGTTGAATGATTTCTTCATATCATCGTCAAGAGTCTCTGGGTTTCAGAGGTGAGTTTCATGATTTCTGACAGCCTGGTTATCCAACAACACCAGTATATTAACAGTGTCGTTGAACAAATCTAGATAACAATTTTGGAGCATGCACTTTTGATTAACTCGTAGGCAATCCTTTGTCTGATCGCTTGTGCAAGTAAATGTCTACCAAACAGACAATTAAAGTTTGCCCAGGACCAGGCCATGGCAAAGGGACAGAAATATTTTGTCATGGATTGTGATTCAATCATGTATGGCCTAAAGATATATATGAATGGGAAAAATAATTAAATGATAATTTGACTATCAAAACTATTTGGAAGTATGCTTCAGGCATTGTAGGTGATAATACATTAGTTGATACAATACAATTGTCCCTGTTTGATAGTGACCTGGATTAAAATGATAGCAGTCATTCTTATTCCAGGGTGTTTATCTCTTGTTGTGAGGTCAGTGGATACTTCTTCGTTAACTCTAGCCAGTTCATCCAAATAGTAAATTAACAATATGTGAAGCTTAAAGTTTACCCAACAGTCTCATCAGATTGGCCCAAGATTCATTCAAACCTTCCGAGTTTGACTGGTAAGGATGAGATGTTAACTTTAGTAGCGGTAGCAATGACAGGCTAAGAAAATAATAATATAATGTTGATGACAAGAGAGCTTAAGGAGAGAAGAGAATTTGATTGAAATGGCAGGCCGAGGTGAGTGCAAAGGAATCGAGACATAACTCAGTAGTGCTAATTGATTAACTATAGTAGTGGCTGTGAGAGAGTATGCTAGAAGTCTATTGAAGATTGAGGCAAATGGGAGTGGTGCATGCACAAGAAGATGAATTAATCTTGTAGTGGAGCTAGTCACAGCAATAGCCAGCAGAGCAAGTTATGTGTATCAAGATATTTATAGTCCCTGAAAAGTAAAGTGGAGAGAAGGAGAAAAATTCTGATATATGGGTAACAGATGCAGGGGTGTTGCGAGATTGAGAAGTGGGCATTTCATTGACCCTGATGAGAAGCCAGGTGAATACGGTGAGCAATGTGGCTTCCGTGCACTAGCACAAGGACAAAATCATTGATTAAGCCTAAAAGGCTAATGATGAAAGAAGTGCCCAATTGGGAAGGTAATAATGACATTAATGGTATCTAGAAGCAATAGCCATTCGTGTACCATAAACATGAGACAGAAACTCTTGTGGAGTATGAAAGAAATAAAAAAAGAACTGATTGTAACTTGCAAGGGGTTACAGAGCACTACTATGGGCAGATAATAGAACTTGAAAAGTATAATTGCGAATGTTAGGTGGAAACAAGAGGAAGAAAGAGATTAAGACAATAATAGGATTATTGACAATACCTAAAAAGAAAGACAAGATAATGAAACATTATACTGAAATTGTGTGTAAGAATGACTTTTCTAACAGTCATTTTGGAACGAAATACCGAATGTATAAAGTATACCTAGTGTGTAAGTCTAGGGAGAGTCCTTTTATCATCACATTAGGTTTGTTATTCTTTGCCAAGAAATAAGTTAGCTGAATTATGTTCTTCATGAAGCCACTTCTGCTGTAGTAGTATGCAACATCAATGTATTTGATTTTATGGTAGTGTACCGGATTGTGTATAAGATTTGTACCTAATTGATCATTACAGTATAATTGCCTAGCATTGCTGAGATCAAATTGCATTAATGCATGAGTATACCATTCAGCTTGTTGAGTAGTGGTTGAGAGTGCAATGTATTCTTTGGTAGTAGAGTTGGAGATGTATTATGGTTTCGTGGAAATCCTGGAAATAGTGCACTTGCTAAATTGTAAGACATGATTGTTAGATTAGTTGTTCTTACACCCTATTTGAGTATCATGTTTCTTTATTTTGTATTTCTTTTCGCGTATCTCCAATACTTTTACTATTGTCTGTACTCCTTTATTCTCTTGTGTCTTCTAATATTCACACTTATACCTTTTCTGTTCTGTAATCTGCTCATATTAGTATTCTCTTTCCTCCATCATGTTACAATCAGCTCCTCGTATTCCACAACATTCTCTGTCTCATGCTCATGTTACACTAATGTCTATCACTTCCGGATACCATTTGCGTTATTTCCATTTCTTTTACAGTTCATAGTATCATTGCAACATACCATGTTTTACCGATACACCCTTCTCTTTCCTTTGTATTCCTATACATTGGTTTTCAAGGTCCACACTGCTCCCTAGATGTTCTGTCAGGACTTGCGCTGAGCTATGTTTCGTTTGCTCGCTTCTTCCCACTCATGTATAAAAGGGGTCCTCACTCCCCCCACTTATCTCTTTAGTGAATACAAATACCTTGATACCTTTAACCTGCTCCGCTGGCTATCGCTGTAACCTGCTCCTCTACGAGAGGTATTTATTCCAGTATGCATCTACTACGCCTATCTATCTCGACAGTCGATACCATTTCAGCGTACTCTCTCACAGGTTATAAGCCCGGTACCGCTCATGACCGTAACCAGCCATCTCCACTAAGGGCATAGTAGACTGGTTAGGTACCAACGGACCAAGGCAAGATCCGTACAAAAACTGTGTCACCGATATTTATGTCAATGCTGTTGGTGGCGTCACCATTTATGTTGTCTGACCACTTCCGTCAAACGTCCTTAGACACAAAAGGTTCAATTTTCAGAAAGAACATTCAAGCATAAATCTCTTGTATTGAGACTAGGTTCATTCGTCCTCAGAACCTTTAACAGGTAATGAGCCCAACAGTCGCTACTGTTGTTTAATCAATTAGCACTGCTGGTTCATATCTCAATCTCTTTGCGCTCACCTCTGCAAGCTTATTTGATCAAATACTCGTCCCTCCTCATCCCCTTTTCTCATCCCCATCATCTTGTCATCCTCTTCACCTGCTCCTGCTGCCGCTGCAAATGTCGCCATCTCTCCCTCACCAGTAAAACTCGAAAGCATTGAGGAACTCAAGGGCCAATGAAATTACACTCGCTGGGCAAAATTAATGCTCCGCATTCTCGCAATTCACGATTACGGTGACCTGGCTATAGTTAAGCAAGAAATATCCACTGACCCTGGGATGCGAAAAGTAAACAACAAAAAGGAATTGTCCAGCATCATCATGATCCAAGTTACCATCAACCAGGAACAACAGTATGTCATCGGAAGATGCACTACCACCTACGATTCTTGGACTACCCTCCAGAATACCTTCGATTGTCAAAATGCCGCTTCATCATTCTACACCTTCAAAGATATTCTCAATCTACACATGTCCAAATCCGAATCCCTGACAGACTATCTCCTTCGCTTTAGCAACTCTTGGTCCCGAGAACACTCTCGTGCTCTGTCTGGTAAAGATCCACTAGCACAAGCTATCAGACCAATACTTGCCAGCGATCCGATTAAGAGTATGATACTCTTAAACTCTCTTCCAGATTTGTACCACGACACTGTCAACATACTACAATCCAAAGAAAGTCAAACTTTCCCTAATCACCAGACACATCTACGAAACCTCAAGACTGCCGACAACGATGCAAAAGCAATATGCAACAAGCCAACAGGCAAAGGTCAAGCACCTGGGCCTCACAAGCAACCTCCTCGATCTCGTTCTGGAAAACCAACCTCCACTTCCAATCTCGAGCGCACATGTTGTAAGGCAAAGGGTGATTCATTCAAGGGACACTTTCACAACACCTACCTCAAGCTTACAAAACACTAGGAAAATAGAAGGAATGTAGTTGCTGCTGTCGCCACTGAACCTACCTCCATTGCTCTCGTCTTGACATCACCATCATCTACAGGTGGTGTCGTTCAGGTTGCAAATGGTCTGTCATCTGGTACTGCGTCTTCTTCTGCGTCTTCTTCTCTTATTTCTGGTTATTTTGGTTTTTTGTCCTCTAATTATGGTACTGATTCCACTGCTTCTGCTCTCATTGCTTTGGATTCTCATGCATCTTCTCAATTGGTTTCAGATATCGCCGCTTCTTCCACCATGGGTTTAGTTTTCAAAGATAAAAATATTACTACATATTAAGTATGGATTCTCAACACCGGAGCTTCTCATCACATCACAGCTGACTTTTTCTGCCTCATCAATTCAGTCTCCCATCATATGGGAAAAGAGGTTGGCGGTGGTGTAGTACTCTACTCGGAGTATAAGGGAACTGTCTGTCCGTCTGTTTTGGTTGCTAAGAAGGTCTTGAATTTCTCTCTCTCTGATGTTTTATATATACCTGGTTGGAATAATGTAAATTTGTTTTCTTGGAGAATAATCAATTTGATAGGAAATGCATATCTACATGGAGAAAACAAAGCTCTTGAAATAAAATTCAAAAGCAATGACTCAACAATTGTTCGAGCTGATCTTGGTGCACATGTTCACTGTTTTGAATGTGCAGTCGGTTTTGGTACTGCTTACAAGTCCTCTGTCCCATTCTGGCATGAAGCGCTTGGCCACTCATCTCCTATGTCCTGGACAAAAGGCTCCTCGATCTTCGCTGACGGTTTGCTACTACCCAAACCCAACACAACTTCTTCTGTCACTTATGTGCCAAATTCAACTCTTAACACTCCAAACCTCTTCCAGTTGCTCATACATCCAAAAATCCTTTCAACTTGGTAAATATCAACCTAGCTGGTACATCCTTGGTTCAATCGCTCGGTGGCTCACGATACACTTTACCAATGCTCGATGACCTAACAGGATAGACAGGAATTGCAATCCTCAAAGGAAAGTCTGAGGTGCCAAAGCCCCTCAAAGCCTTCTGTGAATGGATTTACAATAAAACTGGTCGTTACCCTTGGGCATTCCGTACTGACAATGATGGTAAGTTTATAAATTCTGTCTGGCATGCTTACTGCAAATGAAAAGAAATCACCGACCAAACCACTGCAGCATACTCGCCTGAGTCCTATGGTGTCATGGGGAGAAACAACCAAACTCTTGCGTTGATGTGTCGTTCTGCACTCGAAGATCTCACCACAAGTTCGTGGAGCGAAACCTTTATTTGGGCTGTCTACCTCCGCAATCATCTTTCTCATTCGGCATTAAATGGGAAATCGCCGTTTGAACATTTTGACAAACGCCTACCAACCAACGAGCATCTTCGTCCTTTTGGTACTCCATGCATTGTTCATATTCCCAAGGACAAGTGTGCTGCTGGAAGCTAGCTGGAAGCTAAAGAAATTGATGAAAAACTAGTCGGATACACAGGAACCTCATCAATGTTCTGTATTTACTTAAGATCGCAGAACAAGGTCAATACATTCTGTCAGGTCAAATTTATTCCGTCAAATGACACTATCTCTGTTGAAATGTACCTCCCCACAGAATAAACTTTCTCAGAACCTGATCAAGCTGCTACATCGACTACTGATCGATCGCCCACATCAATTCTAGCACCACTACCCAACACTCCACCAAAGCCACAGCGCCTGCCTGGTTCATTTGAATTACCAACTCTAATGAAGCCAACCAGCGCTCCTTCTTCATCCTCGTCTCCTTCAATACCAACTGTCAACCTACCTGCTGCATATCAATTCAGCAAAGGGGATTACGAGACATTTGATGATTCAGACGAGTTATCAGACTCAGAGAGAGCTGCTTCACAGCAACTCCACTCAGAATGCCCATCTACACCACCATCTCGCACGGACACACCACAACCTTCTGCACCACGCTCGATCAGACGATCATCACTTCCTATGACTTTCAATCCTAAGGACTTCTACAACAAGCGATTAAAGAGGAATTTGGGAAAACCTGATCGACAAGGCTTCCCCAATGTCATTCTGGCCATGGGAAAAGGTGAAGAACAAGGATTTTTAGCAGATGTTGGGAATGAACTGACTCAACAGCTAGAAGAACTACTAGAACAGGCCAAAGTAAGACTTGGTCCGTCTACATACTTCGAAGCTATGAAGTCAGAATATGTGGACAAATGGATAGATGCGATGTATAAGGAACAATCTTCCTTAAAATCGCAGAGCGTCTGGGAAGTTCATGACAATTCTGATATACCAGAAAGAAGGAAGGGTTTTGGATCTGGGTAGTAATATACTGTGAAATTATTGGAAGATGGATCAATTGAAAGGTAAAAGGCACGTTTAGTGGTTAAGGGCTTTCACAGATTTCCGGAATTGATTTCAGTGAGACTTTTGCACCAGTGACACGGTACGATCCACTACGTCTCCTAACAGCCCTCGCAGTACTCAACAACCTTAACACCGCACAAGTTAACGTCAAATTAGCTTTCACCTATGGTCCTTCAGGCAAAGAAATTTGGGTCTTACCCCCACCAGGACTCGGACTCAACAATAAAGTGTTACTTCTGAAAAGGCACTGTATGGTTTGAAACAAGCTACGCTATGGTGGTATAAGAAACCATGCACCGTTCTCGCCGAACAACACTTAATTCCTACACACTTTGATCCCGGTGTCTTCATCAGCACCAAGAGTAACATTCTCATGGCTGTTCATGCTGACGACATTGCTCTTGCAGGCAAAACAACTGACTTGAAGAAGCTAATTTCATTTCTTGAATCTCAATTCAAGGTTACTGTAAAAGGTAAACTTGCGTTCATGAATGAAATTGAAATCCAACACCACACAGAAGCTATCACTCTTGGACAGCAACTTTACATTCAACAAATCCTTCACTGCTTTGGAATGGACAAATCCCTCCTAGTTTCTACACCAATCGATTCGAAATCACAGCTTATCAAAGCAAATGATAACGAACTTCATGTTGTTCCAAATCTATATCAATAAATGATTGGCGTGCTTGTGTATCTTGTCAGTGGTACTCGTTTGGATCTCGCTTTCTGTGTTTCATTTCTTCCTCAATTTTCCTCCCGTCCTTTTGAAACTCATTATACTGCTGACAAGAGAGTATTTTGTTATATTTCTGGTACTAGTTCTTACGTTGTGATTTATTCTCGGACTGGTTCTTTTGAGTTGGAAGGTTTTTTGGTTGCTTGTTTTGCTAATTGTCTCTCTACTTGTCGTTCTCATGCTGGTTATGTCCTTCAACTTGGCAAGTATACAATTTCTAGGCTCTCTTAGAAACAACAATGCATCTCCAACTCTACTACTGAAGCGGAATACATTGCACTCTCCACCACTGCTCAACAAGCAAAATGGTATACTCACACATTCAAGCAATTCAATCTCAGCATTCTTGTGCATTTATACCGTGATAATCAATCAAGTATCAATCTCACACAAAACCCAGTCTACCACTACAAAACCAAACATATCGATGTAGCATATTATTTAACCAGGAGTTGCATAATCAATGACATATTTCAGCTGACTTAAGCCTCGACGAAAGACAACTCAGGTCATATTATGATAAAAGGACTCCTCAACGATTTACACACCAAGTTTACTCAACGCATTGGGTGTTTCGTTTAAGAGAGAGTGTTGGATTAGTTGTTCTTACACCCTATTTGAGTATCATGTTTCTTTATTTCGTATTTCTTTCCGGGTATCTGCAATACTTTTACTATTGTCTGTACTTGTTTATTCTTTTGTTTCCTCTAAGATTCACACTTATAACCTTTCTGTGCTGTAATCTGCTCATATTAGTATTCTCTTTCCTCTTTCATGTTACAAACCGCTCCTCTTATTCTACAAGATTCTCTATCTCTTGCTTATGTTACACCAATGTATATCACTTACGGATACCATTTGCGTTGTTTCCATTTCTATTACAGTTCCACATTTTGCTGGAAGCAAGCTGGAAGCCTGAAGAATTCATAGAGAACTAGTCAGATTCACAGAAACCCCATCAATGATCCGTGTTTACATACCATAGCAGTGAACAATCAACACATCGTATCATGTTGAATTCATGTTGTCTGATAATATTACATCCTTCAAATTATATTTTCTCACAGAGTTGACCTTCTCAGGACCTGATCCAGTCACTACATCAACAACTGATCAATCACCAACACCACTTCCAGTACCGTCACCCAGCACTCCATCAAAGCCACAGTGCATGCCTCTTTAGTTTGGATCAGCTGCTTCAATGAAACCAACTACCGCTCCTTCTTTATCATTATCTTCCTCAATATCAACTGTCAACCTATCTCTGGCGCATCAATTCAGCAAAGTAGACTATGAGTCATTTGATAATTCAGCCGAGTTATCAGATTTAGGGAGAACTGCTTCACAGCAACTCCACCCTGAACAAACAACCATACTACAATCTTACACCCACACACCAAAACATTCTGCACAACGCTTTATCAAACAATGATGATCTGGTACCATTGCCAATTGTGAGGACTTCCACTGGAAGCAATCAGGGAGGAACTTTGGAAAACCTGATCAACATGGGTTTCCCAATGCCAAACTAGCCATGGAAAAAGCAAAATGACAAGTGTTTTGGCAGATGTTGATAGTAAACTGACCCAACAGCTAGGCAAACTACTAGAAGAGGCCAACATGACACTTGGTCTGTGCATGTGCTCCGATGCTATGAATGGGTAAAATAGTGATGAATGGATTGATGCGATGTATCAGGAACAATTTTCCCTAGAATCGTATAGTGTCTGGGTAGTTTATGACATCTTGGATATACTGGAGGGAGGGAATGCTATTGGATCTCAGTGGGCAAATACTTTGAAATTGTTGGATGATGAATGAAGTAAAAGGGAACAAGCACATTAAGTGGTTAAAGGCTTTGCATGGATTGCCAAAATTGATTTCAATAAGACCTTCAAACTGGTGATATTGTACAATTCACTATGTCTCCTAACAGCCCTAGCAGCACTGAACAACCTTGGTACCATTCAACTTAGTATCAAATCAGCATTCACCTATCACTCATTGGAACAAGAAATTTGGGTTTCACATTCCTGGACTTGGACCCAACAGGAAAGAGTTACTTTTCCAAAAGCGATGTACGGTTTGAACCAAACTGCATTATAGTGGTATGAGCAATGATGCTTTGTACTTGCTGAACAACACCCCATTGCTGCACTTTTCGATTTCTGGGTCCTTATTAGCACCAAGAGTAATATAATAGAGTAGGCGTTTTTACACCCTTTTGAGTACAATATATCTTTATTTCCTCTTTCTTTTGGTGTATATCCAATACTTCCATTATTGTCTTTACATATTTCATATTATCTTTCTTTTAAAATTTGCACTTATACCTTTTCTGTTCTATAATCTGCTCCAATTTGTATTTTCCTTCCTCTTTCATGCTACAATCAGCTCCTTCTGTATTTCTTGTACATTCCACAAGATTCTCTGTCTCCTGCTCATGTTACACTAATTTCTATTAACTCCAGATACTAATAATGTTGTTCCATTTTTATTCTATCTAATGGTATTGTTGCAACACACCATCTTTTACCGATACACCCTTCTATTACCTTTGTTTTCCTATCCTTTGTTTTTCAAGGTCTCCACTACTCCCCAGACTTTCTGTGAGCACTTGTGCTGATCTATATTTCGTCTGCTCGCTCCTACCCCCCCATGTTTATGAGGACTGCTTGCTCCCCTTACTTAGCTCTTTAGTGAATACGAATACCCTGATACCTATTCCTTGCTCCGCTGGCTATCGCCGTGACCTGCTCCTATACAAGATCTATTTATTCCAGTATGTACCTACTACGCCTGTCTACCTTGACATTTGAGACTATTTCAGCGTACCCTCCCACAATGCTCAATATGGAAACAACAAAGAAATGACAAGAAGCATAAAATACATCCAAAAAACCTTTCAACTTGAGACAACCTGAACAAGGATATATCAAAGGATCAAAACAAGTACAGGAAATATAACCAAATACTCTTTTGACAGTCGTATAATAAGCTTCAAAAGTACTAGGGAAAGATGGAGGATGAAAAGCAACATGGAAAGCGAGATACAGACCAGTACAAGTGACCAGATACATCACCTCACCAATCATTTGATGATAACAATTTTGATCAATCGAAAGTTCTTCTTCATTTGGCTTGATAAGCTATGATTTCAAATCGATTAGTATGGAGACAAGAGAAGATTCCTTTATTTTAAAGCACTGATGAATTCGTTTGATGTAGAGTTGCTATCCAAGAGTGATAACATCCATGTGGTGTAGGGTTCTAATTCCAAGCATGATCATAAGTTTACCCTTTACAGTAACCTTAAATTGAGATTGAAGAAATGAGATTAATTTCCACAAGACTGTCGTTTTGCCAGCTAGAGCAACGTCATCAACATAAAATTCATAAGAATATCATGTGAGAGGGTACACGGGAATAGTATCGAAAGGTTGAGACAGCTAGACGTAGTAGCTACGCAATCGGATAAGTACATCTTGTAGTAGAGCCGGTAATAGCAATAGCCAGCAGATCAAGAAATAGGTGTCAAGGTATTCGTATTGACTAAAGAGCTAAGTGAGGGGAGCAAGCAGTCCTCATAAACATGGGGGGGAAGGAGCGAGCAGACAAAACATAAATCAGCACAAGTGCTCACAGAAAGTTTGGGGAGTAGTGGAGTCCTTGAAAAACAAAGGATAGGAAAACAAAGGTAATAGAAGGGTGTATCGGTAAAAGATGGTGTGTTGCAACAATACCATTAGATAGAATAAAAATGGAACAACATTATTAGTATCTGGAGTTAATAGAAATTAGTGTAACATGAGCAGGAGACAGAGAATCTTGTGGAATGTACAAGAAATACAGAAGGAGCTGATTGTAGAATGAAAGAGGAAGGAAAATACAAATTGGAGCAGATTATAGAAGAGAAAAGGTATAAGTGAGAATTTTAAAAGAAAGATAATATGAAATATGTAAAGACAATAATGGAAGTATTGGATATACACCAAAAAAAAGAGGAAATAAAGATATATTGTACTCAAAAGGGTGTAAAAACGCCTATTCTATTATATTACTCTTGGTGCTAATGAGGACCCAGAAATCGAAAAGTGCAGCAATGGGGTGTTGTTTAGCAAGTACAAAGCATCATTGCTCATACCACTATAATGCACTTTGGATCAAACCGTACATCACTTTTGGAAAAGTAACTCTTTCCTGTTGGGTCCAAGTCCAGGAATGTGAAACCCAAATTTCTTGTTCCAATGAATAATAGGTGAATGCTGATTTGATACTAAGTTGAATGGTACCAAGGTTGTTCAGTGCTGCTAGGGCTGTTAGGAGACATAGTGAATTGTACAATATTACCAGTTTGAACGTCTTATTGAAATCAATTTTGGCAATCCATGCAAAGCCTTTAACCACTTAATGTGCTTGTTCCCTTTTACTTCATTCATCATCCAACAATTTCAAAGTATTTGCCCACTGAGATCCAATAGCATTCCCTCCCTCCAGTATATCCAAGATGTCATAAACTACCCAGACACTATACGATTCTAGGGAAAATTGTTCCTGATAAATCACATCAATCCATTCATCACCATTTTACCCATTCATAGCATCGGAGCACATGCACAGACAAAATGTCATGTTGGCCTCTTCTAGTAGTTTGCCTAGCTGTTGGGTTAGTTTACTATCAACATCAGCCAAAACACTTGTCATTTCGCTTTTTCCATGGCCAGTTTGCCATTGGGAAACCCATGTTGATCAGGTTTTCCAAAGTTCCTCCCTGATTGCTTCTAGTGGAAGTCCTTACAATTGGCAATGGTACCAGATCATCATTGTTTGATAAAGCGTGGTGCAGAATGTTTTGGTGTGTGGGTGTGAAATTGTAGTATGGTTGTTGGTTCAGAGTGGAGTTGCTGTGAAGCAGTTCTCCCTAAATCTGATAACTCGTCTGAATTATCAAATGACTTATAGTCTACTTTGCTGAATTGATATGCCAGAGATAGGTTGACAGTTGATATTGAGGAAGATAATGATAAAGAAGGAGCGGTAGTTGGTTTCATTGAAGCAGCTGATCCAAACTAAAGAGGCATGCACTGTGGCTTTGATGGAGTGCTGGGTGACGGTACTGGAAGTGGTGTTGGTGATTGATCAGTTGTTGATGTAGTGACTGGATCAGGTCCTGAGAAGGTCAACTCTGTGAGAAAATATAATTTGAAGGATGTAATATTATCAGACAACATGAATTTAACATGATAGAATGTGTTGATCATTCACTGCTATGGTATATAAACACGGATCATTAATGGGGTTTCTGTAAATCTGACTAGTTCTCTATGAATTCTTCAGGCTTCCAGCTTGCTTCCAGCAAAATGTGTGTTCTGAGAAATATGAACCATGCCCAGAGTACCAAAATGGTGAAAATGTATGATGGTTGATGGTCATTTTATAAAAGGTTTAGACGGCAATTCCCATTTAATGCCGAATGAGGGAGGTGATTGCGGATATAAACAACCCAATGATGGGCTTCACCTCACAAGCTTGGAATGAAATGTTCTAGTAGAGGTCGATACAAAAACTTCAAGGTTCGACGTTTTTTTCGATATCACTATTGGACGCAGGCAGGTATGCTGCGGAATCCTAGTGGGACATGCCTGATGATCTGCAGGAAATATGCCTGACAAAATTTATGGACTCACCGCCATTGCCAGTCCGGAATGCCTTTGAATAACAACCAGTTTTATTGCAAATCCATTGACAGAAGGCTTTGAGGTGCTTTAGCACCTTGAACTTAAATCTAAGGAATTTAAACTACGCGTATCATGTTTAGTCTTCAAGCTTTAGCATAGTGTATTGTAGGCCATCAAGCGATTTAACCGAGAATGGACCAACTAGATCAACATGGATCATGTTCAAAGGTTCTTTAAATGTATCCGCAACTAGGTAAGCTTTGAATTGTTGAGAGTTGAAATTGACGCAATAGGGACAGAAGAAGTTGTGTGAAGATTTTTGTAGTAGCGAACTGTCAGCGAAGGTCGAGGAAGCTTTTGTTTAAGACCTAGGAGATGAGTGGCCAAGTGCTTTATGCCAGAATTAAACGGAAGACTTGGATGCAATTCTGAAACCGGCTCCAGGGTGATAACAATAAACATGTATACTGGGATCAGCTCGATCAATTGTCATGTCATTGCTTTGAGTTTCATCTTGGAAGTATTGATTTCTCTATGAAGATCTGCAATTGTAAACCAATCAATCGTTCTTCAAGAAAACAGATTCACCTCATTCCAACCCAGTATACATAACACATCAGAAAGAGGGAAATGTGAAACCTTCCCAGTAAACACAATAGCCAAGGGGACATTTCTCTTATATTGCAAGTACAGAATATCACCACCACCAACAGCTATCCTCATACAATAGGAGACTAGATTGAGGAGGCATAAAGAGTCAGCTGTGATATCATGAGGAGCTCCATTGTCAGGTATCCATACCTGATATGTAGTAACATTTTTAGCTTTGAAAGCTGAACCCATTGTACAAGAATAAGCAATATTTGAAACCAATTGAGAAGATGCATGACAATTAAAAAGAACAAGAGTTGAAACAGCAGAAACAGTACCATTGCATGAAGAAGAAAGACTGCCATAACCAGAAGTAACATAAGAAGGGAGAAAAGAAAACGCAGTACTAGATGAACAATTATTTGCAACACAGCGACACCACCTATTAATGATGTTGATATCTGAACAAGAGCAGTGGAGGTAGATTCAGTAGAAACATCAGCGACTTCTTTCTTCTATATTTCTTGGTATTTCTTAACCTTAATGTAGGTGTTGTGGAGGTGTTCTTTGAAAAAGTAACCCTTAGCCTTACACCTTGTGCACTCGAGAACAGAAGCGAAGGTTCATTTTCCAGAAGAAGTGCGAGGAGCTTGCTTGCAAGGTGCAGGTGCTTGACCATTGACTATCGGCTCGTTGAACAATGCTTTTGTATTATTGTCGGCAGTCTCAAAGTTTCGTAAGTTTGTTTTATGGTCTTCAAAAGTCTAAAATTCATTGCATTGAAGTACATCAACACTGTTGTTATAGACATTTGAAAGAATGCTTGAGAGTATGGCACTGTTGATTGGATTCCTAGCGAGCATTGGTCCAATGGCTTCTGCAATTGATCCATGCAAGATAGAGTCCGAGAGCATGCCGGTCACTATGAATTGCACAAGCCAAGTAGATACTTTACATGGATTGGGATTGGGAGATGTACAGATTACGGTATCCGTAAAGGCATGGAATGATTAGACAACTGTGACGGGGTCCCTAACAAAGGTACTTGGCTTTGTACGTGTGAGATGGAATTGCAGCTTCTTAAAACATGTGTATGATTCAGTCAGGATCCCATCCTCTCAAGAATACAGATTGAAACTAAGCCGACAGTAACTTTGGAAGATTAGAACTTTGTAGATTTGTCCGTATGGGTTGAATCTATGCTGGTTGCTAAGGTCGCTTAAAATTACCCTCAGTATTCATATCTTAGGCTGGAAATTTTACTTTGACTGGTAAATAGTGGTGCCCTGCAGACGGTTAATGTTTTTCACCCACACATCCTGTGCAGGGAGGTTACACTTTCAGCTATTCTAGGCTGCATCAGGGTTTCTCGTTCTACTTCATTCCAACATGCTCTATTCCTGCAGTCATTTCCAAAGCGAACAAGTCCTATTGATCCCAACAGAAGATGGGAATCAAATAACTTAGTTGAGGGGCCTCAGTCGATTTTCTTGCATGCTTCTATCAAGGCTCATGAATCTCCCACAATGTATTCTTAGGCACCATTGATCAATCATTCCATCGGCTACAACGTCCTATCACTGTATCAAGTCCTATTGTTTCCAAGTATTTAATTCGCAAGTGTCATCAATAGGTGTCAACAACAATCTCATGGTGGTAAGAATATCTCAGCTGATTCTGTCAGGTTTGTGATTGATCACCATTCAGGGGACTAAGTATACTCCATTGCTATTATCAAGGTGTTTGTACTAATAGCACCAAAGTTGCACCAACTCACTGGACATATTGTACCATCTTCTTATAATCATGGGTCAACCAGTTTCCGTCTAATCGCAAAGATTTTAACCGCAGTAGAAAGCCCTACATTGCAAGAACACTTGCCTCATAACAATATTGTCTATACAGTTGACCATTCAATAGCTATTATGGTTTGAAGATGACTGGTATTCAAACGGCTGTAACTTTCGCCACGCTAACCAGATTGGAAACACCCGTGTATTGTTAGAAAGCCACTTGTCAGAAGATGAATCGCGTTATACAAAGTTTCTTAATAGAAATAATACTTCAAGAGCAATTCAACGTACAAATTGCCCACTCAGTTCCTTTCTTGTCTTCAACTCACTCTCACATGTAGGTTCTACATATACCTTCTAAAAGCCCAGAAGCCCATAATCTCATATGTCCTCAATGGCATTTAAGGTTGCGTTTTGACGTTTCACTTCATGGCCCAATAACTGGAGGGTCTACAAACTTGCCCAAGTCCTCGTTGGAAAGCCACGGTTGTTGCCGATTCAACTGTCCAACAATCGTCCCAATCGGGTTAGAACTACCAAATCTATTAGCAATTGAAGGTGCCGTCCCATACAATATAACAGTTATGCGTAATACATTCAGGGTACTTAGTCCTGACTTGTATTAACTCAACATACATATTCCACTGCTATGTGTCAGGGTGGTATTCCAATACTGTTGTAACTCGAAGTTACGTCAATGCAACCGACTGTATTGTTTGAGTGGCCATGCACGTCGCCGTCAAAGTAATCTCTCATCTTAGCAGTTGTGTAGTGCTATACTGACAGCCATGTACCTGGAGAGGTTATTGAAGTAGTCATCCTGTGACGACAACATTTTCACGATCGAAGGTGTTCTGTGGGGTGGTCCACGCGTCGTGGGTAATACTATATCCCTCAATAACAGACTGTTATTCCGGTTTGAAATTAACCTCAATGATAATGATGGTGGACATTTCCATTTTGTTGGTTTCTTTTTGCAAAGCAGGGTCAGTTAATACTTTTGGCTCTACTGTAGCAAGGTCATTGGAATTGTAAATTGACAGTATCTGGAAGATTGGTTTTCCCCAGCGATATTCCGTTCATTAGCGCTTTTGTACGCCAACACTTTTTAGTTTTAATGATAAGGGAGGGATAGCGACCTTAACGGCAGCAACAGAGAGAGGTGAGGAGGAGGAGAATATAATGATGATGAGCAGATGGGATGAGGAGAAAATAGTATTTGATTGACCATACTTGCAGAGGTGAGTGTATAGGAATCAAGAAATAACTTGGTAGTGCTCATTTATTGAATCTTAGTTTTGGCTGTAAGACAGTTCGCACTCCATAGTCACACTTTCAGAGTAGAATATAGGCCTACTTGACGGCTTGAATCAACTCCACCAGGTCCCAGGACTTCAACTTGATTATTGGTGGAGTGGTGCCACACATTGGTTGCATTGACACGCATGCCACTTGCTAGCAACTATTAACACTCAAACCCACAAGCACGCAAGACAAACACTCTATAGTCACACTTTCAGAGTGGCATATAGGCCTACTTGATGGCCTAAATCGATTGCATTAGGTCCCAGGACTTCAACCTGGATATTGGTAGAGTTGTGTAGAACATGGCTCCAAACCGCCATGGTCGCACATGCTAGAGTGCAAGTAGCGCATGGCCAACCACCAATGTGCAGTTGTTAGAGTTGTTCCTGAAGGAGTTCAACAGGTTTGTTCGATTGCAGGTAGTTGCAGAGCTCTAGCATCACTATGGGTCAAGTTTCATGCAACATCATCCAACTTGACGGTTATGTATTATTCCGATAACTATCATCACTCGAACCCACAAGCACACAAGAGAAACACTCCAAAGTCACATTTTCAGAGTGGAATATAGGCCCACTTGACGGCCTGAATTGATTGCACCAGGTCCCAGGACTACACACACGACCGCAAGTGTGACAAGTGCTCCAAAGCCGTGATGAGCACAGCTTGTAATCTTCCTCCCGGCCGTAGCTGGGTTTAACTTAGCACTTACTCTAATAGCCGACCTCCATGCTGGGTATTTGCCTAAGGTATTATTCTAAACCCAAGCTGATTATTTTCGCTCGTGATTTCAGAAATTTTTGCTATAGAATCTGTCCACTTAATGAATATCAACGTCCCATGGGATCCTGGTACGTACAGGGCATTATGAGCTGTATAAAAGATCAATATTATAGAACAGGAACATGTTGAAAATGAATCAAAAAAACCTGGTTAGAAAATATATAATATTGTTATTGCAAGCAATTGTAATTTTGTGTTTTGAAAAGTATTGTATTGAGGCTGATTCGGATGCTTGAAGCACTTTAATTGATGCTGAGGACAATACCTGCAGTGTAAATGATGTGTGGAAATGTTCTCAATAGTTTGTCAGGGGAATCAAATTGTACCGGAATAATCAGGACACAAGTAGCCTCATAGTGCAGCCATACAGGAGTACACCATGAGGACAAAGATATGTCTCTAGAAGCCAAACGGCCTCGAGAGGCTATTAGAGGGCAAAGGCGATAATGGACTTCGTGATGTTTCGTAAAACCCCTCGGTACAGTAGGCTTGATGATTGCCTGTTCGAGAAAGTCCGATTTCGAACTGTTCTCAGTCTCAGTAAGTTCGAGATGACATCCAAGTACCTGGTCATTGCAGGTTTAAGACCATATCAGAGTACCCAGATACCATGGAATAAGCCTATGGGAATAGACTCTGATAGCGTTTCCAAGCCACTTAGATCTCGATAGTCTCATGCCGGATCTTGAATGTGATCTGCATTGCCACGGCAGAACTAGCATGTTTCTTGTTCTTTGAGGTACCACTCCATAGATGTACAGCCAACACCTTGTCGCCCTGCCCCCCATGCACAAGCACACACAAGATCAAGTGCCAGAACAATTCAACTGATATTGACATCAATAGGGCAAAAACCTCCCTCTATAGGCTGTAAATCAGGTTAAGCTGGAACACAAATCATGTAGAATTTGTATGTCAATGAAGTTTGATGCCAGTAGGGCAAGAAGATGTATGTAGGTTCGACAAATTACAGCAATCATGTTGGAATCAGACATCCAGTGCATGCTCACACGCTATCGTCCGTATCCAAACTTCTGAATAGGATCATCAGGGCCCAAGTGATAAAGCTTGAGGTTTCTGGTCTCGAACATAACAGATGAAAAATACAGCATTATTCTAGTATGAAGGAGTTTCATTTGAAGTCTATGTTCAATAAATTCAATGGAAAGAAAACCCAAGAGTGTGAAAACATTAATGATAATTCAAATAGCGTAGAGGTATTCTTCAAGGATCCAGATACAAATGATGGGCATTTGGGGGGCAACATTCCAGACGTTATCAGGAGATTTCCAGACATTTTGCCTCCTGGCGAAATTATTTGCCTCATGGCCGATGTTACTAACGAAAGTTACCAGTTCAACTACCCACACCCATTGAAATAAACATTCGATCACATGGTTGCCAGATTCTTCAACAATACTCAAATTTCCAAAACAAGGTTTGACGAATTTTTTCCGTGTGGGCTGGTTTCCATCTCAAATAGGACGTAGGAAGTAATTTTCAAATCCGTTCACACTCTCAACCGCAAGCTGGATGACATGATCAAAGACCCCCCTTGCAGTTGTAAAGAAGTCTAGAATTCCCTTCAACCCAATACTCCATTTTATCACTAGAAAATATTGGCTTGCATATCTTGTCTCATGTGGCAGAATTTGTTTGCTCCTCATGTGCCATATGCAAAGATCTCCGAATGCAATAATGCTTGGAAGAGAACACTCTTCGAGATGTATACTGGTACATGATGGCAAGAAAAGAATCTGTAACCACTCTTTGGAAGAACACCGATTCCCGTCCCATTTGCCTCTGATCAACCATATCTTACAAATTCCCCTGGTGATGAGAAGTTATTAGCATTGTTTACATCAAATAGAAAAATCAACTCCAATATCTACAATGAACCATTCTACCATGCATGGATACCACTCACATTATTGTGAGAAGGTATACTCCGTAGGTATCGAGAGTCGAGACAAAGGGGGATAGATGTGCACAAGAGGGTTCAAAGATCTTAGAGAGGAGCGGGTCACGGCGGTAGCCAGCGGAGCAAGTTATCGGTTTCAAGGTAATCGTATTCACTAAAGAGCAGAACTAAGTGGGGGAGCGAGCGACCTTATATACATGAGTAGGGAAGGAAGCGAGCAACAGAAAAGCTCGACGCAAGTCCAGCAAAAAGTCCTGGGGCATGGCGTTGACCCTGAGAAATACCAAGAGTATTGACAAAAGAAATAGGTGTGGCACACCAGCGTGAGGGTGTGTTACACCGTCTATGACAAATGAAATAAGCGAGTCACACCATAGAATGGTGTGGATCGCCACAGAAAGGTGTGGGTGCAATGACAGGTGTGGGTGATACATGTGGGAGCGTAAGCGAGGACATGGATATCCCAAACAGGAAGGTAGAAGGAGAAGTGCGACGATATGAGCTGATATAGTATGAAAACAGGATATAACAGCGAAGATCGTGGCAAAAATAGAAAGACATGACGGAGATAGAATATAACAGAGGGATATGTATATCCGAGACATGTAAGAATAGAACAAACGAAAAGGACTCAATTGGGGGTAAGAACGATTATTCTGACACTCTCTCTCGAACGAAACACCCAAGTAATTGAGCAAACTTAGTGTGTAAGTCGTTTGGAAGACCCTTCGTCATAATATCAGCGACATTTTCCTTGGTGGAGACATAGTGGAGCTGAAATATGTTGTTGAGAAGGCATCCTCTGGTGTAGTGATAGGCTATATCGATGTGTTTGGTTTTGTGGTGGTAAACTGGGTTGTTGGCGAGAGCAATACTGGCTTGATTATCGCAGTATATATCGACAGGAATGCTGAGGTTGAATTGCTTGAAGGCGTGTGTATACCATTTGGCTTGTCGAGCTGTGGTAGAGAGTGCTATGTATTCCGCTTCGGTAGTAGAGTTGGAAATACATTGTTGTTTCTTGGAGAGCCAGGAAATCGTGCACTTACCAAGCTGAAAGACGTAACCAGTATAAGAACGACGGGTATCAAGACAATTAGCAAAAGAAGCATCCGAAAAACCTTCCAACTTAACAGAACCAGAACGAGGATATATGAGAACAGCATCACGAGTACCAGAAATATAACGAAAGACTCTCTTGACAGCAGTATGATGGATATCAAGAGGACGAGAGGAGAATTGGGAGAGGTATGAAACGACGAAAGCAAGATCAGGACGAGTACAAGTAACGAGATACATGAGAGCACCAATCATCTGTTGATAGAGATTCTGGTCAACAGGAGGTTCATCGTCCGTGGCTTTGCGAAGCTGGGCCTTTGGATCGATAGGTGTCGAAACAGAGCGAGATTGATCCATTCCGAAGCGCTGTAGTATCTGTGTGATGTAGAGTGGTTGTCCAAGTGTGATTGCGTCGTTGTGGTATTGAATTTCGATTCCAAGCATATAGGAGAGCTTGCCTTTGACAGTGACCTTAAAGTGCGTTTGCAGGAAAGTTGTGAGTTTCTGCAGGTCAGCAGTGGAGCCAGCAAGAGCAATATCGTTGACATAGACAGCCATGATAATTTTGCTTTTGGTGCTGATAAAGACACAGGGATCGAAGTGCGTGGGAATGAAGTGTTGTTCAGCAAGGACAGAGCATAGTTTTCTATACCACTGTAGCGGAGCTTGTTTCAAACCGTAGAGTGCCTTCTTGAGTAAAAGGACTTTGTTTTCGAGGCCAAGTCCAGGAGGAGGTGCGACCCAGATTTCTTCGTCAAGGGGACCATAAGTGAATGCTGATTTGATGTCAAGTTGAGCAGTGTCAAGGTTGTGTAGTGCTGCGAGGGCTATTAGGAGACGTAAAGAATCGTACCGCGTCACTGGTGCGAAAGTCTCACTAAAATCGATTCCGGAGATTTGTGAGAAGCCCTTAACCACTAAACGTGCCTTGTACCTCTCGATTGATCCATCTTCCAACAGTTTAACAGTGTAAACCCAGCGTGATCCAATAGCTTTCCTGCCATCTGGTAAGTCAGTAGCGTCATGAACTTCCCAAACACCTTGCGATTCAAGAGAAGATTGCTCTTCTCTCATAGCGTCAATCCACTTATCGACATCTTCAGACTTCATAGCTTGGGAGTAGGTGGGAGGACCAAGTGTGACGTTGGCCTGACCAATTTCTTCCTCAATGAATGCTGCAAAGTCGTCACCAATTTCTGCCAGAAATATCCGAGCTGTGTCTTCTCCAAAGGCTGCGTTGATTCTTGGGAAACCATAGCGCTCGATTTCCTTCTTCTTGCGTTGAGAACGCTTGAGGTTAGGACCTTCGGAGCTGCCTGATGGAGGAGGAGAAGAGCGTCGAGATGTTTTGGGTGCAGAAGGTGGTGGTGGGATGCGTCGTGGAGGTGTGGTAGGAGATTCATTACGAAGCTGTTGTGAAACAGCTCTCTCTGATTCTGATAACTCTTCTTCATCGAAGTACTGTTCATATTCATTATGGTTGTGTTGTGACGATGAGGGAATATGGACAGTAGGTTTGGTTGAAGATAGTGGGAGTTCGACAGGAGGTGCAGGAGGTAGAGGCTTCATTGGTGTAGGAGAACCAAAGGCGCCTGGCATTCGCTGCGGCTTTTGTGGAGTTTGCTGAAGTTGCGGGACTGTTGTTGGTGTTGAAGATTGATCAAGTTGAGACGAAGCTACTTGATCAGGTTCTGAAGAGTTTAACTCTGTAGGGAGATACATTTCAACGGAGGTGATGTTATCGGACGGGATAAACTTGACCTGACGGACTGTGTATACTCTTCTTTCTGATGGTATGTAAACACGGAACATCGATGGGGTTCCAGTGTAGCCAACCAATTTTCCATCAATCCCTCTTGGATCTAACTTGCTGCCAGCAGGACGTTTCTCCTTGGGGATGTGGACAATGCAAGGTGTACCAAAGGGTCGAAGATGTTTGATGGAGGGTAGGCGGTTATTGAGTACTTCAAACGGCGTCTTCCCATTAAGAGCCGAGTGAGGGAGGCGGTTGCGGATGTAGGTTGCCCATGCATAGCATTCCGCCCAAATGAATTGAGGATAGTCCTCAAGGGTAGGTCGACACATGTTGGCGAGAGTCAGGTTGTAGCGTTCTGGAACACCATTTGACTCTGGGGAGTATGCTGCGGTGGTTTGATGTATCATGCCTTTATTTTCGCAGTAAGCAGACCATTCATTATTCACGAATTCTCCACCATTATCAGTGCGCCAATTTCTCGGATATCGTCCAGTTTTTGTATTGATCTCTTCACAGTAAGCCTTCATATGCCTTACAGCATCGGACTTGTGTTTGAGGAATGCAATCTTGGAGAATCGAGAGAAATCGTCGATCATTGATAGGTAGAAGCGATGACCACCGAGCGAGGTAACAGGGAGAGGTCCAGCGAGATCTGCGTGGAGTAGTTCCCATGGTTCCTTTGTGTTATGTGTGACTGGTTTGGGAGTTTGGTGTGTCGAGTTGTATTTGGCACATGAGTGACAGTAGAATTGCGAAGGAGGTTTTGGAAGCAGGTTTCCATCGGCGAAGATGTAGGAGGCTTTGTTCCAGGAGTGAGGCGAGGAGTGTCCCAGTGCTTCATGCCAAAATTGGACAGAAGACTTGTAAGCAGTTCCGAAACCAACAGCAGATTCAAACATATAAACATGAGCACCAAGTTCAGCGCGTAACACGGTGGAGTGGTCCGTCTTGAGTTTAATGTCAAGAGTTTTGTTTTCTCCATGAAGGTATGCGTTTCCAATCAAATTAATCATTCTCCACGAGACCAAGTTCACTTCATTCCATTCAGGTAGATACAAAACATCAGACAGCGAGATATTCGAAACCTTTCCACCAATCTCCACAGACAGACAAACAGTTCCCTTATACTCCGAGAAGAGCACTTGACCACCACCAACAGTTATTCCCACACGATGGGAGACTGGTTTGATGAGGCAGAAAAAGTCAGCTGTGATGTGGTGAGAGGCGCCAGTATCGAGGATCCATACCTGATATGTTGTAGCATCTCGAGCTTTGAGAGCAAGACCAAGAGCAGAAGAAGAAGAACCAGCAGAAGAAGTCGAAGAAGGACCAGACATGAGACCAGAAGGCGAAGAGACAGAAGAGGCGAGAAGAGACGAAGTAGCGCTACCAATGGTTCCAGAAGCGAGCCAGGCAACACCACTTGAATAGGTGGGTGTGGTGGTGACCAGAGCTGTGGAAGTTGACGGTTCTGAGGCGGAGACGGCGGCAGCAGCAACGCCCTTGCGTTGGTTCTCTTGATGTTTCTTGAGCCTGAAGCATTTGTTGTGAACATGATCCGAGAAGGGATGTCCATTCTTCTTGCACCAAGTACACTCGGTTGGAGCTGCTTGCGCAGTCCTGCCAGGACGAGAGTTGTTGTTCTTGGGGCGAGGCGTAGGTGCTTGACCTTTGCCTTTGGGCTTGTTGGCGAAGAATGCTTTAGCATTATCTTCGTTGGTCTTCATGTTTCGAAGGTGGGTTTGATGGTCTTCGAATCGTTGGGAGTCCTTGGCTTGGAGGATGTTGACTGTATCGTTGAATGACTGTGGGAGCGAGTTCAAGAGGATTGCACTCTTGATGGGGTCACTTTCGAAGAAAGGCCTAAGGGCAGTGGCGAGAGCATCAGTTCCATTGAGGGAGCGAGTGTTGGCCTGGGCCCAGGAGTTGCCAAATCGAAGAAGGTAGTCATTGATGGATTCCGAGTCAGACATTGACAGATTGAGGATATCGCGGAAGGTGTGGAAGGAAGAGGCGACATTCTGACGATCAAAGGTGTCCTGAAGAGTTTTCCAGGCATCGTAGGCAGTAGAGCAGCCGTCAATGACATACTGCTGGTCCTGTTCGATGGTGAGTTGAATCGTCATGATGGCAAGCAACTCTTTCTTCTTGTGTTGCTTAAGCAGAGCGGCATCGGTAGGAGGAACTTGTTGAGTGGCGATGAGATCGTCAAAGTCGTGAATGGCAAGAACACGTTGCATGAGCTTGGCCCAGCGAGTGTAGTTGGATTGACCTTGAAGCTTCTCCAAGCTTTCAAGTTTAAAGGGCATGGAGGAGGAGCCAGTCGACATGTTAGGTTTGACGTCAGTAGTATCAGTCATAGTAAAGATGTGGCGAAGGGTGTGAGGAGAGACGAGGTAGTTGAGACCGAATAAGCGTGCAGAGGTGAGCGCAATGAGATCTGAGATAAACCAGCTGTGCTAATTGATTAAACAATAGTAGCGGCAGCCGGGCTCATAACCTGTGAGAAGGTATACTCCGTAGGTATCGAGAGTCGAGACAAAGGGGGATAGATGTGCACAAGAGGGTTCAAAGATCTTAGAGAGGAGCGGGTCACGGCGGTAGCCAGCGGAGCAAGTTATCGGTTTCAAGGTAATCGTATTCACTAAAGAGCAGAACTAAGTGGGGGAGCGAGCGACCTTATATACATGAGTAGGGAAGGAAGCGAGCAACAGAAAAGCTCGACGCAAGTCCAGCAAAAAGTCCTGGGGCATGGCGTTGACCCTGAGAAATACCAAGAGTATTGACAAAAGAAATAGGTGTGGCACACCAGCGTGAGGGTGTGTTACACCGTCTATGACAAATGAAATAAGCGAGTCACACCATAGAATGGTGTGGATCGCCACAGAAAGGTGTGGGTGCAATGACAGGTGTGGGTGATACATGTGGGAGCGTAAGCGAGGACATGGATATCCCAAACAGGAAGGTAGAAGGAGAAGTGCGACGATATGAGCTGATATAGTATGAAAACAGGATATAACAGCGAAGATCGTGGCAAAAATAGAAAGACATGACGGAGATAGAATATAACAGAGGGATATGTATATCCGAGACATGTAAGAATAGAACAAACGAAAAGGACTCAATTGGGGGTAAGAACGATTATTCTGACAATTATTACTAATTCCTCTGAAACCAGTGCACAAAATCCCAGGCAATAGTATTGATGACTAGGAGGTGGGAGGGCTACAAGTACTACATGAAGTTATGAGCTAGAGTATTGGTCCCATAACGGACGAAAACAGTTCCAATGGACACAAGATTTAATGCAGGGATTAGACAGTGTGCCTGTGTTTCCCAGTGGTTTCTCCCTGATTGGCTGATAACATGAAAAATGTACACCTGCATGGAATGAACATGAACCGATGTCCGTCCTGCACAACACAACTGGACGAATAAGGTCCTATTTTTGACAAAAGATTGTCTGAGAGGCAGAATTGAACTTACGCAATCGCCTTACAGACTGAGGTCCACATAACACTAGCAGAGGATGGTGTGAGACCAATTAACAACGCTTCATGGCACCTGGAATTAAAACCCCTCAACCTAGTGCGTACGGACCTCATTCACAACATCTACCTTCGGACGCTAAAGCATTTGATGGACTAGATCTTGAACTTTATGGACGAAAACTGTTGCATTCATGTCTTCAACGGTATAAGGTGCCAGCCTCCACCCTACCACGGGTTCACCCTGCCTATGAAGGAATATCGTCAGGTCACTCAAAGGGAGGGCAAAGAGATCTAGAATCCTGAGCGCGTAAATGTTTGCACTATTACGGCTGTCTCATGTTGCAAAACAACTTAAAACTGTCCAGATGCGGTTGAACTCTGGGAGTTTGAAAGAGCGATAACATGCGCAAGGCATTTGACAGACTTTCACTTGTATGCAGGCAATACTAGCAGCATACCAACTTGACAATCGAGTACATGAAAGACTTGCTCTGCCCTATAAGAGAACCAAGCATGCTTTTCCCAATATCGAGCTGGCAAGGCCGAACACAATGTTGCCAGATCAGCTATCAAGCTTCTGGCGGCCGAACAGAGTCTCAACTTGGTCGAAAACGGATCAAACATGAGCATTAATGATTGGAACCGACGTGCGGAGGTTTCGACAAAGATATTGGAGGAAAGAGCCCCATATAACATTGCAAGTATTCATTTGATGTCCCATTACGCCAAAGAAATCCCGAAATTCGTATCTCGTCCCCAGTACTTCCCCGAAATTTACAAGGCCTCACACAAGCCGTTAAAGGACGTAAACCAATGTATTAAACATAATGACTCCACCCTATAAATTCTTTCTCAATACAAATGGGATCACAACTTTCACATGCAGGCTCAAACACTTGAGGCATAGGTTGATGGGCTGCCTGATATTTCACACAACATACGTAATCTCCTTGGAATGAGCATGGTTGGCATCTTAAACGACACTACTGGGGAAATCATAATTCCTGCAAATCTTCCTTTAGCTTGCTGCTCGCAAAAGTCTGTTCCGGTATTTCTGGGGAGAAAACATGTGTACAAGTGAGAGGAAGAGTTGATGTCTCACTGACAGTGAATGTCAGGCAACTCGCAACAAGCCATGTAATAGATGACTTGCATTCTCCATTGATTGAACAATTCAGAATACATGCAAACGAAAATGCTCTCATTTATGATGCAACTATAGAATGCTTATACAGCTTGGTGATTCCAGTTCCAAGCTTTCAGTGAGATATAATCTACACACATGTGGCAAGGAGTACAGGACTATATTTGTTTTGAAAAAAGATGCAACAAGCTGACTTGGCATGGTTACGAAGACGGGAACCCTCTAATGCAGTACAGGGGATGTTTAACAGTAGACTTCCGTGCAGGTTTAAGGCTTATTCAATCTTAGGACCACAACCCAAAGAGCATACCTCCTTGCTTATCTGTCGTTAATAACAACTTTGGGTGCATCTTGTCCGACAGGGCCAGAAGGAATGGTTTGCATAGGAATGCCGACGAAGGATGTTGGGACTTTGGGTAACATTTGCCAAATCGTCAGGATTGCTCATTTGGTGTAACATGAACTCATAGAGTAGTGGTTGGTCAATATTTGTATTGATGTGGACACCTGGCATGAGATATATGATGATTTCCCATGATGTATCAATGATATGGTTTTTATGTATTCTAATTGTTGTGTCCCTAAATGGTCACGAATACGACAGTTGCGGATTCCGAAATGAGAAAAATTTCATCTTGAAGCACTTGTATCATGTTGAATACGCTAAAGAAGTTCAAAAATACTGTGTCTGTGTCTCGATTTTTACCAGTTCACAACTACATTGCCAGGTAATAATACAGCTTTTTGACATCCAGAATGCAATAGATCCCATCAAAGTGGGAATGGTTAGGGACGCTGAGTTGCAACACAACAGCAGTTAAAGCGATCCTAGTCATCACGACAACAAGGTGAAGCATTGCAATGGCTCTTTTTTTTTGGCGATGTCCAAGTGATTACTGACGAGTTAAGCAACATGCAGTATTATATACCTGCTAGAACAACCTGAACCAGCGAAGATGTTGCAATCTCATACTTATGTGACATCTGGAGACTCCATGGACTTACAAAGTACCACACCTCTGACGGATGGCCACAGTTCGCCTCAGCTTTTTCCAAAGCACTTGGCAATAAACTTGGTATCGGAGTATCACTTTCCACAGCACATCACTTCCAAACTGAAGAACTCAGGGAAAGCGCAATCCAATCACTCAGGCAGTACCTGCGGATCTTCTGCTACGACAGATAGGATAGATAGACAAGATGACTACCACTGGTAGAGTTGGCTAACAACTCTCCCTCAACAACCAGTGGCTAAAGCTTGTTCCGAAGCCTCTATGGTGTTGACCCATCGTCACGGAGTCAGGTAAGCTAGTCCAATTCCGCTCCAATGCATAAGACCTGGACTAACCATGACATGGAATGATCATCCACGCGCTAGTTAGGCAGCTATATTCGGAGTTGGATTTCTATGAAGTTCTAGCCACATCTCTAGTTAGATTTGTCAGGCAACGACCCCGCTTTGTGGCTGAAGCCGTAAGCAAGGTAGCTATGGTTTTCAGGGTCAAATGGACTCCCTGCGTTTAATTCTTATTTCCTGTCATGTATTTCGTCTCGCAGCCGGTCGGCTATATATACCCAACCGCCCACTTAGTTTAGAAGGACAAGCAAATAGCGTTGTTCTAAGTAACTATCCACTTTACACTTATATCGGATTATTGCATCCTTAGTACTTTGTACTTAGTGAATATCTTGTCGCACCTCTTAGTACTCGGTACTTCCGCGAATAAGTCAATTCATCAAGTGAACCGTAACATTACAACGCTAAAGTCTTTTACCTACCACGACATCATCATCAACATCGAAAGATGTCGAACCACGGACGTCTCCCTGGCACCCACCGATCAGGTCTTCTCATGGGAAGAGACGAGCAAATGGAGAACCCGGAGGCAATGGTGGCCATCACCCACCCACAGCCAGGATGTCTACAACCCAGGCGTCCCCACCCCTTGATTGAGGACGCACCAAGCCCAGTATACAGCACCTCATCGGAGGAAGAAGAAAAATATCAAGATGGTGATTCCATCATCTACTCAGAAGCGGCAGCAAACACCCCCATCCCAAGGCCCAAATCTCGCGCCCCCTCAGCACTCGCAAGACTTAAGGACAGGAACCGCATCTCCAGAGCAGGTTCCATCCACTCCGCGCCCCTTCGACCAAGCAACATTACAATGGTGCAAGCCAAACAGTTGGCGGCAACTCTCCGAACCAAACGAATGACGGACGAAGCCAATCTCAGACAAGAGATCCCCGCGTCAATAAAGCCCACAGTAGAAGAGGCGCTAAAACAACTACAGGAAACTATGCTGAGGGCTATCGCAATGCAAATGACAGAAATGGAAACGAGGTTCAATGGTTCCCTGCAGGAACTATATCCCAAAATCCACCAGGTCAAAACTGACCTCACCAGGCAACAAATCGAGAACACGGGTAAACTTGAGAGAGCAATTGTGGCAGTAAGAGAAAGTCTGGTCAGGGAAAAGAAGAGCCGAAGGGAGCAAGTCAACGAACTTGCAGAATCGTTGGAGCAGGTCATCAAGCGCATTAATACCATGGAGGAGAGCTCAAAGCCAAAATCCGTCGCCTCCTGGGTCGACGATGTCACCGCGAGTGGAGCACAGGATAAATGAAAAGGAAGAGCAGTACCACCCGCAGAAGCAGAAACACCAACGGAAGTAGCACCAGCGCCTTCCCCGAAACTCCCGCTTCGCCAACAGGTACTCGTGGGGAACTCAGGTCTCTTCCCTGCGACACAACGGTTTCAGCCTGGACCATTGCCCATCCTAACATTGCTGGCACTGCCACTACCACCACCAAGGAGACCACTCCCAGCCCAAGAACAGGTTTTCGAACCTACCATCCCCCCACGCAGTTACGAAGAACGAGGACCAGAGTTCAAGCTGGACCCACCACAGAAGTTTTCCGGAAAGAAAAAAGAACTGGAGAATTTCCTGTTCGCCATGAACAACTATATCAGAGCCAAAAGGATCACGGAGGACGAGGACCGCATCACCCTCATGATCTCCCGATTTGAAGGCGATGCATTGACATGGTGGAAAGGAAACGATGGGAAAATCAGCAGCTGGGACGACGCCACCCATGGGCTCCGCCAAACCCATGAGGACTACCAGGCCCAGCAGCGAGCAACAACAGAGCTTCAGGCTCTCAAACAGACAGGAAGTATCTCGGCTTTCTTCACCAAGGTTGAAGAACTCAACCTCGAAGCCAAGATTCCCGTCGAAAACCTCCAACTAACGTTGATGCCAAACCCCTGCATCAACCTGCAGCATGCTCTTGCCTCTCAAGTCCTCAACAGCCCCACTCACCATCAGTGGAAAGAGTTCTGTATCTTGATCGGCACACAGCAGGAGGTAGTCTCCCCGGGCACACGCAACCAGGGAAACATCAACAACAGCAGCAGACCAAGTGGACAAAACAATCGCCCACAAGGAAGCAGCAACAACAGCAACAATCGGGAGTCTCGCCGCCAAACAGGCAACACAATCCCAAAAGAAATTATAGCTAACCGTCGTCGAGATAGGAAATGTCTGAAGTGTGGTGTCTCCACACACCAGGTCTCTGACTGCACCAGCGGTTACGAACTTCAATCATGGGAAAGGGCCTCTTCCCAAACCACCAACACCACACCAACCCGCACAGTCAAGATGATTGCTGCGGCCCCCAAACGCAAACGAGTGGACGAAGGATCACATACCGTCGCCACCTCGTCGCGCAAAAGGAGGTCGCCAGAAACAAAGACTGTGCGAATCACTGAGCTGGACTCAGATTACGAAGAAGAGGAAGCCGTGAGCACCGACCAGTCGGAAAACGAGTAGGGGTCCCACAACCGGCCGTCGGAAGGACCCCTTGACACACTCCACTCCTAACTGTCATAGTTGCGTTGAAAGGAGGAATTAGGGCAGAAGCGGTCATTTACCCAGGTGCTACTGCCCCGGTAATTGGATGGAAATTGGGAAAGAAACTGGGTTTGAATAGGAGGAAGGAGCCTGTGGGAATAACGCAGGCTGATGGTAATAAGTTAAGTGGAGGATCTCATGTTTTTAATTCTTGTTTTAGGTTTTTGGAGCAAGACTCCGTTTCGGTATTGCCAGTCCCTACTTCAACTTTAGCACCCTCACCTCAAACAACCGAGTGGTCGCTAGATGCAGAAGTATTGGACATTGGGCGAAGAGATTTAATTTTGGGTCTTTCTTGGTTAGAAGAGCATGGATTTCCGGTGGATACTGTTGAAAGAAAATTGGTTAGGAAGGACGGATTTATGGTAAGTTGTCGTCAGCGGAATATCCCTGAGATAACGGTAATGGAAGGAGAGATGGAAGAAGGGGATACTGTGTTACTGGTTGACGCAGCCTCCCATTACGCTGATTACGCTCGGGTGTTCTCATCCAAGCAAGCCAATAGACTACCCCCACACCGAAAATGGGACCAGGAGATGCCCCTCAAAGACCCTCAATCAAAAGTCCCCAACGGCCCAATATATAAGACCACTTGGGAAGAAGACGAGGCCCTCAGGGCATACCTAGCGGAACACACACCATCAGGGAAAGTGCGGAAATCACGGTGAGCAGCTGGAGCACCAATCCTTTTCGTCAGAAAGAAGGATGGCTCTCTACGACTCTGCGTGGATTATTGTGGGCTCAACAAAATCACTACGCCCAACCGATACCCCCTCCCCCTAATGAACAAGCTCAGAGAGAAGACCCAAGGCTCAAAATGGTTTACCAAATTGGACCTCAAGAATGGGTACTACCTCATCCGGATTAAGGAAGGTGACGAGTGGAAAACAGCCTCCAAACCCAAGTACAGCCTATACGAGTACACCGTTATGCCATTCGGACTCATCAACGCACCTTCATCTTTTCAAGAGATGATGGATGAAGTCCTCCAAGGAATCAAAGAAGAAGTCCACTACCTAGACGATATTCTCATTCACACCTCCGGAGCTGAAGAAGAACACCAAGCAGTTGTTGAGCGAGTTCTAGAAAGACTCCTGGACTACGATCTTGCAGTCAACCTCAGCAAGTCGGAATTCCATGTCAAAGAGACAGTCTTTCTTGGATATGTTGTCAATGGATTGGAAATCAAGATGGACGGCGCAAAAGTCAAAACCATCAAGGAATGGGCAGTCCCGCAAAAGAAAAAGGACCTCCAAGCATTCCTCCGTATCGCCAACTACTATCGCCGGTTCATTCGCAATTACAGCCAAAGAACCAAGCCCCTAACCAAACTGACCAAGGACATTCCATGGTCGTGGGGAGCTCAGGAACAAGAAGCATTTGATGAACTCAAAGCCGAGTTCCAAAAAGCACCTATCTTGACACCGTGGGATAGAAACCTGCCCACACTCTTGGAAACTGATGCATCCAACCAAGCGGTGGCAGGCGTCCTATCTCAACTACACCCAGCAGACCCGATAGACCCATCGAGCAAACCAGAATGGAAACTGGTGGACTGTCATGCAACAACTCTCAAGGAAAGCGAGCGCTACTGACCAATTCACGACAAAGAGCTTTGGGGAATCTTTAGCTCAATTCTCCATTTGCGCTCGTGGCTCGCAGGTCTACCTCAACCTTTTGTCGTCTACACAGACCACCAAGGACTCCAGTACTTCCAGACAAAACAAAGACTGAATAGTCGTCAAGCTTCTTGGGCTGAAAAGCTCAGCGAATTCGACTTCACAATTCAGTACAAACCCGGAAGTCAGATGGGAAAGCCAGACGCATTGTTCCGCTGCTCAGGAGAAGAGAAATCTGGAGCCAACGCCCAGCTCTTTAAGGGCGGACAATTGGTAATGGCTATTGAAAGGGATACTCACTCCGCTGGACTAGACACGGATGTCGCCAGCTGGGAACGAAACCAAGAAGGCCTCATCGTCGTACCTTTGGAACACCGTACCACTATCTTTTGCCACTGTCAAGACTCGCAAGTAGGAGGACACTGGGGACGTCATTGAACTCAGAGGATTGTATCAAGAGATTTCGTCTGGAATGGATGGATAGAGGACGTTGCCAAGTACGTTGCCGGATGCTCTCGGTGCCAAAAGGCAAAGGCCAACAGGCACTCAAAGAAAACCAAGTTGGTCCCAATGCCAACTGGACAAAGACCGTGGGAGGAGATTGCAATAGACTTCGTGGGAGAACTACCAGAAAGCGACGGCTATGATGCCATCTTGGTCGTCACTGACCGCTTTACAAAGATGCAGCATTATATACCTGCTAAAACCAGCTGGACTAGCAAAGATGTCGCTAACGCTTACCTCTGCGACATCTGGAAACTCCACGGACTCCTGAAGCACATCACCTCAGACAGAGGGCCTCAGTTCGCCCCGACTTTCTTCAGGGCACTTAATGATAAACTTGGTATCGGACTACGACTCTCCACAGCACACCACCCCCAGACGGATGGACTTAGCAAAAGAGCAATTCAAACACTCAAGCAGTAACTTTGGATCTTCTGTCACGACCGACAAGACCGATGGGCACGATGGCTACCGCTAGCCGAGTTTGCCCACAACTTGACTTCGACAACTCATGGATACAGCCCTTTCAGAAGTCTCTATGGCTTTGATCCACCCACCATCCACGTGTCTGAAGAGCCCTCTGCAAGTCCCGCTGCTGAGGAATGGTTGGATAGAATGACTGCTGTCCACAACGATATCCACAATACCATTAAACACATCACCAATAAGAGAAGTGGATTGAGTTTAGACAAGGCAAGATCATACAATCCAGGCGATAAGGTATTGGTGGACCGACGAAACTTGACCATCAAGTCAAGAAACAACCAAATGCTCACTTGAAAGTACATCGGTGCCTTCACAGTCAAGCGTCAAGTTGGTTCACATGCCTACGAAGTGGAAACTCCCGATAGGATTCGCCTCCACAAAGTCATTTATACCTCTCTCCTCAAGCCATTTCGGGAACGCAACGAAGACCAAATGGACATTGACGAGGATGGGCAGGACGAAGTATTCTTTGTGGTGGAGAAGATTGTCAATAGACGCCGAGTGCGAGGACAAGTTCAATACCAAGTCAGATGGCAAGGTTTTGATGAAGAGGCAGACACATGGCAACCGATTGAGCACCTCTCGGATCCTGATGTTATGCAATTGGTTACCTCGTTCCATCGAGAGTTCTCCAGAAAACCGGTGCATAGGTTACTGGAGGAAAGGTTGTGAACCCACTAGGTTCTTCTCATTCGCACTACTGTTTAATGAAACACTAAGTACTCTCGTTACAGTTATTGGTTAATGTTCTATACCTTTCCACGCCCTATAGCGATCCCCTATTTTTACCTTGAACGGAGGGACAATTCAAGGGTTTTTTGGCAAATCTTTAGGAGTGGTTTTAGCAGTGAACAACCAATTTAGGACGTGGCATTATTCTGGCAAAATGGACGCAATGGCGTGGAATGGTTTAAGGGTTTTAAAGGTAGCTCTTACATTCCCGTTACACCTCTCATGGACGATGAATTAACTGAGCGATCTGGGGAGATCTCGGTTTTTTTTTTCGGAAGTGTTACTTTGGGAACCAAAGTCCTCGGAGAGGGGGGTAATGTCACGGAGTCAGGTAAGCTAGTCCGATTCCGCTCTAATGCATAAGACCGAGCACTAACCGTGACACGGACTGATCATCCACACGCTAGTTAGGCAGCTATATTTGGAGTTGGATTTCTATAAAGTTCTGGCCGCATCTCTAGTTAGATTTGTCAAGCAACTATCCCGCTTTGTGGCTGAAGCTGTAAGCGAGGTAGCTATAGTTTTCAGAGTCAAATGGACTCCCTGCGTTTAATTCTTATTTCCTGTCATGTATTTCGTTTAGCAGCCGGTCGGCTATATATAACCGACTGCCCACTTAGTTTAGAAGGACAAGCGAATAGCGTTGTTCTAAGTAACTATCTACTTTACACTTATATCGGATTATCGCATCCTTAGTACTTTGTATTTAGTGAATATCTCGTCGCACCTCTTAGTACTTGGTACTTCCGCGAATAAGTCGATTCATCAAGTGAACCGTAACACCCATGTACTATCCACGTCTCAGAAAACCCATCTGCAAGCCCTGCCGATGACGAGTAGTTGGATTTAATGACAGCATTTAATAACTATGTACACTTCATATCAAAGAATATTAATGAGAGGGGAGTGGACTAAGTCTTCACAAAGCAAGGTTATTTGATCCAGGCGATAAAGTACTGGTGGACTGCTAGAACTTGATTATCAAATCGGCGAACAACCAAACACTTACTTTAAAGTCTATTGGCTCCTTGATAGTCAAACGGAAGGTTGGTACCTATAAGGATAGGAAATTATTGTACAAATCACTTCTATCCATACACAGGAACAATGACATTAAGGGATTATACAATAGGTATTATTGAGGACAAACGAATTATTAGATGAACAAATGTATTAATCAATCATATAATTTATTGTAGGCCAGCTTTACTAGCTCACAAAAGAATGACAGGCACTAGAAGTAAGACAATATGCTTTGAAATCAAAGATCACATCATGTATGGAAATCAGGATGGAAGATACTAGAATGCTTTAAAATGAAATGCTTTGAAATCAAATGGAACATATAGGTATAGTTTAGAAAAATGTTCAGAGTGCCTTATGACATCATAGAAGGCTTAGGACTTCTATAAAAGAAGCACAATTCCCCTTCAGTTGAGAGGGCAAGCAAGTTACAATCAATATACAAAGTACAACAGTTAATACTTATCTCTTCAAACAATTCACAAGTGAAGCTTGATACTCCCTACCCTTTCAGGACTCATCATCCCAATAGTATTACTTAACTTACTCTACTTCTATTTTCTTTGGAATAATTATTTGGCTTAGAATAATTATTCATAGACAAAGAACTCATCCAGATAATAGGACTAATTGGTAAAAACCCATAGCTTGGAGCTATATATGATTAGTCAACCCATTACTGTACCCAAACTTTACAAATAATACTTTTTCTATTATTACTCAATACCATTGTTCTTGTGTATGGATAGAGGATATTTATGTACTAATTTCCTGTCCTTATAAAACTTTCTATACCTTGCCACGTCCTATAGTAAAACTCTATTTTTACTTTGAACGAAGTGTCAATTTAGAGGTTTTTGGGAAGTCATCCAGAGTGGTTTTAACGGTGAACAAACCAAACCATGATAGGGCATTATATGGGCAAAATGGACGCGCAGGGCAGGGAATGATTGAACAGGTTTTGAAAGTGGCTTTTATATTCCCTATACACACTTTCACAAACAATAAATTAACTGAGTGATCTAGGAAGATCTCGGTTTTTTTTCTGTCGAAGTGCTACTTCATAAACCACAGTCCTCAAAGAAGTGGGTAATGTCATAGAGTCAGGTAAGCTCGTCCACTTATGCTCTACTGAATAAGACTAGGGACCAACCGTAACATTGATTGATTGCCCGCTCATTAGTTGTGCAGCTATATTAGGAGTTTGATATTTATTAAGTTTTTGCCGCCTCTTTAGTGTTATATTTTGGAAGCTGCCCCGCTTTATTGCTGATTCACCAAGGGAGTGGGCTCGGTTCTTAGGGTCAAGGGATGTAAGGATTGAAAGTTATTGCATGAATAACTTCCATCCATACACAAGAACAATAGTATGAAAGAATAATACAATAGGTATTATTGAGGAGAAAGGAATTATTAAATCATGTATTGATTAATAAGCCTGCTTAACTGGCTTACATGGAGATGGAATGCACTAGAACAAGATAACATCATGGTTGGAAATCAGGATGGAACATACAAGAATGTTTTGAAATAAAAATTCTTTGAAATCAATGCTTTGAAATCAATTGCTTAAAAATCAAATGGCACACAGTAAAATAGTGTAGAATAATTTTTATAGTGCCCTATGACATCATAGAAGTCTTGGGACTTTCTATAAAAGAAGCCCAATTTCCCCTTCAATGGAAATGGGTAAGCAAGTTATAATCAATATATAGAGTACAACAGTTTTAAATTATCTCTTCAAATCAATTCACAAGTCACAATTGATGCTTCCTACTCTTTCAAGACTCATCATCATTATAGTATTACTCAATCTACTTTTCTCCTATTTCTTTTGAATGATGATTAGACTTAAAATTATTATTCATGGAAATAGAACCCATACAGATAATAGGACTAATTACTAAACATCTATAGCCTGGAGCTATATATGATTAGTCACCCTTTTACAATACCCAAACTTGACGAGAGGAACTGCTCTATTTTGCACATTTTCCTATTCATCATGCATTGCTTATAGGAGTGCTCGGCTATATATAGCTGACCGCTCATATAGTTCAGAAGGACAAGCGAATGGTGTTGTTTCAAGTTTCTATCTACTTTGGACTCATATTGAATAATCGCACCTTTTGCACTTTGTACTCAGTAATATTCCTTTTTCATCTTTTAGTACTTGGTACTAACGCAAATAAGTCAATACCAAGTGAACTGTGACACAAATAATGATTAAGGTGAAAAGAATCAATTCGCTTTGATCCAATATATACTCATTCCATTCAATCAGAATATTAGTTTTATAACCATTTTCATGGATTGCTTAGGTGGGCTGCATGCTTGAAAGTATGTGAAAGGTCAAGGCAGATCGGTATAGTGACTGCACAATGCAATTAAATGATCTCATAATGTATTACGTTAAAGCAACCGCCAGAGGAGTGTCATAAACCGAGTTTCTAGCCTCACCCAAGACTACCCTGCACCCAGCCACCATCGGCCTCAGCCTCGCTACCAGCCACAGTAGATCCATGTTCACTTGATCCTGACTCTCGATGATTTCTGCCTATTACTAGCGCTACTCTATATTGCAATGCACCTTGCCTATGTCCTAGCCCGTTCCTGGTAACCGTTGCAACATGACAGCCCGCATCACTGTCACCGCTCGACTTCCTAGTTCGGAACCGTAGAGAAACCACCAGAAGGTTTTGGTATCACGAACCTTCACTGCGCAATAGCCTTCTATATGTTTCCGTCAGTTTCTATTTAGTTCTAGTTGTTTCTATTGCGCAGTTGATTTATAATTCCCTTTGACTCATGTACCTTTCGCAGCCGCTGCGCAGCCTCTGCGCAGCCGCGGCGCTGCTATTCTATTCATGTCTTTCCAGTTCTATAGTCCGAGAAGGATCTCTATATAAAGAGTCCTTTCTCCCTCCCGTCTTGTCTTCTTTTCCTTTTCTCTTCACGCAACAACTTGTCTCTTTCCCTCAGTTGTATCTTAACAAGTTGTTATTTGAATATACTTTATACTCTCCTCTTCCGTGGCCTAGACAGCCCCTCCTGACGCCGCCTTGACCTAGTCCCATGCCCAGTACCTTGACCACTTGCCGCTCAGTTATGCTTCCCGGCGGTGCCCCAGAACCGGCTCCTGTGCACCCTCTTGACCAAGTCAACACCTACAATCTCGCCGTCCTCAACCGCCGCTACCCTTCTCTCATCCACACCTATTGTCCCGCTTGGCACGGACATAATGGTACCTTCCTCGGCCGTCGAGATGCTGTCACTTGGACCTGGTCATCACACTTTGTTGTATCAACATAACTGTCTCCGCCACACTCAATTACAATGGCCGCAATCAAAAGATCCGGTACACCCCTTCCACCAACCAACAAGCCATGGGAGGCTTACATGACCTACCTTGCCTCACACCCGATTGGAGTCGTCTCCTTCCGCAATCTTCCAACTGAGACCCCAACTTCCCTCCTCACCGCAATCAACACTGTCCACATGACTGGCGTCAATTGTGGAAACACTGGACAATGGGAAGCGCCACTAATACCAACCATTACGGATGTCACAGAACTTAACTATGCTAACCAAGCTCTCTTTCCCCACTTCCACTCCGGATACCAGTATAGGTCTCAACAGAGACTCCAAGCCCTCACACCACCACCACCCGCACCATGCAACCTAGCCCCAAAGATTGCAGACCCTACTGCCTTTGATGGAAGCAGGGACAAATACCGCCAGTTCATTACACAACTCCAACTGGTTTTTTCCTCCGACCCCACCCGGTATTGCAGTGACCCAGCTAGGATTGCCTATGCTACTTCTCACCTCTCTGGAGGTGCCCAAGCATGGTTCAACCCTCACATGGACCCAGTCACTGGCCAAGTCCAGTTTCAATCCTACGAAGGATTCATCAATGCCCTTTAAGCAGCATTCAACGACCCAGATACTGAAGCAACTGCAAGAGAAAAGCTTGACAAACTCTGTCAAGGCAAACGAGACTGCTCTACCTATGCTGCTGAGTTTGTCACCATTTCCACCAAGCTCTCCATGAACTAAAAGGAGCAGATTGCCAGATTTTGCTCTGGTCTCAACAAGAATACCGCTACGGCGTTGTCCTACCAACTCAATGTCCCGGACCCCTTGGCTGCTGTTGCACAAATGTGCATCCAGCTCGACAACAACATCAGGCGTATACAGAATCAACACCACATGCCCCCCCAACACCACAACACCGCTGCTCCTCGCACCAGTGCTCCTGCCAACTTCTCCACCGCTACAGGCTCACATGCGGGACCCATGGACCTCTCTGTAGTTGAGGTTAAAAGAAAGCGCGGTCCTCTCACCCAAGTGGACAAAGACTACCACTGTGCAAATGGCCTCTGCCTATATTGCGGCACAAAGGGACACTTTGCAAGTGTCTGCCCCAATAAGGCACAAAAGGTCAACGCCACCTCTGACATTGTAACCCCGGCAGGCCCACCAGCAACTATGCTCTACAGCACCTCCGAGACTGCCACTCCAGCCAAAAACTAACAGCCTCTTTAAAGACCGAAGACCCTTCAAGGAGTGCCAGGATGCAATCTAGTGTCTTCTCCCTTGAACCTTCTTGTGTTTGTTTTTCGCCTTCGTGCGCCTCCTGTTCCCCCATGTTTTCTGTTAATTCTTTTTCTCTTTTACCATCTGTCAATTTGCCTAGTACTGGTTTTGTTATACCTGTTGAGTCAAAGTCTGCTCGCAAGAGTAGATTGCGACGTTTGCGAATCTCCTCTGCTTTGCGCCTGTCTTCTATTTCGCTTCCTGGCGATCTCGGTTCCAAGTCACCTATGACTTTCAATGCTACGATCAATAAGTCCTTGCCTGGAACCTGCATGATTGACTGTGGAGCTACCTCCCAGTTTATCGACCTTGACTTTGCCTTGTCCTTGAACCTAAACCTTGATCTGAAACCACAACCAGAAGACCTTATTGTTGTTGATGGAAGGCCCTCTGTGTGATGACCAGGTCCCAGTGACAGGATCTCGACGGCCGAAGAAGGTACCGTTGTGTCCGTGCCAAGGGGGACGATAGGCGTGGATCAGAGAGGGGTAGCGGCGGTTGAGGATGGCGAGAGTGTAGGTGTTGACTTGGTCGAGAGGGTGCACAGGAGCAGGTTCTGGGGCACCGCCGGGAAGGATAACTGAGCGGCGAGTGGTCAAGGTGCTGGGCATGGGACTTGGTCAAGGCAGGATCAAAGGGGGCTGTCTAGGCCACGGAAGAGGAGAATATAAAGTATATTCAAATAACAACTTGTTAAGATACAACTGACGGAAAGAGACAAGTTGTTGCGTGAAGAGGAAAGGAAAAGAAGACAAGACGAGAGGGAGAAAGGACTCCTTATATAGAGATCCTTCTCGAGCTATGGAACTAGAAAAACATGAAAAGAGTTGCAGCGCCGCGGCTGCGCAGTGGCTGCGCGGCGGCTGCGCAAGGTACATGAGTCAAAGGGAATTATAAATCAACTGCGCAATAGAAACAACTAGAACTAAATGGAAACTGACGGAAACATATGGAAACCTATTGCGCAGTGAAGGTTCGTGATGCTAGAACCTTCTGGTGGTTTCTTCTGGATTCCAAACTAGGAAGTCGAGCAGTGACAGGGATGCGGGCTGTCGTGTTGCAACGGTTACCAGGAACGGACTAGGACGTGAACTAGGTACATGGCGAGGTGGAGTATTGCTAGTAGTAAGCTGAACTCGGCTGGGGTCAGGATCAGGTGAACATGGATCCACTGTGGCTGATAGCGAGGCTGGTGCCAGCGGTGGCTAGGTGCGGGGTAGTCTTGCGTAAGGCTGGAAACTCGGTTCATGACAGTAGCCCCCCTTTTAGAGGAGAGCTCCAGCGATCTTTCTTGGATTGGTTCAAGGTCGTCGTCGATTATGATCGGGTCGTACCAAGATCCACTCATGGTGCGGGAAGGTTTTCTGGTCTGGGTTTTCGTGGGTAAGCTGTGTGGAAGCGCCTAACAATTGCTGGGGCGTTTTCGAGGTCGCTTGCTAGTTGCCAGGTAGGATGATCGTATCCAACCCAACGGACAAGATACTTGAGTTGACGTCGGACAAGTTTGGAGTTGAGAATATCTTCAACTTCCCACTCTAGGTCTTCGTTAACAATAACAGGAGGAGGAGGAGGTTGAACTTGGCCGGCGAGGGGGTCTGTTGCAACAGGTTCCAGGAGGGAGACGTGAAAGACTGGGTGGACTTTCATAGATGCAGGAAGCTCGAGCTTATATGCGTGGCTGGAGATTTTCTGGAGAATTCGAAATTTTCCCAGGCGCTTAAAGTCCAACTTGGTTGATGGGCGAGTGGTGTGGATGTGTCGTCTGAGTAACCACACCTCATCGCCAACTTGGTATGCTGGTGGGGGAAGGCGATGTCGATTGGCTTGTTCTGCATGAATCGCCTGGGACCAGGATATTTCAGCCTGCAGATGCTTGTCCAACAGGCTGAGTTTGGTGGCATAATCCTTGAGTGCTTCTGGGGTTGGCAATGGAACTGCAGGATTGGCAAGGATTTCATATCGGGGTTGTTGTCCGTAGACGGCAAAAAAGGGCGTAATTCCGGTGGTTGCCGAAAGGGTGTTGTTGTATGCAAACTCGGCCATAGTCAAGAGTTCTGACCAGTTGTCCTACTGGTAGTTGCAGTAGGCACGAAGGTATTGTTCAAGGATTGCATTAACTCTTTTGGTTTGGCCGTCGGTCTGGGGATGGAAGCTGGTGGAAAGCTTCTGTTGAATTCCAAGGAGCTTGCAGAGGAACCTGGAGAACTCAGATGTAAACTGGGTACCGCGGTCAGTAACAATAGAGTCAGGGAGGCCGTGAAGGCGGAAGATGTTGTCCATGAAGAGTCTGGCAAGGGTCTCAGAGTTGCACTCGGTTGTAGTCGGAATATAATGAGCCATCTTGGAGAGTCAGTCAACTACTACCAGTACAGCATCAAAGCCGTTAGACAAAGGTAAGCCAGTGATGAAATCCATTTGAAACTGAACTCCATCTGCGGACTGGGATTTCCAAGGGTTTTAGGAGTCCATAGGGGGCGTGTCGTGCGGGCTTGATCCTCATGCAAGTATCGCAGTTTTGAATGTAACGTGCAATGGTCTTGCGCATCTTGGGCCACCAGTAGTTCCGGGAGACAAGTTCATATGTAGCAGCTCGACCTGGGTGGCCAGCGGCGGGGTGTTCGTGGCACGCGCTAAGGACTTTGGCTTGAAGTTCTTCGTTATCAGGGATGTACAAGAGTTTGTTGACATAGAGGAGGCCATCATTGTAAGTACATTCTCCGAGAGGGACTGTTGGGTGCTTGGTTTCAAAGTTTTCAAGGGCAAGAAGAATTGATTTTCCCAAGGCGTCGGTTCCAAGGAGGTTGCGGATCTCGTTGTTGAATCCAATTGAGGCTGCTGAGAGGGAGTAATCAGAAAATTTGGAGGACGGGATTAGAGCGCGTACAGGTCGTGCGCGTTCATCCCCCTCTTCAGGGAGGTCTCCAGACCTTCGTGTCAATGCATCGGCTTTTCCATTCTTTTCGCCAGGTCGGAACACAATAGTAAAGTCATATTGCGCTAATTCCCCAGCCCACCGTGCTTGCCGCCGATTCAGGAGTATTTTGGTCTTAAAGGATTCGAGGTTGTGGTGATCCGTGAGGATGGTAAATGGCTTGGGGAGTGCGTAAAGGTACATATGCCATTTTTCCAAACAAACAACAATTGCAAGGAGTTCCTTATCACCGATTCCATAGTTGCATTCGGCTGGTGACATTTTCTCGGACAGGAAGGCAACAGGGTGGAGGACAGATTTGCCATTCTCAGGAACCTTTTGAGAGAGGATGCCGGAGACCACATAGTCGGAGGCGTCAGTGCCGAGGATTGTTTCAAGGTTTGGGTCAAAGTGCCGGAGGATTGGAGCAGAGGTAAAGGCGGTTTTCAAGCGAGAGAATACTGCATCGCATTCTGAAGACCACGCAAAGGGGGTATCCTTTTGCAATAGTCGGAAGAAGGGTTGACAGATCCGGGAATAACCTTCAATGAAGCGGCGATAGAAGTTGGCGAAACCAAGGAAGCATTGGATGTCTTTGATTGATTTTGGCGTTTCCCATTCCACTACTGCTTTAACTTTTTCTGGGTCCATTTCAATACCTTCTGAGGAGATAACGAAACCAAGGAAGGTGGTCTTTGTAACACTAAATTCGCATTTCTCTGGTTTGACGTAGAGACCAGCTTCCGAGAGCTTTGCAAGAACTTTCCTAACTTGGTTTTTGTGTTCGGCTCGGGTTTTGGAGTATATCAATATGTCATCAAGGTAGACAACACAAAAGACATCAAGGAATTCTTGGAGGGTGTCGTTCACAAATCTTTGACAGGTGGCAGGGGCATTGGTAAGTCCAAAAGGCATGACAAGAAACTCGAAGAGGCCATATCTGGTGCGGAATGCAGTTTTCCACTCATCGCCTTCCTTGATTCTGATGAGGTTGAAGGCAGCTTGGAGATCAAGGCAAGTAAAGTACTTTGAGCCTCAAATCTGGTTCAATGTTTCCTCAATCCTTGGTAGTGGGTAGCGGTCTTTGTGGGTGATGTCGTTAAGGGCACAATAATCCACACAAAGTCTTAGGGAACCATCTTTTTTCTTGACAAAGAGGATTGGTGAGGCGCTAGATGAGGAGCTAGGGCGAATGAATGCTTTGGCAAGATTCTCATCAAGCCATTCTCGGACCTCCTTGAGTTCTGAATCGGACATTGAGTACATGCGTCCAAGAGGAGGTTTGGTGCCTGGAAGAAGAGGAATTTCATGATCGACATATCGGTGGGGAGGAAGCGATGAAGCTTCCTTCTTAGAGAACAAGGGCAAGAAGTCGTGATATTCTGAAGGGATAAGAGCTGAGGCTGGTTCGGGAGTGCTGGGTGTTTCTAGAAGGGAGGCGAGTACACAAATCATTGAACCGGGTTGTTTAACAGCAACTCGCATGGCAGCACGAGAGATAACAGCAATTTTGTGATTTACTGTACTGGGAGGGTTGCTGGAGATTGTATTTTGTCGAACAGGAAGGCAGTGTGTCTAGCAGTAACCAGACACAAAGGTAATGGTGTTCTTTTGCCAATCAATCATGGGATTATAGTGGCAAAGCCAGGTCCGTCCAAGAATTAAGTTCCATCCGGCCAATTTTGTCACTTGGAATGTAAGAACTTCCTCATGTTGGTCGACGGTGAGTTTCAAGGTACAAGAGTGGGTTATCTGGCCAGCAACCGAGCGTCTCCCATCAACAACAATGAGGTCTTCTGGTTTTGGTTTCAGATCAAGGACAAGGTTCAAGGACAAGGCAAAGTCAAGGTCGATGAACTGAGAGGTAGCTCCACAGTCCACCATGCAGGTTCCAGGCAAAGAATCATTGATAGTAGCATTGAAAGTCATAGGTGACTCGGAACCGAGATCACCTGAAAGAGAAACAGAAGACAAACGCAAAGCAGCAGAGATTCGATACCTTCGCAACCTACTCTTGCGAGCAGATCGCGACTCAACAGGAACAACAAAACCAGTACCAAGCAAATCAACAGATGGTAAAACAGAAAAAGCATTAACGGAAAACATTGGGGAACAAGAGGCACACAAAGGCGAAAAGCAAACACAAGAGGGTTCAAGAGAGAAGATACCAGGTTGCATCCTGGCACTCCTTGAAGGGTCTTCGGTCTTCAAAGAGGCAGTTAGTTTTTTGCCGGAGTGGCGGTCTCAGTGGTGCTATAAAGCACAGTTGCAGGTGGTACTGCTGGTGTGGCAGTGTCGGAGGTAGCGTTGACCTTTTGTGCCTTGTTGGGGCAGACACTTGCGAAGTGTCCTTTTGCACCACAGTAGAGGTAGAGGCCATTGGCGCGGCGGTAGTCTTTATCGGCCTGGGTGAGAGGACCACGCTTTCTTTTAACCTCAACTGCAGAGAGGTCCATGGGTCCCGCATGTGAGCCTGTAGCGGTAGAGGAGCTAGCAGGAGCACTGGTGCGAGGGGCAGCGGTGTTGTGATGTTGGGAGGGCGTGTGATGTTGATTCTGTACACGCCTGATATTGTTGTCGAGCTGGATGCACATTTGTGCAACAGCAGCCAGAGTGTCCGGAACATTGAGTTGGTAGGATAACGCCTTAGCGGTGTCCTTGTTGAGGCCAGAGCGGAATCTGGCAATCTGCTCCTTTTGGTTCATAGAGAGCTTGGTGGAAATGGTGACAAACTCAGCGGCATAGGCAGAGCAGTCTCGTTTGCCTTGACGGAGTTTGTCAAGCTTTTCTCTTGCAGTTGCTTCGGCATCTGGGTCGTCAAATGCCGCTTGGAGGGCGTTGATAAATCCTTCATAGGATTGAAACTGAACTTGGCCAGTGACTGGGTCCATGTGTGGGTTGAACCACGCTTGGGCACCTCCGGAGAGGTGAGAGGCAGCATAGGCAATCCTAGCTGCGTCGGAGGCATAACAAGTGGGGTCGGAGGAGAAAACCAGTTGGAGTTGGGTGATGAACTGGCGATATTTGTCCCTGGTGCCATCGAAGGCAGTGGGGTCTGCAATGTTTGGGGCCAGGTTTCGTGGCGCGGGTGGTGGTGGTGCTAGGGCTTGGAGTCTGGTCTGTACACCGGCATGGAATCCGGATTGGAAAAGGGCATAGAGTGACTGAGTAGCAGCGCTCAGTTCGTCGACATCGGTGAGGTTGGGGATTACTGGCAATTGCCAGGTTCCAGTGGTGCCACACATAACACCTTGAAGGTGCGCATTGGTGAGGCTTGTCCTGATGTCAGGGCGGAGGTTATTGGGGAGGCTTGGGTTGTCGCTAGCGACGAACTGTGTGGTTGAGAGGAGGGCAAGGTAGTCGGTCCAGGGGGTTGCCAGTGGGGGGAGAGGAGTTCGAGAACGAGACATCGTGATGTTGCTTTAGTGTGGCGGAGACAGTTATGTCGACGCAACAAAGTGTGATGACCAGGTCCCAGTGACTGGATCTCGACGGCCGAAGAAGGTACCATTGTGTCCGTGCCAAGGGGGACGATAGGCGTGGATCAGAGAGGGGTAGCGGCGGTTGAGGATGGCGAGAGTGTAGGTGTTGACTTGGTCGAGAGGGTGCACAGGAGCAGGTTCTGGGGCACCGCCGGGAAGGATAACTGAGCGGCGAGTGGTCAAGGTGCTGGGCATGGGACTTGGTCAAGGCAGGATCAAGGGGGGCTGTCTAGGCCGCGGAAGAGGAGAGTATAAAGTATATTCAAATAACAACTTGTTAAGATACAACTGAGGGAAAGAGACAAGTTGTTGCGTGAAGAGGAAAGGAAAAGAAGACAAGACGAGAGGGAGAAAGGACTCCTTATATAGAGATCCTTCTCGAGCTATGGAACTAGAAAAACATGAATAGAATTGCAGCGCCGCGGCTGCGCAGTGGCTGCGCGGCGGCGCCGCAAGGTACATGAGTCAAAGGGAATTATAAATCAACTGCGCAATAGAAACAACTAGAACTAAATGGAAACTGACGGAAACATATGGAAACCTATTGCGCAGTGAAGGTTCGTGATGCTAGAACCTTCTGGTGGTTTCTTCTGGATTCCAAACTAGGAAGTCGAGCAGTGACAGGGATGCGGGCTGTCGTGTTGCAACGGTTACCAGGAACGGACTAGGACGTGGACTAGGTACATGGCGAGGTGGAGTATTGCTAGTAGTAAGCTGAACTCGGCTGGGGTCAGGATCAGGTGAACATGGATCCACTGTGGCTGATAGCGAGGCTGGTGCCAGCGGTGGCTAGGTGCAGGGTAGTCTTGCGTAAGGCTGGAAACTCGGTTCATGACACTCTGCTACAGGACAGATAACCCAGTCTTGTACCTTGAAACTCACTGTCGACCAACATAAGGAAGTTTTAACCTTCCAAGTGACCAAATTGGCCAGATGGAACCTTATTCTTAGAAAGACATGGCTTCTACGCCATAACCCATTGATCAACTGGGAAAAAAATACCATTACCTTTGCTTCTGGCCATTGTCAAGCCCACTGCCTTCCCACTGGACAAACCACCATCACCAGTAACCCACCTTCCGCTGTCAACCATAAGCTTGCTCTGATCTCGCGAGCCGCCATGAGGGTTGCCACCAAGCAACCTGGTGCCATGATTTGTGTTCTCGCCTCCCTCCCTGAGGAAGTTCCAAGTACAGAGCCAGCCGAAAAACTGGATCCCCCAGAATATCACGACTCCCTACCACTCTTCTCAAAGAAGGAAGCCTCAGTACTATCACCACACCGATATGTGGACCATGAAATCCCTTTGCTCCCTGGCGCAAAACCACCTCTCGGACAAATGTACTCAATGTCCGATTCCGAGCTCAAAGAAGTTCGAGAATGGCTGGACGAAAATCTTGCAAAGGTATTCATTCAACCCAGCTCCTCCTCCAGCGCCTCCCCAATTCTCTTTGTCAAAAAGAAAGATGGTTCATTACGCCTATGTGTCGACTACCGAGCACTCAACGACGTTACACATAAGGATAGGTATCCACTTCCCCGAATTGAGGAAACCTTGAACCAAATTTGTGGATCCAAGTACTTCACCAGACTGGACCTCCGTGCCGCCTTCAACCTCATCAGAATTAAAGAAGGTGACAAGTGGAAAACAGCCTTTCCAACCCGATACGGTCTCTTTGAATTCATGGTTATGCCCTTCGGCCTACCAATGCTCCAGCAATATGTCACCGCTTTGTCAACGACACACTTCAAGAATTCCTCGACGTCTTTTGCGTCGTCTACCTAGACGATATCCTGATATACTCCAAGAACCGCAAGGAACACCAAGAACAAGTCCGCAAAGTCCTTACCAAACTGTCTGAGGCAGGACTCTTTGTCAAACCTCAGAAATGCGAATTTACCGTTACCAAAACAACTTTCCTTGGATTCGTCATCTCATCCGAAGGTATTGAAATGGACCAAGAAAAGATTAAAGCCGTGGTAGAGTGTGAATTACCTAAATCAGTGAAAGATATTCAGTGTTTCCTTGGATTTGCCAACTTCTACCGACGCTTTATTGAAAGATACTCTCAGATCTGTCAACCTTTCTTCTGACTAATGCAAAAGGACACCCCCTTTGCGTGGTCTTCAGACTGTGATCTGGTATTCTCGAAATTGAAAAAGGCTTTCACCTCTGCACCCGTCCTCCGACACTTTGACCCTAACCTTGAGACCATCCTCAAGACTGACGCCTCTGATTATGTGGTCTCCGGCATCTTGTCCTGGAAAATTCCGGAAAATGGCAAAACAGTACTCCACCCTATTGCCTACCTCTCCGAGAAGATGTCACCAGCAGAATGTAACTACGGCATCGGTGATAAAGAACTTCTTGCAATTGTGGTTTGCCTTGACAAATGGCACATGTACCTTTACGCCCTACCAAAGCCATTTACCATCCTTACAGACCACCACAACCTTGAATCTTTCAAAACAAAGACCCTCTTGAACCGTCGGCAGGCACGCTGGGCTGGAGAACTAGCACAATATGACTTTACTATTGTATTCCAACCTGGCAAAAGGAATGGAAAAGCCGACGCCCTGACCCGCACGTCTGGAGACCTTCCTGAAGAGGGGGATGAACGTGTACGACCAGTGCGCGCCCTTATTCCATCTTCCATATTTTCAGAACTCTCTACCTTTCAGCAGCATTAATCGGTTTCAATGACGAAATCAAAACCCTCCTGCCCTCTGACGCCCTCGGAAGATCAATCCTTCTTGCTCTCGAGAACTTTGAGACTAAATATCCAACAGTCCCCCTTGGAGAATGCACCTACAATGATGGACTCCTCTATGTCCACAAACTCTTATATGTTCCCGACCATGAACAACTCCAAGCCAAAATTCTCAACTCCTGCCATAAACACCCAGCCGCAGGTCACCCTGGCCGAGCTGCCACTTACGAGCTTGTTTCACGGAACTACTGGTGGCCTACGATGCGCAAGACTATTGCATGTTATATCCAGAACTGTGACACTTGCATGAGGATCAGACCTACACGACATGCGCCCTATGGACTTCTGAAACCCTTCGAAATCTCAGTCCACCGATGGAGCTCAATTTCAATGGACTTCATCACAGGCCTACCTCTGTCCAACGGGTTTGATGCTGTACTAGTTGTGGTTGACCGACTTTCCAAGATGTCTCACTATATTCCAACTACAACCGAATGCAACTCCGAAACCCTGGCCAGACTTTTCCTAGACAACATCTTCCGCCTTCACGGCCTCCCAGACTCCATTGTCACCGATCATGGTACCCAGTTCACCTCTGAGTTCTCTAGGTTCCTATGCAAGCTTCTTGGCATTCAACAGAAGCTTTCTACCAGCTTCCACCCCCAGACCGATGGCCAAACCGAAAGAGTAAATGCAATCCTGGAACAATACCTCCGCGCCTACTGCAACCACCAACAAGATAACTGGTCCGAGTTGCTATCTATGGCCGAGTTCGCATACAACAACACCCTTTCGGCAACCACTGGAATTACACCCTTCTTTGCCGTCTATGGACAACAACCCCGCTATGAAATCCTTGCCAACCCCGCAGTACCACTGCCAACCCCGGAAGCACTCAAGGATTATGCTGAGCACTTATCGCTCCTGGATAAACACCTTCAAGCCGAAATATCCTGGTCCCAAGCAATTCATGCAGAACAAGCCGATCGCCACCGAATCCCACCTCCTGTATACAAGATCGGCGACGAAGTTTGGCTCTTGAGGCGACGCATCCATACCACTCGACCTTCAACCAAGCTGGATTACAAACGCCTGGGGAAATTTCGAATCATCCAGAAAATATTCAGCCATGCATATACGCTTGAACTCCCCGCAACCATGAAGGTTCATCCAGTCTTCCATGTCACACTGCTCGAACCTGTTGCTCAAGACCCTCTCGCAGGCCAAGTTCAACCTCCTCCCCCTCCAGTTATTATTAACAAAGACCTTGAGTGGGAAGTCGAGGACATCCTTGGCTCAAAGTTAGTCCGAAGACAACTCAAGTATCTCGTCCATTGGATTGGTTACAATCACCCTACCTGGCAACCCGCAAGCGACCTCGAGAATGCCCCAGCAATTGTTAGGCGATTCCACACTGCTTACCCAACCAAACCAAGACCTGAAAACCTTCCTGCACCATGAGTGGCTCCTGGTACGACCCGATCATCATCGACGACTACCTGGAACCTATCCAAGAAAGATTGCTGGAGCTCTCCTCTAGAAGGGGGGCTACTGTCATGAACCGAGTTTCTAGCCTCACCCAAGACTACCCTGCACCCAGCCACCATCGGCCTCAGCCTCGCTACCAGCCACGGTGGATCCATGTTCACCTGATCCTGACTCCCAATGAGTTCCGCCTATTACTAGTGCTACTCTATATTGCAATGCACCTTGTCTATGTCCTAGCCCGTTCCGGGTAACCGTTGCAACATGACAGCCCGCATCCCTGTCACCGCTCGACTTCCTAGTTCGGAACCGTAGAGAAACCACCAGAAGGTTTTGGTATCACAAACCTTCACTGCGTAATAGCCTTCTATATGTTTCTGTCAGTTTCTATTTAGTTCTAGTTGTTTCTATTGCGCAGTTGATTTATAATTCCCTTTGACTCATGTACCTTGCGCAGCTGCCGCACAGCTTCTGCGCAGCCGCGGCGCTGCTATTCTATTCATATTTTTCTAGTTCTATAGTCTGAGAAGGATCTCTATATAAAGAGTCCTTTCTCCCTCTCGTCTTGTCTTCTTTTCCTTTCCTCTTCACGCAACAACTTGTCTCTTTCCCTCAGTTGTATCTTAACAAGTTGTCATTCGAATATAGTTTATCCTCTCCTCTTCCGTGGCCTAGACACCCCCTCCTGACCCCGCCTTGACCTAGCCCCATGCCCAGTACCTTGACCACTCGCCGCTCAGTTATCCTTCCTGGTGGTGCCCCAGAACCGGCTCCTGTGCACCCTCTTGACCAAGTCAACACCTACACTCTTGCCGTCCTCAACCGCCGCTACCCTTCTCTCATCCACACCTGTCGTCCCCCTTGGCACGGACATAACGGTACCTTCCTCGGCCGTCGAGATCCTGTCACTGGGACCTGGTCATCACAAGGAGCAAGTTACATGCATAATATTAGAATGGTTGTTCTTACACCCTGTTTGATTATAATGTTTTTTTATCTCATCTTTCTTTTCGGGTATTTCCAATACTTGTACTATTGCCTCCACTGGTTTATTCATTTGTTTCCGATAATATTCGCAATTATACCTTTTCTGTTCTTTTACCTACTTATATTAGTATTGTCTTTCTTTTCCATGTCACGATCAGCTCCTGTTGAATTTCCATGACATTCTACAAGACTCTCTTTCTCATGCTTATGTTACACAAATGTCTATAACTTCCGGATACCATTAGTGTTGTTATATTTCGATTCTCATTTATAGTATCGTTGCGACACACTATTATCACCAATACACCCTCCTCTTTCCTTTGTATTCTTATACTTTGGTTTTCAAGGTCCACGCTACTCCTCAGACTTTCTGTCAGGACTTGCGCTGAGCTATGTTTTGTCTGCTCACCCCTTCCCACTCATGTATATAAGGACTGCTCGCTCCCCTCACTTAGTTCATCAGTGAATACAAATACCTTGATACCTTTAACTTGCTTCTCTGGCTACCGCCGTGACCCGCTCTACTACAAGATCAATTTATTCCATTGTGCATCTACTACGCCTAACTATCTCGACATTCAATACTATTTCAGTGTACCCTCTCACACATAAGGGTATCTGTATTAACTGAAGATCTGAGTGAGGGGAGCAAGCAATCTGTTTATTCATTTGTAGGAAGAGCGAGCAAAACTTCAAATGACCCAGTGCAAGTCCTAACAGAAAGCCTAAGTAATAGTATAGGCCTGGAAAAACCGATGGATAATAATACAAAGGATAGAAAATAGTGTATAAGTTAGGAATGTTGTCTTTCAATGATACTATACACCAGAATGGAGATAAAAGAATATTAATAGTATTCGGTAGTCATAGTCATGAGTGCAATGTCAGCACAAAACAGAAAATCTTGAGAATAAAAAAGAAAATTCAATGAGAGTTGATAGTAGTATGAATACAGTGACAAAGTACTAATATAAGCGAATTATATAATAGAAACAGTACAGGTGCGAATTATGGAAGAAACAAAGTAATAAACCAGTGGAGACAATTATCAAAGTATTGGAGATAGTGAATAAAAAAGGGGAGAACAAGATAAAATGCACTGATATAAGATGTTAAAATGACTATTTTAACAACCCTTCTTGAACGAAACACCAGATATGTTGAGTAGACTTGTTATATAACTTATTGGGCAGTTTTTATGTTATAATATTAGTGGAGTTGTTCTTCAGGGCAGCTAAAATCTGCTGAAATATGTTGTGCATTATTCAACTTCTGGTGTGGTGATGTGATTTTTTAACGTCTTTGGTCTTCAAGTGATAGACAGGATCTTGTGCAAGATTGATACTTGATTGATTATCATAGGTTTGAATGAATAAGAATACAAATATTAAATTGCTTGAATGTGTAAATATATCATTTGGCTTGATCATGAGTGATAGAGAGTAAAATATAATCTGCTTCGGTTGTTGAGTTGGGGATGTAGTATTGTTTCCTACAGAGTTAGTAAATTGAACAATTGCCTAGTTGACAGGTGTAACCAGTCCAGAAAAAATGAATCAAGAGACAATTAGCAACAAAGTATTCCAAATACCTGCTGATTTTGAGGAACCAGACCGAGCATATATCAAAATTTAGGAACAAGCACCAGGAATATGACAAAATACTTTCTAGACAGCAGGGTGATAAACTTCAGGAGGACAGGTGGATAATTGGGAAAGAAACAAAACACGGAAAGCGAGATCTAAATAGGTACAACTGATGAGATACTTAGGCGCGTCAATCATGTGTCGATATGGGTTTTGATTAATAAGAGGCTCGTCATGATTTGCTTTGATAGGCGGTGATTACGAATTGATCACTGTGGAAACAGGGAGAGATTCCTTCACTCCAAAATTTTGAATCATTTGTTGAATGTAACGTTATTGTTCAAGAGTTATATCATCTGTGTGGTGTTGGATTCCTATTCCAAGTATGAACTCAAGTTCACGTTTCATAGTAACTTTGAATTGAGATTAAAGAAATGAAATTTGTTTCCCCCAGTCTGTTGTTTTGCCTACATAAGCAATACCAGCAACACAAACAGCCTTGAAAATATTAGTCATAATGCTAATGAGGACACAGGGATCAATGTAAGTAGGAATTAAGTGTTGTTTGGCAGGAACAGTGCATAATTTCTCATGATGAGTGTTCTGAGTAGAGTCTTTGTGAAGCAGCTCTATCTGAATCTGATAACTGGTCTAAATCATCAAATGTCTTGTAGTCTTATTTGCTGAATTGATTTGCATGAGGTTGATTGACAGTTGGTACTGATGTGTGTATACCACAATGCCATGACCAATATTAATTTTTTTGGACTGTCACGTTGAACGGCTCAATTTACATTCCGGTCGAGTTGTTTATACCACCACTTCCAGAATTGGGGCAGGAGACTACAAGACTCATCTCTATTCCAAATCATTCCTTCGCAGTGGCACGTAGGGCTCGGCAAGTGCCAAGAGGCCCACGAGCAGCATCAAAAATCCACCCCATTGCATTAGTTCCGCTTGGGTAACAGATCATTTCATTGAATAGCCAGATGTATTACTTTTGACAGTACCTCGTAGCTTTCAGTCAGCGCTTTCATTTTGCACCGTTGCCAGCGTTGTATCAATTCGGAGGGATGGGCTTGGAGACATCTGCTGAGGGGCAGGTTCGTTGGACTTTGAGTATGTGTTTGGCGCACCACAACCCAGCCCCAGCCCACACCTATACAGATTACATGACTGGAGATGATGCAGTGCCCATCTGGTATTGGTTATCACGGGATTAGTATCCATTACGTGAGGCAAAACCGTGGGGCACAAATACATGTATGTGCGCATGTTTTGACGCTTGAGATCTCGAACTTGGATACATTCTGGGTGAGATCATCCTCTCCAATATTCTCACAGAACCCGCGGCAGGTACGAGCGTTGCGGATCTCATGGAACACACCTAATCACCCAAAGGTTCCCCAGTGAGCATTTCTGGTAACAGGCAAATCAAGGAAACATACGGACACCAAGAGTCATTATGGTTGAACAATGTGATTGACGCCCACTTCGGAGGTTTGGTTTCAGACTTGCTAATGCACACAAGTCAGTGAAATGGTGAGATTCCTTTACATGCGCCGCTTCGGTTCGTTCGTGTGAGGTTTGTATATATGACTGCCATCCTAGCCCCCGCTTGAGCTACTGCCGTCATGCGCTGTGGACCTGTAACCTACGGTCGAGATTTCAGTTTCGAATCATTCCCAAGTACTTGGCTTGATCGTGAAACCCCGTTTCCCAATCTGTCCCTGTCCATTTTCACTCGGTCCTTACCGACTCCCGTTGGAGCTCCTCTACCACCTTCGCGTCAGCCCCGTATACTCGGTCCACAGGCAGTTCTCCTCTGTCCTGCAATTCGACGTCATCTGCATAGGCCATCATGGTGATGTCCTAGCATGCATTCCTTGCGACTTGCAATTGGTGGGAAATGGCAACCAGACATACCGCAAACAACAAGGGGCCACTGTGGTGCCGCTGTGTAATGTGTGATCCGGCCTCTCTCCTGCCGTCCCGTGGTACTTGAATCTGCTCGCGTCGGTGAGGAAGCTGCACACGTTTTTGCGCCACCTGTTTGTGATTGGCTCGTGCCTTATGCAGCTTATCATCACTCCTCAACTTTTCACGACATTGCTGTCCTCCATTACACAAGGCGCTTCCCCTCCAGTGTTGTACCATGGCTGGGCAGTGCTTCTCCCCATTTCGGTTTGTTTCCGTCGTTGGGAAGAAACACTTCGGATGTCTTGTACAATTTCCCTATCTGTGGTTTATTCTTCTCTTCATTCGCCTGCCCATCAGGTCCAGCATCAATCCCTGCATGTCTGGAGGTGCTGCCATCAAGTGTATCAGCCTCTCATCGCCTCCTGGGATAGATTCTTTCACATGCTGCACGTGCCCATTCCAGAATCGTGCGTTGACCTGTTGAATGTATTTTTTGGGGGCATTATTACACTATCTATCCCTGTTGCATCTTGACTCTGAACCGTCCAAGTGTACTCTCTGAACCCTTAGCGCTCTGCCGTCAGTTGTCGCGTTCACCAGAAGTGCAATGATTGGGTTGACAGCAACGGCGTCGTCGCGCCGAGAGTGTGGATCGGGGTGGTCTACCACTGCATGGACGATCGGCGTCATTGGTCGACATACCGGCCTCGAGCCAGTAATGAGTCCTGGATTCAAAGCGATTTCAAGCTGTGTGATACGATGCAATGCCCTTCTCTGTGATTCCGCTAATCGAGTCACCGATCGATCTGTCGCTGTGGTGACGATTGCATCTTGGGCATAGTTCCAAAACCATTACCCTGAGCTCCTACGGCTGCGAGCTCATGGCTGCAGCGCCAAATCGACTTTTGCCAATGCACCTCTTGCTTTGGATAGTGATCTCATCATCTTTTTCCAGGCCAGCATGTATGCCCACTCCATGGCTCCCCTGAGGTCATCGGCCAAACTGACTAGAGTGTCCTTTGGCGATCTAGTGGTCCAACCATTCGTTGCCGAACTTCAAGTCTATGCCCATCATCACGTTTGCCATCTTCTGGTCACGATTGGCCAACCTGAAGTTCGTTTTGCAATTTCCCCCTTCTACCCTGCCGCTTGCCAATCCCTCCACGCATGGGGTTCATTGCCAGTCGCATGATTGGGGCGCCCATTCCGTCCAGGGAATTTGCCTCGCAGCAATCAGTGTATTGCGTCCAGTCTGCTGGTTGGTCTTGCATTCCCCCCCACTTGTGTTTGTTGGTCCTGCCCCTCTCTGTCCTGGCCAAGTCCTGTTACAGGCCCCAGTTATTTTTCCCCCCTTGAACTCTGTCCAGTCCATCTTGAATACCCCCTTCACTTCTCGGATTCCATGGCCAAGAACGGTTCTGATTTTTGCTTCGGCCACAACTGGGCTTCCTCCGCGATGTTTGCGGTCTCTGGGGCTTTGGTCGTCCATCCAATGCTGTCACGTGAATACTACTCCACATTGGCGTTCCCCTAGTGGTGAAGGTGAGGGTCATCTCATTCGCGTTTGAGGATGTCTCCTGGATAAAGCTCAGCTGCGGCATATAGAATTCCTGACGTACCTTTATACCGTCTCGATGACTGCCCCCTTACTCTTTCCGTTTCTTGCTGTGGCGTTCTTCGGGGCCTCCCTCCACGTGTGCGACCGATTTCTGGCGTTTGGTTGTGATCCCTTTGCGTGTTGGGTATGCCCTCTGTCGCTGAGCGCTTCTACGTCACCTCTAGGGCGATTGATTTATCGCAGTCGCGCTTTTCGCCACAGCATAAACACTTTTTCATACGCCTTCACCTCGACGTCGTCCTCGCTGCCTTCTGTTGCAACTTGCATCGCGCAGCTCTTGCAGTCGTGCTCGGTCTCCCCCCTCCGTCCACATTGGCCCCCAAGACACTTTGTGCAAAGCACTTTGCGCTGGTACGTCCCTAGGCTCTCTGCGCCCGGAACTGCTGGCTTTATTTGCTCTTGGTCTTAGGCCGCCCCCATCCTGGGTTGTTGTCGGGACGTCCACTGTGCCATTTTGCCAACACGGCTGTCTGGGTGCGTCCCTGCCCGCGTGCCTTGTGAGTTGTCTGGGGTGCACTTTCTGTCATTATTCTGCTTGGCCGCGATCGCCAGTGTCTCGCCCCATCCCTGTCCTATGGCGTTTCCAGGTTGTCCGCTTCATGCTCAAGCCTGTGAAGTGCTTCTGGTATGTTGTTCTCGACGGTTCCTCCGCGTGGATGTCAGTCATGCTACCCGGTAGGTGGCTTCAGTGGCCACCACGCTTGGCCGCATGCCATCAGCCATCATCTTCGCTGGGGATATCCTGTTTCCCTTTTGCGCCGCAGCTTCCAGGTTGTTTGCATCTCAATTCGGCTATTTCCCGTGTGTTTCTATATCCATATTCATGCGGCCCCTCAGCGTCCAGTCTCTGTTTCCAAATGCCAACGTCAGGTTTGGTACTTGCTCTTGCTCGATGACGAGCCTCATCTTTAGCCAGGCGTCGTTTTCCTCCATCAGACGTGACATCGCCTGGCTTTCGCTGTGCGGCGTGTGGTATGGCCTGTAGCGGTTACTCTTGATTCGTATCAGTAAGCTGTGCCCAATACTTTTGCTGGTGGCTGCCAGAGATTTGCGTGACAATCTACCTTCTTTCAGTTCGGGGGCGTTGTGTTTTCCTATCCACAAGGGGCGCTGGATGCTGCGATGTGCTCTTTGGATACTGTGGATGTCATTTTCTTACTCTTTTGATTGCCATACAATGCACAGTAGGCAGCGCCGTGACTCGTGAGCTTGTTTGTTCCCTCGTCCTATTACAATTGTCGCCATTGCGCACGATATGAGTCGGTTTATGAGGCAGCGCACGCACTCAAACGGCCCTCGTGCCGAGCGAGATTTTCAAGTAGCCGCTTACATGGTGAAGGGCAAGGCTGGCGAGATGACCAACGACAACGGAGGGATGGATCAACCTTCACCTTGGACCACCATCTTCTTCACCAGCCTTGAAGGTTCCCATCCTACCATTTGGAACGTTTCCCACAAGATATTCCCACACTTTTTCAATCTCAACTCGTCATCATAAGCAACTAACCAGGAAACGTGTTCTTTTGCACATCTATTCCGCAATAACCTGGAAACAAGCTCCAAGTCCGAAAGACGGCGGTGCATGCCAGTGGGGATGCCGGGTGGAACAATTCAAGCCATGGGTTCTGCCGAGCAACCATGTGTACCTCGGAACCTCACTCACTTTGTCAACCCTCCAAAAGCAGTATCTGAAACGAGAGGAGATCCATTCCATTGCGGGCAGGCAACACTAAACACACGACCGATACCCTCCGGAGACGGTACCCTCCGCAGCTCTAAATGACTTTTCTTGCTGGCTCCTCTGTTGCCCCATCCTAGCGTCTGCCGTCATGTCCTCTGACGCAGTCACAGGCATTCCCCAGAAAAACGCGCCATCCATTGCCCGTCGTCTCAGGAGCCACTTCATCGACCCAGACTACGCCGTCGACCATCCAACCCAAGGCTGCGAGCGTGTGGCCTGCCACAAACGCCCCCGCCACAAATGCCAATCCTCTCCATTCTCATGCTCAGCCCAGGAAAGGATGAAACACGCCCAAAGCCACGGTCCTCCAGTCCATCCCACACATTCCCTGCTCTCCTCATTTTGCGAAACATCAACACCGATTTCCAGTCCAGTCCAGTACACCCCCAGAGACCGGCACATTCGCTGCTGCACATGATTTTCTGCAAACTGGGAAAAAAAAAAAAAAAAAAATTAAAAAATTAAAAAAAAAAAAAAGAAAAAAAGAAAAAAAAAAAAAAGAAAAAAAGAAATAAAAAACATATCCCAAATCTCATCCATTAGACAATCCGATTTCCCTTGGGGGGTGTTTTTCTGGAAGTCCAGGGACAGTCAATGGCGCTGAAAGAAGGTATGCCGGGGGTGATTGGAAGAAGGGTATGGTTTGGCGTCCAGGTTGAGGGTTGATTCACTCACATCGTAAATGAGTACTTCAGAATGTAAGTATGTATTATATCACCCCTACCGCGATCTTGCACCTCCAGAATTATGCCGATTTGGGTCGAAGCAAGTGCGGTGAGGTAATCCAGGGAACGGGGGTATCCTTGGGAAAATTGCGCTGAGAGTTAATGGGTATTGTGATAATTATCTGTCCAAATCCAGGCGTGATTTGCTTTGGTAGGATGGTTCAGCATAAGGTCCATTTGGCGCTGCTGTGGCTGTGGTGAGGATCGCGACGATCGGGGTACTTTACCGCTCCAGCAACAATTGGCGGGGAGCATGGCGTGGGGAGCGATGATCTGCGGAAGTTGAAATACTAGAATGCCAATTGACGTTGTGTTGATATGGCAGGACAAATACACTGTCAACTGGACACGGCATGTGTTGGAAAATCGCGATTGAAAGTCAATGCTGACGGAGGGTTTCGGTTCAACGGCCTCGCCAGGGATAGCCGGCTGTTGGATTGCCTGCCGGCGAACAATCTGTCTGCTGAGAGGGAAGCTTGCGGACGTCCTGAACAATTTTCATGATGGTAAAGGCCATCATGGCGATAGTTCTTCTGGAACCTCTTGGTTTACCAATACTAATACTATATCTTCTCACCGTAAACCAGGGAACTGGTACTGTATCTACAGTCGTTGGCATAATTCACGTGATTGAAAGGATTCCTCCTGAATCCCATCACCGTTGATTTGCAACAGAGATTCAATGGTGCGGATATTGTCAGTGGATCCTCATCCAATTCTGGACTACATTGATTTCCAAACTTCAACCTCTCATGAATAGGTAATCACAGCTGCGACAATACTTGCCCAACTTGTTGGTAAAATATACGTCACTGGCAACATCACCTACTTTCATTAGGTGAAATTTTGAGAATGGATCCCTACATGACCCTCAGTTGCATATTTTACGGTTCCTACGGCTCCTTCATGGCTCTGTAGCTATGGATACAGTGTCAGGTAATTGGAGTGCTTACGACAGCGGGTGTGCGGATCGGGGGGCTACTGCGCAGCGATGTGTGATGTGTGCACAATTGTCCAGCGATTGATATCGCGGTACGCGCCATCACGCGTACGTGTACGATTGTGTGTGCAATACGAGTGCCATCACACATGGTGGTAAGACGGACTCCGGCAGAAGCTTTTCAGACAACAGATCGCATATCCAAATGGCCCCGTAGTTTGCGATTCGCATTATGGCTGGAGAACGTATATGGATAATCTGATCATGGGCTTCCGTTTCTCGGCGTCTCAATCACAGTCGTGTCATTCCACATTGCCGCCATTTTCAGATTCAAATGATTGTCTAGCGATTTCCCCTCGTGCCCATATTCCAACCCGCCATCCGCCAACGACACGGCCCTTTGCCCTCATCACTTTTGACTCTACTCATCATGTGCTTCAATTCTTGGCGCAATGCAGCTCCCAGGGTGTCTCTTGGCAGTGCCCACCAGAACCATTCATTTGTGTTGTTTTCGGCGGGAAAACCTCTTCCCACATCACCCCCGACCACACCCCCACAGCGCCTGCCTGAACCACCTCCGCACCCTGCCGAATCCCACAGTGGCTGCGTGGAAGCTACGCGGCCTAGCATCTCCCCACAGCCGTCCCGCCCCCCATCCGCGACATGCAACTCCTGCAAACGTCAACCAAGGGAGTCCAAATGGCAACACCGTCCTTGGAAACAATTATGTTCATCCCTTTGACCGCAAGTTGCAGCCGAGGGTCGAGTATCTCGCACAGCTTCCGTACGCACAAGCGTCTGGGTTGAATTCTAAACTCGAGAGTTGGGGCAGGGTGGTGGCACGGGAAAATAGGAGGCACTATCAGGCAATATGGAGAGATCAGGGTTTGGCCGCGTTCAAGAGGGATATGGACAATGTGGTTAAGATGTTTGAGCACAAGGCCAAGGTACTCGACAATTCTGCTGCAAACACCAAGGACATCTTGGCACAACTGGACCAAAAAATTGAAAACATCAAAGACGACCCAGCACAAATGCATCAAGAAGCCAAGGACAACATTGCCAATATGGAGCGCAGGGTCGCCGCCTACGAGGAACTGTTTAGACGTTTAGGCATCAGTCCTCCCTCCAGTCCCCAAGACTTCCACACGACACCTACACTGAGATCCTTGGAAGGTTGGACATCCACACTCTCCACTCAGCATGTAAAATTTCTACTCTTCAGTAATGTACCTTGTTTCAACGCAATCCCATGTGTTTGTATTTGATCATTTGTCGCTGTTGTTGAAAGTTGGTGTCGGGGTATGTTGGGATGAAAAGATGTATGAACTCTGGGAACCAAGGAGGAGAGAAAACTGGACATGTTCATCAGAGGGGGTATGAGCGCACGCGCATATGGTAACAAAATGTAAAAGTGTGAGGGGTTATCGATTGGCGGCTTGTTGGGCAAACAGTGATTCTATAGCCAATGATTCAGAAATATAATTCTTTTCCAGCCATTTTGTGGACTTGTTCAGAGATCGGATCTGTGCACCTGATGGTTCTGTGATTCAGTAGCACTGTTACAATGCATGGGGCTGGGCCAAGATCGCCTGCTTGGTATCACCGTAACGTTTCTCTGGAGGGCTGGGAACTGCCGTGTCCCACCGATGATGACCAGAACATATCGATTCTTGGGGATCTGTCATCGGATTTACAATCAATTTGTTCGTCGTGTAATCACCTGGATGTATCATCCCCTTACATGGCGTCGATCCAAGTAACGACACTGAGGATAGGTTTCTCTGCCAAGATGACAAAACTGAGCTCATTGTTTACATGGATCGTTCGAACGGCTTGAAAAAGGAGATTTAATCGAACCGAACGTTACAGTGAATTCAAAAGTGTATGATGAATTCCGCCCGCATACTCAGCGTGCGGTGGTGGGTAGTGGAGAGTGATCGGGCACCCACTGTGCCCGTTGTGGGCACTTGGTGCCCAACACTTCCATGGTTGGTAGAGTTTGACGAGGCAGCAGGTTCAGTGGAATCGGCTGCTTGAATAAGTTACAACTGAATGCCATGATTCACGTACCGCGTGGGATTCAGTCATTGTCGTTGCACGTTTTAACAGGAATGTGCGATTGGGCATGGGGTTGATCAGTGTGTTGATTACTGCCGGTGCCTTGGTGGATGGGACGGTATTTTCGGACAGGTTGTGAGTACATTTCCGGTGACGCTTGTGATGTCAAAGAAAATTGCATTTTTGTGAAAGGAGGAAATTGTTTGGTAATGAGTGGATGATGATGGTTTTAAGTAATAAACTGAAGAATTGGTCATTTAGGATTTAATGATAAGTTTGAAAGTTGGAATGATGGATAAATGAGATAGTGAATGCAAAACTGGTAAATTTAAGAAATGAATTGTTGAGGTTGTATGGATATTACTATGTAATGTGTTGGAAAAACATTATCAGGATATATTATAAATATATTTCAAAAAATTGGAGTGTTGTAGGGAGTTATAAAAATGGAGTGTTGCTTATGGTGGAAATAATAACAATGACAGTGCTGAAGGTCTTGAAAATCCTTTACAATTGCCCTAGATTTCCTTAGAAGTAACATTGAAGGACTAGGTGTTAGAGTTAGTTTCTCAGTAGTCTGCAGTTAATAGAGGGCTGATTAAGGGCAAGATCAGCAGAGAATTGTCAGTGTAGCTGTTATATTGTTTCCGGTCTTCTTTAGTTGCATGGGCTGGTGTTGTCTTCCATCCTAAAGTTTTTGGAACAAACCTTCCTATAATGAGGACTGAATGGTAGAGAAATGAGTCTACAATTACTCATAAATATAAATCGTAATGACCGCAATATGAGTGGAGATTATAAAGAGATAATTCACATTGATAGGAAAAAGATGTATTATGATTCAGAGGTTTGTGAGACAGGAAAAGAATGATCAAAGACTCATATTGACAAAGAGAAACAACAGGTGACAGGAAATAATGTCATTGCTGCATAATGATCCCATAAGCTAGCTGACAGATGGAATGTTTTCCGAAAAGCACGTGGACACTTGTGGAGCAACAGTAATAACAGAAATGACACATAATAATATAAGAGATATATAGGAAAAAACTCAGCTGGAATGGAACTAACAGAAAAGAAAATACATAAAGGGAGTCCTGAATAGAAGGTGGATGCCCAAATGTGATATGTGAGTAAGAGAAGACATGTGAGAACAGTTTTCATCCACTCTTTGAATCAAAGTGTTTGGTGATTATATTGTAATGAATTCAATTTAAATGTGAAAAGAATGAAGATAGGAAAGACAAAGTTCTAATAACCAAGTTCCAGTGGTTGAATTATGGAGACTAATAGGAGTACCATAATGTGTATACTAGTGAGATGGAGAGGCATGTTTGAATAATAGGTATATTTGGTTAAGTAAGGGAAGCACATACTCGTTTGTCTACTTAATGGGGGGCCTTTGGCTGTGAAGAAACACGGACGAGTGGTAAGGGTGAAGGGTGTGAGATAGAGTGAAAGTTAGGGACAGGAAAGGCTGTCCATGACGTTGAAATCACTGCATGAAGAGTATATGATTGTAGAACAACTTGTAATGTATAGGGATAAAGTAATAAACAATTGTTGCATGAAGAGAAATGGAAATGAAAACAAGACAAGAGAGGAGAGAGATTCACTATATTGGGATCCTGTCTCACACTAGAACTAGGAGATCATTGTGCAGTAAGTGGGCAGGAGCTACGTAATGGCAAATGATACATTTGAACACACCAAGTGATTTAAAATCAATTTTGCAATTGAAACGACTGTAACAATGAAAATAATAATAGAAATCAATGGAAAGCAGTTGCGCCATCAAGGTAGACAGTAGTAGAACTCTCAGCTGGTTTCTTGGGTGTTTCATACTAAAACGTCGAGCAGTGATAGGGATTTGGGCTATGAATTGCAATGACTACCATGTTAGAATGGAGGTATAGGCTAGGTACATTGAAACATAGGGAATCGCCACTAGTAAGGAATGTTTGCTCAATGTAAACTACTACCAACTTGGAAGCCAAGACTGTAAGACACAGACCTGACCTCTAGGTGGTAGGAGGTGTTGTGAGAGGCTTCTGTGACGGTTCTAAAGGTCCTGGGAAGGCTTTAGAATCGCCCTAGATGCCTCTGTGTGTGGTGTAAAGTGTCTGGGTGTCTGGGGTGGTTCCTGGGTGTTCTGGGAATTTACTGGAGGGCCTGTTAGGGCCAAAGTGAACAGAGAATTACCAGTGTAGCTAGTATATTGTTTCTGGTGCTATCTAGTCGGTTGGGTTTGTGTTGTCTGCCCTTCCAAAGTCTCTGGACCACAGCTCTTTAATAGAGACTGAATGGTTAGAGTATGAGTCCAAATAGCTCATATACATGAATCAGAATGACAACAGTATAAGTAGAGATGATAAAGAAATGATACATAATGATGAAGAGTAGAAGCATGACGCTTCAAAGGCTCTTGTGACATGAGATGAATCATACAAGACTCATAGTGATAAATAAGGAAAATAGGTAACAGGAAATTATGTCATGGCTGTGTGATGATGTCACAAGCCAGGGGACTAACAGGAGGCTCTTCTAGAAGCATGTGGACACTTGTAGAGTAGCTGAGGCGACAGGAATAACAGGTAATGACTAGAGAAATAACTGGGAAAAAACTGGACAGGAATAGGACTAACAGAAAGGGAAATACAGGAGGGCAGTCCTAAAGGGAAAGTGACTGCTTAACTGGGAAGTATGAGTAAGAAAAGAGATGTAAGGACAATTTCCTTACACTCGAGATCAACACTGGCTATATGTGCATTGTTCATAGGTGTCAGCGAGGGTAGGGCTGGCAGTTGCTTGATGCAGAATGGTTTTGGGCGAGCTGTAGAACATGTTTTATGATATAAATACTTAACCTGTGAACGCTATCCTACCATTTTTATGATATAGTATTTGATAAACTTGGCATTTAACATGTAGAAATGACAGCAAATGGCAAGAGGTAAAACAACACCTGAACTTAGAATGAAAAATATATCCAATTGTTTTGGTAAATGTAGATCAGTGAGCTAAAGTATTTGTGATACTTTTAATAGCCAACAACAATAATGTCATGAATGGATGCACCTTTGGTAATAATATCATCTTCACGTATCCCTTTCTATTTATACATCCCAGTCAGGCGTTCACGTCATATTTAGGACTGGCCTCCTGTATTTTGCTTTCTGTCAATTCTATTCCTATTCACTTTTCCCCATTTTTGTTGCAAGTCTGTACCTGTTATTGCTGTCGTTTCAATTTCCCAAGAAGTGTCCACATGGTTCTAGGGGATGCTTCTGTCTGTTTTCTAGTATGTGATATTGTCATATAGCCATGACATTATTTCCTGTCACCTGTCTTCCCTATCTCATCACTTCAAGTGTTGCATGATTCATTTCCTGTCACAAGTGCCTCTGAAGCGTCAGGCCTCCTGTTCCCATTATAATGTATCCTTTCTTTGTCATCTTTACTCATATTCAGGTTACTCTGATTCATATATATGTGTTATTTTGGATTCATTCTCCCACTATTCTATCCCTATTGAGAAGCAGTGGTCCGGAGACTTTGGGATGGCAGACAATACAAGGCCAACCAACTAGATAGCACCAGAAAGAATATACTAGCTACACTGGGAATTCTCTATTCAACTTCGCTGTAATTGGCCCTCTTGTAATCCCCAGGCTACCAAGAAATCACCTCAGACACCCAGACATTTCATACTGCTGCTATAAGCATCTAAGGCGATGCTAAAGCCTTCCAAGAACCTTCAAAACTTTAGCAGAAGTCTTGTCTACCACCTCAAAGTTAGTCCTGCTGGTCACAAGCTTGACCCCCAATTGATAGTAGTTTACACATATGGTGGAAGATTTGTATGATAAAGTGAAATTGCCCAGAGTATATTTGAAACACAATGACATGACCTGGATACATTGCACAGTCAAGGCCGATCATATATTATGTTTTATTGGAGGGATAATGACAAATGGCATAACAAACATTGGAGTGTTAGCTACAATGTATGAGAAATTCTGAGCAATCCCGAAGCCAGTATCTTACTCAACCTATGTCAACTTATAGCTGCAATGGCTTTCAAAATAAAGTTTCACATATTATTATCAACAACAGCAAATGTGCATTTAAAGTGTTAGTTATTGTTGATTTCAGAGATTATGTGCAATTGGTATATAAAATATATAAAAATGAATTCCGGAGTAGTGAATGGAAAGCATTGACAAATATATGAATATTGTACCCATTTAACTACAGTTGCAAAAGTTTTGAACTGTATTTCTTACTGATTGCACAGCAGTTTCACCTTGATCAAATCCAGCCCTCATGTCTATTTGATTAAGATGCAAAGGGTAATTTGATTGGCCACATTGTAGCAGACATAAAATTACTGATTTAAAATACAAGCAGCAGCTGTTGATTGTGTTAAAATGGTTGTTCTGGCAAACTATTTGAATATATCATATTTTCATTACCTCTTATTTTTCGTATAACTTCAATACTTCTACTGTCATTTCTACATGTATATTTTCTTGTTTCCTCCAATATTCACAATTATATTCCCTCTGTTTTATATCTTTTTCATGTTAGTCTTCTTTTTATTCCGTCATGTCATTTTCAACTGCTCTAAGATTCCTGTTACTTTGCACATAATTCTCCGTCTCATGCTTATGTTACACTAATGTCTATTACTTGCAAATTCATTACAGTTGTTCAATTTCTATTCTTGTCGATAGTATTACTCTAATACACCATTTTTCACCATTATATTTTTTGTTTTTACTGTTGTATCATCATTCTTTTGTATTTAGGGTCCATGCAACTCCATAGACTTTTTATAAGCATTTGCAATAAGCAATGTTTCATCTACTTGCTCCTTCCCACCCATATGTATAAGCACTTAATACTTCCCCCCTTGGCTTTTACATAAATAGAGATACCTTGATGTCTGCAACTTATACCGCTGTCGATAGCTGTTATCCATTTCAATAGAAACACTATTCATTCCATTGTGTATCTACTAAGCCCATCTGTTCTGACTTTTCATACAATTTCAGTGTAACCTCTGACAGGTTATAATCCTGGCAACCACTGTCAGATTAGTCATTCTCATACTTTATTAGCGTATAATGTTTCTTTATTTGTTCTTTCATTTTGGGAATCTTTAATACTTCCACTATTGTTTCTACTCGATTCTTCATTTTGTTTCTATCCAATATTTACCCATATGGCTTATTAGTTTTGTAATTCACTTCTATTAGCGCTGTCTAACCTTTTTTATGTTACAATCAGCTCTTTTTATAATGCTTTTATATCTCAAGAGATTTTCTGCCTTGTGTTCATGATATACTAATGGCTGATACTTCGGGATACCATTAGTGCTTTTCCATATGAATTTGCACTATATAATTATAATCTTTCCAATTGGGCACTTTCTTCATCTTTACTCTTTCTGGCTTGATCAATGATTTTATGATGGCGCTTGTACACATAGGCCACATTGCTCATCGTTTTTACCTGACTTCTCATCAAGGATAATGCAATACCAACAACTCCTCTTCAGGACTTGCTTTTATTTGTTACCCATATATTTAAACTTTGGCTCTTCTCTCCACTTCACTCCTTGGTGGCTGCAAATGTCTTGATACCTATAGATTGCTCTGCAGGCTATCGCTATGACCTGCTCCATCTTGTGATGTATATATACCATTGTCCTTCTACTTTGCCCGTTTGTCTCAACCTTCAATTTATTTTGAGCACACTCTCTTACAGCCAAAACTAAGATTCAATAAATAAGCACTACCAAGTTATATCTTGATTCCTTTACACTCACCTCTGCAAGTATGGTCAATCAAATACTATTTTCTCCTCATCCCATCTGCTCATCATCATTATGTTCTCCTCCTCCTCACCTGTCTCTGCTGCTGCTGTTGAGGTTGCCATCCCTCCCTTATCATTAAAACCAAAAGATGTTGGCGTACAAAAGCGCCAATGAATGGAATATCGCTAGGCAAAACCAATCTTCCACATACTATCAATGTACAATTCCAATAACCTTGCTACAATAGAGCTAAAAGTATCAACTGACCCTGCTTTGCAAAAAGAAAACAACAAAATAGAAATGTCCACCATCAATATCATTAAGGTTAATTTCAAACTGGAATAACAGTCTATTATTGAGGGATATACTATTACCCACGATGCGTGGACCACCCCACAGAACACCTTCAATCGCGAAAATGTTGTCGTCACGAGATGAATACTTCAATAACCTCTTCAGGTACATAGCTGTCAGTATAGCACCACACAACTGCTAACATAAGAGATCACTTTGACGGCGACGTGCATGGCCACTCAAACAATACAGTCTGTTGCATTGACGTAACTTCGAGTTACAACAGTATTGGAATACCAGTATGACACATAGCAGTGGAATATGTATGTTGAGTGAATACAAGTCCGGACTAAGTAACCTGAATGTATTACGCACAACTGTCATATTGTATGGGACGGCACCTTCGATTGCTAATAGATTTTGAAGTTTTAACCCGTTGGGACGATTGTTGGACAGTTAAAACGGCAACAACCATGGCTTTCCAACGAGCGCTTAGGCGAGTTTGTAGGCCCTCCAGTTATTGGGCCATGAAGTGAAACGTCAAAATGCAACCAAAAATGCCATTGAGGACATATGAGATTATATGCTTTTGGGCTTTTAGAATGTATATTTAGAACCTACATGAGAGAGTGAGTTGAGGACAAGAAAGGAACTGAGTAGGCAATTTGTATTTTGAATTGCTCTTGAAGTAGTATTTCTATTAAGAAACTTTGTATATCGCAATTCGTCTTCTGATAAGTGGCTTTCTAACAATATACTGGTGTTTCCAATCTGGTTAGAGTGGCGAAAGTGACAGGCGTTCGAATACCAGTCATCTTCAAACCATGATAGCTATTGAATAGTCAACTGGATATACAATATTGTTATGAGGCAAGTGTTCTTGCAATGTAGGGCTTTCTACTACCATTAAAATCTTTTTGATCAGACAGAAACTGGTTCACTAATGATTATAACAAGATAGTACAATATGTCCAGTGAGTTGGTGCAACTTTGATGCTATTAGTATAAATACCTTGATAATAGCAATGGAGTATACTTAGTCCCCTGAATGGCAATCAATCATAAACCTGACGGAATCAGCTGAGATATTCTTACCACCATGAGATTGTTGTTGACACCTATTAATGACACTTGGGAATTAAATACTTGGAAACGATAGGACCTGATACAATGATAGGACGTTGTAGCCGATAGAATGATTGATCAATGGCGCCTAAGAATACATTGTGGGAGATTCATGAGCCTTGATAGAAGCATGCAAGAAAATCGACTAGGGCCCTTCAGCTAAGTTATTTCATTCCCATATTCTGTTGGGATTCTTAGGACTTGTTCGCTTAGGAATTGACTGCAGGAATGGAGCATGTCGGAATGAATTGGCAGGAGGAACCCTGATGCAGCCTAGAATAGCTGAAAGTGTAACCTCACTGCACAGGATGTGTGGGTGAAAAACATTAACCATCTGCAGGGCACCACTATTTACCAGTCAAAGTAAAACTTCCAGCCTAAGATATGAATACTGAGGGTAATTTTAAGCGACCTTAGCAACCAGCAATGATTCAACCCATACAGACAAATCTACAAAGTTTCAAGCTTCCGAAGTTACTGTCGGCTTAGTTTCACTCTGTATTCTTGAGAGGATGTGATACTAACTGAATTGTGCACATGTTTTGGGAAGCTGCAATACCATCTCATATATACAAAGCCAAGTACCTTTGTTAGGGACCCCGTCATAGTTGTCTAATCATTCCATGCCTTTACAGATAGCTTAATCATTACATCTCCCAATCCCAATCCATGTGAAGTATCTATTTGGCTTGGGCAATTCATAGTGGCCGGCATGCTCTCGGACTCTATCTTGCATGGATCAATTGCAGAAGCCATTGGACCAATGTTCGCTAGGAATCCAATCAACAGAGCAATACTCTCAAGTATTCTTTCAGATGTCTATAACGACAGTGTCGATGTACTTCAATGCAATGAATTTTAGACTTTTGAAGACCATAAAACAAACTTACGAAACCTTGAGACTGCCAACAATAATACAAAAGCATTGTTAAACGAGCCGATAGTCAATGATCAAGCACCTGCATCTTGCAAGCAGGCTCCTTGCACTTCTTCTGGAAAATGAATCTCCACCTCTGTTCTTGAGTGCACAAGGTGTAAGGCTAAGGGTTACTTTTTCAAAGAACACCCTCACAACACCTACATTAAGGTTAAGAAATACTAAGAAATATAGATAAAAGAAGTCGCTGATGTTTCTACTGAATCTACCTCCACTGCTCTTGTTGAGATATCAACATCATCAATAGGTAGTGTCGCTGTAAACTACTACCAACTTGGAAGCCAAGACTGTGAGACACAGACCTGACCTCTAGGTTGTAGGAGGTGTTGTGAGAGGCTTCTGTGACGGTTCTAAAGGTCCTGGAAAGGCTTTAGAATCGCCCTAGATGCCTCTGTGTGTAGTGTAAAGTGTCTGGGTGTCTGGGGTGGTTCCTGGGTGTTCTGGGAATTTATTGGAGGGCCTGTTAGGGCCAAAGTGAACAGAGAATTACCAGTGTAGCTAGTATATTGTTTCTGGTGCTATCTAGTCGGTTGGACTTGTCTTCCCCCTATCAAAGTCTCTGGACCACAGCTCTTTAATAGAGACTGAATGGTTAGAGTATGAGTCCAAATGGCTCATATATATGAATCAGAATGACAACGGTATGAGTAGAGATGATAAGGAAATGATACATGATGATGAAGAGTAGAAGCATGACGCTTCAAAGGCTCTTGTGACAGGAGATGAATCATACAAGACTCATAGTGATAAATAAGGAAAATAGGTAACAGGAAATGATGTCATGGCTGTGTGATGATGTCATAAGCCAGGGGACAAACAGGAGGCTCTTCTAGAAGCATGTGGACGCTTGTAGAGTAGCTGGGGCGACAGGAATAACAGGTAATGACAAAAGAAATAACTGGGAAAAAAACTGGACAGGAATATGACTAACAGAAAGGGAAATACATGAGGGCAGTCCTAAAAGGGAAGTGACTGCCTAACTGGGAAGTATGAGTAAGAAAAGAGATGTAAGGACGATTTCCTTACATTATTCCACCTTAGAAAGAAACCCTATCCTTAAAAACAAGTAACAAGAAAAAGAAATGAAATAAATCTTAAAAATCAAAGAAAAAACCGAAAAATTCAAAGGAAAATTATACTAAGACCTTAACCTATCCTACCCAAGCCTATTGCCTCTTCTTGCCCTTCCTGCTACGCTTTCCTGCTGCTTTTTTGTTGTGGAAATTGAAGTAGGAGTATTTGCTCTCAAACTCCTCCACAGCTTCAGTGTCAATATCCTCCCTAGGAACCCAATGGTTGATGTCCAAAGGATATCCAACATACTTGATCATGTATAGGGGCTTCCCTTTGAATATCCTGGCCTCTACTATCCTCTCTATCTTGTACCTAGGCCCTAATTCATCCTCAGAGACTGGTGGTGGAAGAGTGTCTTCTCTGGAGGGGAATTTCTGGGCATTATTACTGAGATATGGCTTGAGGTGAGAGACATGGACAGAGACATCTTTCTGGTATCCTGAGGGGTTGCTGAGGATGTATGTGTCGAATTCAGGCTTGGTTTTGATGATGGTATAAGGTCCAGTCCAGGTGGGCTCCAATTTGGGGTATGGGGAGCTCCTTTTGGGGTTTCTGTCTTTGAACACCATCACCAAATCTCCAACCTTGAACTTGGGGGCTAGTCTCCTTCTTTTGTTGTACTGAATCTCCTGCTGCTGTCGGTTCTGCAGTATCTTCTCCCTGACAGAAGTGTGGAGAGCTTCAGTCCAACTGTGGTGGGGTGGAAGGTTGTTTGGTGGGTGTTGAGGGGAGGTGACATCATGGATCCTTCTGGGCCTGAATGAGAAGATAATAGACTCTGGTGACGCTTCTCTGACCTTGTCTGTGCTGGTGTTGATAGCCTGCTTGATCCAGTGCAGGTTGGTGTACCAATATGCTCCATCTTCATCTAGGAGGGCTTTTGCCTTAATGAGAATATCCTTATTGGCTATTTCAGTTTGGCCATCAGTCTGGGAGTGGTAAGGTGATGACATGGCTTGACTGACTCCATTTCCATCGCACCAGCCTTTCCAGGCAGCACTCCTGAACTTGGGGTCTGCATCTGTGACAATTTCCAAAGGAAGACCAAAAATGGGGTAGATTTGCTCCATATACAAGTTGACCAATTCTTCAGATGTGATATCATTCCAAACTGGTAACATGAGTGTATACTTGCTGAATCTGTCGACAATAACCCACAAATGATCAATGACTTCTCCAGTCTTTGGGTCTTTGATGGGTGGCATGTAAAGGAAGTCCATACTGATGCTTTGCCAAGGGCCTTGGGGAACCTGGAGGGGGTGCAGAAGTCCAAAGGGTTTAGAGGTCCTGAACTTCACTTTCTGGCAGGTTAGGCACGTCTTGCAGTACTCCTCAACATTAGAAGAAAGTCCTGGCCAAACATAAATAGCTGACAGAAGTTGCATAGTCTTGAATTTGCTGCCATGGCCAACAGCTTTGTGGGCATTGTGAATGAGCAGCTCCTTCAAGTTGGTGTCTTCCTGGTATGCTCCTTGTGGAATACAGAGCCTGATGCGTCCATTGATGCACTGATAGAGCAGTCCTTCAAGTTTGGTGTACCCAAGTCCAGCCAATGTATCCAAATCCTCATAAAATGCCTTATATCTGGGGTCTTTGGTGTAGGCTTGCTGGAGAATTGGGATCCATTCCTGGTGTTGTGGGACAATAACAGGAGCTTCTTCTTCGTCTGGGCTGTCCTGTAGTTGTCTGGCATAATGGGAACCAATCTTCTGGAGGTAGGCAAGGCTGGGGTTGTGTTCTTCCTCTCCCAAGTTGAGGTCAATGTTTGGCAATTTTGTCCATGAGGCCTGGAAGATGAAAGGATCAACAAGATTGTTGAAGGTGAGTTGCTCTGTCTGGGCAAAGGGTTCCTTGGAGATATTGTAGCTGAGGTGGATCTGGGATGGACGCTTTTTTGACTTGATTGCTGGCTGTGATTTGGGACTGGTTGCTTGGCTGCTATATGCTGATGTTTAGTTGCCAAGTGGTGAGGAGAGGGGAATGTCTGCTGGTTCTGCTGATGTTTGGTAGGCATGCTGGATGGTAATGCCACGATTCTGGGGGCTGCTGAAAGTGGTGACAACCTCAGAGGGAAGTTGTGTTTGTGGTGGTGGTGTGGTGGGGTGAGGAGAGGATACAGGAGGGGTTTTTTGGGCTACTTGTGGGGGGGGAGACAAGGGGTTTTCAACCATGACTGTATCCTCCATTCCTTCATCAATCTGTCCTTCTTCTATCTCGTTTGAGGGGTTAAAATCAATGGGAGTAACAGATCTGCTCATGACAGGAGATGTGGGGGAATAAACTTGGGATACAGGAGGTGAATCAGGTGGGTTTTCTTGGGAATTTTGGGCAGGGGATTCTTGGGAGTCCATTTGTGCTTCTTTCTGCCTGTTAAACTCGTCTTCAACAGCCCATTTGGCCTGCTCTTTCAATTTGCAAAGCCTTTGCTCATGTCCCTCTTTTCCACACCAAGCACATATGGTGTGTCTGCCTTTATATTCATAAGGCCTATTCTTGTGAGTAAAGCAAGAGGGGTCTTTGCAACCAGACCAGTGAAGTCCTCCATGGTGGAATCTATACTTAAGTGCTTCCATTCTCTCCTCAGTGTCATCCAAGTACTTCTCATAGTCTGGCCTGACAAAAGTGTGCTCAGGATTGGTGTGGATGTACTGCTTGATGATTTGCTGAAGAGTGAGGCCAGTGGAGGTGTTCATGGTGCTGGTGGTGGTAGGAGCTTGGGGAATTTCGTTTGGGGGGTTTGATTTGACTGGGGATGGTGCTGGAAGCTGGGAGGCTTTGAATTGGGACCTGGTGGTAGCTGCTGAAGTGATTTGGGGGGGGGAGGTTATTGGAGAGGGAAATGGGGGTCCTAAATACTTATTAAATAGGATTTCTGCTGCTAGGTGGCCTTGTGATTTCGTTTGGGGGGTTCTGTGTTTGCTTGGTGTTTGCTGGAGTTGCTTGCTGGTTGGGGGATCTGTTGATGCTGGTATGAGGTCTCCAGAAGGAGGGGAAAGGTCTGGGTTCTTATAAACTCTTGACAAGCTGTCTGCTATGGTGTTATGCTCGCCTGGAAGGTACTGGATGGTGCAATCAAACTGGGATATGATGTGCTGCCATCTCACATGTTTGTCATCTACCAAGTCATGCTGCTTCAGGAAGGTGACAAGGGGCTTATGGTCTGTTAGTATGGTGAATGTGGTGCCACTTAGGACGCTTCTAAAGTGCTCTAGAGCATCCACAATTGCCAGGAGCTCCTTGTCTGTGGTGTGGTATGACTGCTGATAAGGATTGAACTTCCTAGAATGGAAAGCTGCAGGGAGAAGGTGTAACAACTCTGATCCTTGACCTATCCATGCTCCTGTGCCAATGGTGCTGGCATCAGTAATCAAATAGATGGGTAAATGCGAATTATAATCTAGTGGTTTGAGGACAGGGGATTGTCTGACAAGATCCTTGACCTGTTGGAAGGCTGTGCTGTGCAAGGGGGTCCAATCCCAGGTAGATTGGGCTCCACACATCTCGGTTAGAGGGGCTGATTTGGTTGCTAAATGTGGCAGGAACTGGCTCAAGTAATTTACCAGACCCATGAAGCTTTGCAGCTCCTTCCTATTTCTGGGCCTGGGAAAGTCTTGGACCCCTGCCACCTTTTTAGGCTCAGGTGAGATGCCTTCCTTGGTGATTATGTGGCCTAGAATGTGCAATTTCTCTGGCATAAACTCGCTTTTATCCTTAGATGCATAGAAAGAGTGTTGCCTGAGAATTTTCAGCACTTCTCTGATGTGTTGTAGGTGATCCTTGAGGGTGGCACTATAGATGAAGATATCATCAATGTAAATGAATACACTGACGCCTAATTGCTTGCTGAATATGCTGGTCATCACATTCATGAAGGTTGCAGGTGCATTGCAATCTCCTTGCTGCATAACTCTAGATCTGTAGACTCCTTTGGGTGTGCTGAAGGCTGTAAATTGATCATGTGGTGGGTAGATCCTAATTTGGTGATACCCATCACTAAGGTCTATTTTAGACCTATAGGGGTGCCTTGAAATCGTGTTTAGGATGCTCTTTTGGTTGGGAATGTTGGGTATAGTCAGGTGAGTGTTTTTGTTCCTTTCTACAAGGTCATGTAAGAACCTTGCTTCATGTGGCTTGTCTATTTTAGGAATCATAAACATAGCACATACTGACCTATCCTGGCTTCTGTAGACTTGTCCTGAGACCTCTTCTTTGGCTAATTTGTCATAGAGTTGCTGCAGGAACTTCTCCTTTGGCTTAATGGGTCTAGGCTTCTGAACCAGGGTAGGGTCTTTTAGTAGGATTTTGTGCTGGAGCTCCTCAGATCTTAGTGGGGGTAATTTGTGCACCTTCTGGGCTGGGAATACATCTGGGAACTCGTTGAAGGGGTTCAATTCAGGCTGCAAATTTGTGGCTGCTGATGTGATCATTTTGTTGGGTGGCTGAAACCCAAGTGGGTCCTGGGAAATGGGGTGACCTTCCAACAAATCTGGAAGGGGCTGTGCTTGCCTGTGGGTCCTCTGGGATGGTGTGTGGGTCCATGGCCTCATTCTGAATCTCGGTTGGCCTGTTGGTTGCAGGCTAGTGCTCATGTCCTGCAAGGTGATAATTGCATTGTGAGATTTTAGTGCAGGATGGCCTAAAACCACATCCCAGTAGTTAAGTGATACTACATAGAATGATCTAGTCTCTTTGTAGCCATTGTAGTCGACTTCAGCTGTCACAAAGTGGTGTGCCACACCCTTTGATCCCTTAATGGTTAAATTGACTGTAATGGGCTCAAGGAGGGGTGTCAGGGGGGGGTTGTTGGTGGCATAAAACTTGTTTGAAATTAGATCTCCACCTGTGGTCTGATGATCTACCAGGGTCTTAGCAAGGTGTCCATTGATCCTGGTAGACACTAGTAGGTGGTCTGATGAGCTGTCCTTTGATTCCAATTTCGTTTGGGGGGTTGATTTGGAATCAGCTTTGTGGGTAAATTGCTTAGTTTTCAGGGTTTGTGCTGCTGAGATCACATGTGGGGCTGGGGCCACAGGGGTGCTGGGGTTGGCTGGGGTGATACTGGTGGCTGCAGAGGTGATGTGTGACGCTTTTTGAGGACAATCCTTTGCCATATGACCAGGCTTTCTGCATTTGAAGCAGTGGCCTGATTTCTTGAGTTTATCCTTTTCATCAGGGGTCAATTTGTTGAACCTAGGGGTACCCTTGTTGAATTTGTGGGGCTTGTTGGATCTTTGTTGGTGACTGGGATTGCTGTAGGTCTTCTGTGGTGTGTTGTGGCTGTTGCTATCTCGCTTGTAGCCCTTGTTTTGTGACTTGTGGGGCTTGTTGGAATTTCCTCCTGATTTGGCAACTTTAGCCTCATGCATGGAAGAGTCATACAGCTCACAAATCTCAACAAGTTGATCCCAGTCCATATCCTCCTTTAGATGTGGGTTTACTCTCGCTTTCAGCTCTGGATCCATGGCCTCTTTGAGCTTGTAGTACAGTTGGATGTCTGTGACATGTGGTAGCCTAAGTTGCATGGTTTTGAGTTTTGTTGCTAGGATGTGAATGGGCATACTCCTTCCTCCTGTGGTATGTCTGATTGCCTGGAATTCGTCCCAGAGCTTCTGTTTGTTGACTGATGATATGCAGTATTTCCTCAGGGCTGGAATAAACTTGGCTAGGCCTAAATTCTGGGTTTTGGGGTCTTTTCTCCAGTTGGTGTGCAAGTCTTTTGCATCACCTGCTAGATTGAATCCAAGCCAAATCATGGCCTCAAACGAATTCTCATCTATGCCACTGATGCCCAGGTAGTCCCTGCAAGTCTGTATCCAGTTGTCAAACTCAGCTGCCTGCCTCCACTTTCCTTTTCCATCTAACTTCTCAATTTTGCCTAGTTTGATACCTGAGGAGTTTAGGAGGTTGCTGGGGGCAGGAGTGAAGCTGTTATCTCGCTTGAAGGGTGCTGGGGTGCCTTCTTTCCATTTCCAATCATCCCCATTATCATCTGACTCAGTATCTGATGATGATAAATCAGAGGGAGGGGGGCTAGATTTCTGCCTATTTTTGCCTTTTCTGGATTTGTGTTGGTGGGTGCTGGGGTTTGGTGGTGGCTTAGACTGTGATTGAGGTGCATAACCACGCTTAAAGGAAGTCTGTGGTTGATGTAGAAAGCTGCTGAAGATGCTGGGGTTGGGTGGGGCTCTTGGTGTGGGATTTGCAGTAACAGGGGTGAAATTAAGTGCTCCACTCATGACAGGGGGCTGAGATGAGGATCTGTGGTGATGATGTAGGGGTCTAGGGGTCTCATCTGGGTCTGCAAACGAATTTGATCTTCTCCTTCTAGCATGCAAAGGAATCCTGGACAGGTAATAGCTAGGGTCCTGCTTATTGGTATTTTGGGGGTCCATTAGTGCATGTTGGATATAGTAATCTATTTGCTGTTCTTGGAGGTTACTGGGGTTCAATCCAGCAACCTCATGCACGTCTCTGAGCCATTCTCTGGTGCAGTAAAAGGCTCTTATGTTGCTTGGAGATTTGTCTAGAAATCCTTGTTGTAAAATGACTTTTTTCACGGTGTCATAGGGCATTCCTATGAAAATAGATTGCTGAGGGGTGGCAGTTCTGGAGGGGACTTCTTCTGTGGTCAACAGGACAGTTGGATCGCCTGTGAAGGTCTCTGGGTGTTCAGGTTTGATGTCTGGGATGTTTCTAAGGCTGGCCCTGCTGGGGCCTCTACTAAGAATATCTTGCTGGCTCATGGGGGGGTCAAAATGAAGTGACTCCATAGTGGTGTTATCTGGGTAAGTCTGGGGTGATTTGAACTTGTCTCTAGAGGGAGATTGATCCCTACTAGAATGCTGGGAAGGGTTTCTGGATGGGTGCCTGCTTGACTGCTTTGAGGATGGTTTGGTGGGCCTTGCTGACTGCATTTTGACTGGGGTTCTTGGTGTGAGTGACAGGGTTTGAATATAGCAGTGGTGTACTGGTTAATTGGTGCTTAGAGGCGTGCTGAATGTGCTGTTGTTGCTTCTGGGTGCCTAGTAAGCTGCAGGGAGAACAGGTTCTACTGTGTCACAGGCCTGCAAAGAGCTCTTGGTGCTATTTCTGACTATTTCTGGGTGGGAATTCCTAACTGAGGTATCTGGGGGGTTTTCTGGTATGCTGGTGTGAATTAATCACGTCTCCTAGGGGTGATCAAGCCCTAGTTGTTTGGGTTAAGAGGTACTGAGAATACTCAGCTTATTGTAGGTAAAAAAAATGTAAACTACTACCAACTTGGAAGCCAAGACTGTGAGACACAGACCTGACCTCTAAGTGGTAGGAGGTGTTGTGAGAGGCTTCTGTGACGGTTCTAAAGGTCCTGGAAAGGCTTTAGAATCGCCCTAGATGCCTCTGTGTGTAGTGTAAAGTGTCTGGGTGTCTGGGGTGGTTCCTGGGTGTTCTGGGAATTTATTGGAGGGCCTGTTAGGGCCAAAGTGAACAGAGAATTACCAGTGTAGCTAGTATATTGTTTCTGGTGCTATCTAGTCGGTTGGACTTGTCTTCCCCCTATCAAAGTCTCTGGACCACAGCTCTTTAATAGAGACTGAATGGTTAGAGTATGAGTCCAAATGGCTCATATACATGAATCAGAATGACAACAGTATGAGTAGAGATAATAAGGAAATGATACATGATGATGAAGAGTAGAAGCATGACGCTTCAAAGGCTCTTGTGACAGGAGATGAATCATACAAGACTCATAGTGATAAATAAGGAAAATAGGTAACAGGAAATGATGTCATGGCTGTGTGATGATGTCATAAGCCAGGGGACAAACAGGAGGCTCTTCTAGAAGCATGTGGATGCTTGTAGAGTAGCTGAGGCGACAGGAATAACAGGTAATGACAAAAGAAATAACTGGGAAAAAAACTGGACAGGAATAGGACTAACAGAAAGGGAAATACATGAGGGCAGTCCTAAAAGGGAAGTGACTGCCTAACTGGGAAGTATGAGTAAGAAAAGAGATGTAAGGACGATTTCCTTACAGTCGCTGTATTGCAAATAATCGTTCATCCAGTACTGCGTTTTCTTTTCTCCCTTTTTCCGTTACTTTTGGTTATGGCGGTCTTTCTTCTTCATGCAATGGTACTGTTTCTACTCCTTCAACTCTTGTTCCTTTGAATTGTCATGCATCTTCTCAATTGGTTTGAAATATTGCTTCTTCTTGTACAATGGGTTCAGCTTTCAAAGCTGAAGATGTTACTACATGTCAAGTATGGATACCCAACAATGGAGCTCCTTATAATATCACAGCTGACTTTTTATGCCTCCTTGATCTAGTCTCCCATCATATGAGGATAGCTGTTGGTGGTGGTGATATTCTGTACTCAAAATATGAGAGAAATGTCCCCTTGGCTATTGTGTTTATTGGGAGGGTTTCAAATTTCTCTTTTTCTGATGTGTTATGTATTGTGACGGGGCGAACAGAGGAATAAGGAAGGAATCTGCAGATGGGAGAAAGGACTTCCGAAAAGGGAAGGGATTAGCTTAAAAGTGGATTAGCTTAGCTTAGTATGGAGGGGATATGGGGTCTCCGGCCCTCCCCCTCCTTTTGAGAATCACACTACACATCCATCACACGCCGGACCATAGAGATCCCTCTGGTGCTTTGTTACGGCCTCATAACATTGGTAGCAACACCTCGTTTCAGACTTGAACCGCGGACAGCGATCAGGACGGATTCAACCCTTTGCATCCCACACGGAGAGTGCGGGATCCAATACGAATGCATGGGTTCTCAGACAGACAAAACCAAGGGAAGTAGCCCCCCATCCACTTCCTCCAAATTGCGAGCAGCAGCATGTGTACTTCAAGTCGGACCCTGCGTTGGCATGGGTATTACAGAAGCAGACGTGATGCTAGCAAGCTGTGATGACCAGGTCCCGGTGGACAGGAACCAGGAGCGGGTGTTGTAGCCGTGGAGGTGGTGGGTACGGTTGGTCGGCTGAATGGAGGCGGGGTATGAGGAGTTGAGAGCGCGGACGACGTACTCGTTGGTTTGGTCTAGGAGGTGGCGGGCGTCGGTGATAGGTTCTGAGCCTGGGAGAATGAAGGTGCGACGGGTGGGGAGAGTGAATCCTGGGGCGAGGCGAGAGGTCGAGGCACGGGGCATGGGACGTGGTCAAGGCGGGGTCAAGAGGGGCTGTCTAGGCCACGGAGGAGGAGAGTATAAAATATATTCAAATAACAACTTGTTAAGGTACAGCTGGAGGAAAGAGACAAGTTGTTGCGTGAAGAGGAAAGGAAAAGAAGACAAGACGAGAGGGAGGAAGGACTCCTTATATAGGGATCCTTCTCGGACTATGGAACTAGAAAGACATGAATAGAATAGCAGCGCCGCGGCTGCGCAGAGGCTGCGCGGCGGCTGCGCAAGGTACATGAGTCAAAGGGAATTAGAAATCAACTGCGCAATAGAAACGACTAGAACTGAATAGAAATTGACGGAAACATATGGAAAGCTATTGCGCAGTGAAGGTTCGTGATGCCAGAACCTTCTGGTGGTTTCTCTTGGATTCCGAACTAGGAAGTCGAGCAGTGACAGGGATGCGGGCTGTCATGTTGCAACGGTTACCAGGAACGGGCTAGGGCATAGGCGAGGTGCATGGTGATATAGAGTAGCACTAGTAATAAGCGGAACTCGTCGGGAGTTAGGATCAGGTGAACATGGATCCACTGTGGCTGGTAGCGAGGCTGCGGCTGTTGGTGGCTGGGTGCAGGATGGTCTTGGGTGAGGCTAGAAACTCGGTTCATGACAGTAGCCCTCCTTCTAGAGGAGAGCTCCAGCGATCTTTCTTGGATAGGCTCCAGGTCGTCGTCGATGATGATCGGGTCGTACCAGGAACCACTCATGGTGCGGGGAGGTTTTCGGGTCTTGGTTTCGTCGGGTAAGCAGTGTGGAAACGCCTAACAATTGCTGGGGCGTTCTCGAGGTCGCTTGCGGGTTGCCAGGTGGGGTGATCGTAACCGATCCAACGGACAAGATACTTGAGTTGTCTTCGGACTAACTTAGAGTCAAGGATGTCTTCGACTTCCCACTCAAGGTCTTCGTTAACAATAACGGGAGGGGGAGGAGGTTGAACTTGGCCTGCGAGAGGGTCTTGGGCGACTGGTTCGAGGAGCGAGACGTGAAAGACTGGGTGAACCTTCATGGTGGCGGGGAGTTCAAGCTTATATGCATGGCTGGAAACTTTCTGGATGATTCGAAATTTCCCAAGGCGTTTGAAATCCAGCTTGGTCGAGGGGCGGGTGGTGTGGATGTGTCGCCTCAAAAGCCAAACTTCATCGCCGATCTTGTATGCAGGTGGTGGGATTCGGTGACGATCGGCTTGTTCTGCATGAATAGCTTGGGACCAGGATATCTCAGCCTGCAGGTGTTTATCCAGAAGCGACAGGCGTTCGGCATAATCTTTGAGTGCTTCTGGGGTGGGCTGAGGAACTGCGGGGTTGGCCAGGATTTCATATCGGGGTTGTTGTCCATAAACGGCAAAGAAGGGAGTGATCCCGGTGGTGGCTGACAGGGTGTTGTTGTATGCAAACTCGGCCATGGTCAGTAGCTCAGACCAGTTATCCTGTTGGTAGTTACAGTAGGCGCGGAGGTATTGTTCTAGGATTGCATTGACTCTCTCGGTCTGGCCGTCCGTCTGTGGGTGGAAGCTGGTGGAAAGCTTCTGTTGAATTCCAAGCAATTTGCATAGGAACCTGGAGAACTCGGAGGTGAACTGGGTTCCTCTATCACTAACAATAGAGTCAGGGAGGCCATGGAGGCTGAAGATGTTGTCCATGAACAGGCGTGCAAGGGTTTCGGAGTTACATTCGGTTGTCGTGGGAATATAGTGTGCCATCTTGGATAGGCGATCAATCACAACTAGGACGGCATCGAAGCCGTTCGACATGGGGAGTCCAGTAATGAAGTCCATTGAAACGGAACTCCATCGTCTGACTGGGATTTCGAGGGGTTTTAGAAGACCATAGGGTGCATGGCGAGCTGGTTTGATTCTCATGCAGGTATCGCAATTTTAAATGTACCGTGCAATGGTTTTACGCATTTTCGGCCACCAGTAATTGCGAGATACCAGCTCGTAAGTGGCGGCTCTTCCGGGATGTCCTGCGGCAGGGTGTTCATGGCAAGAGTTGAGAATCTTTGACTGCAGCAATTCGTTGTCTGGGATGTACAGGAGTTTATTGACGTAAAGGAGTCCGTCGTCATAGGTACACTCACCAAGGGGAACTGTTGGGTGTTTGGTGTCAAAGTTCTCGAGTGCAAGGAGGATGGATTTTCCAAGGGCATCGGATGGCAGTAGGGTTCTGATCTCGTCATTGAAACCAATTGAGGCGGCAGAGAGGGAGTATTCGGAAAATTTAGAGGCTGGGATAAGGGCGCGCACGGGTCGTGCACGTTCATCCCCCTCTTCAGGGAGGTCTCCAGACCTGCGTGTTAGGGCGTCGGCTTTTCCATTCTTTTCACCAGGTCGGAACACAATAGTAAAGTTGTATTGGGCTAGTTCTCCAGCCCAGCGTGCCTGCCGACGGTTCAGGAGGGTCTTGGTCTTGAAAGATTCGAGGTTATGGTGGTCGGTCAGGATGGTAAATGGCTTGGGAAGGGCATGAAGGTACATATGCCACTTATCCAGGCAGACCACGATAGCAAGAAGTTCCTTATCACCAATGCCGTAATTGCATTCAGCTGGTGACATTTTTTCGGACAGGAAGGCAATAGGATGTAAGACCATCTTGCCGTTTTCTGGGATTTTCTGAGAGAGAATGCCGGAGACCACATAGTCTGAGGCGTCGGTTTCCAGAATGGTTTCAAGGTTGGGGTCAAAGTGTCGGAGGACAGGTGCTGTGGTGAAGGCTTTCTTCAATTTTGAGAATACTAGGTCACAGTCTGAAGACCACGCAAAGGGAGTATCCTTTTGCAATAGTCGGAAGAATGGTTGACAGATGCGGGAGTATCCTTCTATGAAACGTCGGTAAAAGTTAGCGAAACCTAGGAAACATTGTATATCCTTCACGGATTTTGGTGTTTCCCATTCGATAACTGCCTTGACTTTTTCTGGGTCCATTTCAATGCCTTCGGAGGAGATAACAAATCCGAGGAAGGTTGTCTTGGTCACGGTAAATTCGCATTTTTCTGGTTTGACAAAGAGTCCTGCTTCGGAGAGTTTGGCGAGGACTTTGCGAACTTGTTCTTGGTGTTCTTTACGGTTCTTGGAGTAAATCAAAATATCGTCGAGGTAGACGACACAGAAAACGTCAAGGAATTCTCGGAGAGTGTCATTGACAAAGCGTTGGCATGTTGCTGGGGCATTGGTAAGTCCAAAGGGCATGACCATGAATTCGAAGAGGCCGTATCGGGTTCGAAAGGCTGTTTTCCATTCGTCGCCTTCCTTAATCCGGATGAGATTGAAGGCTGCTCGAAGATCCAGTCTGGTGAAGTACTTGGATCCTCGGATTTGGTTCAAGGTTTCTTCGATTCTCGGAAGGGGGTATCTGTCCTTGTGGGTAATGTCGTTGAGAGCTCTGTAGTCGACACATAGGCGCAGGGAACCATCCTTTTTCTTGACGAACAGGATGGGGGAGGCACTGGATGAGGAGCTTGGTCGGATGAAGGCTTTAGCGAGATTTTCATCAAGCCATTCTCGGACTTCTTTGAGCTCAGCATCGGACATGGAGTACATGCGTCCGAGGGGGGGTTTTGCGCCAGGGAGAAGCGGTATTTCGTGATCCACATAGCGATGTGGAGGTAGGACCGAGGCTTCTTTCTTGGAGAACAGGGGAAGGTAATCGTGGTATTCAGTGGGGACCAGCTTTTCAGCTGGTTCAATGCTTGGGCTTTCCTCAGGGAGTGAGGCGAGGACACAAATCATGGAACCGGGTTGCTTGGTAGCAATTCTCATGGCGGCACGAGAGATCACAGCAATCTTATGGTTTGTTGGTGATGGCGGATTGCTAGTGATGGTAGTTTGGCGGACTGGAAGGCAGTGGGCTTGACAGTATCCAGAAGCAAAGGTCAAGGTGTTCTTTTGCCAATCGATTATTGGGTTATGGCGTCGAAGCCATGTTTTTCCAAGGATGAGGTTCCATCCGGCCAGTTTTGTCACTTGGAAGGTTAATACTTCTTCGTGCTGGTCGACGGTGAGTTTCAAGGTACAAGAGTGGGTTATCTGTCCTGCAACTGAGCGCCTTCCGTCAACGACGACAAGGTCCTCTGGTTTTGGTTTCAGATCGAGGTTCAGGTTCAAGGACAAGGCAAAGTCAAGATCGATAAACTGGGAGGTAGCTCCACAGTCGATCATGCAGGTTCCAGACAAAGAGTTATTGATTGAAGCATTGAGAGTCATGGGTGACTCGGAGCCGAGATCACCGGAAAGAGAAACAGAAGATAGACGCAAAGCAGTAGAAACTCGATACCTTCGCAACCTACTCTTGCGAGCAGATCGCGACTCAACAGGAATAACAAAGCCTGAACCAGGCAAATCAACAGATGGTAAAAGAGAAAAAGAATTGACAGAAAACATAGGGGAACAAGAGGCGCACAAAGGCGAAAAACAAACACAAGAGGGTTCAAGAGAGAAGACACCAGGTTGCATCCTGGCACTCCTTGAAGGGTCTTCGGTCTTCAAAGAGGCAGTTAGTTTTTTGCCTGAGTGGCAGTCTCGGAGGTGGTGTAGAGGACCACTGTTGCTGGTGCTGCGGGGGCAGCAGTTTCGAGGGTGCTGTTGGCCTTCTGGCTCTTATTGGGGCAGACACTGGCGAAGTGTCCCTTTGCGCCGCAATAGAGGCAGAGGCCGTTGGCACGGCGGTAATCTTTGTCGGCCTGGGTAAGAGGCCCGCGCTTTTTCTTGACCTCAATGGCAGAGAGGTCCATGGGGCCCGCATGTGAACCTGTAGCTGTGGAGGAGCTGGCAGGCGCACTGGCACGGGGAGCAGTGGTGTTATGGGAGGGCGTGTGGTGTTGGCTTTGAACACGCCTGATGTTGTTGTCAAGCTGAATGCACATTTGTGCAACAGCGGCGAGGGTGTCAGGGACATTGAGTTGGTAAGACAGTGCTGTGGCAGTGTCTTTGTTGAGGCCAGAGCGGAATCTAGCAATCTGCTCTTTTTGATTCATTGAGAGCTTGGTGGAGATGGTGACGAATTCGGCGGCGTAAGAGGAACAATCTCTCTTGCCTTGCCGGAGTTTGTCAAGTTTTTCCCTTGCTGTGGCTTCAGCATCTGGGTCGTCGAATGCTGCCTGGAGGGCGCTGATGAAGCCCTCATAGGATTGGAACTGGACTTGGCCAGTTACTGGATCCATATGGGGGTTGAACCAGGATTGGGCACTTCCGGACAGGTGTGAAGCAGCGTAGGAGATCTTGGAGATATCGGTGCTGTATCGGGTTGGGTCGGAGGAGAAGACAAGCTGCAATTGCGTGATGAATTGCCGGTATTTGTCCCTAGTTCCATCGAAAGCAGTTGGATCTGCAATCTTTGGGGCCAGGTTTCGGGCAACAGGTTGAGGAGTAAGGGCTTTGAGGCGCTCGGAGGCACCGTATCTATATCCCGAGAGGAAATAGAAGTAGAGTGCCTTGTTGGCAGCTTGGTTCTCGTGTGGGTTAGGGATCTGGGGAATCACTGGGTGGGCGATTACACCTGTATTTCCGCTGTTGACTCCGACTAGGTGGGAGTCCAAGACTGGTGCAATGAGATCGGGGTCCATGTTTGGAGGGTAATCTGGGACGAATGATGGTTCGGGGAGTGTGTTCTGAACCCATCGGAATAGGTCGTTCCAGGGGGTCGCTGGGGGAATGGGGTTTTCTGCGCGGTCGGTCATTGTGGCAGTGTGTGGCGGAGACAGTTATGTCGACGCAACAAAGTGTGATGACCAGGTCCCGGTGGACAGGAACCAGGAGCGGGTGTTGTAGCCGTGGAGGTGGTGGGTACGGTTGGTCGGCTGAATGGAGGCGGGGTATGAGGAGTTGAGAGCGCGGACGACGTACTCGTTGGTTTGGTCTAGGAGGTGGCGGGCGTCGGTGATAGGTTCTGAGCCTGGGAGAATGAAGGTGCAACGGGTGGGGAGAGTGAATCCTGGGGCGAGGCGAGAGGTCGAGGCACGGGGCATGGGACGTGGTCAAGGCGGGGTCAAGAGGGGCTGTCTAGGCCACGGAGGAGGAGAGTATAAAATATATTCAAATAACAACTTGTTAAGGTACAGCTGGAGGAAAGAGACAAGTTGTTGCGTGAAGAGTAAAGGAAAAGAAGACAAGACGAGAGGGAGGAAGGACTCCTTATATAGGGATCCTTCTCGGACTATGGAACTAGAAAGACATGAATAGAATAGCAGCGCCGCGGCTGCGCAGAGGCTGCGCGGCGGCTGCGCAAGGTACATGAGTCAAAGGGAATTAGAAATCAACTGCGCAATAGAAACGACTAGAACTGAATAGAAATTGACGGAAACATATGGAAAGCTATTGCGCAGTGAAGGTTCGTGATGCCAGAACCTTCTGGTGGTTTCTCTTGGATTCCGAACTAAGAAGTCGAGCAGTGACAGGGATGCGGGCTGTCATGTTGCAACGGTTACCAGGAACGGGCTAGGGCATAGGCGAGGTGCATGGTGATATAGAGTAGCACTAGTAATAAGCGGAACTCGTCGGGAGTCAGGATCAGGTGAACATGGATCCACTGTGGCTGGTAGCGAGGCTGCGGCTGTTGGTGGCTGGGTGCAGGATGGTCTTGGGTGAGGCTAGAAACTCGGTTCATGACACAAGCAAGGTGTTAAGCACCGTGTCGGGAGCTAGCCGTTGGGGGGTATATAGCAGCAGCTAGTAAGAAGGTGGCCCAAGGCTTGGTGAAATGGAGAGAGGTACTTACCATCTTCCATCCCAACGAGGGAATGATTATACCCCTCCAGAAATCTTGCCTTGAATCCAAGAGTCTCTGGGTTCCTTCTGGAAAATTGGACCTAAAGCCAACCTTGGATCCTTTTCCTCTGAAAACTGAGGAACGCCCCGGGGAACGAACACCGGACCACTTTTTTCCATCTGGGGAAAACTGTTCAAAAATGATGATTCTCCCCTGTAGCTCCCCCGTGACCAGTGCGATCTAAAAAGATACCCCTCGGGAGATCAATCGAGTGGGAGCCCCTAGGAAAGCTTTGCTTCCGAAAAGCTTGGTTAACACAACCATCCAGAAACCACCAGGTTCTCCCTGCCACCGGATCGACCTCTGCATCCTCCAAAAACCGGGAAACCCGTCAGAAGGGCTAGCCCCATTTCTAACAATCCCCCCATTCGGGTTGCAAGATCCACCACTCCCACTTCCAAATTGAGCATCGTGGAGCGCTCCACCATGCCCAGCAGGCGGAATGAGTCAGATGAGCGACAGGAAATGATTCTATGGTTTTCATCACTGAACCAACCCCTTCCCTCCAGTCTTGACAAACCTACCAAGCCTGCGCGCGAAGTAACCAAGAAACCTACATCAAAACCCCTTGACGCTGACTCCAAGCCCGAGTTTGGTGCTCGTTTGGTGAAAATGGCTAACACGGTGAATGCAGGAATCGCTCCCGCTAAGCCCCCCCACGATTTCGACACCCCATTCGGGTTGGAGGCAGGACCGTCTGAAGGGACCGGAAAGGGAAAAGACCCGGTGACGAAGAAAACGACAGCAAGACCAACCCCTGCTGTGGAAAGTAAAGGAGAAACGGTTACTTGAGGCCTCTCCAATGGACAGTTGCGACGTAAGGCCTACCTGCTTATGACCATTATCAAGATGAACGCCGTTACATCCCCCTAAATTGGACTGACCAACAAGGTGGCTGCATCCGCTATCCTTGCCATGGCCTCCCGTCCCGAGATGGCCAAGGCTCAGAAATATGCCACCGAGGCACTGGCAAAACCGGATGGCCCACAAACCACTAATGAGCAGATGACGGAGTTCTTGGAGAATTTCAGAGTAGCAACGATGGCCTATTTGTCAGTAGACGAGATGAGCGAGGAGGAAGGAACCAGAGACCAGGATCGGACGTTGATGAGACAGGCGTTGGGTACGACGAAGGAGTTGAGAGAAGGGGTACAGAGACTGACCGCATTGGTGGGGGGATTGAGGCCCAGCCCCTCAGGGCTAAACCTTGGGACGGCCGTTCCCCTACATCATGCCAATGCTAGCGCTGGAGCACAGATGGTGGGTGCGCCAATTTTGCCTACCAACTTCACTAGCCACCCAACGTCCCACGTTTTCCGTCAACCCCAAGAGAAGACGACCCGCGACGATAGCTCTAGCTCCAGTGAAGCAGACGACTTGGAATACGACCGCATCCGCAAGCCAGACGATCCGATGTATCAAAAATATTATCTGCAAGGGGGAACTCGTCGATATCATGACGAAAAGAAGAAGAGGATCGACACTCCGTCTACCGCTTTTCTGATCACCGACACAAACATAAGCGCAGTTCGGACCAAGAACAGCGTCATCGCCGGCAAAGGTCCTCCCCGGAGCGGTCCTGTCACCGTGCATCGGGGCGCAACCGAGCGGAACCCCGTGGTGATCGTCATCGGCGGGATCCATCCTCCTATTCCAATCCGTCGTCATCTGAACCATCCGACAGCGATAGTTCTGAACACAGGGAAAGGTACCATCACAATAGACGCCCCCGATCGGACAAACGGCATTCATCCCCCGGCAGAGATCATCAAACCCCCAAGCCGGACCAAATAAGTTCTTTCGAACCCAATAAACAACAACCAGCACAATTCATCTGTCGGGTGCGCCAAACAGCTAGGTTGTATGGTAAACGCAATGTACTAGAGCTCCTACCCTTATGCTTTGAAGGGGGAGTGGCATCTTGGCACTCAGGACTACCCACGCGTACTAAAGACCGCATGGTAGAATCCATAACGGAGTTTACGGACCAATTGATGGCTAGATATGCCCCAGATATGTTCACCTCAGAGGATATTGCGGCCAAACTCAAGTTCCATTTTGATGGACCCAAGGCAATGGATATTCGGGATTATGTTAGCAAAAAGGTGTCCCTTTTAGCGGATGCAAATATTACAAAGCAAAATGAGGTAGTTAAGAGAATATAAAAGGGTCTGGACCCAGAGTTGGGAGTTTTTGTACCTATACTCCCAGCTGGGAACAAATTGGCCCCGTCTGAGAGGGAACTTTATCGTTTGGAACCAACCGCGCGGAAATACCATAAACAGGAAAGACGGAAAGGACCATGGGAGAAAGCTTGTTGGGATACAAAGGCTTTGGCCCCTGAGAAGGCTGAGAAGAAAACGGATCGGAAATTAGAGAAGAAATTGGAGACTGAAACAACCCCACCTAAACAAACACCCCCTCGCCCTTGTTGCCATTGCGGCGGAGACCATTGGGATGATAAGTGTACTAACCGAAAAAAGGTAACCTTCAATGCCTATCCTAACCCTGCCTGCACCTCAACGGATGAGAAGGAATATCAAGCAAACCAGACACACGCCCTGAACGAGGAAGAGAGTGATACGGATTCGGAAACTGAGAGCCTGAGTCACTAAAGCCCCCGGGTGGCTTGGGTAAGAGAGTTTGGTGGGAAAGTACGCATGAGGGAAGTATGGAGGGTGGAGGAATTGTGAATTCTGAATGGCGGAAAAACAAGAAAAAAGAGGAGAGTACAAGGTTGCGATCTGAGGGGGATGGGTCGGATAACGCGAGGAAAAACATTGTAGATAGAGCTGTTAAGATAGATAGTTAAGTTAGCACTGAAAAGGGGATGAGACTGGAGGCAGAAAAGGTCGTTTTAATGGAGGAACCCGTTTCCCCGGCTGCGGAGGAACCGGGGAAAAAAGATAAGGAGGATGGAGTGGGCCATGGACTGGACGAGGAAGTAGCCTCCACGCCAACACAAGTCTCTAAAAGGATCAATGAGGGAAAAAGGATGACTGCGGAGAGCTGGCGCCCTATTCCCGAACGGCGAAAAGAACGTGGGGGAAGGAAGGCTCCCCCGGCACCAGATGAAAAGGAAAAAAACAACATGATGTTGGAATTGAAAGATATATGGTCGCAAAGGGAGGACCCGGATGCAATGACCCCCAAGGTTCAGACCATTAGCGTAGACGACAAATCGCCTCTTAGGTTGTTGACCGCTCCCGAGGGAGAATCCTTCAGGGATTTCTCTTACACCTGGATCAAGGTGCGAGGAACTCCGGAAGGAGATCCTATACCCGCTTGCTTAGACGGTGGCTCCCCTGTTTCATGTATTGATTGTCAATTATTGTCTCAACTTCCGGAGGGCGAAGTTGGGAATCGTGAACAACCTCTGTGTATCCTGGGTGTAGGTGGGGGGAAATCGTTGGCAAACAAATATATTCATACCCCCCTGTTTCTTCGGACGATCTCTAGAAGGACCACCTAGCTGCGTGCGAACTACAAATTGTGAACCGTCTGACTTGTGGAATACTGCTGGGCAACAATACCATACGGCCTAACCGGATAGAGGTGATGTTTTCGGATAAGGATAATCAATGGAAGGACTTGGTCAGAATTCGGGATACGGGAGAAAGAGTGGAGATCAACCTGCAGAGCGGGAATCGTCAGCGGAAGGAAGAGTACGCGGTGTAGTCTTGTGAAGAAGTGGTGCTTAAACCTGGGATGGGGAAGAATGTTTCAATCAGGATGGAACGAGGGTTTCTACCGACTCCGGACCAGGAGTGGCTTTTCCTTCCTGATTCTGTAATCCAAAACATTCCTTTGTTGAATTTCACTTTGGCCCCTGCCGCGATGATTAAAGGAGAGGCATCCATGATCCTTGTAAGCAACTTTGAACGACATCCTGCAACAATTCAGGAATGTATGAGTTTAGGGTGGGTGACCAGACGTGACCCCGGGTCGGTACAAGCTTCGTTTATCGGAGGGGTAGACTACAAGCGAATGTTTACCCAATCCACCGATCCCAATCAACATAGAGTATTGTCAGAGGAGGAACGGGATGGTATCCTAGACAAGTTTGGATTAACAGAAGGTGATGGAGCACCTTTGGTAGAAGGAGACGTGGACAAACCATTAGGAGCTCCTTATCAGGGAAGCTTGCCCTTCCTGGTAGGAGAAGAGAGCGAAGGGGGCTGTGTCGAATGTAGACGTGTATACCGGATGGGGTAGGAAGAACCAGGAAAGCTGGGAGGAGGTGTTTTGATTGTTGTTGAACGAGCATTGATTACTCTTCCGCAAGCAGCTTGGCCAATTCAACGACCCCATCACCATGCCCTTTCCTTTTACTAACGGGGATAAAGACATTGAAGGTCTTCGTCAAAAGGCTTACGGCATGAGTCAGCGTGATCGCAGGGTGGCAGATGATATTTTGAATCCCCTCAAGGAGCAAGGGGTGGTGGAAAACGTACCGTTGGGGGAACCTTGTGCTATTTCTTCCATCACTTTTATTGTGTGAAACAAGAGCAAGCCCCGTTTGGTGGTGGATCTCCGCCGAGTCAACACTCGGCTGTATTTGGATGCATACCCCTTGCCCAAGCAAGACGAAATTCTCAGCGCTCTGGGAGGTGCATTGGTCTTTAGCTCAATGGACATCACCAAGGGATTCTACCAGCAAAAATTGAACCCCGATGATAGGTGGAAAACCTCATTCGTGACGCCGCATTGAGGCCACGAGCGTCTGACGGTCGCTACCATAGGTTTGGCCAACTCCCCTAGTTTCTTTCAACACAGAATGCAGGATCTCCTGCGGCCATATCTATGGCATTTTGCCCTTATCTATATTGATGATATCATCCTGTATTCATCTTCTCTGGAGCAACATATCAAAGACCTCCGTACCGTACTGGGGGCATTGAACTGCGCCGGTATAACTTTAGCTCTAGCCAAATGTCACATCGCCTACCCTTCAGTGGATTCCTTGGGGCACCATGTCTCTCGGTTCGGTTTGTCGACTACTGCTGAAAAGATAGCCGCGGTCACGGAACTGTCTTTCCCGAACACTCTTAGGCATCTCAAAACCGCGCTGGGTTTCTTCGGTTATTATAGAAAATTTGTTCCCCATTTCGCCACACTGGCAGATCCACTAACCAGACTGAAGACTTCGTTGTTCAAAGGCGCCCCCAACTAGGGAACCGCTTGTACTAATCACGCCATTTCCGTCAAGATAGAAGCCACCCCAGAGTTACTTAAGTCTTGGAACAATCTCAAGAAGGCCCTGACAAATGCACCTACCCTGGCATACCCCAATTTCAACAAACCATTCATTCTTTACTGTGACGGCAGTAAGGAACGCGGGTATGGAGCTGCGCTACACCGAGAGACGGACAGAGTGGAACGCCCTATTTTATTCATCAGCAAACAGTTGAATAAACATGAAATGAACTATTGGCTGACGGAATTGGAAATGGGTTGTTTGGTTTGTGCTATTGATAAACTACAGCAGTATCTCGATGTTAGCAATAAAATGATCATTTATACTGATAATTGGGCTTTGCAATGGATGCTTACCCTGAGGAAGGACTCCACAACTAAACGCAATACCAGACTGGCAAATTGGGCCTTGATTCTCCATAAATACGCAAGGACGATGGAAATTCGATATAGACCTGGAAAAGAACATATCAATGCAGATGCCCTGTCTAGACTCCCCAGGGATACTCCGGCCGAAATTTGTGCCTTGGATGCGACACCTGTCTCAGTGCCGTTTGAGGAAAGTGATGGACAGGGGCCAGATGGTTTGATGTCGTCGGAGACGCCAGCGGAGCAAGAGAAGGAAGATTTCGGGAAGGAGGACCGCAATAGTGGCCTAGCGGAGCAGGAGAATGGAGATTTAGGGAAAGAGGACCGCAGCGGTGGAGGAGCAGGTATCACGGTGATAGAATTAAGTCCAGAATTTAAAGAGGAAATTGTGCACGGCTTGAAAAACGACAAGCATCTGGGACTGACATATGAAACAACCATGGACCGCTTTCAGAAAACGGGAGAAAGTCGTTATAATGACTTTGAGGTGGAAGACGGCCTATTGTACCTCTACAACGCTGCAGAAGATAGGCGCAAGCTTCGCATCTCCAGTTCCCTAAACGCAATACTGTTAGCATTTGCCCATGATTGCCAGGCACATCACGGAATTCACAAGACCTACGAACGACTCTCAAGCCTGGTCTATATCCGAGGATTGACCACTTTGGTGGAAGCATATGTCTGCCAATGCCCTGTTTGCTTGAGTAGCAAACCAAGACGACATCAACCATACGGTCGATTGCAACCTATTGTCAGTAAAGATGTCCCTTTCGACACAATTTGCATGGACTTCAGTGTCGGTTTGCCTTGAAGCAGACTCATGGGGAACAACACTTTTGATGTCAAATACCAACAAGTTTACCAAAGCTGTCAAATTGCTTGCTGGAAAAGACACTTATACGGCTGAGGAATGGGGTACCATTTGATTCGACAAGGTTTATATGGACTGGGGTTTAGCAAGAGCGAATGTGACTGATCGGGATGCTAAGTTCACTGGGGCCTTTTGGAAAGCAGTTTTTTCTCATGCTGGAACGTTGATAGCCTTGACTACTGCGTACCACCCTTCTGCGGATGGGCAATCTGAAAGGACCAATCAGATCATTGAGATTGCCATGAGGTGTTTGATAACGGAGAAAATGCAAGAAGAGGACTGGGAAACCATCTTACCGGAAGTGCAATTCGCAATAAACACAACCCCTAATGTGCCCACGAATCGGGCTCCTCTTGAACTCCTGTACGGCATCAACCCGAGATTCTTGTACGTCGACCCCCAATCAGCCCCCACTGAGGATGTGTCGGCAGAGGCTTTTGTGTTGCAATGAGGCTACCAATGCACTGAGGTTAGCTCGGACGCGGATGGCGGTATGGTATGATGCTGGGAGGACTCCGATTGCGTTTGGTGTTGGCGATGAGATGTTTGTTAGGGTGTTCAAAGGTATCTCCGGTAGATATCGCCTCCATGACTTCTCAACCAAGCTGTCACCGTTGATGGCCGGTCCATTCAAGGTGTTGGAAGTGTTCAGCAGGGGTCTGGCTTATTGCCTTTGTCTTCCGGAATCCTACTGCCTTCACCCTGTAATATCAATTATCCATCTCGAGCCGTGCCCTAAGGAAAATTTCAATTGGGTTGGAATGGGGTTGTGGAATAGCTTGGATGGTCGAAACGAGAGAGAAATTGTTAAAGTATTAGCTAAAAGAAGAGTCAAAGGGAAAGTGCTACATAAAATTAGGTGAAATACAGGTTCTGCAGACAATAGCTAGGAACCTGAGGCGGATTTAATGGAAGTGGAACCTGGTAAGGTGGAGGAGTTTAAAAGGAGACAATATGTGGGCAGAAGGAACAAAGAGAGGAGAAAATAATCTAAGAACGTGATAAGCACGCATTTGGCGATAGGAATATAAAATGATTCAATTTGCTTTTGTTCTGCGACTGTTTACTTTTTCCTATTTTCTCTGACCAGGTTCAATGACTTCTAATTCTGTTCTGTTCGATGTTTCCTTGCTTGTTTTTGCTTTTCATGGCTCTGGAGAGTTTGATGATTGTCAAGGACGCCAAGGACTTTCGGCACTGGGACTGTGATGGGGCGAACGGAGGAATATGGAAGGAATCTGCAGATGGGAGAGAGGACTTCCGAAAGGGGAAGGGATCAGCTTAAAAGTGGGTTAGCTTAGCTTAGTATGGAGGGGATATGGGGTCTCCGGCCCTCCCCCTCCTCTTGAGAATGACACTACACATCCATCACACGCCGGACCATAGAGATCCTTCTGGTGCTTTGTTATGGCCTTGTAACATGTATACTGGGTTGGAATGAGGTGAATCTGTTTTCTTGAAGAACGATTGATTGGTTTACAATTGCAGATCATTATAGAGAAATCAAAACTTCCATGATGAAACTCAAAAGCAATGACATGACAATTGATTGAGCTGATCCCACTGCACGTGTTTATTTTTATTATCCTGGAGCCGGTTTCAGAATTGCATCCAACTCTTCTGTTTAATTCTGGCATAAAGCACTTGGCCACTCATCTTCTAGGTCTTAAACAAAAACTTCCTCGATCTTTGCTGACAGTTTGCTACTACAAAAATCTCCACACAACTTCTTCTGTCCCTATTGCGTCAATTTTAACTCTCAACAATGCAAAACTTACCTAGTTGCAGATACATTTAAAGAACCTTGTAACATGATCCTTGTTGATCTAGTTGGTCCATTCACGGTTAAATTGCTTGATGGCTTTCAATACACTATGCTAAAGCTTGAAGACTTAACATGATACGCGTAATTTAAATTCTTTAGGGTCAAGATTAAGGTGCTAAAATACCTCAAAGCCTTTTGTCAATGGATTTGCAATAAAACTGGTTGTTATTCAAAGGCATTCCGGACTGGCAATGGCGGTGAGTCCTTAAATTTTGTCAGGCATATTTCTGGCGGATCATCAGGCATGTCCCACCAGGATTCTGCAGCATACGTGCCTGCATCCAATAGTGATATCAAAAAGACGACGCACCTTGAAGTTTTTGTATCGACCTCTACTAGAAGATTTTATTCCAAACTTGTAAATGAAGCCCATTACTGGGTTGTTTATATCCGCAATCACCTCCCTCATTTGGCATTGAATGGGAATTGCCCTTTAAACCTCTTATAAAATGCCCATCAACCATGATGCATTTGCGCCATTTTGGTACTCTGGGCATAGTTCATATTTCCCAGAACACACATTTTGCTGGAAGCAAGCTGGAAGACTGAAGAATTCATAGAGAACTAGTCAAATTCACAGAAACCCCATCAATGATCCGTATTTACATACTATAGCAGTGAACAATCAACACATTCTATCATGTTCAATTCATGTTGCCTGATAATATTACATCCTTTGAATTATATTTTCTCACAGAGTTGACCTTCTCAGGACCTAATCCAGTCACTACATCAACAACTGTTCAATCACCAAAACCACTTCCAGTACCGTCACCCAGCACTCCATTAAAGCCCCAGTGCATGCTTCTTTAGTTTGGATCAGCTGCTTCAATGAAACCAACTACCGCTCCTTCTTTATCATTATCTTCCTCAAAATCAACTGTCAACCTATCTCTGGCGCATCAATTCAGCAAAGGAGACTATGAGTTATTTGATAACTCAGACGAGTTATCAGAACTGCTTCACAGCAACTCCACTCTGAACAAACAACCACACTACAATCTTACACCCACACACCAAAACATTCTACACCACGTTTTTCTCAAACAATAATGATCTGGTACCATTGCCACTTGTGAGGACTTCCACTAGAAGCAATCAGGGAGGAACTTTGGAAAACCTAATCAACATGGGTTTCCCAATGCCAAACTGGCCATGCAAAAAGCAAAATGACGAGTGTTTTGGCAGATGTTGATAGTAAACTGACCCAACAGCTAGGCAAACTACTAGGAGAGGCCAACATGACACTTAGTCTGTGCATGTACTCCGATGCTATAAATGGGTAAAATGGTGATGAATGGATTGATGCGATATATCAGGAACAATTTTCCCTACAATCGTGTAGTGTCTGGGTAGTTTATGACATTTTAGATATACTGGAGGGAGGGAATGCTATTGGATCTCAGTGGGCAAATACTTTGAAATTGTTGGATGATGAATGAAGTAAAAGGGAACAAGCACATTAAGTGGTTAAAGGCTTTGCATGGATTGGCAAAATTGATTTCAATAAGACGTTCAAACTGGTGACATTGTACAATTCACCATGTCTTCTAACAGCCCTAGCAGCACTGAACAACCTAGGTACCATTCAACTTAGTATCAAATCAACATTCACCTATCATTCTTTGTACCAAGAAATTTGGGTTTCACATTCCTGGACTTGGACACAACAGGAAAAAGATACTTTTCCAAAAGCGATGTACGGTTTGATCCAAACTCCATTACAGTGGTATGAGCAATGATGCTTTGTACTTGCTGAACAACACCCCATTGCTGCACTTTTCGATTCCTGGGTCCTCATTAGCACCAAGAGTAATATAATAGAATAGTTGTTCTTACACCCTTTTGAGTATAATATATCTTTATTTGCTCTTTCTTTTAATGTATATCCAATACTTCCATTATTGTCTTTACATATTTTATATTATCTTTCTTTCAAAATTCGCACTTATACCTTTTCTGTTCCATAATCTGCTTTGATTCGTATTCTCCTTCCTCTTTCATGCTACAATCAGGTCCTTCTCTATTTCTTGTACATTCCACAAGATTCTCTATCTCCTGCTCATGTTACACTAATTTCTATTAACTCCAGATACTAATAATGCCGTTCCATTTTTATGCTATCTAATGGTATTATTGCAACACACCATGTTTTACCGATACACCCTTTTATTACCTATGTTTTCCAATCCTCTATTTCTCAAGGTCTCCACTACTCCCCAGACTTTTTGTGAGCACTTGTGCTGAGCTATGTTTCGTCTGGTCGCTCCTTCCCCCCCATGTTTATGAGGACTGCTTGCTCCCCTCACTTAGCTCTTTAGTCAATATGAATACCTTGACACCTATTTCTTGCTCTGCTGGCTATTGCTATTACTGGCTCTACTACAAGATGTACTTATTCGATTGCGTAGCTACTACACCTAGCTGTCTCAACCTTTTGATACTATTCCAGTGTACCCTCTTACATGATATTCTTATGAATTTTATGTTGATGACGTTGCCCTAGCTGGCAAAACGACAGTCTTGGGGAAATTAATCTCATTTGTACAATCTCAATTCAAGGTTACTGTAAAAGGTAAACTTATCATCATGCTTGGAATCAGAATCCTACACCACATGGATGTTATCACTTTTGGACAGCAACTCTACATCAAACGAATTCATTAGTGCTTCAAAATAAAGGAATCTCCTCTTATCTCCACACCAATCGATTTGAAATAATAGCTTATCAAGCCAAATGAAGAAGCACTTTCTGTTGATGGAAATTGTTATCATTAAATTATTGGTGAGGTGATGTATCTGGTCACTTGTACTGGTTTGTATCTCGCTTTCCATGTTGCCTTTCGTCCTACATCTTTTCCTAGTAATTTTGAAGCTTATTATACAACTGTCAAAAAAGTATTTGGTTATATTTCATGTACTTGTTTTTATGTTTTGATATATCCTCGTTCAGGTTGTCTTAAGTTGAAAGGTTTTTCGGATGTATTTTATGCATTTTGTCATTTCTTTGTTGTTTCCATATTGATCATTGTGGGAGGGTAAGCTGAAATAGTGTCGAATGTCAAGGTAGACAGCCCTAGTAGGTGCATACTGGAATAATTAAATCTCATATAGGAGCAGGTCACGGCGATAGCCAGCGGGGCAAGGAATGAGTATCAAGGTATTCGTATTCACTAAAGAGCTAAGTTAAGGGAGCAAGCAGTCCTCATGAACATGAGGGGGAAGGAGCGAGCAGACGAAACATAGGTCAGCGCAAGTCCTGACAGAAAGTATGGGGAGCAGTGTGGACCTTGAAAACCAATGTATAGGAATACAAAGGAAAGAGAAGGGTGTATCGGTGAAACATGGTGTGTTACAACGATACTATGAACTGTAATAGAAATGGAAACAACGCAAATGGTATCCGTGAGTGATATACATTAGTGTAACATGAGCAAGAGACAGAGAATCTTGTAGAATGAGAGGAGCGGATCGTAACATAACAGAGGAAAAAGAATACTAATATAGGCAGATTACAGCACAGAAAAGTTATAAGTGTGAATCTTAGAGGAAACAAAAGAATAAACAAGTACAGACAATAGTAAACGTATTGCAGATACCCGGAAAGAAATACAAAATAATGAAACATGATACTCAAATAGGGTGTAAGAACGCCTAATCCAACACTCTCTCTCAAACAAAACACCCAATGCGTTGAGTAAACCTGGTCTGTAAATTGTTGAGGAGCCTTTTTATCATATTATCACCTGAGTTGTCTCTCGTTTAGACTTCAGTGAGCTGAAATATGTCATTGATTTTACAACTCCTGGTTAAATGATTTGCTACAGCAATATGTTTGGTTTTGTAATTGTAGACTGAGTTTTGTGCGAGATTGATACTTGATTGATTATCACAGTATAGATGCACAAGAATGCTGAGATTGAATTGCTTGAATGACTGAGTATACCATTTGGCTTGTTGAGCAGTGGTGGAGAGTGCAATGTATTCTGCTTCAGTAGTAGAGTTGGAGATGCATTGTTGTTTCTTAGAGTGCCTGGAAATCATACACTTGCCGAGTTAAAAGACATAACCAGCATGAGAACAATGAGTAGAGAGACAATTAGCAACAAATGCAACCGAAAAACCTTCCAACTAAAAAGAACCAGACCGAGAATAAATCACAACGTAAGAACTAGTACCAGAAATATAACAAAATACTCTCTTGACAGCAGTATAATGAGTTTCAAAAGGACGGGAGGAAAATTGAGGAAGGAATGTAACACAGAAAGCGAGATCCAGACAAGTACAAGTGACAAGATACATAAGCACGCCAATCATTTATTGATATAGATTTGGACCAACATGAAGTTCGTTATTTTTATAACGGGGGCGTATAGCGGCTGTAAATAATATTTTGAAGAAAGTGACCTGCGTGGGGATTGAACACGTGATACTTTACGCTTAGACTAAAAGTGGTGTATACGGGAATAACTTTAAGCTGGGTGTTACCGACTGTGCCGTTGTTGAACCATGGGGTGAACGGGATTCTAACTGCCTTTATATAAACCGGTCAGTCCTATCAACTGCTACTAGTCCCATAGTTGGCCTTTTACGAAGGGCGGGCAACTACCCTGCTCCTCTCGGGTGTCAATCCTATCGGTCGGACGAATAGTCCTCCCGACTCCTAACTTCCTAGCCGCCAACAGTCTAGTCTATCCACCTATTGTGGTATAGTGGTCCCTGCCTACTATTTTTGGAGCCCCTTGGCTACTGTATTACACCGATGCCCGACCGATAGCATCCCGTGTAACAAGCGCTCGATGCCCAAGATAGTGCTTCCCTCTCACCGAGCAGTAGTTAGTCTGACCCGGGAGCTACCCCGCTGATCGTCCACTACTAGCCTACTCGGTAGGGTGGCCGTACTTGACATGTGTCAACCTCCGTGACACTACTCCCCTCTTCAAGGCTTCTTGACCTCAAGAACATCTATATACATTATGGAAATACATGACTAAGAAACCATACATAGGAAATCCTCCTAAGCCCGCATGTCCCTTGGAGCCTCCGGATGACGCTGGTGGTATTCCCGAAGCTTTCTTTCTGCAGTTCCTTGCAGATGCTCATAGGGTTCCCAAGTTGCCTCTTCATCCGGGTAACCTTCCCAAGTCACTAGGTACTCCACGGGCTTTCCTCTTTTCCTCCCATTCCTCCGACTATCCACGACTGCCTTGACATTTCAATTCAACTCTCCATCTGCCTCTATAGGTGGTGTTGGGGCTTGCCTGCGCCCCAGGTCTTGCCTTGTCCGATAGGCTTCAAGTAGGCTGACATGGAAGACAAAGTGGACCAACATGGTTGCTGAGAGTTCCAACTGGAAGGCGCGAGTGCCTACAGCCTTCACTATCTAGAATGGTCCCTGTAAGGATAGGAAATTACATACACATGTAAATTCTATCAATACACAGGACAAGGCAGGAACCTAGTTATTTTCATTATTATTCCCATTATTATTTTTATTAATCAACATAGATGTTACTAGAACATTTATGACTCACTTAGCTAGAAGTCACCTATCTCTGACTCACAGGTATGACTCAAGAAATTGAGTCACCTCTGACTCATAGGTATGACTCAACAATTAGATAGAAGTCACCTCTGACTCACAGGTGTGACTCAACATTAAGAAAAGAGTCACCACTGACTCATAGGAAATGAGTCACTTCTGACATCATAGTTAATTTAGTTTAAAGAGTCACTATGACTCATACAGGCTTGGGACTTTCTATAAAAGAAGCCCATTCCCCCCTTTAGTGAAAGGGAAAGCAACTTAGCAGTTAGCAACAAATACAAGAGTTTACAATGGTTAATTAAGTCTCTCTACAATCACAAGTGACTTGAAGATATTACAACTATTCAGACTCTTATTTATATAGATATTAAGGCAGCTGCAATTAGTTAGATTGTGGTAATCTAACCAATAGCTACCTCTATACTATACCTAAACTTTACAGTCCCAGCTTCTTGTGGTCCAGCTTCTTGGTTGGCCGTCTTGTCTTCATGTTGCGGCTGTCAACCATGACCATGACTCCAACCTTGAAGGGTGGTGCCTCGTCTCGCTTGGTGTTGTACCACTTTGCCATGCGGATCCTCCCCTTTAGAACGTTCTCTGTCAACCTCTTCCAAATCCCATCCCATACGGATACCATGAGCTCACTTGCTGGATTTCCATGGGCAGTTGTACCCAAGGGTTCCGAGGACTGCCTTGGCTCGAATACAAAGTTGGCTTCGAATGTGCTTAGCTGAGTGGTCTCTGACTTGCTTGAGTCGTAAGCAAACTCAGCCATCGGTTGTAGCTCATGCCAGTCGTCCTGCTTCCATGAACAGTAGTGTCTGAGGTACTGCTCAAGGATCTGGTTGACCCTTTCTGTTTGTTTGTCGGTTTTCTGGGTATAATGCTGTTGAAAGCCTTGTCCGAATTCCCAAGAGGTCCATGAGTACTTGCCAGAAGTGGGAGATGACCTTGCCGTCTCGGTCGGTGATGATATCTGCTGGTAGTCCATGGTAGCGCCAGACCTGTTCAAGGAATAGCTGAGCTAGGTCTATGGCCGTCAAACTTGTAGGTAAGGGTATGAAGTATGCCATCTTGGTGAAATTTGTCGACTACGACCCAGATCTGTGTGAAGCCACCCGACTTTGGTAGCTCTACTATCCAATCCATCGAGATTGAAACCCAGGGCCTGTGGGGGACCTCCAAGGGCTCCAGCATCCCATACTTTCGATGCCGGCTTGGCTTGTCCCCCTGGCACGTATCAGATGAACGCACATAGTCCTTAACATCCTTTTCAATGTTAAGCCAGTGGTAGTTCTGCTTGATCTGTTCCAGTGTCTTGTGGATCCCGAAGTGTCCTGCCAGTCGGCTGTCATGGCAGTCATGCAGGATCTTGGCCCTTAGCTCTTTCTCTGTTGGGATAAACCACCTATTCTTCCACAGCAGGATCCCATCCTCAACTGTGAAGTTCCTATCAACCTTATCCTTTTCTGACTCCACGGCTGCAACTGTTGCAAGCCAGTCAGGATCCTTCTTTCCTGCTTCCAGTAGTTCTGTGCGGAAGGTGTCTTTTAACTTGTACCCCTTCATCACCGCTAGCCGTAATTGGCTAGGTTTGAACAAGAACTCTACTGGTTGCAGTTCTTGACTCCCCTCTTTAGGGCGGTGATCTGACCTTCTGGACAGGGCAACCAGCTTCCCATTTTTGTAGCCAGGGCGATACTTCACTATGAAGTCGAACTCAGCCAGGTGTCCGGCCCATCGAGCTTGCCTCCTAGTCAAGGACTTGGTACTATTGAAGTACTCCAAGTTCTTGTGATCAGTCCATACCATGACTTGGCTTTGACAAGACTTCAATAGCGGCTCCCAATCCTTGAATAACTGCACTATAGCAAGCATCTCCTTGTCATGAATGTCATAATTCATCTCTGCAGGAGAGAACTTCCGAGACAGAAAGTCCACTGGATGGACCTTACCATTGTATTGGACTTGTGATAGGACTGCTCCTATTGCAAAGTCACTTGCATCTGTCTCAAAGATAGTGGGTCTTGTACCCTGGAAGTGTACAAGGACCGGTGCTGTTGTGAAGGTATGTCTAAGCTGATCGAAGGTTTGTTGCTGGCGGAAAGTCCAGGACCACTTCTGATCTTTCTTAGTCTACTCGGTCAAGGGCCATGCTATCTTTTGAGAAGCCTTGGATGAACCTCTGATAGAAGTTTGCAAATTCCAGGAACTCTTGTACCTTCTTAACCTTAGTTGTTGTTGGCCAGTCCTTAACCTCAGCAACCTTTGAGTCTGTCATCCGAATCCCTTGAGCCAAGATGTTGTACCCTAGGAACTCTACCTCTGACTGGTCGGACAGGCTCTTCTTAAGGTTGATCCCCAATCCTGCCTTGTCCAACCTTTGCAGGACATCCTTGACTAGCTTTTGGTGGTCCTGTTCAGGGGTGCTGTATATGAGGATATTGTTGAGGTAGACAATGACTCCTTCATCCAGGAGATTGTGGAAGATGTGATCCATCATCGCCTGGAAGGTTGCTGGGGCATTGCATAGACCAGAGGGCATGACGCGCCAGTGGTATAGGCCAAACCTTGTCCTGAAGGCAGTTTTCTCCTCGTCTTCCTTAGCCATCCGAATTAAGCGATATCCATTCTTCAGATCCAGCTTAGTGAAGACCATTGCCTTATTCAACCGCTCTCTCAACTCTGTCATCAGAGGGAGAGGGTACCGGTTCTTTACCATAGCTTTATTCAGTCCTCGGTAATCCACACACAGGTGGAATGAACCATCTGTCTTCCTCACTAGGAGGATAGGTGCGCCTACTGATAACTAGGACTTAGTGATCTTGCCCAGAGGCTCTTGCTTATCCAACCATTCCTTGAGGGCCTTAAGCTCTGTTTCGAAGAAGGGGTACAATGGACCCCATGGAGCTTGAGTGCCTGGCTGTAGCCGAATGGTGTGGTCAAAGTCTAAATGCGCAGGTAGCTTGTTGCTCTGGTCTCGGCTAAACAGGTGGGCCCAGTCATGGTAGACTGGTGGAAGTATTGTTTTCACATCCTGCCCATCCTCTGTGTGTCATACCAAGCTCACCACCCATGCGTCATCATCGCAGCATAATTCCTCCTTCATCTGAACCTCATCAACTATCCGAGCACAAAGCTTCTTGGGTAGGCACTTGTCCTTACAGTATGAGCTGCAGAACATGAGTGACCCCATTTGCCAGTCAATTACTGGGTTGTGTTTAGTAAGCCAGCTGATGGGTAGATATCCGTCTAGCCCATTCTCTAAATTGCCCACTTCCCACACCAATGTTTCCACATGTTCTCCAATGCTTGTCACTAGTGGCTTGGTGTAATATTTACCAGGCTTAGCTATTGGATGCATAGTAGCATTGGTGACTTGAATTGGTGTTGACCGGCGCTTGCACAGGATATTTGAGGCCCATATAAATCTCTCTAATAGGATTGGGCCTGACACGCCTGAATCCAGCAGGAGTCTACCCTCTACCTGGGTACCTCCAATCTCTATCTTTGCATTGATTATAAACTGGCTTCCATGTACCGGTTGCTCACTAGACAACTGACTATGATTGCGCTTCATTTTGGCTACGCTACCCGGCTCTTGCCTGCATACAAGTTGTCCACTTGGCCAAATACGTTTTTTAATGTGCGGAGGTATAGTTCTTTGTCCTATGCTCAAGTGTTACAGATTGACTGCGACTCGCTAGCAAGTTTCGACCCATTAGGTCATCCTCAGGCAGCCTTTGCACCTGAACCTGTCAATGCAACTTTGAGCGAGAAACAGAAACTAGAACTTTATTCCAAACTAACTAACTAAAACGAGAGAAGAGATCCACCAGGCCTATTGCGGCCTCTAACCTAACCTAACTAGTTCAACAGGGTATAGTTCCCGTCTGAATCCTCCACCAATTCCACAATCCTTCCTTCACTTCCTTCTGCCGTCCTCACGGCACTAATCTTCACATCAACCTTGGTAGGTTGTACCTTGGTACCCCATTCTCCTTGAATGCCATGACCCTCCTAGTCACTGGCTCCTTGGTATAGCACTCAAACCACTTATGGTTGGCTTTATTACACTTTAGGCAGTTTTCTGCCGCGGCCCTCTCATCCAGGAGATCCCGAGGGATTCCCTTCAGCTCCACCTCCTTGTCCTTCCAGTCCTTGGACTTCCCTGCACCTCGTGCCTTCTTGTTCCCACCCTGGGGGGCCTCGCTACCTCTCAGACTTCCACCCTCCCTCTTGCGCTTTTGGGAGGAGGAGTGGCTAGACTGAGGGGCGTGGTGCTTTGCCACTGAGGACTTCTTAGTTCGGAACTTGTACTCCTTGATCTGATGGCCTAGGTCTCGGAGGTCAGCCATTTGCTCATGGAGGGCGTGGGGCTTGGGCATGTGCTGTGCCCAGGCCTGGCCAATCTCCTCGTTGAGGCCTCGGACTACCTTGTCCCTAGCCACATCATCTGAGTACCCTGTCCTACACATCAGGTTGATGAGGCAGTCAAGGTAGTCATCACTGGAGTCAGTATGCTCCAACTCGGCCCATTGAGTGACCGTCTGCTCTCGGCCAACCCTGCTTGAGAAGCAACTCCTCCATGCGTTGACAAAGATCTCCCACTTGGCCCAATGAGGGTCCAAGGTGGAGTTCCGGCCATTGGGCAGCCCGCGGGCGGGCTGCCAGATTGATCTTGGGGTAGTAGGCCTCATACCAGGCCACAGGGTCTCTGTGCTTGTCGGTGGTGTTGCGGTGGAGCAAGTTGGCGGCATACCTGATCTTCAGGATATCCTTGCGATACCTGACCTTTTCAATTACCCAGACATTCTCCAGCTGCCGGGGAAAACTCTCAAGGTCCTCTGGGTCGCCCTTGAATGGCTGGCGCTTAGGGGTTTCAGGCTGTGCCTGCCCCCTGAGAAGGAACTTGATGAGCGCTTTCTTGATTAGCTTATCATCCCCAATCTCTGCCATGTCCTCATCGTCCTCACTGTGGGGCTCCGGCTCTAACGGCCTTCCCCTAGGACCTAGGGGTGGTCCACCCATCCCACCGCTACCCCAAAGGGGTACTCATGGTGGGGGTCCACCCCTGCCGCCACTGCCTCCTGCCGGCAGTGGTGGTGCTGGTAGCTCTCTTCCCTCAGGGCGAGGGGTGCTGGTGGTGCTACCATAGGAGGATCCTTGGGATGAAGGGGCGCCAAGCCTCCCCTATGGCCAGAGAGTGGAGGTGGCTGGGTGCCCTCCTTTCTCTCCCTGTCCTCTTGCTCCCTGTCCTCTTCCACCTCCTCATCTGTGCTGAGATGGAGGCGGCGTCTTTGTATCTCATCCTTGATTTGGTCTACATATGAGAGGAGAGGTCTGGGGGTTGGTGTTACCCCCCATTCCATCTCATCCCCATGTGCGCCTAACATCTCGATTTGGTGTTGGACAGCCTTTTGGTACTCATAAGCTGTCGACATCATGTATTGAGTGGCTTGTTGAAGGTACCGGAACTGCACCTAGCGCTCCTCCTCGAGCCTCATGGACTCCACTTGGACTGCGGCCAGTTGCAAGTTCAGGAACATCACTATGTTCTGCTGAAACCACTTGAAGAACTCCGAGGTTGTCAAGGGCACTTGGGGCGGGAGGTAGACGTCCTTGATCAGGCCTAAGAACTGTCGAGCAACTGTGTTGGGGTCCTTGACCACCGAAGCCTTTGCCTGTTCCGGGACTTCAATGTCCTGAGGAACCCACTCAATTGCTAGGGGTGCTGCCATGGTAGCTGATTTCGATTCTTAAGGACTTGCGTAAGGAGCTTGAAGTTATAGTATAACGGGGGCGTATAGCGGCCGTAAATAATATTCTGGAGAAAGTGACCTGCGTGGGGATTGAACACGTAACACTTTGCGCTTGGACTAAAAGTGATGTATACGGAAATAACTTTAAACTGGGTGTTACTGACTGTGCCATTGTTGAACTATAAAGTAAAAGAAATCCTAACTCCCTTCATATAAACCGGTCAGTCCTATCAACTGCTACCAGTCCCATAGTTGGCCTTCTACAAAGGGCAGGCAACTACCCCGCTCCTCTCAGGTGTCAATCCCATCGGTCGGACGAATATTCCTCCCGACTCACAACCTTCTAGCTGCCAACAGTCTAGTCTATCCACCTAGTGTGGTATAGTGGTCCACACCTACTATTCTTGGAGCCCTTCGGCTACTCTATTATACCGCTGCCCGACCGATAGCGTCCCGGCAGTCCTAAGCGCTCGATGCCCAAGACATTGCTTCCTTCTAATCGAGCAGTAGTTGGTCCGACCCGGGGAGCTACCCCGCTGATTGTCCACTACTAGCCTACTCAGTAGGGTGGCCGTACTAGACATGTGTCAACCTCCGTAACAATTTTATGCTTTGATAAGCTGTGATTTTGAATCGATTGGTATAGAAACTGGGAGCGATTTGTCCATTCCAAAGCAGTGAAGGCTTTGTTCAATGTAAAGTTGTTATCCCAGAGTGATAGCATCTGTGTGGTGTTGGATTTGAATTCCATTCATGAACGCAAGTGTACCTTTTACAGTAACCTTGAATTGAGATTAAAGAAATGAAATTAGCTTCTTCAAGTTGGTTGTTTTGCCTGCAAGAGCAATGTTGTCAGCATAAACAGCCATAAGAATATTACTCTTGGTGCTGATGAAAACACCGGGATCAAAGTGTGTAGGAATCAAGTGTTGTTCGGCGAGAACGGTGCATGGTTTCTTATACCACCTTAGCGTAGCTAGATTCAAACCATACAGTGCTTTTTCAGAAGGAACACTTTGTTGTTGAGTCCAAGTCCTGGTGGGGATAAGACCCAAATTTCTTTGCCTGAGGGACCATAGGTGAAAGCTAATTTGACGTCAAGTTGTGCGGTGTTAAAGTTGTTGAGTGCTGCGAGGGCTGTCAGGAGACGTAGTGAATTGTACCGTCTCACTAGTGCAAAAGTCTCACGGAAATCAATTCCGGAAATCTGTGAAATCCCTTCACCACTAAATGTGCCTTTTACCTCTCAATTGATCTATCTTCCAACAGTTTCACAGTATATAACCACCGAGATCCAAAAGCCTTCCTTCATTTTGGTATATCAGAATTGTCATGAACTTCCCAGACGCTCTGCGATTTTAAGGAAGATTGTTCCTTATATATCGCATCTATCTTTCTGTCCACATATTCTGACTTCATAGCTTCGAAGTATGTAGACAGACCAAGTCTTACTTTGGCCTGTCCTAGTAGTTCTTCTAGCGGTTGAGTTAGTTCACTCCCAACATCTGCTAAAAATCCTTGTCTTTTAGCTTTTCCCATGGCCAGAATGACATTGGGGAAGCCGCATCGATCAGCTTTTCCAACATTCCTCTTTGATTGCTTGTTGTGAAAGTTCTTAGGATTGAAAGTCGTAGGAAGTGATGATCATCTGATTAAGTGTAGTGCAGAAGGTTGTGGTGTGTCCGTGCAAGATGGTGGTATAGATAGGCATTCTGAGTGGAGTTGCTGTGAAGCAGCTCTCTTTGAGTCTGATAACTCGTCTGAATCATCAAGAGTCTTGTAGTCCCCTTTGCTGAATTGATATTCAGCAGGTAGGTTGACAGTTGGTATTGAAGGAGACGAGCATGAAGAAAGAGTGCTGGTTGGCTTCATTAGAGTTGGTGATTCAAATGAACCAGGCAGGCACTGTGGCTTTGGTGGAGTATTGGGTAGTGGTGGTGGAATTGATTTGGGTGATTGATCAGTAGTCGATGTAGCAGCTTGATCAGGTTCTACGAAAGTTTACTTTGTGGGGAGGTACATTTCAACAGTAGTAGTATCAATTGACGGAATAAATTTGACCTGAACGAATGTGTTGACCTTGTTCTGCGATGTTAAGTAAATACAGAACATTGATGAGGTTCCTGTGTATCGGACTAATTTTTCATCAATTCCTTTGGCTTCTAGCTTGCTTCCAGCAGCATGCTTGTCCTTGGGAATATGAATAATGCATGGAGTACTAAAAGGGCGAAGATGCTTGTTGCTTGGTAGGCGTTTGTTGAGATGTTCAAACGGCCATTTCCCATTTAATGCCGAATAAAAAAGATGATTGCGGAGGTAGACAGCACAAATAAAGGCTTTGCTCCATGAACTTGTGGTGAGATCTTCGAGTGTAGAACGACACATCGACGCAAGAGCTTGGTTGTTTCTCCCGATGACATTATAGGACTCAGGCGAGTATGCTGCAGTGGTTTTGTCGGTGATGCCTTTTGATTCGCAGTAAGCATGCCAGACAGAATTTATAAACTTACCATCATTGTCAGTGCGGAATGCTCAAGGGTAACAACCAGTTTTATTGTAAATCCATTCACAGAAGGCTTTGAGGTGCTTTGGCACCTCAGACCTTTCTTTGAGGATTGCAATTCCTGCCTATTGTGTTAGGTCATCGAGTATTGGTACAGTGTATCGTAAGCCACCGAACAATTGAACCGAGGATGTACCAGCTAGCTTCACATTGACCAAGTTGAAAGAATTTTTGGATGTGTGAGCAACTGGAAGAGGTTTGGAGTGTTGACAGTTGAATTCGGCGCATGAGTGACAGAAGAAGTTGTGTTGGGGTTTGGGTAGTAGCAAACCGTCAGCAAAGATCGAGGAGGCTTTTGTCCAGGACATAGGAGATGAGTAGCCAAGCGCTTCATGCCAGAATTGGACAAAGGACTTGTAAGTAGTACCAAAACCGACTGCAGATTCAAAACAGTGAACATGTGCACCAAGATCAGCTCGAACAATTGTGGAGTCATTGCTTTTGAGTTTCATTTCAAGAGCTTTATTTTCTCCATGTAGATATGCATTCCCTATCAAATTGATCATTCTCCAAGAAAACAAATTCACATTATTCCAACCAGGTATATATAAAACATCAGAGACAGAGAAATTTGAGACCTTTTTAGCAACCAAAACAGACAGACAGACAGTTCCCTTATACTCCGAGTAGAGTACTTCACCACCGCCAACCTCTTTTCCTATATGATAGGAGACTGGATTGATGAGGCAGAAAAAGTCAGCTGTGATGTAATGAGAAGCTCCGGTGTTGAGAATCCATGCCTGATATGTAGTAACATTTTTATCTTTGAAAGCTGAACCCATGGTGGAAGAAGCGGCGATATCTGAAACCAATTGAGAAGATGCATGAGAACCCAAAGCAATGAGAGCAGAAGCAGTGGAATCAGTCCCATAATTAGAGGACGAAAAACCAAAATAACCAGAAATAAAAAAAGAAGACGGAGAAGAAGACGCACTACCAGATGACAGACCATTTGCAACTCAAACAACACCACCTGCAAATGATGGTGATGCCAAAACGAGAGCAATGGAGGTAGGTTCAGTAGCAACAGCAGCGACTCTATTCCTTCTGTTTTCCTGGTGTTTTGTAAGCTTGAGGCAGTTATTGTGAACGTGTCCCTTAAATGAATGACCCTTTGTCTTACACCATGTGCGCTTGAGATTGGAAGTGGTCGTAGGTTTTCCAGGAAAAGATTGAGGAGGTTGCTTGTGAGGCGCAGGTGCTTGACCTTTGCCTGTTGGCTTGTTGAATATTGCTTTTGCATTGTCGTCGGCAGCCTTGAGGTTTTGTAGATGTGTCTGGTGATTAGGGAAAGTTTGACTTTCTTTGGATTGTAGTATGTTGACGGTGTCGTGGTACGAATCTGCAAAAGAGTTTAAAAGTATCATACTCTTAATTGGATCGCTGGCGAGCATTGGTCTCAAAGCTTGTGCTAGTGGATCTTTACCAGACAGAGCACGAGAGTGTTCTCGGGACCAAGAGTTGCTAAAGCAAAGGAGATAGTCTGTCAGGGATTCGGATTTGGACATGTGTAGATTGAGAATATCTTTGAAGGTGTATGTGAACTACTACCAACTTGGAAGCCAAGACTGTGAGACACAAACCTGACCCCTAGGTAGTAGGAGGTATTGTGAGAGGCTTCTGTGACGGTTCCAAAGGTCCTGGAAAGGCTTTAGAATCGCCCTAGATGCTTCTGTGTGTAGTGTAAAGTGTCTGACTGTCTGGGGTAGTTTCTGGGTGTTCTGGGAATTTACTGGAGGGCCTGTTAGGGCCAAAGTGAACAGAGAATTACCAGTGTAGCTAGTACATTGTTTCTGGTGCTATCTAGTTGGTTGGGCTTGTGTTGTCTGCCCTTCGAAAGTCTCTGGACCACAGCTCTTTAATAGAGACTGAATGGTTAGAGTATGAGTCCAAATGGCTCATATACATGAATTGGAATGACAACAGTATGAGTAGAGATGATAAAGAAATGATACATAATAATGAAGAGTAGAAGCATGACGCTTCAAAGGCTCTTGTGACATGAGATGAATCATACAAGACTCATAGTGAGAAATGAGGAAAATAGGTAACAGGAAATAATGTCATGGCTGTGTGATGATGTCACAAGCCAGGGGACAAACAGAAGGCTCTTCCAGAACCTATGGACGCTTGTAGAGTAGCTGAGGTGACAGGAATAACAGGTAATGACTAAAGAAATAACTGGGAAAGAACTGAAAAGGAATAGGACTAACAGAAAGGGAAATACAGGAAGGCAGTCCTAAAAGAGAAGTGACTGCATAACTGGGAAGTATGAGTAAGAAAAGAGATGTAAGGAGGATTTGCTTACAGTGTAGAATGATGGAGCGACATGTTGACGATCGAAGGTATTCTGAAGGGTAGTCCAGGAATCGTAGGTAGTAGTGCATCTTCCAATGACATACTGTTGTTCCTGTTTGATGGTAACTTGGATCATGATGATGTTGGACAATTCCTTGTTGTTGTTTACTTTTTGCATTGCAGGGTTAGTGGATATTTCTTGCTTGACTATAGCCAGGTCACCGTAATCGTGAATTGACAGAATGCGGAGCATTAATTTTGCCCAGCGAGTGTAATTTCATTGGCCCTTGAGTTCCTTAATGCTTTCGAGTTTTACTGGTGAGGGAGAGATGGCGATATTTGCGGCGGCAGCAGGAGCAGGTGAAGAGGATAACAACATGATGGGGATGAGAAGAGGGGATGAGGAGGGACGAGTATTTAATGAAATAAGCTTGCAGAGGTGAGCGCAAAAAGATTGAGATATAAACCAGCAGTGCTCATTGATTAAACAACAGTAGCAACTGTTGGGCTCATTAGCTGTTAAAGGTTCTGAGGACAGATGAACCTAGTCTCAATACAAGTAATTCATGCTTGAATGTTCTTTCTAAAAATTGAACCTTTTGCTCCTGGGGAAGTTTGACGGAAGTGGTCAGACAACATAAATAGTGACGCCACCAACAGCCTTGACATAAATATCGGTGATACAGTTTCTGTACGGATCTTGCCTTGGTCCATTGGTACCTGACCATTTTACGATGCCCTTGGTGGAGATGGCTGGTTAAGGTCATGAGCGGTACCGAGCTTATAATGTGTGAGAGAGTATGCTGAAATGGTATTGACTGTCGAGATAGACAGGCGTAGTAGATTCATACTGGAAGAAAGACATCTCATAAAGGAGCAGGTTACAGCCATGGCCAGCGGAGCAGGTTAAAGGTATCAAGGTATTTGTATTCACTAAAGAGATAAGTGGGGGGAGTGAGGACCCCTTTTATACATGAGTGGGAAGAAGCGAGCAGACAAAACATAGGTCAGCGCAAGTCCTGACAGAAAGTATGGGGAGCAGTGTGGACCTTGAAAACCAATATATAGGAATACAAAGGAAAGAGAAGGGTGTATCGGTGAAACATGGTGTGTTGCAACGATACTATAAACTGTAAAAGAAATGGAAATAACGCAAATGGCATCCGGAAGTGATAGATATTAGTGTAACATGAGCACAAGATAGAGAATCTTGTAGAATACAAGGAGCTGATTCTAACACCATGTAGGAAAAAGAATACTAATATGAGCAGATTACAGAACAGAAAAGTTATAAGTGTGAATATTAGAGGAAACAAGAGAATAAAGGAGGATAAACAATAGTAAAAGTATTGGAGATACGCATAAAGAAATACAAAATAAAGAAACATGATACTCAAATAGGGTGTAAGAACGACTAATCTAACAATCATATCTTACAATTTGGCAAGTCCACTATTTCCAGGGTTTCCAAGAAACCAAAATACATCTCCAACTCTACTACCAAAGAAGAATACATTGCACTCTTAACTACTACTCAACAAGCTAAATGATATACTCATGCATTAATGCAATTTGATCTCAGCAATGCTAGGCAATCATACTGTAATGATCAATCAGGTACAAATCTTATACACAATCCGGTCCACTACCATAAAATCAAATACATTGATGTTGCATACTACTACACCAGAAGTGGCTTCATGAAGAACATAATTCAGCTAACTTTTTTCTTGGCAAAGAATAACAAACCTGAAGTGATGATAAAAGGAGTTTCTTAAGACTTACACACCAGGTATACCTTATACATTTGGTATTTTGTTCCAAAATGACTGTTAGAAAAGTCATTCTTACACACTATTTCAATATAATGTTTCTTTATCCTGTCCTTCTTTTCAGGGATTGTCAAAAATCCTACTATTGTCTTGATCTCTTTCTTCCTCTTGTTTCCACCTGACATTCGCACTTATACTTTTCAAGTTCTATTATCTGCCTATAGTAGATCTCTGTAACCCCTTGCAAGTTACAATCAGTTCCCTTTTTATTTCTTTCATATTCCACAAGAGTTTCTATCTCATGTTCATGATACACGAATGGCTATTGCTTCCAGATACCATTTATGATATTCCATATCTCATTATTGCTATCCTGATTGGGCACTTCTTTCATCATTAGCCTTTCAGGCTTAATCAATGATTTTGTCATTGAGCTAGTCCACGGAAGCCATATTGCTCACTGCATTCACCTGGCTTCTGATCACGGTCAATGAAATGCCCACTTCTCAATCTCGCGACACCCCTGCATCTGTTACCCATGTATCAGAATTTTTCTCCTTCTCTCCACTTTACCTTTCAGGGACTATAAATATCTTGACACAAATAACTTGCTTTGCTTGCTATTGCTATGACTAGCTCCACATCTGGAAGAAAATAGTGCCATTATAGGGCCTGGTGGTCCGTTATAAGGCACGGCTCCGTTATTTGCCGTTATGCCGTTATAAGGTCGATTATTACCGTTATGCCGTTATAAGGCAAACAATGTAATGGTCTTCGTTTGGATGCTTTCAAGGTGAGATCCAACGTTATAAGAATCTTTAATACTTGTCTCCCGCTGTAAGTCGTTTTCCCCGAACATGATTCTTATAATTTTCAACACAATATTCCCAGTTCCAATTGGTTATTTGTAATTTATGTGTTTCCAATGGTTAAGCATCCAAAAACGGACTGAAACCGGCCATTTAACTATTTCAATTGTATCATCGGACATCATTTCATTTTTTTTCTATATACACACATGCTATATACAGATTAAACTAAAATACATTGTCAGAAATGTCATGTCAGGTTTCAAAATCAATACGGTTGTTGACCAACCAGCACTCTCCAGGCTCTAACCGAATTAGATATGCAATCCCTATGATTTCACTAATGCGAATTAAAACCGACATGTCCTTTGTTGGGAATCCGACCCTTATCATTCCTTCAGGTCCTGATGGCCTTGAGCCGCTGTATGCCTTGAGTAAACTAACATGCGCAAACAAATGAATTCCATGGTATGATGTAGGCAATTTAAAAGGCGCATTAAGGTTTCCCGGAGGTCGGCCATTAAGCGTCCCTCATAGGGAATTCGACGCTTGCCGTCTTCTGACCCACACCCAGTCGGCGCGTTGTGTACCTTTGCAGAATAAAAAGGGGCCTGTACTGCGCGCAACATGTGAGTTAATTTAGCCGCCTTGAAAATTGGAAACAGGAATAACAATACTCGAGAAAAACTCCAATGTGGAATGATTCATAATTCTTGCAGTTTGGTAACCGTGTGATGCAAACCGTCGCGAAAGAAGATCAAAAAGGTTGGATATCTGATGGCTGTCTACAAGCTGTGTAACAGTTAATATCTTTGACATATTGACACGCCCATAAAGTTTCACATAGGTTTTGGTGTCCTTGGACTTTTAGATAGCGACGGTCGGTTTCCGACCAAATTGATGATATCTGAAGGCACTTTGCAGTCTGCATTCGACAGGTATTCTCTGAGATTCTGAGTGTGCATGTGCATGTTATAGTCGCGGCTGTATTTGACAATTATCTGTGGGGTAGCGTTGATGTAATTCGTTTGACGGTATGCCTCCTTTAATGGCTTGTGAGAGGCTTTGCATACCTTTGTTGAATACTGATGCAGTGAAGCGAATTGCAAGATCTGCTCAGCATAATATGACAAAATATAGATTTTAGGAATATTATAATGGGCCTTTTCCTCTAGCATTTCTTCCATCAATTCCGCTATTTTCTTTTGATCAATTTCCTTTTGCTTCCTCTTCACAACTGCAGACATTTTGTGTTGGTTTGCCAACAGTCTTTCCGCTTGTTCCGACGCCAACAGTCGGATTGCGTCTTTGGCACCTTTTTGCGCAACCTTTCCAGCTTGGTATTGCAGAAATACATCCTTATATCGATAGAAATTGCTTAAAGAATTGTCCATATAATGAATAGTATTCTCAGTGTGTTGTTGGCATTGAGCTTAAAGGCTGAAGTCGGCCGTGTGCCGAACACAAGAGATTGCACGATCGAAGTCCCTAAGTTGATCCTTGGTCGCACGGTTTTGGGTTGTTTTCCGATGCAAAGCTGCGGTGAATGCTCCAAGTATTACTCGCCCTAAATTTCTCATCTCCTTGCCCTGCCATTGTGTTACCGCTGAGTATGCCTTTGTTGGAGGGATGAAGCCAGAGTACGGGGGAAGCTGTTTCCAAATCTTGTTAAAGTTGGATAACCGACCATTATCATCCCAAAATTCAACAACCTAGTCCATTAGATGCTTAAACATCCCAAGGTATATTTTGTGCAATAGGTCCCCACGTACCAGGTCCCGTGGTTGTATATCCATGTGCCACAACGCATTATTGATTTTTTTAACTCCATCATTGGTCAATGTCAAATGGTCCTTAGTCTGCAATGCCTCTGCATACAATCGATGGTTTCGAACGGGGCACTTATCGTTGGAAATGGTACCCAACTTGTCAGGTTTAGCAGTACAGCTAGGGCATCGGTTGACGTTGATTGCGTGGAGGTTTGCGTTTTCCATGTGATTGGCAAGCCATGTTGAAATCACTGGAAAGTAATGTCTATAATTTCCATCATTACAAAGAATCTTGTATTCGTTGTGACTTCTTTCATCGGAAATTGGACTCATGAGGTTGCTGATCACCCCTTGCAAAATCTGAAGAGACTCGAGTTCCTGATCCTCCATATTGAATCCGCATATCTTGCTCATGCGCTTGGGGGCTATGGGTAGAAGTGCCAGGGGGATCCACGCTTGCTGTGATGGCTTATGGTGAAATTCGGATTTAATATTTCCTAGAGAAATATAAATCGGCCAAAGCTTTTCATCTACGGAAAAGTTAGTCAAGTGTGTTTGTTCCGACGCTAATAGTACTGGAATGAGTGTACTTCCATCGAGTAATGTCTTTTGCTTCTCCGTCCACCAATTGGCCGTATGCATATCGGAATATATCCTTTGGCCTGCCAGGTTATATTCATAAACCGGAGCCCAGACCATATGGGGAGCGTACAATTTCTGACTCAATAGGTACTCCACGCAGTCTAGTGGATTGCTGTGAAAATACACCGTATTAGGCTAGAATATGAATTCAACTTTTTGACGAAACCAAGGGGGGTCCACAATCATGCTGTTGAGCTTTGTATTGAGCATGTATGCTGACTTAAAACTGATGCTTTGCGTCAGATTTGGGCTCAGAATGTGCACTAAACCGTCTTTGAAAGACTCATCAATCTTCGTCATTGAAATCCGGCTACTGTTGAAAGATTGCGCGAGCTTATAGTCCAGGGCGGAGGTGAGTGGACTTTACCAGGCTGCTTTTTTGAAAACTTGTGGGTGTTGCTCGACCCGGTGAACATGACATGCGCGAAACTTTGCTGGAAACGGAGATGTAATGAAACAGTCAGATAGAAGATCATGAGCATCCGAAGAGTCATACATTTCTGCGGAATCATCCAAGGTCTTCCCTCCCATCTTCTCTGATTTCTCCACTGATTCTAAATCTTCCACAGAAAATTCCACTTCTTCACGATCGAAATTGGCCCCCTTGTCCTCCCCCTCTGTAAAGGGCTCCTTGCACAGTGCTCCCCGTCTTGCAATGAAGCAAACACGTCCTGTAAAGAGGCATCGTCCCCCTCCCTCTCCTCTTGCTCCTCTTTGATACGGATACCATCGGATTCAATACTCTTCGGTAGATCCATAGATTGTTCCCGTCCAATGTGCCTGAGGTGATTATTCTCCAGATCTTTAGCACGTTCCAGCTGCTTATTTCGTACATGGCTGGTATATGTTGTCATGTTTCCGTATAACTTCTGGCACTACCAACAGCGCTGCTTCTGTGCATACATTGAACTGACTGGAAGTTGGATCTTTTTTTTGAAGAAGCTGGCATAAGGTTGCCGACAGTTAGGAATCTAACGCTTTTGAGTATTAAGAGGGCATTATCTAGTTGGTTTGGTGTTGATTGGAAACTCGCAATCAACCCATGAAAACCGCTTGCATTTGTTCGCATGCCGGCAAACTCTATCGAATATTGTTGGTTAGAAACTTCGCGCAAGTAAGAGTTTCTCGGAGGTTATAGCTTTACCTTTAATGAAGATCTTGTTTGATAATTCCGACCGTTTGTATACAGTTTTGTACGTTTTCCAACTGTGCAGAGGTTGTTGTCTGCCTTTTGTTTCGATTCCGCGAAGAGCTTAGAATATTCAACACACGTCTATTTGCCTTTTCATCACAATTAAGCATTCTCCGGGGTACTCCTCCATGCTGCAGGGCTTGCTTGCAGATCCCTGCAAAGCAAAGCTTGCTCGTGAATTCTAGAAATTTAGATTAGCACTCCATTACAGTGGTTGCTGTGGATACGGACCGCAAGGGAAACGGACTCCTAGCATCATAAATCCGACGGTTTCGGTTCCGTGTAAATATCAAAATATTTCTCAATTGGGGAATTACTTTGCAGCGGTAACCAGTCGAGCAAGAGAACTTTTGAGCAAGATGGCCATATTTTTGGCCAGGAGTTCGGTTACATCAAAGAAACATTGTGTTCCAAGGGGATGGCCATGGATAACAATTGATGGCCATATTGGCATGGATTTGGCCATGCTCACGTGGATATTTAACCCTCCCAAGTCCCCGGGATTAAGCTCCCTATACCATACTCAATTTCACTAATACCAACCCAAAGAACAACACCACAATCGGCATTGACGAAATACCTGTAACAGTACCTTTTCCGACGCATTAGCATTCATTTTCACGCTCCTCTGATAAAGCTTGTTGAAAAGTGTTCACTTTCAAGAATCCCCGGGTTTCAAGTTTTTGATATATTTCATAGTTTAGGATCAACCGATCCGGACCAAGTGAGTATTTGCCGTACCCATATCCAACTAGGTTTATTCCAAATCCCAACGCTTACTGCCTTTTACTAACCTGGCCGGCACAGCATGGGTACCCCTCTGAATTTCATCGAGAATTCCAAGACAAGGCTTGGTTTTCCGTTAGCCAAAGGGCCAAGCCAAAGCCTGTATTTCACATGGAGAAGAACAATCCAGGCTGAGTCCCGGAGGGATCCAGCCAACATTATGACAGGAGTGAAGCACACATGTTTTAGAGAGCTAAGGACTTTTGCAGTCGGGTATATAACGTTCCCTTGAAAGGCCCTACTTGAGGCAGAAAAATAAAAGTATCCGATAACGTTTGAAGGTGCGCCGTGTCACCAGGCGTTAGAAGCATTGGTGGCAGACACCATTAAAAAAATAATGAGCATGGGAACAAAACACAAGAAACTAACCCTGGCAGAGGCGGAAGCCTTTGCGGAACTTGGTCCCGGAGACCAACCGACGGCTTCTGGGAGCAATCCCAACGCAAATAGTCCGCAACAACCTCAGCAATGGGCGATTTGGGTCTACCTACGAGATCCAAATGTAGCTATCACCAATAACTAGGCGTAGAACAGCAATGCCATTCGGCTTATCAAAATGATTAAAAGTCCGACGCTTGAAAATATATATGAGATCATGAAGGGTGCGATCCCTGACGGTCGCACAGTTCGAGAAATCCAGGGCGCTCTCATGAACAGCGAACCTCCCACAGCAGGTGCTCCCAGCAACCCACCAGCTGACATTACCCCCTTGCGCAATGATGGAGAGGTGCAGGCATGGCTCTTGAGCACGGAGTCCCGCCGCATAAAGGTGCTCATTAACCTCCACAGTACCCCCAAAACCCGACACCCCTGCGCCCGACGGTGGAGAGTCCTATTTTGGACCAGATAAGTTCAATATTTATAACAGTAAGCCTGAGGATTCATCAGACGAATCCAAGGCCACTCGCAAGGTCCCAATGCCGAAAGCCGACCGGGTTTTCTTGTCACAAATCCGAAAGACGGAATCCAAAAAGAGGAGAATTCAGGCCAAATTGGAAAGGCTCACTGCGGCCTATATCAGTCTATTTCCCTACACTGACAACGACAATTGCCCCATTCACCCCAATCCACCGGATGGGTATGCCCAAGGGGCTTGGGATATTTTCATGGCCTTTGATTTGCCAGATGACCCGCACGCCCTATTGTGTGGACGTCTCGCAGTACTCTCAGAGAATTATCAGAACAGGTTTGGGTACATGGCTATTGGAACCTACGAGCAGCGTGTAGCAGCTGCTGTGGTAGACGCAAATAAGTGGTTGAGAGACAATCCGTACGCAGGCTGTGGTTAAAGTAAGATTGTTTCCGTCGGTTATGTATTATTTCTTTGTCGGATTTGTAATCCGGGTTAGGATTGCTTCTTGTGTTATCTCTTTTTTTTTCTTTTTTCTCGGATCTCAGTAATTAATGTGGTTAGCATCGCAAAGCAATTGTTTGTGGGTATTTTGTGGCTTTTTTAGGGTGTAGTTGGTTGGAATGTAATATGGTTAGCAACGTGAAGCAATTGTCTGTGGGTATTTTCTGGCTTTGTTAGGGTATAGTTGGTTGGAATGTAGCCCGAGCAGAACATGTAACAACGGAAGTTAAAAACAGGACGGTTTCTGTCAGTTTGCCAAATAAAAGTGTACTTTTAAGTTTACGTGCGCTTAGTTTAGCAAACATATCACGCAGGGCCCCCCTTGCAAATTGAAAAGAGGTGGTGAACAATACCCCGCTATCGGGGCAATATCCATCATCATCATTATCATTTTGATTCTCCAAGCCTCGCAAACGCACATTGAGTGCAGCCTTGGACAGCTTAGATGATAAAGGGGACATTTCAGCTGCTTCTCACCTACAACCGTCGGCAAAGACACGCATTGCGTCAGGAGAAGCGTTGAGAGCCCCTTCCTCCGCCTCCTCCTCCTCTTTCAGCTGGTCATCCAGTTTCACAAACTATCGACATCAGCGGGTAAGGCTGAAAACATCTATTTCTAGTATTTGCTAATATGTTCACGTATTATCATCATTGCCTCCTCTGTCCAGTCCCTGGCAAGAAAAAAAAGCCAAAATACGCAACAGGGGTGTAACTGTCGGGAATCTAATATTCCAGAAGAGTTATTGGACCATGATACAACTGCGGGTCCTACCATGCGGCAGTCACGATCCCTCAAGTACATCCCCGCTGAGTTTCAGGAGGTCTTGCTTCTCCCCAATGATTATATCAAGAATCATGTTTTTTTTGTTAATCCACTACCAAGTATTATGGAATGTATTGACCTGATGGCGGATGCATGGAAAGAGAGCTGCGTGGCTGTTGACACTTTTTGGGCAAGAATTTTGAAAGCTGACGCTCATGTAAGTACCATCCGACAGTATCTGTTCTGTCATAGCCTAACTAATTTCTTCTAGATCAAGAGTAAAATTTCTCGCTTCCGATCATTGCTCATCCATCAATGCAAAACACTCCTTCCCAGGATTTGCGACTTTGAGAACCTTGCGTGACATGAACGTGCCGTCACAATCAATTGGTTGCTAGAGGAAGATCGGTTTTTCTACTCAAAAACTGGCCAAGGAGTACAAGACCCCTTATTGTTCCTTGTAGTTTAAAAACTAACCAAAACCGTCAGGAAATAGACGTCTTAAGAGCGATTTATTGCCGAAGAAGTGTCGGAATTTATTTACAAGCCTTTCTTCTTTGGCCCCAAGAGTTTTGGGAACGCCGACCCAACTTTTCTCAAAAAAATCAACAAGGTATTTTCATGCTTTGTTTGTACAGCCATACACAACATACCCTTAAGGCATGAAGAACAAGTGTTCTTGATGAACATAAGGAAGAGTTTAGCTTCCAGAACTCACACCGTAGGTACACTTCCGACTGTTTTCATGATATAAAGTACTAATCCCGTGTGACATAGAAACATACCTCAGAATTCCAGGTACATATGAGAAACATCCTCCCCACATGCAATCAATGATCCTAGATGTCCTCCGGAATTGACTTGACAGGGCTATCCAGAAAGGCCATGGCGGCCCTGCTGACGTTGAGTCCAGTACCGTGCTTGACATTGGCAATGTTAATGCGCACACGACCAAGCTTGAAAAACTGGTCGCGGAACTTCAAGCGGAGTCACGTACCAGAAACAGCAGAATATGTCGGATTTCTGACCATTTAAGTCCATCTCCCAACACACAATTGCAGGAGGCGCTTGCCCAAGATTTTCCCATGTTCCGCACAACTGCACAGAGTGGAATAACCAAGAGTTCAGAGTGTAGCACCACCAACAGGGATGAATCCGGGGATGAAGGGTCGGAGGAGGAATCAATTCTAGACGGGAGGTTCAGGATACACATGGATGTGCCTGCATCAGACAACAACGCATAACGTCGGAAATCACACATCCGACCTGCTTTTCTCCTCTCTATTTTTTTATTTATATTTGTTTTTGTTTTTTTTTTGTACTTCATTGTTTTTTTTTTTTTTTAAGTCTTGTGTCCGATATCTCATTGTTTGTGTCAGATCAGGGTTTAATTTGCAGGTATACATGTGCCCAGTTGGAGTGTCTCTTTCCTTTATCTACATGCTTTCTCGCTTTTTCGTCTTTTGTTATTCTATTTATATTTTTGTCCATTGCGTCTCTATATATATATCAATATCAATGCCACATCGTTCGACGCACACAAAGCCTCTTGCCTCCGCCATGAAACCGACCCATGTTGATTCTGGAAATTACGGTTCTCATCATTTTATGCCAGATTTATAATGTCGGGTTAGAGATTCAATGAGTCTTATAAGAAATTATCATAAATTATGTACCCGTTATAGCCTTCGTTTTACAAAACTCTGCTGATTATAACAAAAAGTATTTTTCTAGTCTTCCATTATAACCGAAAGCGTTGGATATCCAACCGTTATAATTCCTTTACGTCGGATCACACATGTTTATAACGTTGGCCTACTTAATGACATTCATTTTATAAGGGCACCCTCCAATACCACCTCCGTTATAACAATCACTCTCCATTCCAACAATCACTCTTTGTTATAATAATCACTCTCTGTTACGTGCCGTTATAACGCGCACAGTCGGACAGCATCCGTTATAACGGAAATGGTCTGAAATCCAACGTTATAAGACGCAGTTTGCCTTTTTGCCGTTATAACTCCTATGACCCTTATAAGGGACGAAAGGCAAACACCGTTTTTGCTGATGCATTACGAGATCAATTCACCCTCTTGTGCATGCACCACTCCCATTTGCCCTGATCTTCAATAAACTCACAGCATACTCTCTCACAGCCACTACTATAGTTAATCAATTAGCACTACAGAGTTATATTTCGATTGCTTTGCACCCAATTCGGCTAGCCATTTCAGTCAAATTTTCTTCTCTCCTTAACCTCTTTTGTCATCAACATCATATTATTATTTTCTTTACCTGTCAATACTACCGCTACTAAACTTAACATCTCATCCTTACCAGTCAAACTCGGAAGGTTTGAATGAATCTTGGGCCAATCTAATGAGGCTGTTGGGTAAACCTTAAGCTTTACATATTGTTAATTTACTATTTAGATGAACTGGCTACAGTTAACAAAGAAGTATCCACTGACCTCAGAACGTGAGATAAAAACCCTGGAATAAGAATGACTGCTATCATTATAATCCAGGTCACTATCAAATAGGGACAATTGTATTCTATCAACTGATGTATTACCACCCACGATACCTAAAGCATACTCCCAAATAGTTTTGATAGTCAAATTATAACCTAATCATTCTTCCCATTCATATATATCTTTAGGCCACACATCATTGAATCAGAATCCATAACAGAATATTTCTGTCCCTTTGGCATGGCCTGGTCCTGGGCCAACTTTAATTGTGTGTTTGGTAGACATTTACTTGCACAAGCGATCAGACAAGGGATTGCCTACGAGTTAATCAAAAGTGCATACTCCAAAATTGTTATCTAGATTTGTTCAACAACACTGTCAATATACTGGTGTTGTTGGATAACCAGGCTGTCGGAAATCATGGAACTCACCTGTGAAACCCAGAGACTGTTAACAATGATATGAAGAATTCATTCAACAAGTATACAGGGAAAGGTCAAGCACTTGTGCCTTGCAGCAAGCTCTTCAATCTTGTCCTAATAACTCAACCACCACTGCCAATCTCATTTGCCTATAGCCCAGGCAAAGACTACTTATTTAATAAACACCTATAAAATACCTGCATTAAGCTGAGGAAACACCTGAAATAAATGCAAAAAGAGTTGCTGTAGTTGCTACTGAACATATTATAACTTCTCAGGTTCCATCATCATCATTGACATCAGGAAGTATTACTTATGTTGTTAATGGTATTTCATCCAGTACTATACCTTCAACTTTGTTATTTTCTCTCATATTCTCTCATTTCAGTCTATCTTCTTATGGTTGTGGTATAGTTTCAACTTCTTCTGCTCTTGTAGCTTTGTATTCTTTATCTTCTTTCTAATTAGTTTGAGATATTACTTCTTTTTCCACGATGGGTTTAGCTTTGAAAGATACAAATGTTACTATATATATAGCATAGATTCTCAATACTGGAGCTTCTTATTATGATACAGCTGACTTTTTCTACCTCATCAGTCCAGTCTCCTGTTATATGAAAATGGAGGTTGTCTGTAGTGAAGTACTCTACATTTACTATAAGGCAACTGTTTGTCTGTTTCTTTTAGTTAATGGCAAGGTTTAGAATTTCTTCCTCTCTAATGTATGATAAATGCCTGGTTGGAAGAATGAAAATCTATTTTCTTAGAGAATGAGCGATTTAATTGCTAAAACATATTTTCATGTAGAAAATGAATCTCCTGATAAAAAACTCAAATGCATTGACTCTAAAATTGTTAGAGCTAATTTTAGTATATATTGTTGATGTCTGGATCCACTATTTGATTTGGTGCTACTTACAAGACTTATGTACAATTTTGGCATGAAACATTCGGACACTCATCACGTAGGTTTTAGACAAATCCCTCTTCAATCATCACTGATGGTTTGCTACAACCAAAATCATTATACAACTTCTTCTGTGACTCATGTGCCAAATTCAACTGTTGAAATTCCAAACTTCTCCCAGTTGCCAAATTATCTGAAAAACGCTTAGATATAGTCTATGTCAATTTAACTAGATAAATCATGCAATTGTTCAATTATGCAAAATGATATGCAGAAATTGCATTCCTCAAAAGGAAATTCCTGGCGCTAAGGAACTTCAATAGGATATGTAAACGGATTAACAATAGTTCTCGTTGCTATTCCAGGACATGCAACAGTGATAATGGTGGTTAGGTTATCAATTTTATCCAGCATGCTCACTGCAAATCAACGGTCATCATGTATCAAATCACTGCACCATAGTTGTTAGAGTCCAATGGTGTTATCAAAATGTACCTATAAACGTTTATGTTGATTCGGTGCCCTGCATTGGAAGATCTTCTACGAAGTTTGTGGAGGGAAGCATCCAACCGGGTAGTCTACCCCTACAATCCACCCCTAAGTCAGCATGAATTGGGAAATTGCCGTTTGAACTTTTTAAAATTTGAATACCAACTATTGGGCATCTTTACCTACTTGGTACCTTACATATTGTTGATATTCTTATAAACAAACCCCCTACCAGAAGTTTGATGGAAGGCAGAAGGATTGATGCAAACTGATAGGATACACAGAAACCGCATGCTTCATATGTGTTAGTTCACTATTGCAGAGAGAAGTTAAAACAATCCATGAGGTTGAATTCTTCATGTCACATTATATTTACTCCATTGAACTGTATTTTCATAGAAAGTTAACTCTCTTGGAACCCGATCAAGCTACTTTAACGACAACTGATCAATCACAAAGACAAATTCCAGTAACATTATTGAACACTCCACCCAAGCCACAATGCATGCCTGGTATTTTTGAATCATCCCCGACAATGAATCAAACTGGCACCTCTTCTGCATTGTCAACCTTTTTAAATCCATCAATTAACCCTTCTCTTGGGTAAAGATTCAGCAAAAGTTACTATAAGACATTTGATAATTCAGATAAGTTCTGAGATTCAAAGGGAGCAACTTCAAAGCAACTCCAGTTAGAACATCCATCCATACCACTGTCCTGAACCCGCACAACACAATTGTCTAGACCATCCTTCATGGGAAAATTATCACCCCATGGCACTCCCAATTGTAGGGACTTTCACAAGACGCAATCAAAGAAAAACGTAGGAATGCATAATAAATATGAAGCCCCAAATTTCATTTCAGCCGTGGAACAAGAGGAAAGAACAAGCAATTTCAGCAAATATTGAAAGTCAAATCACCCAACAGCTGGAAGAACTATTACGATGGCCTGAGGTAAAACTTGATCCGTGCAGATTCTCCAAATCTATAAAGTCGGAACAAGTGGATGAATAGATTGATGCCATCTGCTAGGAAATGGATTTCTCAAAACTGCAAGACATTTGGGAAGTTCATGACATCTCTAGTTTACCAGAAAGCAGAAAAACTATTTGATCCTAGTGAGCATATACTATTAAATTGTTTGAAGATAGATCAATTGAATGATACAAGGCACTGTTTGTTGTAATGGGCTTTACAGACATTTCCAAAATCGATTTCAGTACGACTTTCACATCGATAACATGTTGCAAATCACTTTGTCTTTCAACTGCCCTTGCACCACGCAACAATCTTCACACTATGGAACTGGTCATCAAATCTGCGTTTACCAATAGTTTTTCACACAAAGTTATTTGGATCATAACTCCTCTAGGACTTAGATTCAATAACAAAGTATCACCCATTAGAATGGCACTTCATGGTTTAAAGTAAGCAGCGCTACACTTCTATATATAATCATGCCCTGTGCATGTTGAACAACAATTCATTCTTACATTTTTTTCCTTCCCTGTTTCTAGTAGCACCAAAGATAATACTATCATAGCTTATCATGTTGACATCATTGCTCTTGTAGAGAAAACAACCGACTTGAAGAAACTAATTTCATTTCTTCAATCTCAATTCAAGGATATTGTAAAAAGTTAACTGGCATTCATACTTGGAATTGAAATCCAACATTACATAGATGCTATCACTTCCATATTGCTAATTTCCATTGAATAAATCTTTCAGTACTAGGGGATGAAATGAAGCTCGTTTTGTTTCCATACCAATCTTTTCACAATCCTGACATATTGAGGCAAATGATAATAAACTCTCTGTTTATGAAAATGTCTATCAACGAATAATTGGCGTGCTTATACATCTCATAACTCATACTTATCTGAATCCTTCTTTTTGTGTTTCCTTTGCTGTTCAATTCTCCTTTTGCCCTTTTTCAGTTCATCAGACTGCTATTGAAACAGTATTTTGTGATATTTAAGGTCCTTGTTTTGATGCTTGAATATATCCTAATTTGGGTTCTCTAAATTTGTAAAGTTACTCAAATGATTGTTTTGCTTATTGTCTTTCCACTTGTTATTTATATACCGGTTACAGCTATTAACTCAGCAACTGTACAATTTTCTGGCTTTCCAAGAAACAATAATGCATCTTCAACTCAACACCCAAAACAGGATACATTGAACTCTTTACAACTCCACCTGCGCCAAGCGTGGGTAGGACTCGATGCAAAACGGACGCTCGGCGTTGGGCCGTGTAGAGGGCGGCGCCGGGAAGCCTGCCAGCAGTGGCGTGGGGCCGATTCCGGGCCGAACCCCCCGCCGCATCAGCACCTGCGCCGTTAGCACGGCGCCTTCCTCCTGGCGTGTCGCGTCGTTTGCACGGCGGGCTTCGTGGATGGTTGTTTGTATGCCTCTACACTGTTTCTGGTTGGCTTGTAATGTCAGCAAGCCGCCCTTGGTTGGCAAGTCGGTCGTCGTTCATGGTACTTGTTATGCCTGCACACTGTTCTTGGTTGAAAAGATGGTCCTCGTTCATGGTGTCCTCGATGCCAGCAAAGTGCCCTTGGTTGGCCAGTCGGTCCTCGTTGGCGGTGGTTGTGATGCCCTCATACTGCTCTTGGCTGTCCAGGCTGTCCTGGTTCATGCTGACCCTGATGCCAGCCAAACAACCCTCGTTGGCCCTTCGATTCTCGTCGATCCCTTGCTCCAACCTCGACATCCTTGTACGGTCCATCCTCCGATCCTCCTGAAGCTGCCGAACCGTTGGTCATCACCCGCGCAACCCCACCTCTTTCTGGTTGACCATTCCTCCTCGGCCTCGCTCCACCAGCCCTATGGTTGCCGTGCAATGTTGCCAACCGCCCTGGTTAGCATTACTCGGATCAAATCACTGCATACATGCTCCAGATGAATCGTGTGAGGGGCAGAGGGTTAATCTAGTTACGAGGCATAAGTAGGGCCTGCCTCATCAGCAACTCATTTTCTGGCGACCTCACGCCAAATAGGGCCCCAATGTTATTCCCGCACCCAGCAGTGAATTGTTCGTTGATTGCATTCCCACTGAGCGCCTCTATTTGCGGAATAATTTGCGCCTCGCAAAGCCGCGCTAGATTTGCGAGGACCATTTACGCGCCGAGTGGCGCTTGCGGCACATTCCACATTGGCGTGAATGCAGATGTAATCATTAAGACCATCCATTGGACGGGTCAGCCAAGGCAACGGGTTAGGAGGCAGAACCTGAGGCAGCATTTGGGGATGGGCTTGACTTACTTCCATTTGACCGACGACAGACATGGCCCCACCTACCCTGCCTGTTGCACATACACTCCGACGAACCTGCCTCTCGTCCACTTCTGCCATCTTGTATGTTGTGTTTTGATTGTGGTGATGTCTGTGGGTGGTAAATGGTGCGGATTGCTTCCTGTGAGGTTTGTTGTTGTCTTGGTTGACGTTTCTGCCACCAGGCTCACTGCGTAGTGGTTCGCCATTTGGGGAGAGTATACAAAGTACTTGGAAGCTAGGTACTAGCCGTTCTGGTTCCCTGCTATATTCACGTTTGATTTGGCATACTAGGTACCAAGGAGCCACAACTGTTCTCGTTCCCAGAACAATAATAACAACAGCAACACCAACAGCAGCATCAACATCCACAGCAAGAGGTACTTTCTGTCCCAGAAAGCGGGCAAGTCAACGTCCACCACGTAGGTACTTACCACCAGGAGACGCATCACACACTCCAGCACCACTGCAACACAACGACGCTGCCACATCCATCATGGTTGCCGGCTACCACAGTCACAACCAGAACCATCCCCAGCGACACCTAAACCACCATCAACATCACCATCCTGGGAGCAAGTCCCAGCAGCAGGCTGGGAGAAGTTGCCGGACACCCGCGGGCAAAGCTGCAACGTGTATAGCATCATCCACCACCACGTTCACAGAAAGATCACCATCGGCATCACCATCATCCCCATCAGCATCCATTGCCGCACCTGGGAGCAGCGACATCACCCCAACCATGTACACGTCTCCAACCACACCCAGCCCCGCTACGTCTCCCCCGAACCCCCCAGCCATCAACATCCGGCTTCTGGACAGCGCGTCCCCCTCACTCACAACCCCAGCCGCAATCCTCACTTACCACCCAATCAGCGCTACCCTGGCCCTCGCACGTCTGGAAGGCTTGCACGCCTGAGTTCCAGCTCGAGTCGGGGAATGAATTCGCCGCTCTCGGGGACGGCAAGTCCACACACGGAGAGAGCGCCCACCATGTCCCAGGAAGCAATGGCGGGGGGGAGGTGGATCGGAGGGGGCCAGGAAGGGGGCCGAGATGGCGGGGACAGGGAGAGTCGGTGGAAGCAATCAAGATCACCGCCATCCGGGTCGCCAGTGGCACATCCACAGCGACGGCAGCAGCAACGTCGCCACCAAGGCGTGTCCAAGGACGAGGGCGAGTGTTCTCACAGTCTCGGCCACGACGAGCACCTTCTCCTTCAACATCACCCCAAACGTATCATCGAGGTCATTGAGTGTCCCGAGTCCATCCCTTCCTCCACGAACTCCGTCCGCCACCTCCCTACCACGACGCACGGTATCCCGCAACAAACGATGATCATTGCACTCTCCCTCCCCCACCTGCCGTGTCACAACAACAGTCATCCATGAGTTTCTATAATGATTGACACTGCCCCCAGCGCGAGTTCATCCTGGCCCATTTCTTGTTCCCGTCCAATTCACGGCTCACTCATGTATCCCGGGCACCGCTGTGGAAGGATTGCGCTGCATGCGGGTGAAACGGATTGTGGAAAATGAACAGGTACGTCCCGTCAGAGTAAGCACTCTCACACCCAATGGAATACATTGCATGTATAATTCCACGTCTATTTTCGGGTATTGCCGGGATGTTCCGTAATTCTCTCCATTCCTTTCTACCTATATTACCAGTCATTTCGACTTGAAGGCTTATCGTTTGACAATTTGATGATGTCGAGGTTCCATAACTGCCACTATGCCATCTCGTTATTATCTAATCGCATGCCTTGCATGTCTTCTCAAAGTTATACTCCGCTGTACTCTGTACTCACAATTTCCTCATGGACCACGTATCTGGATACCAGGACCGTTGTTCAGTACATATCCCAGTCAACACTGTTGTATGGTGCTGTCGCCAAAAATCGCGGCACAGTGTCGTTACGAAGGCATGGAACCGCGAAGCAGCCCCAAACGGCATTTGTTACGTTGCTCCATGTCGATCCATTTGTCGACTTACCAACACCCTGGCGCGAATTGCCGTGACGGTGCCATCACTGAAACCCACGTCGCAAAAGCGCCGAGCCAAGTGATTGAGCAGTGCCTGTGAGCATGCTACATGCCTGCGCCGGCAGCGACAATTGGGTGGCTGTGTCGCTACCGCGCCAATTGACGCTTTGCGAATGTGATGTATTGCACCGCACTGGCGACATTTGCCCTGATGATCTAATGCATCGCCGGCACCGTGAGTCGTCAACCATTTCATTCTGCTTTGCCAACTTCTGCAGCAGGCGCACGACTTGAAAGCAATTTCCCTTTTCCGCATTCATCTCTGGCTCCATCATGTGTAGCAAGCGTGACGACTTTTCCCCTCCTCAACATCAACCTCACCAACTGTTCCTTTCTTATCGTTGTTCTTCCCCTGACCACCCTCCGCCTCGTGTCCTCCCCACTGCCCTCGTCATCAATTTTGATCTGGCGCTTATTCCTCTCATCATCCTCATCCTTGCGATCACTGTGCTTATAATCATCTTCTCCTCAGCTGTCCTCCTGCTGTTCATCCTCCTTACCCCTACAACCATTCATTGCCTCATTGAGCGCTTTTGCCCTGGCCGTCTTTTTCGTTTTTTCATATTGGTCACGAACCAAATTTCATGTGAGTATGAGCCCTAGATACCTGGTTTTCAGGTGAATGGAACCCCTGTACGTCACTGCTTGACTGGGGCTACTTCAATTTTGCACCAGTATGGAGACGGTATAGAGCCGCCTCCCTCGCTCACGCATGCGGCCCCCGACATGTGTGACTCATGTGCCTGCACTCCAGCCGCCCTGTACCCACTTACGGTACCACAAGAATCCCCAGTGATCGGCCTAGTACCTCGGGAAAGAAAGATGTGATGTATTTACTCTCCAATGCGGTGAATTGAAATGAATCCAGTCTCGTTGGGGCATGCGGGATCCACTCAAAGATACAAGGTAATCACTTCTGTCGCGGTTTCCAAGGGCCCCTGGTACTCGCCCCGTAACACTATTAGCAAACTGTCAACCTTGAGCATATAGTTTATCCCTTCACGTCCACTTCTGGTCTCGTCTTGTTTTTCCCTCAACGCATTGCCGTCGTGTAACTACTGACAAGCATCTTCATGGGTGGAATTCAGAATTTTGTGGAGGTTGGATTCGAAAGGTGTGACCCCCTCCTCTTCCATCCCTTGTCCCCTTTCTTCCATGTTCCACCGTCGAAAGTTTGTGCTTCAGACGAGGCTCGCATCATACGGCTGTGAATATAGAGGTTTTCGTTTCTGCCGGTGTGTATATGCTACTGGATACATAAAACCCCACTACGGCAGACATGCCTTTCTTGATGAGCTACTTTGTGCACCGGGGTTACTGGTTGCGTATCGTTTCGTGCGCAGGTTTGCCATATACCAAAGGGGCACAGAATAGTCCAGGGGTACAGACGCCATGGGGGCGTATACTGCAAGCAAAACTTGAAAATTTGAAAGCCAAAACGAAAAATGCTACCACGGTAACCCCCGGGTGGGTGGACGAGGGCTTTTTGCCCAGATACTTGCCAAGCTCACAAAAAGTTGTGAACCCGCCCTGCTACGCGCGACGTTTACTCTTGGGCCTGGGCATGATATCCTCGGCATGGTAGGGACTTGGGGCACATGAGCATATGTTTTGTTTAGCCTCATGGAAATTTTGAAGATGATGATACACCATGGCACGATTGAAGCCATTGGCCGGCCGCGTGCACTTGTTTCCCATCATGAGGAGAATGTGATCCATCATGGCGTGGGTAATCCGATCTCACTAGCTGGGGTGTCAACACTCGAGGGTCATGATACGGAGCGGGGGGGTCCCACATGGAATTGTGCTCATGTATAACAACAAGAACTTGCCAACATTGGGAGGTGAAATCACACTAGACTATCTACGATCCCTTTATTCCTGGCGGGGTGGTGGCCATGGCGAACCATGGTGGGGATGGAGGGGCATTGTATGGGATATGTACACCAAGCATTGATGTATGTATAGCAAAGTGAAAATGAAAATGTATTTTCTTACTTGCCGGTATTGAATTATTACAACAGAATATGTGACAGCCAGTATGTACTGCCACCCTCAGGGACGTTCTAAAAGAATATACCAGCGGTCCCGATCGCGGAACATCTGTTGCAGTTGCAACAGCGGGAGCCGAAGTAATCAAATGTGACACGAGAAAAAAGGAAACAGGAGCGGGTTTGAAACCCCTCAATTACTGAGTGCAAAACAGAACAATGTAAACAACGGAACCGAAACGGCGCTATAACCAAGGACAGTGGAAAGGAAAAGTGGCCATGTTTTGAGAGCGGGATTCAAAGATGATGGCGATGGAAAACGAGAAAAAACCCCCCAGGTCGAGGTGTGCGAGAGGCATCACCGGTTGTGGTCGTTATTGGTGGTGGCAGTGATGCCAGTAGTGGGTTCGCCGCCGTTGACATGTTCCTCTCACACCTGCGTCTGCTGGATTGGTATGCTAGAGGCGCCGCCATTGTCGCGCATGGTAGTGGCATCCACCTCCTCGTGACCCTTGCCGGCACAGCGATCTAACCGCTGGAGACACTCACGCAGCATCTTGCGCCAGTCGTACTCGTGCTTTGTGGCCTCGCTGTAGACGTAGCTGGCGTCGCCGTCGTACACGCTGGACCCGAAGCTGCACGTGTCGCACTCGTCCATGGCGTCTGTGGCGTCTCTGTCCATCATCCGTGGGCTGGTGTTGCCGTTGCGTGGGTTTGGAGATGTGGAGGTGTGCGGATGTTGAGCGGTGCTTGGGATTTGGAAGTAGAGGGGGGAGGGGGAATGCCGCCGAAGGGAGCTGGGGGGGCGATATTTATATTCCTTGCCTGCGCTGTGGCGGCGGTTCCAGGGAATCCTTTCGCCGCCTGTGGAATGGCCCGCCAGCGTGAGCCATGCTTTATTGTGGCAACCAATGACCAATGAATGCATGGCGGCAAGAATGAGCATTCATTCCCGAACGAATCAACAATAGCAACCGTCCGATGGATTTGCGGGCTTGCCGAAACTATATGGTGTGTCATGATGAGGGCCTCCGGGGGCAATTGTTGATGAACTGGTCGGCACAACACCATGGGAATGGCGCCGTCTGCGCAAAACCCAATGGAAAAGCGTTTTGGATGCATGATAGGTGCGTCAACTGGATGAGCTTTGAATGGATCTTGTATCAATGATTCGTATGCGCAGCAATGGTGTACAGCGTCCTTGTATCAATAGATTTTCAATATCTCGATTGAAAAGATGATAACTCCACCCTGAGTGACGGCCTGCACCAATGGCAGAGGCAGGCGCGGGACTGGATAGAGCGCCGTGTTGAATAACTGGTATATAGTTGAAAACGTCTGATGGCAAGGCTACTGCAAAGTAGCTTAGTCTCGTGCCCCCAGTTGTCTCGCCGTCTGGTCTCGTGTCGTCCCCAACTGTTCTTACCTCCGAATCAACTGGGGCTACTGGACGCTGTATCCACGGAACCTGTCTTGCTTCACGTATCCCCTCCCCACAACGATATCTTCGCATGCGCAGTGCCCGCATACGTGTGCGAATTTCGGTAGATGAGGTAACTGCACCCCAAGGTTCTCCGCGCCACACTCGAGGCGGCCTGCACGCCCTCCACGCCTTCACAACAACCCGGGTGCCTCAACTCATCACCGGCTTTCACATGAGCGCTCAAGCTTGGATTTGAGTCAATGGTCAGTACACTGAACAACCATTCATCACCGGCTGCCCAAAGGCATGCCCCACCTGCCACCAACAGAAGCATGTCGCCCATCAAACTTTCGTGCATTCATTGGTAGCATATATCTCCATCAAGACATCGACCGCCCCCCCCTCTCGCTCTCCTCCCTCACTACGTTCTCCTGGAGAGTTTCGATAGCATAAAAAATACACCCGACCGATGGCGCCCCGAGTGCTCATCATCTGACACACAATTCAAGTCTCGCAAACACAGGCGCTATGAGTCCGATGCCATAGTTTGTGCAAAACCCCCCACCGCTGTCGAGCCGCATGTCGAGGAAACCAGTTGTGCTGGATCAGCCCATCAACAACAATCTGCGAAATGACAGTCAATCAAGCAGGGTCCACTTACCGCGGCCGAACAATATTCAGTTCACTCCAGGTGCCCCTGCTTTTGAATGGAGCGAACAAATTGGCTGGCTAGAAGTAACATTGATTACTTTTCTGGAATCGGGGGGCATGTATGTATATATCTCGACGTGGTATTTCGTGTAATAAGTGGACGTTAGGGTAATCATTCTGGTGTGCAAGGTTTTGCTCATGTAGCCGGGATATATATGTCCACGCTGATTCACGTTCCAATGTTTATGCAAAGCCTACTTGGAAAGGACTTGACCAACTACTTATTCCTTCCATGTATCATGATAATCATGACGGAGGTGACATTTCACGGTTTGTGTTTGTCTGGTGGTTTGTTTTGTAACCGGAGTAGCCTGCCTGGTTGTGCAACTCAACGGACCAGTTTGCATAGTCTCGTGCCCAGTTTGCAGTGAGTTTTATTTAGGATTTGCCATTGAATTTAGCATGTCATTGTGGCCCATTCCAGTAACTACCAAACTAGTCCACGTTAGCCTCGTCCCCAGTCCAGGTAGCGCGGCTGAGTATGTCCACCCAGAACGATCACAAATTCTCTACAATCCCTGGTTCGCGCCCGAGCAACATTTCCACACCACCACTGAAGCACCCACTACCAGCCCACTCTCTCCACAGGCAAGTATAGATGCCACATCCCATCAGATGGTAAGATCCGTTCAGAGGGTATATTTGCCCCCAACACATCCATGGCTCGAAATCCGGGACCCTCGGCTCACGCCAAAATCCCCATAACTTGGCCATATCATTGGCCAATGAGAACGGAATTGCGGCTCAACAGTGATGCACGAGGGGATTTGGGACGTAGATGCAAAATCAAAGGCATGGCGACTTGCCAAAAACCCACACTCTTTCATCTCCCGTGCGGTGTTATGGTATTTTCAAATGTCCAACACTGACACGAGCTGATATTTAGACCCGGTGCATCTGCTGTAGATTTGTTTCAAACCTGCCATGTATCCGTTGGGCGTGTACAGGACCATGAGAAAAGGTGGAGGGAGGGGTGCGGGTAAGTTATGCATCTCCAATGCCATTTGGTATGTTTCATGGAATATCGGCGGCAATGTTTATTCGTTCTCCGTCCCCTCACTACATATCCAACCGAACGAGTATCAACACGTCCCATCCTCCCACGCTCCCCTGCCAACTCTTCCCTTCCCAAAATAGGCCTCCAGATTCCAGCTACTACTTCTGATGTGGAGTATCCTCACGACCAGTGCGGCTGGTCTGGTCAGTGCGGCATGTCTCCCTATCGACCCACGTTGCAAGCGTATGATTGACGGTAGTGATCGATTCCCGATGTTATTGCCCCGATTCATCGTCAACGGTTACTGGTTGTAACCTAACTCCTGCCAACCACCCATATTCTGCCAACGCTGCTAGGCCTATTCCGGCAAAGCAATCTAATTCAAACCACGATGGTTGGTTCCAACCAAACATCAACAACCTGTACCCCTTATACTGATCGATTCAACAGACTTTAGGCTGTCATTCCTTTACGCTATTACATTCAAGATGCCTGCATATACTGAACAACAGCTGCAAATCGCCATTCGTGCCTACCGTGACAAGCCCGGGAAGTCTATCTTACACATTGCCAAATTATACCAGATACCATACCAAACACTACGGTCCCGCATTGTCGGGAAGCATTGCAGTCATAGGGAAGCAGCTCAGAGTAGAACTTTATTCTCTGGAGGCGAGGAAAAGGCAATAACTCAGCATTGTAAAACCATGGCTGAAGCTGGATTTCCCATATCTGCCGATACTTTGTGAAAAATTGCACAAACTATTGTCAACCGCCAGCATATACCTATGTTAAGCCATCAAGGATTTGGACGTGATTCAAGCCTTCCAGGTCCTGTGGATTTCAATGCCTCATCAGTACTGCATGCCCCCCAGGCCACCTTGAACCTGCCACAGATACAGTCAACTTCACCAATACATATCGTGGGATTACATTGGGTGGATCGCTTCCTTGAACGTCATCCGGGGTTCAAGAAGGCATATGTTCAATATCAAGAGAGGAATCGGAAGGCTGCAGCAGATCCTGAGACGAGGAGACGATTCTACTAGATGCTGGCCAATTTGGTTTGTAGAACGAGTACCATGCTGGAGGATATTTGGAATTCTGACGAGAAGGGTGTGACGATGGGCCGCCATAGCAATCGTGACATTGCAATTGTCCCTGCAGGCTTCAAAGGAACTGCCTCCGTTGAAGGATCTCGTGAAAATTGCAGCATATTAGAGACTGTTAACACTGCTGGGGTAGTGATACCTCCCTTCATTCTCTGGCAAGGCAAGACCCACCGAGCTTCCTATTACATAAATGATAAGCAAGATGCAACCTTTGCAGTTTCAGAGAGTGGCTACATGGACAATGAATTGGGCATGAAGTATATGAAGCAGCACTTTGAAGTGCATACCAAGGTAAGATCTCCGTATATTAGCAAATGCCCCTGAAATATACCAATGTTCATAGAATTCTGCTCTCAACTGTATTTTAATTGTTGACGGCCACTCATTGTACATAGAGTGGCACATGGTTGACTGGGCACTTAAGCACAATATTCACATTATTTGTCTGCCTTCTCATAGCACTCACAAGATCCAGCCTTTGGATGTTGGCTGCTTTGGTATTTTCCAGAAGTCATACCAAAGGCATTTCCGTGAATGGGACTCCTCTAATGCCGATATATCCCTTGATAAGACAGTTTTCTTGTCAATACTCATGAAAGTCCGGAAAGAAACCTTTACCGCCAGTACAATTCAAAGTTCATAAAGTTTCAGTGGAAACTACTATAGCGGAGGGGGGCCGTACTCCATGATCACCCCCAACGATTACCAATACCCAATCAAAATCTCGCTTCAAAGCTCAACAATTTGAAGCCTCTTTCTCACCATCAAATAATAATACATTTTGCATTCTCACCGGGGGGATGCTGCAATCCATTATGGAATATCGAGATGTAATGCCATTAGCCACTACATTCTTGAAGTTGCGTGATGGCAAAGTGCGCAAACCACATCGATATGCTCGCCTCAAGCATGTGGTAGAGGGTAGGGTTATCACCCACTAGTAGGTGAATGAAAACCTAGCACGAATTCAGCTTAAAGGCCTCCAGGAAGCCAAAAAACAGCAAACTGCCATTGTGCTAAAACAAGTTCAGGAGCAAAATATGAGGGTTAAGGAGGGGTATAAAGAGGCGTGGAAGGAAGCTAAAGTGATACTAAAAGTGAAAGTGGGCGAATAGGAAGCAAATTGGATGCAAGTTGAGCGAACATGAAGGTTCGACATGGATAAAAGCCGTAGCATAGGCCAGAAAGCTCCACTCAAGCCTATTACGTCACCAAAACCTTGTTTCAAGGACTTTAAGCCACCGGTGCCCTCCTACATTGATATGCAAGTTGAGGAGGTACTGAGATATGCAGATAATACCTTTGATTAGGGTATGTGAACTGATATTGACCATTCTATAATGATTAATGACGAGGAACTAGCCACGCATCTGGGAGAGCTCAATTCGTAGGGCTTTATTGGCATCATAAATTTTATACGGGCGTGCACATAGGTTTTATAGGCTTCTAATGATATTGATATACGTATTAGGATTCATTTGGATGGCCACCTTCCTGCCTAGGCTGTATAGTAAGTATGAATATCAATTTCACAAATAATATCTCCATAATGGCCTATTTCAATGCTTTAAAATGGAACATATGAGGGGGTATGTAGAAATAGTATTGAATGTCGTAATTGATAGGCGTAGTAGATGCATACTGGAATAAATAGATTTTGCAGAGGTGTGGGTCACGGCGATAGCCAGCTGAGCAAGTTATAGGTATCAGGATATTTGTATTTACTAAAATGCTAGGTGAGGGGAGTAAGAAGTCCTTATATACATGGGTGGGAAGAAGCAAGCAGACGAAGAATAGCTAAGCACAAGTCCTGACAGAAAGTTTGGAGAGTAGTGTGAACCTTGAAAACTCTGATATCTACAACTTGCTCCGCTGCCTATCACTGTGACCGGCTCCTCTACAAGATCTATTTATTCCAGTGTTCATCTACTCTGCCTATCTATCTTGACATTTGCTACTATTTCAGTATATCCCCTTACAGGTTATAGGCCTGGCATTTGCTACAATTGTTAAATCAAGTAGCACTGCTGGTTTATATCTCGATTTCTTTGCTCTCACCTCTACAAGCTCATTCAGTCAAATATGTGTCTCTCTTCATCCTTTCTTCTTATCACCATCATGTTGTCATCCTCTTCGCCTGGTCCTGCTGTTGCAGCAAATGTTGCCATTTCTCAGTTACCAGTAACACTCGAAAGCATTGAGAAACTCAAGGGCAAATGAAATTACACTGGCTGGGCAAATCTAATGCTCTGCATATTGTCAATTTATGATTACAATTACCTGGCTACAGTCAAGCAAGAAATATCTACTGACCCTGCAATGCGAATCGAAAACAACAAAAAGAAAATATCCGCCATTATCATTATCCAAGTTATCATTGAACAGGAACAACAGTATGTCATCGAGGGATGCACCACCACCTACGACACTTGGACTACCCTCCAGAATACTTTCGATCCTCAAAATGATCCTTCCATATGCCACACCATCAAAGATATCCTCAATTTACACATGTCCGAATGCAAATCTATGACAGACTATCTCCTTCGCTTTGGCAATGCCTGGTCCCAGGCAAACTCTCATGCCTTATCTGGCTCATATGCACTAGCACAAGCCATTAGACAAATGCTCGCTAGCAATCCGATTAAGAGTGCAATACTCTTGAATTCTTGTCCAGATTTATTCAACGAAAGTGTCAATATTCTACAATCTAAAGAAAGTCAAACTTTCTAAGATCATCAGACACATCTACGAAACCTCAAGACTGCCAACGACAATGCAAAAGCAGTATTCAACAAGCCAACGGGCAAAGGTTAAGCACCTGCGCCTCGCAGACAACCTCCTCAATCCCGTCCTGGAAATTCAACCTCCACTTCCACTCTCAAGTGTAGAGAGTATGCCGGGAAGGTATTGAATGTTGAGACAGATAGGTGTAATAGGTGCATATTTGATTAAATAGCTCTTGTTGTGGAACAGGTCATGGCGATAGCCAGCGGAGCAAGTTATAGGTATCAAGGTATTCGTATTCACTAAAGAGGTAACTGAGGGGAGCAAGCAGTCCGTATATACAGGAGGGGGGTGGAGCGAGCAGACGAGACATGGTTTAGAGCAAGTCCTGACAAAATATCTGGGGAGTAGCGTAGACCTTGAAAACCAACGTGTAAGAATACAAAGGAAAGAGAAAGGTGTATTGATGAAACATGGTGTGTTGCAATGATACTATGAACTAGAATAGAAATAGAAACAACGCTAATGGTATCCGAAGGTGATAGACATCAGTGTAACATGAGCACGAGACAGAGAATCCTGCAGAATATAGAAGAAATACAAAAGAAGCTGATCGTAGCATGAAAGAAGAAAGAGAATACTAACATAAGCAAATTATAGAACAGAAAAGGTATAAGTGGAAATATTAGATGAAACAAAAAGAATAAACGAGTGGAGACAATAGTAAAAGTATGGGAGATACCTGAAAGGGAAGACTAAAATAAAGAAACATTATACTCAAATAGGGTGTAAGAATGACTATTCTAACACTCTCTCTTGAACGAAACACCCAATGCGTTGAGTAAACTTGGTGTGTAAGTCGTTGGGGAGTCCTTTTGTCATAATATCAGCTGAGTTGTCCTTTGTCGAGACGTATGTTAGCTGAAATATGTTGTTGATTAAGCAACTTCTGGTGTAATGATATGCTATATGGATGTGTTTGGTTTTGTACTGGTAGACTGGATTTTGGGCGAGATTGATACTTAATTGATTATCACAGTATAAATGCACAGGAATGCTGAGATTGAATTGCTTGAATGAGTGAGTATACCATTTGGCTTGTCGAGGCATGGTGGAGAGTGCAATGTATTCAGCTTCGGTAGTAGAGTTGGAGATGCATTGTTGTTTCTTGGAGAGCCAGGAAATTGTACACTTGCCGAGTTGAAGAACGACGGGTAGAAAGACAATTAGCAAATGAAGCATCCGGAAAACCTTCCAACTTAGGAGAACCAGACCAAAAATATATCAAAACATTAGAGCGAGTACCAGAAATATAGCGAAATACACTCTTGACAGCGGTATGATGAGCTTCAACAGGACAAGAAGAAAATTGAGAAAGAAAGGAAACACACAAAGCGAGTTCCGGACGAGTACAACTGACGTGATACAGAAGCGCGCCAATCATTTGTTGATATGGATTTTGATCAACAGGGAGTTCGTCATCATTTACTTGAATAAGCTGTGATCTCCGATCAATTGGGGTGGAAACAGGGCAAGATTCGTCCATTCTGAAGTGCTGAAGGATATGTTGAGTGTAAAGTTGCTATCCGAGAGTGATAGCATCTGTGTGGTATTCGATTTTGATTCCTAGCATAAACCCAGGTTTACCTTTTACAGTAACCTTGCATTGGGATTGAAGAAATGAAATTTGTTTCTCCAAGTCAGTTGTGTTGCCTGCAAGAGCAATGTCGTCAACATAAACAGCCATGAGAATATTACTCTTGGTGCTGATGAAGACACAGGGACCAAAGTGTGTAGAAATGAAGTGTTGTTCGGTGAGAACAGAGCATAATTTCTTATACCACTGTAGCGGAGCTTGTTTCAAACCATAAAGTGCCTTTTTGAGAAGTAACACTTTGTTGTTGAGTACGAGTCCTAGAGGACGTGAGATCCACATTTCTTCGTCAAAAGAACCATGGATGAGTGCTGATTTGACGTCAAATTGTGCGGTGCTAAGGTTGTTTAGTGCTGTGAGGGCTGTCAGGAGACGTAGTGAATTGTACTGTGTCACTAGTGCGAAAGTGTCACTGAAATCAGTTCCGGAAATCCGTGCAAAGCCCTTAACCACTAAACGTGCCTTGTACCTCTCAATTGATCCATCTTCCAACAATTTCACAGTACATACCCACTGAGATCCAATAGCCTTCCGTCCTTCTGGTATATCAGAAATATCATGAACTTCCCAAACGCATTGCGATTCCAAGGAAGATTGTTCCTCATACATCGCATCTATCCATTTGTCCACATCTTCTGAGTTCATAGCTTTGGAGTATGTAGATGGACCAAGTGTGACGTTGGCCTGTCCCAGTAGTTCCTCTAGCTGTTGGGTCAGTTCACTTCCAACATCTGCTAAAAACACTTGTCCTTCAGCTTTGCCCATGGCCAGACTAACATTGGGGAAGCCGTATTGATCAGGTTTCCCAACATTCCTCTTTGATTGCTTCTTGTGGAAGTCCTCAGGATTGGAAGTAGTAGGAGGTGATGATTGTCTGATAGAGCGTAGTGCAGAAGGTTGTGGTGTATCTGTGCGGGATGGTGGTGTAGATGGGCGTTCTGAGTGGAGTTGCTGTGAAGCAGCTCTCTCTAAGTCTGATAACTCGTCTGAATCATCAAATGTTTCATAGTCTCCTTTGCTGAATTGATGCGCTAGAGGTAGGTTGACAGTTAGTATAGAAGAAGACGATGACAAAGGAGAAGCACTGGTTGGTTTCATGGGAGTAGGTGATTCAAATGAACCAGGCATGGGCTGTGGCTTTGGTGGAGTGTTGGGTGGTAGTACTGGAATTGGTGTTTATAATTGATCAGTTGTCGATGTAGTAGCTTGATCAGGTTCTGAGAAGGTTAACTCTGTGGGGAGATACATTTCAACGGAGGTAGTATCATTTGACAGAATGAATTTGATTTCACGGAATGTATCGATCTTTTTCTGCCATGGTAAGTGAACACGGAACATTCATGGGGTTTCTGTGTATCCGACTAGTTTTCTATCAATTTCTCTGGCTTTCAGCTTGCTTTCTGCAGGACGACACATCGACGCAAAAGTTTGGTTGTATCTCTTAATAACACCATTGGACTTGGACTAGTATGCTGCGGTGGTCTGGTAGGTGATGCCTTTTGATTCGCAGTAAGCATGCCAGACAGAATTTATGAACCCACTACCATTGTCATTGCATAATGACCTTGGATAACAACCAGTTTTATTGTAAATCCGTTGACAGTAGGGTTTGAGGTGTTTTGGCGCCTCAGACTTTTCTTTGAGGAATGCGATTTCTGCATATTGTGTCAGGTCATCCAGCATTGGCATGGTGTATTGTGAGCCACCGAGCAATTGAACCGAGAATGGACCAGCTAAGTCAACATGGACCAAGCCAATGGTTTTTTGGATGTGTGAGCAACTGAACGAGGTTTGGAATGTTGAGAGTTGAATTTGGCGCATGAGTGACAAAAGAAATTGTGTGGGGGTTTGGGTAGTAGTGAACCGTCAGCCAAAATTGAGGAGACTTTTGTCCAGAACCTGAGAGATGAGTGGCCAAGTGCTTCATGCCAGAATTGGACAGAAGACTTGTAAGCAGTACCAAAACCAACAGCACATTCAAAACAGTAAACATGTGCACGGAGATCATCTTGAACAATTGTGGAGTCATCGCTTTTGAGTTTTATTTCGAAAGCTTTATTTTCTCCATGTAGATATGCATTTCCAATCAAATCGATTATTCTCCAAGAAAACAGATTCACATTATTCCAACCAGGTATATATAACACATCAGAAAGAGAGAAATTCAAAACCTTCCTAGCAACCAAAACAGACAGACAGACAGTTCCCTTATACTACAAGTAGAGTACTTCACCACCACCAACCTCTATTCCCATGTAATGGGAGACTGGATTGATGAGGCAGAAAAAGTTAGCTGTGATGTGTTGAGAAGCTCCAGTATTGAGAATCCATGCCTGATATGTAGTAACATTTTTAGCTTTGAAAGCTGAACCCATGGTAGAAGAAGCGGAGATATCTGAAACCAATTGAGGAGACGCATGAGAATCCAAAGCGATAAGAGCAGAAGCAGTGGAAACAGTACCATAACCAGAAGACAAAAGACCAAATTAACCAGAAAATGAAGAAGAAGATAGAGAAGAAGACGCAGTACCAGATGAAAGACCATTTGCAACCCAAGCGACACCACCTGAAGATTATGATGATGTCAGAACGAGAGCAGTGGAGGTGGGTTCAGTAGCAACAGCAGCGACTCCTTTCTTCTTTTGTTCCTGGTGTTTCTTAAGCTTGAAGCAGGTGTTGTGAAAGTGTCCCTTGAATGAGTGACCCTTTGCCTTACACCATGTGCATTCGAGATTGGAAGTTGAGGTTGATTTTCCAGGACGAGATCGAGGAGCTTGCTTGCGAGGCGCAGGTGCTTGACCTTTGCCTATTGGCTTGTTGAATAATGCTTTCACATTATCGTTAGCAGTTTTGAGGTTTCGTAGATGTGTCTGATGATCTTTGAAAGTTTGACTTTCTTTGGAATGTAGTATGTTGACAGTGTCGTGGTACAAATCTAGAAAAGAGTTCAAGAGTATCGCACTCTTAATCGGATCGCTGGCGAGCATTGGTCTGATGGCTTGTGGAAGTGGGTCTGTACCGGATAGAGCACGAGAGTGTGCCTGGGACCAGTCATTGCTAAGGCGGAGGAGATAGTTTGTCATAGATATGGATTTGGACATGTGTAGATTGAGGATATCTTTGAAGGTGTGGAAAGATGAAGCAACATTTTGACGATTGAAAGTCTTCTAGAGAGTGCTCCTGACATTGTAGGTGGTAGTACATCCTTTAATGACATACTCTTGTTCCTGTTCGATAGTAACTTGTATCATCATGATGGCTGACATTTCCTTTTTGTTGTTTTCTTTTTGCATAGCAGGGTCAGTCAATATTTCTTGCTTGACGGTGGCCAGGTCATTGTAATCATAAATTGAAGAAATATGGAGCATTAGTTTTGCTCAGCGATTGTAATTTGATTGGCCCATTAGTTTCTCAATGCTTTCGACTTTTACTGGTAAGGGAGAGATGGCAACTTTAGCGGCGAAAGCAGGAGCAGGCGAAAAGGATGACGACATAATGGCGATGAGAAGAGGGGATGAGGAGTGACTAGTATTTAATTGAATAAGCTTGCAGAGGTGAGCGCAAAGAGATCGAGATACAAACCAGCAGTGCTTAAGTGATGAAACAATAGTAGTGGCAGCCGGGCTCATAACCTGTGAGACGGTACACTGGGATAATATTGAATGTCGAGACAGATAGGCGTAGTAGGTGCAGAATGGAATGAATAAATCTCGTAGTAGAGCAGGTCACGGCGATAGCCAGCGGAGCAAGTTATAGGTATCAAGGTATTCGTATTCACTAAATTGCTACCTGGGGGGAGCGAGCAGTCCTTATATACATGAGTGGGAAGGAGCGAGTGGATGAAACATAGCTCAGAGCAAGCCCTGACAGAAAGTCTGGGGAGTAGCGTAGACCCTGAAAACCGAAGTATACAAATACAAAGGAAAAAGAACGGTGTATCGATGAAACATTGTGTGTTGCAACAATACTATAAACTAGAATACAATTAGAAACAATGCTAATAGTATCCGGATGTAATAGACATTAGTGTAACATCAGCACGAGACAGAGAATCTTGTAGAATATGGAAGAAGTACATAAGGAGCTGATTGTAGCATAAAACAAGATAGAGATTACTAATGTGAGCAGATTATAGAACAGAAAAGGTATAAGTACAAATATTAGATAAATCAAACAGAATGAACGAGTAGAGACAATAGTGAAAGTATTGGAGATACCGGAAAGAAAAGACGAAAATAATGAAACATTATACTCAAATAGGCTGTAGGAACGACTATTATAACACATGGTACAAGGCAAAGGGTCACTCATTCAAGGGACACCTTTACAACACGTGCTTCAAGCTTAAGAAGGACCAGAAAGAAAAGAAGAAAGGAGTCGCTGCTGTTGCCAATGAACCTACCTCCACTGCTCTTGTTCTGACATCATCATCATTTTTAGCTGGTGTCGCTTAGGTTGCAAATTGTCTATAATCTGGTACTGCGTCTTCTTCTCTGTCTTTTTGTTCTATTTCTGGTTATTTCGGTCTTTTGTCTTCCTGTTATGGTACTGTTTTTATTGCTTCTGCTCTCATCGCTATGGATTCTCATGCGTCTTTTCAATTGGTTTCAGATATCGCGGCTTCCTCTACTATAGGTTCAGCTTTCAAAGATAAAAATGTCACTACATATTAGGTATGGATTCCCGACCCCGGAGCTTCTCATCACATCACAGCTGACTTTTTCTGCCTCATCAATCCAGTCTCCCGTCGTATGGGAATAGAGGTTGGTGATGGTGAAGTACTTCACTCGGACTATAAGGGAACTGTCTGTCTGTATGTTTTGGTTGATGGGAATGTTTCAAATTTCTCTCTCTCTCATGTGTTTCATGTACCTGGTTGGAATATTGTCAGTTTGTTTTCGTAGAGAAGGATTGACTTAATTGGGAATGCATACCTTCATGGAGAAAACCAAGATTTGGAAATGACACTTAAAAGCAATGACTCCACAATTCTTCAAGCTGATCCTGGTGCACATGTTTACCATTTTAAATCTGTTGTCGGTTTTGGTACTGCTTACAAGTCTTCTGTCCAATTCGGGCATGAAGCATTTGGCCACTCATCTCCTAGGTCCTGGACAAATGCCTCCTTGATTATCGCTCACAGTTCGCTACTACCCAAACCCTCACACAATTTATTCTGTCACTTATGCGCCAAATTCAACTCTCAACAGTCCAAAGGTCTTCCAGTTGCGCACACATGTAACGAACCTTTCGACCTAGTCTGTGTTGACTTAGCTGGTCAATTCTCGATTCAATTGCTCGGTGGTTTACAATACACCATGCCAATACTCAATGACCTAACACGATACGCAGAAATTGCATTCCTCAAAGAAAAGTCTGAGGTGCCAAAGTACCTCAAAGCCTTTTGTGAACGGATTTACACTAAAACTGGTCGTTATCGTAGGGCATTACATACTGACAATGGTGGTTAGTTCATGAATTCTGTCTGGTATGCTTACTGCGAATCAAAAGGCATCACCCACCAGACCACCGCACAATAATCACCTGAGTCCAATGGTGTCCTTGAGAGACACAACCAAACTCTTGCGTCAATGTATCGTCAGGTACTTGAAGTTCTCCCTGCAAGTTTGTGGAGCGAAGCCTTTGATTGGGCTGTCTATCTCCGCATTTGCCTTCCTCATTGGGCATTAAATGGGAAATCGCCGTTTGAACTCCTCAACAAACGCCTACCAACCATCAAGCATCTTCGCCCTTTTGATACTTCATGCATTCTTCATATTTCCAAAGACAAGCGTCCTGCTGGAAGCAAGCTGGAACCTAGAGGAATTGATGGAAAACTAGTCGGATACACAGGAACCCCATTAATGTTCCGTATTTACCAACCATTGTAGAAAAAGGTCGATACATTCTGTCAGGTCAAATGTATTCCGTCAAATGATACCACCTCCGTAGAAATGTATCTCCCCACATAGTTAACCTTCTCAGAACCTGATCAAGCGGCTACATCAACAACTGATCAATCACCAACACCAATTCCAGTACTACCACCCAACACTCCACCAAAGCCACAGCCCATGCCTGGTTCATTTGAATCACCTACTCCCATGAAACCAACCAGTGCTTCTCCTTTGTCATCGTCTTCTTCTATACTAACTGTCAACCTACCTCTAGCGCATCAATTCAGCAAAGGAGACTATGAAACATTTGATGATTCAGACGAGTTATCAGACTTAGAGAGAGCTGCTTCACAGCAACTCCACTCAGAACGCCCATCTACACCACCATCCCGCACAGATACACCACAACCTTCTGCACTACGCTCTATCAGACAATCATCACCTCCTACCACTTCCGATCCTGAGGACTTCCACAAGAAGCGTTCAAAGAGGAATGTTGGAAAACCTAATCGATACGGCTTACCCAATGTTAATCTGGCCATGGGAAAAGCTGAAGGACAAGCGTTTTTAGTAGATGTTGGGAGTTAATTGACTCAACAGCTAGAGGAACTACTGGGACAAGCCAACGTAACACTTGGTCCGTCCACATACTGCGAAGGTATGAAGTCAGAAGATGTGGACAAATGGATAAATGCAATGTATGAGGAACAATCTTCCTTGGAATAGCAGGGCATCTGGGAAGTTCATGACATTTCTGATATACCAGAAAGAAGGAAGGCTATTGCATCTCGGTGGGTATATACTGTGAAATTGTTGGAAGATGGATCAATTGAGAGATACAAGGCACGTTTAGTGGTTCAGGGCTTTGCACAGATTTCCCGAATCGATTTCAGTAAAACTGTTGCACCAGTGACACGGTACAATTCACTACGTCTCCTGACAGCCCTTGCAGCACTAAACAACCCTGGCACCGCACAACTTGACGTCAAATCGGTGTTTACCTATGGTCTGTTGGACAAAGAAAGTTGGGTCTTACCTCCTCCAGGATCTGGACTCAAAAACAAAGTGTTACTTCTCAAAAAGGCACTTTATGGTTTAAAGCAAGCTCTGCTACAGTGGTATAAAATATTATGCTCTGTTCTTGCTAAACAACACTTCATTCTTACATACTTTAATCCCTGTGTCCTCATCAGCACTAGGAGTAAGATTATCATGGCATGTATATGTTGACAACATTGCTCTTGCAGGCAAAACAACTGACTTGGAGAAACTAATTTCATTTCTTCAATCCTAGTGAAAGGTTACTGTAAAAAGTAAACTTGCATTCATGCTTGGAATCGAAATCCAACACCACACAGATGCTATCACTCTTGGACAGCAACTTTACATTCAACAAATCCTTCAGCACTTCAGAATGGACAAATATTGCCCTGTTTCCACACCAATCAATCTGAAATAACAGCTTATTCAAGCAAATGATGACAAACTCCCAGTTGATTAAAATCTATATCAACAAATGATTGGCGCGCTTCTGTATCTCGTCAGTTGTACTCGTCCGGAACTCGCTTTCTGTGTTTCCTTTCTTTCTCAATTGTTTTCTTGTCCTGTTGAAGCTCATCATACCGCTGTCAAGAGAGTATCTCGCTATATTTCTGGTACTCGCTCTAATGTTTTGATTTATCCTTGGTCTGGTTCTCCTAAGTTGGAAGGTTTTCCGGATGCTTGTTTTGCTAATTGTCTTTCTACTCGTTGTTCTTATACTGGTTACGTCTTTCAACTTGGCAAGTGTACAATTTCCTGGCTCTCCAAGAAACAACAATGCATCTCCAACTCTACTACCGAAGCTGAATACATTGCACTCTCCACCATGCCTCGACAAGCCAAATGGTATACTCACTCATTCAAGCAATTCAACCTCAGCATTCCTGTGCATTTATACTGTGATAGTCAATTAAGTATCAATCTCGCACAAAATCCAGTCTACCAGTACAAAACCAAACACATCCATATAGCATATCATTACACCAGAAGTTGCTTAATCAACAACATATTTCAGCTAACATACGTCTCGACAAAGGACAACTCAGCTGATATTATGACAAAAGGACTCCCCAACGACTTACACACCAAGTTTACTCAACGCATTGGGTGTTTCGTTCGAGAGAGAGTGTTAGAATAGTCATTCTTACACCCTATTTGAGTATAATGTTTCTTTATTTTAGTCTTCCCTTTCAGGTATCTCCCATACTTTTACTATTGTCTCCACTCGTTTATTCTTTTTGTTTCATCTAATATTTCCACTTATACCTTTTCTGTTCTATAATTTGCTTATATTAGTATTCTCTTTCTTCTTTCATGCTACGATCAGCTTCTTTTGTATTCTTCTATATTCTGCAGGATTCTCTGTCTTGTGCTCATGTTACACTAATGTCTATCACCTTCGGAAACCATTAGCGTTGTTTCTATTTCTATTCTAGTTCATAGTATCGTTGCAACATACCATGTTTCATCGATACACGCTTCTCTTTCCTTTGTATTCTTACACGTCGGTTTTCAGGTTCTATGCTACTCCCCAGATTTTCTGTCAGAACTTGCTCTGAGCCATTTCTCGTCTGCTCGCTCCATCCCACTCATGTTTATAAGGACTGCTCGCTCCCCTCACTTAGCTCTTCAGTGAATACGAATACCTTGATACCTACAACTTACTCTGCTGGCTATTGCCGTGACACTCTTTTCTACAAGATCAATTTATTGCAGTGTGCATCTACCATGCGTATCCATCTTGACATTCAATACAATTTCAGCGTACCCTCTCACAGAAAATTCATGACATCAATTTTGATACTTATAATTATTTCATACCTATATCTGGATTTTAAAGAGCTGGCATGATTGTTGAGTTGATCTAAAGCTTATAAGGATATTTCGTGGGGATTATCAACTTTCATTCGAGGCGATCCATATATAGGTTAGTACATACAAGGATTAGGGCATGGGCAGAATATAAGTGGTTGGCAGGATATAGGCTGCAACTAGTACCAGGGTTTGGGCACAATGTACAAAATGATTGCTTCTGATCAATTGCAGTTGCATCAAAAGTTAGCGCTGGCTATAACCAGCAGGCTGTGAGAGGGTAATAAATTGGAAGGCTTGTGAAAGATTGGTAAGGATGTCACTATTGATTCGGATGCAAGGGGGCATGTCCTGCGAGCAGGGCATGGTTGGAATAGAATGCATAACAGGTTGAAGCTTGACCAATCGAAAATGAAAGCAAGCGCATGCAAGCAAACGGATAAAGTGAAATGAAGTAGGTGAACAAGCACACGCACACACGGACACAGAGACCTGATATTGTTCCTGAGAACTAAAATGGCTACTATCTTGGAATCTCACTTCTGCTCCATACAATAACAACCGCATCCAACCATGGGCACAGGACTGGTGGCGATCCCATCTTCCACCACAGCTTCCGCAGCCCCCCGTCTGCTGCTTTTTGCCTCCGCGTCCCATGCATTCATTTCCTTTGCCTTGTGCCGTTCTTTGTCTTGGCCATCCTGCGGTGGCGGTAATCAGGTGACATCAGTGGGGGACTTCATGGGAATTACTTGGTATGGCAATGCAGATGGGCCGCCTGGGGCGCCAATGCTGCTGAGGCCGGCCAATAGATACCTGTCCCTTTGCTCGTATAGTTTGCATTCAAAGCAAAGGGTACGAGGGCGTGTAGTGACAGCTGGAAATGTGGTTGAATTCAACCACAGGTGTACCTTGAGGTGTCATATCAATTCAACAACATGTATACCTTGGTATAAAAACATCAGACATCAATTAGCCCTGCAAACACGGTCACATGAGGCTACTCTTCCGCCACTGGGCATCCCCCCAACACCCCATCTTCTACAAATGTCCAGGGGTGCATAAGTGCATGCATGGAAACCAGGAAACAAAATAGAGGAGAGAGATATGTTCCACGCGATCCAGGAAAATATAACATTAGTCAATATTTCAAACAATTGAGTATGATTGCTGGCTGGGTTGACACATAAGACCATTAATGAGTGGTTCAAACAAATCAGCAAAATAAGAAGCAGCAGCCAATGCAGCAAGATTGCTGAATGGTTTGATAATCCTTGTAGACGCTCCAGTAATGCTATGCTATATTTAGTTATTAATATATTGTTTAATAATTATGACAAATTTTCTTAGTGCTAAGCTTATTGATGACAAGATAAAACCTGTTATTCACAAGCTGAGCTACAGTTGTTAGATGCGCTTCAGTAATATTCCGTTATCAATGTTATCAATGATGAATATGATAATAAAAAATATATTATGTAAGTCTTGGTTGATTAGAAATTCATTATTTAAATATTGATATCATGGAACAATATGTATTCAATATTGTTTAAAAGAAGTGTTTAAAACACATTAGAATATAATATTGTATTCATTACAAGCAATGAGCAGAATTTATATAATTGAAGTCTCTTTTTTCACATATTACACCAATTACTTCTACCAGTTAATATTCCATAAATTGATATCACTATGTCCAACTGATGAATGACTTGCATATAATAAATGTTTGGGAAATCAGAAACGGGGAGGCAGAAATCATACACAATTTTTAGTAGAGTAATGCTGGGAATATAAACAGCATATTATTGTCCATTACTGCAAGCGACTAGCAAATTTGTTTTAAGCAGATAAACAGCATTGCTTAACTCAAAAGTCAGATGCATTATGCAATTGTATTATTCAAGATGGGATTTTCTTGTGGAAAGCTGAACATCAATTCAACCAATGAAATGTCATTTTGGCACTACAAGCTTTCAACTTGAGTGTAGGATACCATCAGGCAACCCAACATGTAGGATATCGAAAAACAATGATATAAAAAAAAGAGTGCTATTTTAGAATTTCCTAGGAGGATTGCATTGCATTACCTTCACTTTATAGGAATTGTGCAATTACTTCGCAAACAATGAGCAAAGCACCCTTACCACTAATTATATCCAATAGTATACTGAAACAAATTCAAATTATTCTGCTGGATATGCAATTAACTTCTAATGAAGATCTTAAATGGAGATTGCATTTCAAAGATCATTCCACCAATTTTTGTTCACTTAATGCATTATACAACAGGACTGCCCAAGAGATATACATTTGTCTGTTGGAATGGATAGCTCAATGGAGCCATTTAAATTTCTTTAATCTGATGATTGAGCTTATTTCAAAGGGGTGATACTATCACTACTACAGCTTCATGAGATAATAATTATCAATAGCTGCCCCTGACATGTTCAATCACAAAGCATTATTGAGTAAGCAAATGGTATAATTACAAGAAAGTTATGAAATTTGATACATGATCAAAATACAAACAACTGGGGCAATAGACTACTAATCATGGCACCTGACATGAAGCAACCAAGTCACCGGAGTATTACAGTGGAAGAATAACTTGGGATGTTTTTTCAGGGCGAAAGCCTTGTTGGGACCAACAATGCAATACCAAATTTCAAGCAGTTGTGGAGAATGATGATAAAGAAGCATTGAATGATTAGTTGATTGAAGTTATCATAACACGAAACACTACAAAATCAATAGCATCAAATTATCTCAATCATAATTCAATACCTCTAGAGAGTAAAGTATCCATTCTTAGCAACTGGAAATTATCATTGCATTGAATAATCCTAATGCTATTGTAGGGGATAATTACACTTAACTTCAGAAGACCAATATTTCAATTCATTCAAAACTTTTAACGGAGTTTTAATTGTCCCTTCAAACAACAGCCGAACACGTACAACAAAAAATAGCTAATGCATATAATAACATGAATCACAATTGATACTTCTGTGCCATCTCAAATTATCAGTATATGGGGGCCCTTTCTTGGACTCTTCCAAATTTGCTGACTGTGATGACCAGGTCCCAGTGACAGGATCTCGACGGCCGAGGAAGGTACCGTTGTGTTCGTGCCAAGGGGGACGATAGGCGTGGATTAGAAAGGGGTAGCGGCGGTTGAGGATGGCGCGAGTGTAGGTGTTGACTTGGTCGAGAGGGTGCACAGGAGCAGGTTCTGTGGCACCGCCGGGAAGGATGACTGAGCGGCGAGTGGTCAAGGTACTGGGCATAGGACTTGGTCAAGGCAGAATCAAGAGGGGCTGTCTAGGCCACGGAAGAGGAGAGTATAAAGTATATTCAAATAACAACTTGTTAAGATACAACTGAGGAAAAGAGACAAGTTGTTGCGTGTAGAGGAAAGAAAAAGAAGTCAAGACGAGAGGGAGCAAGGACTCTTTATATAGAGATCCTTCTTGAGTCATGGAACTAGAAAGACAGGAACAGAATTGCAGCGCCGCAGCTGTGCAGAGGCTGCGCGGCGGCTGCACAAGGTACATGAGTCAAAGGGAATTAGAAATCAACTGCGCAATAGAAATGACTAGAACATAATAGAAGCTGACGGAAACATATAGAAAGCTAATGTGCAGTAAAGATTCGTGATACTAGAACCTTCTGGTGGTTTCTCTGGGATTCCGAACTAGAAAGTCGAGCAGTGACAGGGATGCGGACTGTCATGTTGGAACGGTTACCAGGAACGGGCTAGGGCATAGGCTAGGTGCATGGCGATGTAGAGTAACACTAGTAGTAAGCGAAACTTGTTGGGGGTCAGGATCAGATGGACATGGATCCACTGTGGCTGATAGCGAGGCTGGGGCCGACGGTGGCTGGGTGCGGGGTAGTCTTGGGTAAGACTAGAAACTCGGTTCATGACACTGACAGGACCAGGATCTTTTGCTGGGTTCTTGCTAAACCATACTCAGGCAAATATATGTTGCATTGATAATATGGAAGTGTTAATTGTCTCTATTCTGCAACTAAAATAAATGCTCTTTCTTTGTTGTCAAGCAAGAGCCTATCAACAACAATACCTACAACCTCATTTGCATTGTTACAAGGAGAGATTCCTCTTTGTACAGCTGTTGGAATGGCTGCACAAAGATCAATAGCGTCTTCTAGGACTTCAAGTGCTTCACGGTCAGTTGTATTCATTGGGGCAAAACACAAGTAAGATGAAATCATATATTCAAGTATGTTTGGATCCTATTAAGTAACTGGAGAACTATTGGTTGAAACATTTCTAGAGGAGGACATTAATTAACCTCTATCTTATAATATTCAACAGCTCAGAAGTACTGGATCTTTGGCATTAACTTTACTTCAATTATTGGAACTACACATCTCAAGGTAATATTTTCCACCCCAAAATGGAATAGAGTTTTTAACTCTTTAAACGTTTCAATGGTTCCTACAATTTCTTACCATACTACCTAAATTGAAATTATTGGCATAGCTCAATTGTTATGATTTTTCCTTGGATACATTCTATTCAATTATTGCATTCAAATTTATTCTTTATTATGTTTTCATTTTAATCTTATCTGCCTCAATATAAGTTTTTTAACTATATCCTTTATATATTTTAAATTCATTATCTATTCATATATTTTAAACTTCAATTTCATAAGTATAATATCCGATAGCCAGTTTCCTCCTAAGCAGATATTTGAATTATCATGGTTGACAACAACTATAATGTTTTGATTTCATGGTTTTTTGCATTTACCTCAAGTTCATCAAATTTCAAGATTGATAAAGAACTTAATAGGATTTATAGGTTACTAGATGTATATCTCAAAATCCAAAGAAACAAATGAAAATCAATCAAAAAGCATCACAATAATATTCATAAGTTCCCAATACCTATTAGTATAACTACTAAAAAAAAAAATCATAATGATATTCAAAGGTCACATAAGATAAAAACCCAAGATCCCACGTTTTTACATCAAAAGACTTTACTAATACCTTGCCTAATATCTAAATTATAAAAAATTCTGAAAAATCAATTCTTAAAAAACAATATTACAATAATATTCATATGTCACATGATGTAAAAACCCAGGATCCCAGGTTCTTACATCATGTGACAAAGTTCAACAATCTTGCTGAATTTACTGCTGAACATTTTCTTACTGATTCCTTTGAACCACTGTTCAATGGTTGTGTACGTCAACCCACTTAGCAATGATGTACAACAGTTCAAACACTTGACAAATATGCATCTTGCCAAACCGTTCGGCACAGATACCAGTAATTGAAAGCCATGACCACATGAACAAGTGTCTGTGAAAAAGATGCAGTATTGCTCCAGCACATCACCTGGGGATTTCCTGCCTCGTTTCCCAAGAGTAAATGCAATATCTGGGTACACATAGCTAATGACCCCTCCGTCACTGCAAAAGGAAACTGCTGTATGTTTGTTGCTTCCGCATTTCTCATTGCCCGTGCTCACAGGTTTCCCTTTTTCCATGGTCTTTTGTGTTTTCGGTTGATTCTATCATTGGGTACTCTTTTACATTATTTCCTAAATGATTTGCGTTTCTCGCTGTGGTTGCTCTTTACCCTGTGCAGGTCCTCTCAATCTTTCAACTATCATTGCACAGAGAATCATAGTCTCGTACCTAGAGGCTCTGTATTTGATTTCATTCTCGGTCTGGTTGTGTGGAAAAAGAAAGTGAGAGATTCTACCATTAAAGGGCGCGAGCTTCCGAGCGAGATACCATAATCTTCTATACAGTCTTTCTAGCCCTGCGGTCAGATTTCAACCTGAATACGACAATCATAATTGTATTTCAATTTACAGCCCTGAAGTTGGTAGACAATGATACCCTTGGTGGTAGTTCTGCTTTCAGGGGCCAGGAGAGGAATCGTTCATGTGTTAATCTCTCTCCTGTAACTGCAGATACGGTATCCCGAGTCCCTGCTGCCCAAAACGATAGAACCATTTATTTCTCCTCCTCGATGCTTCGTCTCCGATTATGGTCATCGATATATTGAATCGGTAAATCATGCTCCCGGAACACATGCAAAAAAATGAAACGCTGGAATTGTGCAGCACAAGACATGAGGGTTGGTTCAGCGACCCAGGGCATTGATCCTGGTCTGTCTTCTTGTATGATCCCAACCACTTCACTTCTCCAACAAATACGAATTGTGTCAAGCGTACTCATCTACTCGGAATGTAGGGTGGTTTGAATCAGAAGTTGAGTCATTAAGATGCTTGTGGCATCGACCGCTCCAGTATGGGAATTGCATGATATCAAATGCTTGAGAGGCACAAAGTTCAAGTCGTTGATTGACCTGTCATTGTGGTGACACTATAACGTCCATTGTTTCTGTAGCATCAAAATCCGCCTTTACTAACTTATCCATTGCAGTTGGCGGGACCAATTGATTTCGGGCAGGGCAGAAGACAACCTCGGCTGACTCTGTGCACTCCAGCCCTTCAGCATGCTACAGAGTGCATTAAGCGGATTGGACAGGACCTCCGGCCCACACCAGGCTACTATAGACTGGAACAGGGTATTCCCCAGCCATTCGGGGATGAGCAGGCAAAGGTCAAGAACAGAAGCAAATTAGCGAAAAAACTGTGGGAACTTTTTAAAGCACTGCTGCTAGTGTGGCTACCTTAAATTAGACCGCAGGGAATCGTAGACCAACAGGATGGCACGATTAATTGTCGAGCAAACACATCGACTGCAAAAATCGCCCACAAACGCTCAATGTGCATATGCAGATATTGCTTGGACACCTGAACACTATGAATTGAACGAGGACACACAAACCATCTTCAAAATTGGCAGAGGCGGCGAATGCCCATTTAAAGTTTGCTTGGCAGGGCAAAATGAACACCCCTGGTCACATGGGAGTCAAAAACGGCGCTGACCTCAGATCCAACTAAGCTGCAGTGTTCCACAAGTAGGGTAACAAAACTAATTGGTGTCGACCGACCTACCACACCCATCGAGTAACAACTGCTCAATTGTTTCTTCAAAACACCATTGTATCTTGTCATCCCTGTGCTTGTATTTCTTTTAATTTCTTTATGACTTTCAATGTGTTTTTTAATTTGACAATTCACGAATTTTGCTCTTTTTCAAGCCAATGTTGATAAGAATTTTCCATTTGATTATTCCATGGGGAATTTGGACAGGTCGAACTAAGCTCATGCACAGCTTGCCTGCGATTCCAAATCTTATGGTGGTTTGCCAGGAAAGAGGGAAGTGGGATTCCTACTAAAGATTTTTTCACGTTGAGAATTACACCATTTCGCAACAGACCATGCATTGCTGAGCTGTGTACCTGGACGGTGCAACAGCAACAACGTCGGAGGCCCGAACAACTATTGATATCCGTTGACATTCATGTTTCTGTAAAGTAACGGAAAAATAATCCCAACCAAAGCTTGAGACCTGCCATTGTGTCCATATATTTTCAAGAGTTGTATTCATCCATAGAGATTTAGAATTACAGGCATCCGTCAGACCTCCCGCCACTGACAGGGCTGAAAAAGTGATACGGGGTCTCAAGCTGCACAGTGGGGAATGTTGAAGGGAACATAGCAGTCGTTTGGGGCTGTGGGTTTACACATGTATGGAAACTACATTCCAAGTAAGTCACTACATCAATATTCAGCCATAAATCAGTTATTCAAAACATTTGGGCGGTGGTATCATTCCCCACGTCATTGAATACCGTTTTGTGTAGATGAAGTTGGACTGTTTTTTTTGAATTCAGCACTTTTCCTCACCGTGGCATCGTGCAAGATATGTTGATTTGATTATGTTGACGAATTGCCATTCCTGTGGGAGCTGTGCGTTAGTCAAGTCATTGGATATCAAACAAAGTAAGGGAAGGCAATGGTGGGCCATGCATAAATGCTATTGGGGACAAGGCTATAAATGCGATATGCGTGTAATAGAAATACAAAATCAAAACTGCAGCCTGAAGTATATCGTCATGAATAGTGCTGCAAAGGAACGTACACTGGCTGAGGTCATCCAACGTCCGCTCAACTTTTAAAATTTGGCAGGGAGATGTAGCATTTTGCTGTCCACTGTGGAAAAAAAAAACGCTTCTTCATGGAACTTGAGATTACCTCCTCAGAAGGTAAATCTCGACTGCTCCTTAGACACCGGGACAGTCATGATTTATTATGGTGTCAGCGGGTCCGTTTGAATTGTATTCTGGACATGAGCAAAATTGACCAGCCCTCCCTTCAAATGCCGTACCACAGATGGCCCTGTTGCTACGCACCCAATATTGGCCAAGTGTGGAGGAATTACTAAATTGATGATATTACAACTTACTCCACCCAATCGATGGTCACTTCAAATAGTTGTCAATCATCTCAGTGTGCCCCAAACGGGCATAGCCAGTTGCAGCATGAGCATGAACTCTGAAATTGGAGCATTGGGATACACGTAATTGATGCATGTAGCGCTGGCAACAGCTTATGTGTCTCTTTGTTGCACCTACGGGGGGAGTCGAAATTCAATTGCAGTGTAGGTTTTTGGCAACATGTAGAGGTCGGCGAGGTCCAGAGATGTTGAAGATGGAGCAAAGACAACAGGTAATGAAATTGTACTCACCAGTCTTTACCTTACGAACCGAGAATAATCTGCCTAGGCAAACCCCCACCGTCTGCCAGAATAAAAAATGGACAAATGTGGAATCTAAGGAGGGTTCACGCTCACTTTTAACCAGTCATTCAAGATTTTCCGTGCTGGCCATGTGGAACACCGGATGAATGTACAACTGGTTACTGCATATGTTTTCCGTTCTGTTGATCCTGTCACAGGGAATCCGTCGCAGCGCTATGGCCTCATCAAAAGCAGTCGCTGTCGTGAACGGTTTTTCATCGACCCCACCCAGGAGGATAATGTTGTTTGCGAGTTATTGACAAAATCATGCATATGTTTTGATGTCCTCAAATCGGATATTTTGCTCCTCCAATGCCCACGCCTTGTTCTACCAGTACTGTAGGCAGGGCGAGAATCAGTTTGACAATGAATGATGTAGGAGGGCAGAAAGTGAATTGCTCGAGCAGGCCTCAGGGGTACTGGTTCTGTGAAATCGAAACCAAGCTCAAGCAAAACGCAACTAAGTTCTTTTCACCACCAAAACAAAACATGGACTCGCGTATATTTACAGTTGAGGTATAATGACGGTTGGGGTGCATGGGGGAGCTTTCTGGAATGGTACATGATTAGGAAACCTGGGTCGCATCACTACAACCATAGTGACTTGTGCTTTTCAAACAACAGGTGACTCAAATAAGTGAAACAAGATCCAGACAATTCACTTGCACAGACCATCACCTAGTTTACCCGTAACCCCGATCTTGTTATGGCCTACTCCACTAACTCTCGTATATCTGTCAAGTACCAAATGTGATGTTTCAACGTTAGTGGCGTGAAAACACAGTTTGGAAATTTTGTAACTCTAGTGACAATTGGTGTGTGATGGGCATTAATGTGAGAATCATTGCTGTCCCAGCAACAGGCCCAGATAAGGCTGGAAACTCGGTGACGTGGTTGACATGCACGAAATGCCTAGGTCATCACACGTGGAAGCGCTGATTTGAGGCGAGGCTGAACCTTTTTTATCCGTTTATTTTTGACATTGACATACCAATACATGCCACTCGATAATTCGTTCATATCCCTCGCATTTTCCCCGGATCGACTATACTGACAAATGGATCAGACCAGGCTCTTGCTATGGAATACATTGCCCATCACCCAATTCTATGCTGATGTCACCGCTGTGGGATTGCCGATTGATTATCATGGGGAAATATCCAACCTGGACCAGAGAGCTGAAGCGTGAATGATGTGATCGGCTTGAGTTAAGCAGGGTCAGGAACGAGGGAAAGTGTGTAGAAAGCTTGGGCAGGCCAGAAAGCGCAAGGCTATGCGGTGAGGGCGTGAAGACGAATGCCTCAAATATGGCCACTGTACCACATGGCCAGCTGTCGCTGGCGGGTAGGTACATTGGGATCCACCGCATAGGCTTAGCCTCCACCCACATTCTCCGGTTTTTCCTCACTTGCCTGCGTACACTCGCGCAAAGCATGGTGTGACCCATGCCCAAGTACGAGCAATTTCCTCAGCATGAAATTTTGTTTTGCTTGGGATGACTGATGGCTGGCGACAAGTGGCACAAGGTGCTCTTCTTTACGGATTAATGAACACCGTGCCTGGCCCGTCAGGTGGAGCAGTGGCGTCAAAACATCCTTCTCCATTTCCAAACGCACAAGGAATACCTCATGCCCTTGGACGTAAAGACTCGTGTCTCCAATAGGCTCCCACGGCAGTTTTGTTTGTGAGTTATCTGCTGCCCTTTTTTATGTTTCCTGTGGGATTCTGATTTTTTCTAATATCGGGTTGTTTAGTTTTGTTACTTTTCCATGGAATATGAAATCTATTCACCTCTCCCTTCCACAGTCTTTGTTTCGTTGGGGACAAAAGAGCAGACGCCGTCCCGGCCATCCATCACACTCCGCCATGACCGTCAATTGGCACTGTTGTATTTGTCTGCATTTCCGTTTTTCCTCAAGGTTTTCATTACCCCACATGGCCCTCTTGACATGAAATTAATAGTGTACGTATTAGCACACACGCCCAGCGGGGGGTTAGCTTCGGGTCCCTCAACCTAGCGGCCATGGAGCGCTGTACGCCACTTAGTATGTTGCTTTTTCTTACGACATGAATATCTTGGTCGGTAGATCTTTTGATTGGTGGCTTACATGTATAAGGTTTGAGGGTAACTATCTGTCAATGTTGCAAACGGTACATCAGGGGAAATGATTTTTCAGATCCGGGGATCTGGTGATCTGGAGATCTGGAGATGTCTCACCTGGTCTGTGAGATGAAGGGTCCACTTTGAGGACCTGGAACCAATTTTAGAAATTAAAGAAAAATTATGTTTACTGTATCCCGGCTGTAAACTTGGGAAAAATTTAAAAAAAAGTTCAAAAAATTTTGAAAGGGAAAAAACTCCATATCTCCAGATCATAACTCACGCTCAGAAGCACCGGATCCCCAGATCTGGGACATTATTTTCCCTAGATGTATGAGGTTTCCATTTCAGGGAAACGATTGCATGATCAAGCGCACAGTATGCTGCCCCGAGAGCATACGCTGTGCTGCAAAGCACTCTGCGAAGCCTGCTGCATGCGGCGTATTGCGGGGCCCCGGCCTTGCAGCATAGGAGCCTTGAGCTCACAGCATTGGACCTGCGGCCTAACACCATAGGAGCCGCAGCCTCGCAGCATGAGTCCAGCGTACAACAGATTTTGCGGGCGTGATTGCTCATATTCAGGAAATGTAGACAGAAACCACAGGCCAGGGGATATTAGAACTTGTAGGCAATGTGCCTGGCTGCGTTCCTGCACGAGATCACGCATTGCTGCCCGCAATGGGTTTTCGCGCTCTTACTTTTACAGAGGGTGGCTACATGAAATTTTACTTTTTTTCATGTCATTATATTCTCCCAGTCTCCTACCGACAATATTTATTCTATCCTTTACCACTCTCCACTTCCCTCCCGAAGATGGCGCAGCAAGATGTCTCTCATCAACACAAAGGCATCCCAATCCGCCAGACCCGTCGTCATTTCCCCCGATATTGTATTATTGTATGCATCTTGTTTTGCAACATCACCACTGCGACTCCCAGCGGAATCTTTGAAATTTCCAGTCCTAATCAACACCTTCCTCCACGCCCTCGCCACGTCCTTCAGTCCCTCCGCAGTGGGATGGAAAGCATCCAACAGTTTTTCGAATATTTCAGTCATGGTCATTTGCCCAGCCTTGAGCGCGGCAATGCCAATCGTCGTGCCCTGTCGCCACTTGTCGACATTGCCATCGGATGTGCATACCCAAATGAGGACGTATAGAAAAGACTCGAGGTCATGGCAGTAGGTGTGCGATTGTGTAGCTGTAGATGCGGTTGGCGAAGCCTGCAGTGGTGGTGGCCATGCTCCCGGATGTCGTCACGCCGGTGGGCGTGTGTGACGTGGCAGCCCGCGTGACGGCCAAAGGCACCCCCGCCGCGTCAGCCAAGCCGCCCCGCAGTGCACGCAGGTCCGTCAGGTCTGCATGGAAGACGTGCCGCGCGAGGCCGATGACGCCGCGCTCCGCAGCCAGTAGCAGCAGCTCCCCTTCGTTCGCACGGGCCGCCGCCCTCCAGCTGAGCTTCACCAGCAGGTCCTCTCCAGCGGCGCCGTTGTCCACGATGGCGCAGAACGTGCCCCTGCCGACAATCCCCGGCCGCCGGCCCGGTCGAAGCAAAAGAGATGCATCTGGTATGCAAACATGTGCGCCGCATAGTCCGCCAGCTGCAGAAACTGGACGTGTAGGTGGTGGGAGTGGTTGAGGAAGAGTCTTCGTCGCGGTGTTCTCTAGTTGTGGAACAAGCGTGTGGTGAATGTTGCTGATGCTTGATTACAAGAAAAAGCTCGCATGGATGGTAAGGGTGAATTTACGAGATGCGCCGGGTGGGGGTTTGGGTACTGGCTTGGCATCTGAGGGGCGCAGCTTGCTTTCTCCAGACTGCGTGCGAAGCTAGTCTCGTTTGCCCACACCATGCAAGTATGCATCCATTTATTGCAACCTTTGAAATTACACCGGGATGTTCTAGTGGATGTCATGAATTGAAGGGCTATTTCGTGTCGCTTTCGTGTCGCACTTGTATTCAAGGCGGAACGAAAGTAATCAACATGGCAGGGATTCGACCTACACGGACTAGCCCGGTGTACAACGCCGCCCTATACCCCCGGACAAGGACCTGAAATATATACATCCAACATTGGACAGCACCCCCCATGTCAAATTACGCGTGCGTTGGGCCAATCACGGTGTTGCAGTAGGTTGTGTGCTAGTTTTGCAGGTGCGCACTTCCCAAACCCATGACCGTTGCCACTTTGGCGGCCACAATCCCTGCCCATGCTTCCGATGGTGGTTTTTATGTACGGTCAGGTGATATATTGATTCGGTCAACACTAGAGGTGCATATTGTGATAGTTGCCACAGCAGTACAGTGGCCGCTACCAAAAGTCCTTTCAAACAAATTCTGCAGCCGAGACTAGCTAAGCACTGTCTCAAAGTGCTTGAAATAGCAAGAATTTGCCGAAAGTGCACAATTTTGAAAAATTCATAACTCCATTAGTTTTTGAGCGATTTTCCTCATCCAGACATATGTTATAGGCAAAATGGCGGATAGTATTCCACGAATTTTTTTCCTTTTCCAATAGCTCCTCTGGATGCCGCTATACCAGGCACAAAAATTGCTGGAAACACAGGTCAAATTGGTCTTTTTATTTTTACCGATTTGGAATCTACATCATGTCTTGCCGAACTGCTTCCCATGCAATTAGCATAGATTCTCCAATAATACTTTTGCAGTACAGAATGTTGAGAGAGGACCATTCTATGACATATTCCAAAAATATAAAAATCGCTCATGAACTGAAAGAGTTATAAATTTCCAAAGTTATTCACCTTTCGCAAATTCTCATCATTTTAAGCGCTCTGGAACAGTGCTTGGCTAGTCTCCGATGCATAATTTATTTCCAAGGACTTTTGGTAGCGGCCTCTGTAAGGAATTGTGCTTTCATGGTATGCTCAAATCTACCAGTTGCAGAGCGCTCGTGATGGATGAGGGCAAACCTTGGGTGGGCAAAATAGAGTAACGGTCCGAACGGTTGAGGATCGGCGGATCATGTGGCGGTATTCAAATTGCGAAAGCACGAGTACACAATAAAGGACTCTTTGATTCACAAAAGTAATGGGGCAGTGGCGCCGCCAAGTGCTCAACTTTGTGTACAGTGCAACGCGGTGTTAAGCCATCTAAACCAACCTACCGAACCCTCGCCGCACGGTACACAAAGTTGAGCACCTGGCGACGCCACTTCCCCATTACTTTTGTACACCGGCTGTACATTTGAGCACGCGCCAAAAGGTAACAGGAAAGAGAAATTTCGCCGACCGTAATTTCAGTAACAATCAATTTATGGACGTACCACATGTGGAGTGGAGTACTGCCCACACTGGCGGGCGTCAAATGGACGGCAAATCGGCCTCTGAATGAACGTCCAAGTAGACGCCCGCAGCGACATCTCCAATTCCACTGATATGGACGGCTCAATTGAAGTCCAAAATTCACTCAACGTCCATGGCGCAACCAACGGCAAAAACAGCCCACACCGAAGCTCGAAAAATGGCGCGAAAAACATCATTACCGGAGACTGCCAAAAATGTAAATATGTCGATTTCTAGAAGCTCCGAAAAACCGTGAATACCTCATTTTCTCAAACTGCGAACCAGCATTACTCCGTCGATCCATTCGCTAACCAAGGAGTGCAAAACATGGTAAATACGCAGCCTCCGAGACAGCGTGATTCAGTCGTTTCCCTGGTTTGCCAAACAGCCTGGATACCTACTTCTCGTAGCCTCCGAAACATCAAGTGCGTAGTTTTTCTGGAGGTCACAAAAAACAGTGATTAATGAGGCATAGATCGATGGCGCAGCGAGATAAGAACGAGGAAAAAGAAGGCCTCCAGAGAATTTATCCTTGAAGTTGGCAATATAATTGGCAACCAATATGATGACGACAGCCTCCCCCCCCCCCCCCATATCGGAATGGTCCACTCCTGTGCTCGCTACCGCTGCACGACATTGACATGTATCACCAAAAAAAATCAATCAAACAGTTTCAACTGCTGCGAGAATCCAATTGCACTTGCCCGAAAAGAAATTGATGACTTGAGCAAAGGTCGTCAGGTCTATCTATATATGCAAATTTTTTTGTCATTTCTCCCAAACATCTAAATCTCTCCGGGCCCCCCCCCCCCCCTCCAATCTCGTTTGCTGCAAGAAATCACTTGCAATATTAATCAATGTATGAATGGTGCAATGGGTGCGGTGGCGGAGTTAACCCTTAGATCCCGGGTCAGTGTAGTAGCACCCAGGCCACAGCTTTTCATGTACACGGCGCGCCGGAAGTAAACAGCTTTGTATAACTTCTTCCTCTTTTCTTTTTTCTTTTGATGGTAAGTTTGCACTTTTGGGGTAATTGAATAGTGCTTTGTGGTAGGAGGCTCTGAGGGCGCAGCTATTTCCAATGTAACTTCTGCGCAGGTGTGTTTTATTGGGACTATTGGGGGTATATGCGGGAAGGGCCAAGGCTCTAGAGGCTCCGAAATTGCCGTTGAGAGCTAAGGGCGAAGGGGATTGAAAGAACCTCGCCTCCGTCTCCACCTGCAACAACGGCAGTTAGAATTGAACATTGAGTTTGCGGCCCTCGGTGGGGTACCATATGCACCGTTTGGAGAAGCGTACACACTGCACTCCAGCACTAACAGTAATTCTGCACATGTGTATGAGAGGAGAAATCAGGGGACCAAATATATCCCACTGTGCCTGTCCTTGCCCTCTCGTGCGACCAAAACCGCCATTGTTTGCTGCCTCAAGCACCCTCCAGCACATCCACTTGAGCGCAGGGTCACATAGCCCAGTCTGTTCACGTGCTTGTTCTTCATCAAGTTCAAATCATGGCATTCCTTGCTTGCTCCAAAAGATGTCATTGTCTCGCCCAGCAAAACAGCTTGCGCCGGTTCCACCCACTAGAATTCAATCATATGTTGGAACCGGAGTCTTACAGCATTACCTGGACAACCCTCTTCCGCGGATCGAATGCAACCCACGCCAGCAGGGGGACTTGATGGGGTTCGAACCGGGGCCCTCAATTCTGCAGGAAGTGCGTTGCTAAGCTTGGTCACGAGACACTAGCCGCTGCACCACCCACAGGTCAGTTCAACAGCTCAATGGTCCTCGTCGAAAAGGCCTCGTAAGTTGTCTACCGCGACGGTATTGATGCGCCGCCACACCTGCGCCAGCCACAGTCACGGGCGGGCGCTGTATCCGTGTAGTGCTCGTGTTTACAATCAATCATTTGCGGTAGCCACATCGATGGCGATAGAACCTTCATATGCTGTGTCAGCCCATCCTTTCTAGGCTGATTGCACCACCTTCTAGTACAACGGTTAGCATGTCGTCCAGCAGCTAATAAGCAATACATAATACCCGCCTGTTGCGTGATTCTTGCAAGGAAAGTATTACATTGAAGGACAGCTTTTTTACATGTTCCAGGACAGCAGGGGATTTGAGTCCGACTGTTAATCATGTTTTATTTGCCTGCATTCTGCCAAAAAGAACAGCGATCGGGATAATCTCGCGCACTGCCCAAGCCAACCTGCCCCTCCTCGACCACCCACTCAAGCCCTGCGGAAGCATTGGGGGTAAAGTCAATTGCTGCGCAGCCACGAGCTCTGCTGCTTCCAGGCCACGGGTAAGACTACAGTTGACGAATAGTGTATTGCAATGAGGCTTGAACAGCTGTTGCAACGAGACCCCAAGAGCCGCTGCAAGGAGACATCTAGTGCTGCGGCGACACGGGCTTGCAAGTGTTTTCCCAGGGCGCCGAAAGCTGCTGCCACGAGGCCTTGAGAGCTGATGCAACCGGGTATCAATGGCTGCTGCTGCATGGCGTTGAAAGTTCCTGTCTTCAGGTGTCGAGAGCTGCTGCCACAAGGCCTCGGGGGTTGCTGCTACCGGGACATTGAGAGCTGCTGGTATGAGGGCTCAAGGAACTGGGGCGTGTGGCTCGGGACATTGCTTGGCAGGGGCAGGGGCGGCATCACTCCATATCGGTGGTAACGTGCTGTTGCACCGCCGTTTCTGGATCCGTCCCTGGATCGGCCTGTGGATCCGGTGTTGATGGGCATCGGCTTGGGCGCGAGGGCGTCGGGCTCCTACGGCGCAGTGTAAATACCCTCGTACCCGGTGTATTGCGCCCCGGATTTCCTCGGGTCCTCGTTTTCGCCTTCGTGGCAGGGCCTGTACTCGAACCCGTACTCGGACCCGTGCACGGACTCGTTCTTGGACTCTGGGATGTCGTTGGCATCATGTCGCTTTCCAAATTCGCCGCTCTTGCGCATTGCCGTCGCCGCACCCGGCACTGCAGCAGTGTCGCCTCCATCGGTGGAGCAGCCGCTCGGGCTGTTCATGCGACGGGACGCGGTCGTTCTGTCCATGCTACTGCTGGCAGCCGCAGCCTTGGATGCACTCTTTCTTCTGTGTTTTGCACTTTGCTAGGGGTTGGAAGTCGGTCCTTGCAACACACGCCGTATCCTCTGACGCCAGACTGGTCACCCTCTGGCGAGGGCTCGCGGGCTGATCCTTTGCGGCCGCGTTCAGGGGGCAGCATGGTTTTCTTTGTGGCGGGGATCATACGTTTGTTTGGGGCGGGGGCATGGGTTTCTGGGGTGTGGGCTGGGGTTTTGGCATGGCAGTATATTGGCACGTTTTTTGGTCTTGCGGTCCGGGGGGAAAAGTCCGATTGGACGTAGGATGTGGGCTTGTTCATGGTGTCTTTTTGTTGCCAATGAAGGGGAATGAATAGGATGTTAAAAAACTTTTCTAGGGATGATAGCCTAATTATTACCTAGGAATCAACTTGTGCAATCCTACAAAGTTGGAAGCCAAAGCAATGACGGACGGGCATGACTTGTAGTATAAAGCAGTTCATACCGATGCAAAATGAGGCAACAACATGAATAATTTTCTCCATCACATGTAAAGCAACATTTTGCAACCATGATTCAAACTCTCAAAGCAAATTAATATTGTAAGTAGAACTGTTAAAATTGGCGGAATTTAGCTGTGCCTCCAAAGCATGGGTCATCAAAGGTAATGTATGGGGAAAGGACCCCATTGAAGGGAATTGCATATGCTAGGTTCACCTTTATGAGGACATTGTCTTTACATATCTTTTCTTACTCACACATCCCAGTTGGGCAGTCATTTCATGTTCAGGACTGCCCTCTTGTATTTCCCCTCCGGTTAGTTCTATTCCTATCGAGTTTTTTCCTAGTCTTTCCTCATCTTATTACCTGTTATTTCTGTTGTCCCAGTTGCTTTAGAAGTGTCTACATCTCTCTGGAAGAGCCTCCTTTCCATCCTCCACCTTGTGACCTCATCACACAGCTATAACATTATTTACGATCACCTGTCTTTCCTATTCATCATCATGAGTCTTGTATGCTTCTTTTCCTGTTACAAGAGACTTTCAAATGTCATGCTTTTTGTCCTTATCTTCATGTATCATTTCATTATCATCTTTACTCATATTCCTGTCATTTTGATTCATATATATGAGCCATTTTGAAATCATTCACACACCATTCAGTCTCTATTAAAGAGCTGTAATCCAAAGACTTTGGAAGGGCCGACAACACAAGCCCAACTGACTAAATCGCAGCAGAAACAATGTACTAGCTACACTGGTAATTCTCTGTTCAACTTGGCCTTAATTAGCCCTCTAGTAATCCACAGACCTCCCGAAAAGCACCCCAGACACCTAGACACTTCATACTAATTGCAGAGGCATCTAAGGCAATTCTAATAGCATCCCAGGACCTTCAAAAATGTCGCAGAAGTCTCCTCTACCACCTAGAAGTCAGGTCTGCTTGTCACAGGCTGGACTTCCAAGTTGATAGTAGTTTACAACCTCCATTAAATCAAGGCCCAAGATTGCAAGATTGAATAAAGTTTATTGCACCACCCTATGCAATGGGATTGATAGGCGTTAAGCCAATTGCAAAAATGTGTAGGTGGTGCACAAATCCTTTCACCTCATAGGAAGGTCCCAATCATCAAATGGCAACTCAACATAGCAATTGAGATCTTCTGGGAATCCTCAAAATTCTTTATATTTTAGCCAATCAGGTACTTGATTCCAAAAATAAACAGATTCCTCCAGGGTAGAATTCCTATGTTAGATGTATTAACTGTTAAAATAGTCGTTCTCACAAGCTATCTGAGTATAATGTTCCATTATTTAGTTTTTATTTTCTAATAACTCCAATATTTTCACAATTGTCACTACTCGTTTCTTCTACTCATTCCAACCTAATTTGGGAATATATCACTTTCTACTTCCATAACCTGGTTGTGTTAGCGCTCTCTAACATCCTTTATGTTACAATCAGTTCCTCTAATATTTCTTACATAGTTTACATAATGCTCCATCTCATATTCATATTACATGAATAACTATCACCTCTGGATACCATTGATGGTTTTTTATATTCAGTTGCACTACCTTGTCATAGCCTACCCAATTGCACACTTCCTTGATCATCACTCTTTTAAACCTAATCTATGATTTCGTCATTGCATTAGTGCACAAAAGCCATATTGCACATTGCATTTACCCCTCTCCCTATCAGGATCAATGCAAGGCCTACTTCCATCGTTTGCGACAATGTTTGCTCTGTAGCAAATGTATTAAAACTTTTCTTTCTTTCCTTACTTTAATCGTTAATAAAGACAAATATCTTCATACTTATAACATGCTGCCCTGGCCAACAATGTTACTTGTCATCCTACAAGATCTATTCATTCTTTTGTTCATTGACTACACCTATCTGTTTGACCCTCAATATACTTTCAGCATCCACTCTTATAGGTTAAATCCTCAGCAGCCACTACTATTGTTCAATGAAGGAGCGCTGCTGGTTCAAATTGCAATCACTTTATTCTTACCTCTGCAAGCTTATTCGATTCAATACTTATTGCACATAATCCTCTCTCATCATTGCCAACATTCAGTCACCTTTATTGCTTGCTCTTGTTGCCACTGCTAAGATCAGCATCTCCCCCTAACCAGTAAATCTGAAATGAATTGAGAAACTTAAAGGCCAATTAAATTATACTCCTGGGCAACACAAATACTTTCCATACTGTTAATTCCGGATCACAACGGCCTAGCTATAGTAATGTAAAAAGAATCCAATAACCCTGCCATGCATAATGAAACAACAAAAAGGAAATATGCACCATCATCATGATTCAAGTTATATTGGAACAAGAACAACAGTATGTTATTAAAGGACGTACTGCTACCCATATCGCCTAGACCACCCTTCCAAACACTTTCAATCATCAAAATGCTGTTTTATCATTTATACCTTCAAAGATATCCTCAATCTACACATGTATGAATCCATATCCATGATAAAATATCTCCTTTGCTTTGGCAATGACTGGTTGCAGGCACACTCTTGTGCTTAGTCTGGCATGGATCCACTTGCACAAGTTATTAGACTAATGCTTACTAGCCAACTGATCAAGAGTACAATAATTTTCAACTCTCCTTTATATTCGCATAATGACACTGTCAACATACTTCAAGCCAAAGAAAGCCAAACTTTTGAAAATAATCAAACATATCTTCGAAACCACAGGACTGCTAACAATAATACAAAAGTATTATTTAACAACCCTACTGCCAGGGGTTAAGAACCTTCGCTTTGCAAGGAAGCCCCTAGATCTTTCACTGGAAAATCAATATCCACTTCTGATTTGAAATGTATATGGTTTATTGCAAAGAGTCATCTATTCAAGGAATACCTTCACGACAGCTGCTTTAAGCATTAGAAACACAAACAAGGGAACCAGAACAGAGTTGCCGCTGTCACCACTGAACCTACTTCCACTGCTCTTATTTTAACAATCTCATCACCTTCAGGTGTTGTCACATAGGTTGCAAAAGATCATTTATCTGCTACTGCGTCTTCTTTGTTGTCCTCCTCTTTCATCTTTAGTCATGTTGTACTTTCTTTTTCTGGTTACAGTACTGTCTCTATTGCTTCTTCTCTCATCCCTTTAGATTCTTACATGTCTTTTCAATTGGTTCCAGATATGGCTCTTTTTTCTACTATGAGTTTAGCTTTCAATGCTAAAAATATTTCAACATATAAAATGAAGCATCTTGACACCGGAGCTTCTTATCCCGTCACAGCTGACTTTTTCAGCTTCATCAATCTAGTCTCCTATCATATGTGAGTAAAGGTTGCTAGCTGTGAAGTACTTTACCAGGAGTAAAAGGGTACTGTCTATCTGACTGTTTTGGTTGCTGGGCAAATCTTGAATTTCCCTCCCTAAGATGTTTAATATATACCTGTTTATAATAATGTGAATTTGCATTGTTGAAGAATAATCAAGGTAATTTGAATTGCACATCTTCATTGCTTAATGTCTTAGAAAATCAATTGAAGATTGTTCATTAACACAGCTTGGCCTTATCAACCAATTTGTCTTAACCACAGTTCCCAATCATTACATACTAATAATTTTACAAATCAAAGTATCATTAAACTTTGTGAAAAAAGAGGATTGGATATTGAATTAATGTTCAACAATTTGCAATTTGTAATGAAATTTGTTTTGAGGAAGTTAATTGCTTCAAAGAGGATTGTAAGGCTTTGTAAGGTACTGGGACTGCCAGAAGGGACCTTTAAGCCTTCCTGATAATATTGCAATGAATAGTGACTCCATAGTCACCAGTCATATTGAGCCTTTTTATTATAATTGCATGCATGTGAAAATCAAAAGCATTAGTTTTGGATTACTTCTAGTATTGAAAAAAGAAATTATTTTGTCATTTTCAGCCTTAGATTATGACTTTCATTTATTGGATAAGATGGGGATAGTGCTATTAAACCGGAATGTATCAACTATTATAAGTGCAGAATAATGAAAGTGTGTGCAGCGTACTGACCAATCCATGAGGATAATGGGGCGATGAATGAATATGACCGAAGAGTATGAGGTTAAACATGATTAAAGTGCAAGGACAGAATACTGGAGCGTGAGGGAACAGTAAAGTAGTAGTTGACCTAAAGTATATTATGTTCGATAGAGAAGAAAGAGGAAAGCTATCTAGGAGGGCGAGAGCAGCTACATATATAGCTGAGAGCGCCTTAGTACTAGGAAATATCCACTAACTAGGTACATGTGAGCACGAGTGCTAGTGACTCGTGTTAATAATAGAAATACATGAGTCGCACATTGAATGTGGGTCACGCGAGCCAAATTAGGAATTACAGGAGAGAATGATTAAATGTATGACGCAACAGTAGAATGAGAGTCATAGAAGAACTTGTACATGCATGTGCGTGCGGCTGTGCAACTGATAGCTGTGCCGATCAGTCTGCGCAATATTAGCACAAGTCAGAAAGCAGTAATTAGAGCCTGTAATGACCAAATTGAGTAAGAATAGGAATGAAAGTACAAATAGAAATAGATAACGAGTAATTAGCGGAGTGTGGGTGACGACTGTCTAGTGTAACCGCATGAGAGTGAGTACATCACCGAATCCAGCTAAAGATTGCATCTTTACAACACTCCTTCTCAGTCGTGACCCATGATCCTGTTAGACAGATTATTGAACATCTGAGCAGGAAGTCCCTTGGTGCAAATATCCGCCAGGTTGTTTGCTGATTCAACGTAGAGTACCGAAATTGTGCCGTTCTCAATGAGTTCACGGACAAAGTGATATTCGACGTCGATGTGTTTGCTTCGCTCACTTATACGTGGGTTATGGAGGAGGTCAATTGCACCTTGTTACGGTTATTGCGTTCCAGATCACATACTAACCGTTGCACCAAAAGGTGGATCAACCGACATGTTGTCGGTTGGCTGGAATAGCATATAAAGGTGTTCTACGGCCACTTGTCACTAGCGCAGTCCTTCTTATCAACCCCGCCGCAGCCTCAGTTGCTGCGACACCGGTAGGATCGTCTTGCTAGCGACGGCAGTGTCACGTGTTCCCTGCACTCGCAGGACTCCGTGACATTACTCCCCCCTGCGGGAGAGTACGTCCCGAACTCTTCACATGTCAACCCCGAGGCGCCCAGTTATCGGTTGTATATGCCTTATGTTCCCGCCTCTTGGCAGTACTAGTGTGGCCCGACCCAGGTTCTCTCAGCCACCGTCGTTAATTCCCTTTAATCTCTTTGACCCAAGGGGGATTCGAACCGGTGACCGTTTATGTCGGTTGAACTGTTACGGTTATTGCGTTCCAGATCACATACTAACCGTTGCACCAAAAGGTGGATCAACCGACATGTTGTCGGTTGGCTGGAATAGCATATAAAGGTGTTCTACGGCCACTTGTCACTAGCGCAGTCCTTCTTATCAACCCCGCCGCAGCCTCAGTTGCTGCGACACCGGTAGGATCGTCTTGCTAGCGACGGCAGTGTCACGTGTTCCCTGCACTCGCAGGACTCCGTGACACACCTGTGTTGCCGCAAGAGAGAGCCGAAGGGATGTCTTTGATACCAAGTTCCAACAAGGCTCGTTGAAGCCATATATGTTGTTTGGTTGCCATCGAGAGTGCCATGTATTCTGCCTCATATGTGGAAGTTGCCACAGAGGTTTGTTTCTGTGATTTCCAGCAGATTGTTGCATCTCCGAGTCGAAAGATATATCCAGTGGTGCTTCTTCTTGTGTCTCGACAGCCAGCGTAATCTGAGTCCGTATATCCAGCCAGTATGAGTCGTGATGCGTACTTAAAGGTGAGTTTGTTGTTTTTAGTTTCTTGAAGATATCGAAGAACACGTTTTGCAGCAGCCAAGTGAGTGGTGGATGGGTTAGCTGAGAACTGAGAGAGTAAGGTAACTGTATAAGCCAGGTCTAGTCTTGTTCCGATGACAGCATACATGAGCGATCCGATTAGTTGCTGGTAGAGGGTAATGTCGCATTTGGTGTCTTCTTCAGTTGTCCTCCGTAGAGTATGGTATGGATCAACTGGGATGGACACACCTTTGCAATCAGACATACCGAAGCGATTCAGGATTTTGTCGATGTATGCTGCTTAGGATAGATCAATTCCTGTCTTTGTAAATTCTATTTGGATTCCAAGAAGCCAGTGGACGTCACCAAGGTCAGTCACTTTGAATTCTTTTTTGAGTAAATCGATAGTGTTATTCATAAGCTTGCCGGATGCTCCGTATAGTGTTAGATCATCAACGTATATGGCAATATAGAGTTGCTTGCTCTTATGTACCAAAACGCAGGGATCAAAGGCCGAGGGGGTGAAGCCAAGTGGTAAGAGGAACTGAGTTAGCCTGCCGTACCATTCTCTTGGAGATTCCTTCAGTCCGCAGAGACACTGATTGAGTTTTGCACACATGCCTTCCTGTTTATGGCCTTCAGGGAGTTGTATGTATATCTCTTCTTTGAGTAAGCCATATAAGAATGCCGCTTTGATGTCGAGTTGTCGAGGGCGCCAGTTGTTGTGAGCTGAGAGTGCAAGTAGAAGTCGAAGAGAGTTGTATCGAACAACAGAGGAGATTGTTTCATCGAATTTGGTTCCTGGTTGTTGTGAGAACCATTGAGCGACAAGTCGTGCCTTTTATCGATCAATATTCCCTTTACCATCTCTTTTAATCTTGTAAACCCATTTGCTTCCAACTATGTTTTATTTTTCTGGTATAGGTACAACTTCCCATGTGTTGTTCCGAGCGAGTGCATCCATTTCTTCCTGCATTGCAATTTCCCAATGTTGTGCATCAGGACTGTGACTTGCTTGTCTGAAAGTCCGTGGTTCATCCAGGCTGGTTGAGGTAGTCGAATATGTATGGTGATAGGCCGTTACTACTTCATCGTCAGTGAGGTCATCCGAGATTTGAGTTTGATCTATATCAGTCATGACCGAGCCTTCCGGTAGTCGACCTAGATCATGGTCCCAATTGTAGTTGAAACCGGATCCAAGTTGATGTGTACCAGTGTTGATTGGTTGCGGACCAATAGTTGACATCTTAGGGTTGGTTGACTGTTGAACAGATGGAGTAGGTGACCATTGCATATAAGAGTTCCGATTAGCCGGTGGTTGAGGTGGAACTATTGTTGCAGTAGGGTTTGGAATGGGTGTCGGAGTTGTTGATGGGTGTAGAGTTGCCGTGCCTGGGAGAATTTCCCGTTTGACATGGTCCCAGAGTGCGTGTTGGAGTTCTGGTGCGTGAGTTGGATGCCATACCCTTAAGACTGTAGGGTGGTTGTTCATCCAATATTTTGCAGCATTGGTGGGATTCCTTGTACACCAATTCTTCCACATGGTATCGTTTGGGAAAGAAGGTGTTGCTCCAGAGTAGGTGGTGATGTTAGTACCCCTTCTGAGATGGTAGTGGCAGAGAAGTAGACATCAGCAGATTTAACTACTCGTTTTTGAGAGGGTAAGTAGACCTTGAAAATCTTTATGCTGTCGGTGTATCCAACGAAGATACCTTTCTGAGTGCGTGGAGAGAGTTTGCTACCAGGAGGTCGTTTCTCGACTAGTTTATGCATGCAACATTCCTTTTTGAACGGCTGAAGGTGGGAGATTATGGGTTTATGTCCCTGAAATTCCTCGTAGGGGGTTTGATCTTGAACCACCGCATGAGGTAACCGATTTTTCAGGTGGACAACAGTAGCCACTGCATGTGCCCAAAGTCTTTTGTCTTTCAATTGTAAGGCTCCAACCATCGTTATGGTTGTACGGTTGAATCGTTCTGCTGTACCATTGGATTCATGGGAATATGGAACAATGGTGTGATGAACAATACCTTCTGTTTTGAAGAACTCTGTTAGTGTTGCATTGACATACTCACCGCCATTATTGGTAATGAATGATTTGACTTTGATTCCGTATTGTCTTTCAACATGTCTACAGGAGTCAATAACAGCTGCTGAGGCTTTGGATTTTATTTTGAGAAGGTAAATCCAAGCACAGCGTGAGTAGCTGTCAATGAATGTTATGTAAGACCCTCAAGGCTTAGAACTGGGAGTCTTCCTGAGAGGTCCGAGTGTACGAGTCAAATTTTGCAGTTGTTTTGCGATTGGTTGATTTGCGTACTGAATGAGTAGACTTTGCGAAGATGCATGGTTCACAGTTAAATGTGTTGAGGATACTTGGCAGGAGGTTGCCATCTTGGTAATAGTCCTTGTGGTTGAGTGCCGAGGGAGCTATATGACCAAATGCTTCATGCCAGTGTGAGAAAGTTTGTGTAGAAACAGTATGAGCAGATTCCAATTTCTCATTAATAACAGGGAGAGGCAAATTCCTCGTAATAGAAGCGACCAATAAAAGAAACCCATCAGCTTTCTTTAAAAAAATTTCATCACCCTCTCTTTCCATATCATATCCTAACTTCCAAACAACAGACCAAGAGAACAATGAACAATCCAACTCAGGAACATGAAGAACTTCTTTCAACTGAATGTGAGAAATGGTGCCGTCAGGGAGTAAACAGTTTAGAAGGACTGTGCCTTTTCCTTTGGATTGCAACTTGATATTGCCACCAACTTCTACAATTCCTCTATCCCCTCGAAAGGTTTCGAATTGTCCTAAGTCAGACATCATGTGTGAGCTTGCGCCTGTGTCGTAAAGCCATCTATGCAGGAATTTGGATTGGGTACTAACGGTGGTGTTTGCCTTTTCACTGATATTTTCAGTGACGTTGGCACTCTCTTTCTTCTCTTTCTTCTTCTTCTCGTTCACTGCCTTCAACTTTTTGCAGTCCGTGCACTTATGACCATTGGAGGTGTTTGGTGAGTGTTTAGTACACCAAGTGCACTTATCGGTCGTAGTGGTGGAGTTTGTGTTGGTGTTTGTCGAGCCACCTTGATTGTTGGTGGTTGTCGCACCTTTGGAGTTGTTGGATTTTTGACCAGGACGTTCTTGGTAGGCCGCAAATGCTGACTCCGTTGCTGCAGTTGTATAGGCGGTTGACGTTGAGGTGAGCTTCTTCTTCCCCTCCGAGAATGTTTTGATGTCCCTTGTGGTGAGATTGTCCACAATACCATGCATGTGTGGCAAGACATGAGATAGGAACACATCGCGCTTGAACTCGTCGTGCTGGAGGAGTCTGTTGAGATCCTTCAGGTAGGCGGAGGTTGCGGTGGATGTATATGACTGAAGCGTCAACCAGCGAGTCTTAAAGTTGTTGAGGCTTTTGGTGATGGTTGATGTGGAGGAGAAAGAGTCACGGGAGAATGTTTTTCCCAATTGTTCGACTATGTTAACTGCTGTATCACGGTAATATTGATCCTTAAGGAACTTCCACATTTCATGTGCAGTCTTCATCCGTATAATGGTCTTTTTGATCGGTTTGGATACAACTTGGACCAGTATGAGGCGAGCCTGTTTGTGGATAGTTGAGTAGAGCTGTATCTTGTCACTTGTTGAGTCATCGGCAGGTTGAAGTCCTTCGAGGACTATACCCCTTGCTTCAATGGAATCAAGAATGATATCCATTTTGGCAGCACAGTCTTCGTAGTTCTCCTGTCCAGTGAGTTTGTCGATAGCATCAAGCTTTATTGATTGAGGCTTGTAGCCGGAGGGAAGCTGGATGATGGAGGAGATTAAGGACTACAATGAGGTAGATTCCTTTCCAGTGGGGAATTTGCCGGGTGGGGAAGAGAATTCAGGCATCGTGTATGTGGGCTATTTCGGTATAGATGTTGATCGCTGTGCAGTGTAGTGATGCCGGGCTTATAACCTGATGAAACTGTGTGCAGCATACTAACCAATCCGTGAAGATAATGCAGCGATGAATAAATATGACCAAAGAGTATAAGGTTAAAGATGATTAAGGTGCCAGGACATAATACTGGAGCGTGAGGGAACAGTAAACTAGTAGTTAAACTAAAGTGTATTGTGTTCGATAGAGAAGAAGGAGGAAAGCTATCTAGGAGGGCGAGAGCAGCTGTATATATAGCTGGGAGTGCCTTAGTACTAGGAAATGTCCACTAACTAAGTACATTTGAGCACGAGTGCTAGTCACTCGTGTTAATAATAGAAATACATGAGTCGCACATTGAATGTGGGTCACGCGAGCTAAATTAGGAATTACAGGAGAGAATGATGAAATGTATGACGCAACAGTAGAATGAGAGTCATAGAATGACTCGTACATGCATGTGCGTGTGTCTGTGCAACTGATAGCTGTGCCGATCAGTCTGCGCAATATGAGCACTAGTCAGAAAGCAGCAATTAGAGCCTGTAATGACCAAATTGGGTAAGAATAAGGATAAAAGTGAAAATATAAATAGATAACAAGTAATTAGCGGAGTGTGGGTGACGACTGTCTAGTGTCACCGCATGAGAGTGAGTACATCACCAAATCCAGCTAAAGATTGCTTCTTTACAACACAGAATACATGCCTGATTCCGAGACAAGTAGGCTGTGTTGATACTAGTACCATTTTGATGGATGAATTCATAGATTTGGTAATAGAATTTTTTTCTTTCATGACTTCTGCTGGTAAATTTCTCCTCTTCACTTAGGCAACAATCCATTCTTGAGATCCAAATTAGTTTGCTAATGAAATGACATATTCAACATACACTAGAACATGAATTGTTATGGAATGATGTTAGAATGATTGTTTTTACACCCTATTTGAGTATGATGTTTCTATATTTCGTGTTTCTTTCTGCTATGTCCAATACGTTTAGCATTGTCTCTACTCAATTCTTCTTTTGTTTGTTATGATATTCTCAGTTATATCTATTATCTTCGATTATCCGCTTATGTTAGTATACTCTTTCTTTTTTCATGGTACAATCAGATCTTCTTGTATTTCTTTCATATGCTTCAGAATTCTCTATCTTGGACTATTGTTAAACTAATGTTTAACACCTCTGGATACCATTAGCGTTGTTCTACTTCTATTCTCATGTACAGCATTGTTGCAAGACACCATACCTCACCAATACACCCTTTTTTTGCAGTTATATTCTTATACTTCAGTTTTCAGGGTTCACGCTACGCCTCAAACCTTTTGTCAGGACTTGGGCTGAGCTATGTCTTGTCTACTTGCTCCCTCCCTGTGATGACCAGGTCCCAGTGACAGGATCTCGACGGTCGGAGAAGGTACCATTATGTCCGTGCCAAGGGAGACGAGAGCTGTGGATAAGAGAGGGGTAGCGGTGGTTGAGGATGGTGAGAGTGCGGGTGTTGACTTGGTCAAGAGAGTGTACGGGAGCGGGTTCTCAAGTACCACCGGGAAAGATAACTGAACGGCGAGTGTTCAAGGTACTGGGCATGGGACTTGGTCAAGGCGGGGTCAATGGGGGGGCTGTCTAGGCCACGAAAGGGGAGAGTATAGAGTATATTCGAGCAACAACTTGTCAAGGTACAACTGCGGAAAAGAGACAAGTTGTTGTGTGAAGAGGAAAGGAAAAAAAGATGAGACAAGAGGGAGAAAGGACCCTTTATATAGAGATCCTTCTCGGACTATATAACTAGGCAGATATGAATAGAATAGCAGTCCCGCGGCTGCGCAGAGGCTGTGCGGTGGCTGCGGAAGGTACATGAGTCAAAGGGAATTATAAATCAACTGCGCAATAGGAGCAACTACAATTAAAAAGAAACTGATGGCAACATATGGAAGGCTATTGCGCAATGAAGGTTTGTGATACCAGAACCTTGTGGCGGTTTCTTTGAGGTTCCGAATTAGGAAGTCGAGCAGTGACAGGGATGCGGGCTGTCATGTTGCAATGCTTACCAGGAACGGGCTACTACATAGACAAGGTGCTTTGCAATATAGAGTAACGCTAGTAATGGGTGGAACTCGGTGGGAGTGAGGATCAGGTGAACATGGATCCACTGTGGCTGGTAGCGAGGCTGCGGCCGTTGGTGGCTGGGTGCAGGATGGTCTTGGGTGAGGCTAGAAACTTGGTTCATGAAATTCCCACTCAAGTGCATAAGGACTGCTCGCTTCCCGCACCCAACTCTGTGGTGAATACAAACAACTTGATACCAATAACTTGTGCCACTGGTTATCGCTGTGACCCACTTTACTGAAATGTTTTTCTTTTCCATTGTGCATCAACTACGCCCATCTGTCTCGACCATTGAGACTTTATCAGCGTACCCCCTCACAATTATGAATCAGCAACTAGTTCAATTGGACATACTAGACTGTATAATAAGAAAGATGAGAATTTACTCACAGCACGTAATTAATTATCATTGAAGAACATGCTTTATTTTAAACTATCATACGAAATGGGTACATGCTGCAATTGAAGCTCTTGTACATTCAGGTTCAAAGCTGATGATAATAGGTAACACTTTAATTAAAGGCTGTCGTTGGGCAAGTGCATAAGTAAATCAAAATTTATAAATTGCTACCAATGTATTCCTGATGGATTGCACAACGTAATGTTTCAAGTCAAGGTGGAAGTTGTTTGATGACAGGGAGCTTGTAAACAAATTAGTAGAACTCAACAATACTTTCTGATTTCTTGAGTTCAGAAAAGAATGGCAAGGCAGTAATGGTAAAGACCATTAAGTGCAATATGGCATACAATTGAAATATATTCTAAATTCTTTCTTGAATTGTCATGGCCATCTTGATAGTGATGTTACTCAATCATCACCTTAACAAGTATCATATTGTACTATTAAAATAATCAAAAAGAGCCCCATATTCAAAATGAACATTGACATTTGCCATTACTGCAGTACTTCGGCGTAAATACAATGTTATTTGGTGTATAGCAGAAGCCCATGGTATTTCTCATACTACTTTAGCTAGAAGAGTCAAAGGCATTTCATAAGATTGAATTAAGGCCAACGGGTATCAACAATGTTTTACTGAGGCAGAGGAAAAAGCAATCGTGAAGTTCTGTCAATTCATTGCATCAATGGTATTTCAATTGAACCATCAAATGCTGCCATCAATTGCCGGTTCCATGGTCCGGACAAGAGACCCCCCCATTAACACAGCAAATGGTCCTGAATGGTATACACAATTCATGGAGGAGCACAAAGAGGGGAATTATACGCAGGAATAATGTCCTGTTGAGCAGCATTCCTAATCAATTGCAGATTCAGCAGTGCTTTGGCAATTCTATTCACTCATTGCATGTGCAATCAAGCTATATTGTCCGACACCAAACCAAATTTTGAATTATGATGCATTCTGTCTTATAAGAGGTTGTATGGCACTCAAAAGCAAAAGAATTGTAGGGACAAGGTGGCTTTGCAGGCAACACTATCCTCATATCAGCAACAATTGTGAGTCTGCCACTGCATTGGAAACTATATCTGCCGCGGGTACGATGCTATCACCTTTCTCGGTTTTGAACAGAAGCCGCTATATTGTCTTGTGGTACTCCAATCTTGCTTATAAGGAGGTCTGTTTTAAACTTTAGGCAAATGCTACCATACATGTGGAGCTTGTAAAAGCCCATGTGAAGAATCATTTTAATAGTCATACACTGGCAGCCACAGCAGCAGCGGGTGGCAGAGGCTACCATTGCTGATTGTTCCATACCACAAGTCACATATGTGATGGGAAGTTGTTCAGTATTGACCAGATTACAAGATCAGGATCCAATGCTTGCGTTCGCACTTGACATACAAACTGCAGCCATTAAATGTGAGCATATTCAGTATCCTGCTAAACTACCATAGTGATGCTGTCAATGATTAGATATATGAATGGTATATGGGTATTTGGAATTGACTTCGTAAGGCAGAGTTCTTTCAGCTATATATGCAAAGATGACAGAAAGCATTCACCCCCGAGTGTAGAAAACAGAAACTTAGATCCACGGTTTTTTACCCCCTCAATTACCAAAATGACTGCCCCTACTAGCAAGTTCCTCAACCCTATCAGATCTTAGCACTACTACAATCAACACACCGTGCAAGAGGCAGGAAATTATGGCAGTGGCAATGAAGCTTTAAATGGAACTCCGAAATGACATTGGGTCAGCCACTACTGCGGGTAATGTGGAGTTTTCAGCATAAGCTGCAATTCCAGTACAGGCAGCTACTGAATATAACTGCACTCAAGTCCTCACTTATAAGCAATAGAATAAGCAGCTCCACAATGCTCATAAACCTGTTCCAGTCAAAATGAAAGCTCCTTCCGGGGCACTGGTAATAACCTATGATCATGTGCAAGAGCAGTAGCAAAGCTGGCAGAAGATGCACAAATAGCCACACTGAAGGCAGAAAGGCAAGCTGCAAAGAAGGCTGCAAAACCTGCTACTGATGAGGTTCATAGTGGCCATGATAGCCTTGGTGGTCATGGTGGTTAATGTGGAAGTGGTAGTCGTGATAGCTATAGTAGTTGTGGTGCCCGTTTTAACCCTTGTGGCTTCAGTAGTGGTGCCATATCCACTTCAAAACCTTTATTTAAGGGTTGTATAGTATCAATTATGTTGTTACATCTCGGTTTGTGTAGTAATACACATGTTTAATGGGTATTGAGGGTTATTTTATTTTTAGTTGATGTCTTCTGGAAGAGAATTGAGGTGAAGGTGGAGGGGGGTTATGGGGATGGTTGTGGCAGTGGTGCTAGTAGTAGTTGCATAGTCCTATATGCTTAGCATAATTGCTATATATGTCTCAGCTTATATGATGATAATGCTGCCATATTTGTATAGCTGATGTGCAAATTTAAGCTGATTCTATAAGATATTGGTCAAGCAGTGAGGGTTTGAATTGCGGGGATGAGATACATTACAACTGTCTGACATCTAGTCTGTGTCCAACTTTGTGATCTTTACTGGCAAGTTTGAATTGATGAAATTATTGTATTCAATACCAATTGGAAGTGTAATATGAAATATAGTGCCACTTTATGATATCATATTCAAGCCATTTCATGAATTATATCATCCATTTGAAGAGATACAGGAATAGCCTATGCCAAATAAAAGAAGTTCAGTACATGTGAGAAAATCCTCCAAAATACAAAAAAAAGAACCACCATTTCATGGATGAACTCTTAATTATAATTGATAGATGCAGAATTAACCGAATATACATGAGTGTAGAACCATAAAAGTGATACTTTTGTTTTCCTCAATCTTCGTACTTATACCTTTTCTGTTCCATACTCTGCTCATGTTAGTATTCCCTTTCTACTTTCATGCTACGATCAGCTCTTCTTGTATTTCTTCTATATTTTACCAGATTCTCTGTCTTGTGCTCATGTTAAACTAATGTCTATGACTTCCGGATACCATTTGCATTGTGTCCATTTCTATTCTAGTTCACAGTCTTGTTGCAACATACCATATTCCACCGGTACACCCTTCTCTTTCCTTTGTATTTTATACTTTGGTGTTTAGGGTCCACACTAACACGCAGACTTCCTCTCAGGACTTGCGCTGAGTTATGTTTTGTCTGCCCACTCCTTCCCACTCATGTATATAAAGACTGCTTGCTCCCCCCACTTGGCTCTTTACTGAATACAAATACCTTAATACCTATAACTTCCTCCGATGGCTATTGCTGTGACCTGCTATTGTACAAGATTACTTTATTCCATTGTGCATCTACTACGCCCATCTGTCCGTACATTTGATACTATTTCACTATACTCTTTCACAAAAAATACATCCGAAATGATGATGATTTCACAGATATTACCTTGTACCATCGATGAGTTTGAAGCTATAAGCAAATTGAACATTGGTACATATGTTAGAGTAGTAGTTGTAACACCCTGTTTGAGTATGATGATTTTGTATTTTGTTTTTAATTTCGGGCATTACCAAGTCATCAAGAATTGTTTCTACTCGTTTCTTCATTTTGTTTTCTACTAATAATTTCACTTCTACCTTTTCTATTCCATTATCCGCTCATGTTGGTTCTCTTCTCATCCTTTTTTGCCATAATCAGCTTCTCTTGTATTGTCTTTACTTTCTCCATAATTCTCTGTTTTATGCTCATGTTATACCAATGCCTATCACTTCCGGATTCCATTAGTGTTGTTTCATTTCAATTCATCCTTAATGAATTGTTGCAACATGCCTTATTTCACTGGGACACCATTCTCTTTCTTTTGAATTATTATACTTTGGTTTCCAAAGTCTACGTTACTTCACAGACGTTAGGCCAGGACTTACGCTTGGCTATGTTTTGTCTGTTTACCCCTCCCCACTTATGCATATAAGGCCTGCTCACTGCCCACACATAGCTTATTAGTGACCATGAACACCTTCATACCCACAACTTCCTCTGCTAGCTATCGCTATGACCTGTTCCACTATGGGATCCATTTATATCATTATGCATCTACTACACCTATCTCTCTCGATCTTCGATACACTTTCAGCGTACCCTTTTATATTGTATATGAAAATAATACTTTGATGACTAGGTCCCGGTGGACAGCAACCAGGAGCGGGTATTGTAGCCGTGGAGGTGGTAGGTACGGTTGGTAGGCTGAATGGAGGCGGGGTATGAGGAGTTGAGAGTGCGGACGACTTTCTCGTTGGTTTGGTCTAGGAGGTGGCAGGCGTCGGGGATGGGTTCTGAGCCTGGGAGGATGAAAGTGCGGCGGGTGGGGAGAGTGAATCCTGGGGCGAGGCAAGAGGTTGAGGCATGGGGCATGGGACGTGGTCAAGGCAGGGTCAAGAAGGGCTGTCTAGGCCACGGAGGAGGAGAGTATAAAATATATTCGAATAACAACTTGTTAAGGTACAGCTAAGGGAAAGAGACAAGTTGTTGTATGAAGAGGAAAGGAGAAGAAGACAAGACGACAGGGAGGAAGGACTCCTTATATAGAGATCCTTCTCGGACTATGGAACTAGAGGGACATGAATAGAATAGAAGCGCCGCGGCTGCGCAGAGGCTGCGCGGTGGCTGCGCAAGGTACATGAGTCAAAGGGAATTAGAAATCAACTGTGCAATAGAAATGACTAGAACTGAATAGAAACTGACAGCACATATGGAAAGCTATTGCGCAGTCAAGGTTTGTGATACCAGAACCTTCTGGTGGTTTCTCTGAGATTCCGAACTAGGAAGTTGAGCAGTAACAGGGATGCGGGTTGTCATGTTGCAACGGTTACCAGGAACGGGCTTGGGCATGGGCGAGGTGCATTGTGATATAGAGTAGCGTTAATAATAAGCGGAACGCTTCGGGAGTTAGGATCAGGTGAACATGGATCCACTGTGGCTGGTAGCGAGGCTGCGGCCATTGTTGGCTGGATGCAGGATGGGCTTGGGTGAGGCTAGAAACTCGGTTCATGACAGTAGCCCCCCTTCTAGAGGAGAGCTCCAGCGATCTTTCTTGAGCAGGCTCCAGGTCGTCGTCGATGATGATCGCGTCGTACCAGGAACCACTCATGGTGCGGGAAGGTTTTTGGGTCTTGGTTTGGTCGTGTAAGCAATGTGAACCCGCCTAACAATTGCTGGGGCGTTCTCAAGGTCGCTTGCGGGGGGTACCAGGTGGGGTGGTCATAACCGATCCAACGGACAAGATACTTGAGTTGTCATCGGACCAACTTAGAGTCAAGGATGTCTTCAACTTCCCACTCGAGGTCTTTGTTAACAATAACTGGAGGGGGAGGAGGTTGAACTTGGCCTGCGGGTGGGTCTTGGGCAACTGGTTCGAGGAGGGAGACTTGAAAGACTGGGTGAACCTTCATGGTGGCAGGGAGTTCAAGCTTATATGCATGGCTGGAAATTTTCTGGATGATTCGAAATTTCCCAAGGCGTTTGAAATTCAGCTTGGTCAAGGGGCGGGTGGTGTGGATATGTTGCCTCAAGAGCCAAACTTCATTGCCGATCTTGTATGCAGGTGGTGGGATTCGGTAATGATTGGCTTGTTCTGCATGAATAGCTTTGGACCAGGATATCTCAGCCTGCAGGTCTTTATCCAGAAGCGACAGGCGTTCGGCATAATCCTTGAGTTCTTCCGGGGTGGGCTGAGGGACTGCGATGTTGGCAAGGATTTCATAGTGGGGTTGTTGTCTATAGACGGCAAAGAAGGGAGTAATTCCAGTGGTGGCTGACACGGTATTGTTATATGCAAATTTGGCCATGGTCAATAGCTCAGACCAGTTGTCCTGTTGGTAGTTACAGTAGGCGCGGAGGTATTGTTCCAGGATTGCATTGACTCTTTCAGTCTGGCCATCGGTTTGCGGGTGAAAGCTAGTTGAGAGCTTCTGTTAAATTCCTAGCAGTTTGCATAGGAATCGGGAGAACTCGGAAGTAAACTGAGTTCCCCTGTCAGTGTCAATAGAGTCTGGGAGGCCATGAAGCCGGAAGATGTTGTCCATGAAAAGGCGTGCCAGGGTCTCTGAATTGCATTCGGTTGTCGTGGGAATATAGTGTGCCATTTTGAAAGGGCGATCAATAATGTAAAGTTTGGGTATAGTATAAAGGTGGCTATTAGTTAGATTACCAGAATCTAACTAATAACAGCTGCCTTAATATCTATATAAATAAGAGTCTGAATAGTTGTAATATCTTCAAGTCACTTGTGATTGAGAAGAGACTTAATTAACCATTGTAAACTCTTGTATTTGTTGCTAACTGCTAAGTTGCTTGCCCTTTCCCTGAAGGGGGGAATGGGCTTCTTTTATAGAAAGTCCCAAGCCTGTATGAGTCATAGTGACTCTTAAACAAATTAACTATGATGTCAGAAGTGACTCATTTCTATGAGTCAGTGGTGACTCCTTTCTTAATGTTGAGTCACACCTGTGAGTCATAGGTGACTCTTAAACTAATTAACCATGATGTCAGAAGTGACTCATTTCTATGAGTCAGTGGTGACTCCTTTCTTAATGTTGAGTCACACCTGTGAGTCAGAGGTGACTCCTATCTAATTGTTGAGTCATACCTGCTAGTCAGAGGTGAGTCAATTCCTTCAGTCATACCTGTGAGTCAGAGGTAGGTGGCTCCTAGCTAAGTGAGTCATAGATGTTCTAGTAACATCTTATGTTGATTAATAATAATAATAATGAAATAATAATGAAAATACTATGTTCCTGCTCTGTCCTGTGTAATGATAGAAGTTACATGTGTATGTAATTTCCTATCCTTACATTCTCCCCAACTATCTTAAAGGATAGCCTGAGTTTCCTTCATGGCTAGAATTCTAGCCTTCTCTTTATTAATATGTCCTATTGTCTTTGTCCTACTGGAAGTATTGTTTCCAGGTCTCTTTCTAAAGGTCCTTGCTTTATTTCCTGTCTCCCAGTATTTTAGCAATACTGGATAGTCAATGTCTTCAGCATACACCCAACTATCATCTTTTTCTTCATAACCTTTCCACCTAATCATATATTGGGGCCTTCTTGTACCTGGTTCTGACCTGTATTCCATAGCCTCTTGTACCTCATATCTGGAGCCTTCAACAGCAGAGGGGTATTTGTCTGCTCTGCCAGGGAATTTTCTGTTGTTGTTGGGCTTATATCTTTTGAGGAGACTGCTGTGGAAGACTGGGTGGATTTTCTTGAAGTTTGCTTCTATGTGGACTTCATAATTGTCAGTGTCTGGAAAAGCTGGAACAATACTGAAGGGTCCAATCCATTTGGGTCTTGTTTTACCTTTGAGTGAGAGGTCCAAATTTTTGGTGGAGAGCCAAACCAAGTTACCAGGGAGGTACTTCTCTGCCTTTCTTCTGAGTTTGTTGGCATGGTGAGTTTGTGATTCTTTGGCTTTGATGAGGTTTGTGATGGCTTGTTGTTGGAGGGTAGGCTTCATGAATGGTGCTCTAGTATTCATGGGGATTCCTAGCTCATTGACATGTGGGTTTTGTCCAAATCTTGAATTAGGGCCAAACATGATTTGGTAGGGGGAGAATTTCCTACTGCTATCATGTCTGAGATTCATAGCAATTTGGATTTTTGGTAACTTAACCACCCAGTTTTCTTCTCCATCTTCTCTCATAGCTGTGGCCATTTCTATAATGACCTTGTTCATCCTTTCTGTTTCTCCATCAGTCTGGGGGTGGAATACTGTTGAGAGGAAGAGGGTGATGTTATGGAGGTCTGCCCATGCTGTGCAGTCTGCAGAGGTGAAGATAGGGTCTCTGTCAGTGATAATATCTTCAGGATAGCCAAGTATTGGAGCAATAAACCAGTCATAGTACTTGATTAGCCACTCTGCTGTGACATTCTCAGGTAGTAGGATGGGAATGGTGTATTTGGACAGCCTACATACAATTGGGCAGATTTTCTGAAATGTGGTTGGCTGAATTGTATTGCTGTAGGAGTTTGGTGGGTCTGTGATGACCTTTGGGAGTGAGAGGAAGTCCATGGTGATGCTCTGCCAGGGGAATAGAGGTACAGGCAGTGAGTGGAGTTCTCCTTGTGGTTTTTGAGTGGAGAACTTACCCTTCTGACAAGTAGTGCAGGTTTCACAATATTCCTTAATATTGTTACTCATTCCCTTCCAGAAGTAGCTGTGCTGGCAGTGGAGTAGTGTTCTGAGGTATCCTGCATGAATTAGTTCCTCATGGCTAGATTCAATGAATTTTTCAATTAAAGCATAAGGGGCAAGTTCTCCATCAATGTCTTTAGCATCTCTCATCCATTTAGTGGGTAGAATTACTCTTTCCTTATGGCATTGTTTGTTGGGATGGATGTAATAGAACCCATTTCTGTATGTAATAGAACTGAATTTTAATGCAGCACCTAAACTAGAAAATCTAGGGTCATGCATTAGTTTGTTGTATTCTTTGCATAGGGAGGTGTGAGTAGCAGGTTCTTCTCCAGGTGCACATACATCCAAAAATACAATAGGCCACTTGGATCCAACATCCAACTTGGCCTCAGCTCTCACAAAGAAAGATTTTTTCCCAGAATCTACTTGTTTCCACCTTTCCTGCCCTTCATTACCCTCCCAGACAAGATTTTGAAAGACCCAGAAGAGGCCTTCCTCAGTTGCTTGTAGGGAGTAAATTTCTGGGTCCAGAAAGGAGTTAGCTGTGTACCATTGTCTGAAAGTTTTGTATGTGTTGGTAGGATGTACCTTCTTCCTCCATTCCTCAACCAAGTCTTTTTCCTCCTCTTTCAATTCCTCTGGCCTCCTATGGTGCTTCCACTTGCAGTTAGGCACATAACACTCCATATAGTCATCCAGGAGGTGGTGCCTTGGGTGGTTCTCATAGGTCTTGTACCAAAGCCAGGATGGGTTTGGTGCAGGGCACAAAGGAATTTGTGGATGATAGATATCATCCTTGCTTGGTTTCCAGCCAAACTCATCCATGTGCCCATGTTTCTGGCAATTCATAGCCTTGCATTGCCATTGGGGGAGGAGGTGGTGTTTTGGGTGCCTTTTGCTGAGGGCAGCCCAGGGAACTGGTTTTGGCTCCACTGGTTTATACCCCTCAGGAGAAGGGGAGATCTCCATGCTGAGGGGCATGGTGGTATCTAGGGGAGGGAGTTGTGGCAGCTTTTGGGGAAGCTGGGAGGAGGAGGAGGTGTGAGTGGCCATGGTGCCCAGTGATGCTGGTGGTGGTGGTAGCTGCTGGTGGGGGAGAACTGTAGTGGCTTTGCAGCCAATGGTGGCATCCCCAGGGGCCTTTGTAGCAGGCATCACTTGTTGGTTGGGGGAGTCCCAGGGTGGACAATCAGTGGCATTGCTATCCCTGATTGCCTGCTCCTGGGCCCAGGAGATTCCATGGTGAGTGGGGTCCTCATTTCCATGGGAGCTAGTGGAGAGGGCAGGGGAGTTGGGTCCCCTGGCCTCATTGTAGGCCCTGTTGGCTCTCACACTTTCCCAGTGTGAGAGGGTGGTCCTTTCCCACTCTTCATTGAGTAGGTCCAGGTCTTCTTGACATGAAAGAGTTGGCTCTTCCACCTCACTCCACTCTTGCTCCTCCTCTTCCTCATACTGGCTCTCCTCAGAGCCATTCATCACCCATTGTTCCCACTCAGTTTCTGGGAACTCCTCATCCAGGAGTTCTTGGGGCTCCTCCTGGAAGTCCCTGGTGGTGTTGTTGGGGTACCCAGTCTGGTGCCAGAGGATGGCCCTTGGGCCATTGATAGACCTGCAGTGGCAGGTGGAGGGTCCTGCTGCTGCTGGTGCTGCTGATGCTGCTGCTTGTGCATAAGACATTTTCTTGATTGTGTTAGAGGGTTCCTTCATGTTCTTATTAGACATTTGGGAACTTACTTCTGGTAGTGGTGATGGTGTTGGTGTTGGTGGAGTAGTAGTAGTAGTAGAAGGTTGGACTTGGGTAGCTGCTGTGTAGATGTGTTGCTTGAAGGGTTCTGGCTGATCTGCTGAATCTGAAATAAATTCTGAGAGAGGGTAGGGGGTGCCTTCTTTATACATTCTACTCAGCTGGTATGCTATCTTATTGCTCTCACCCTTAATGTGTTCTATGGTGAAGTCCAATCTGGATAAGATCCTCCTAGATCTTTCTCTTCTGCCTGATAGGTTGTTATTACTCATAATTGTGAGTAATGCACTGTGATCAGTCACAATTTTGAATTTTACCCCTGTTAATTCAGTGGCAAAATACTCAGCCCCAGCTACTATAGCAAGGAGCTCCTGATCAGTTGTTGAGTAATTTGTTTGTGCATTGTTGAATTTTTTGCTAAAGTATTTAGCAGGTCTAGCCTGTTCCAAGGTGGGTCCTTGGCCAATCCATCCACCCACACCTACTCTACTTGCATCACAGACAAGGTATATGGTGTCATTTGAATTGTAATCAAGTGGTCTGAGGATTGCAGGTGAGTCAAGCAATTTTTTAATTTGGTTAAATGACTCAGTGTGAAGTGGGGTCCATGACCAATCCTTAGTGGCCCCTGCTAGTTCAGAAAGTGGAGCCATAATGTCAGCTAATTTAGGGAGAAACTGACTCAGATAGATAATCATGCCATTAAATTCCTGGAGCTCCTTCCTGTTTTCAGGGATTGGCAGCTTAGAAATCATTTCTACCTTTGTTGGATCCACTTCTAGCCCTTTCTCTGTGAGTATGACTCCAAGGATCTGCATTACTCTAGGATTAATCTGAGACTTTGATTTATTAATGTAAAACTTTTCCTTTTTCAGGATGTTGTGTAACTGTCTCAAGTCTTTCACATGCTGATTCCAAATATTGCTGTAGATAAAGATGTCATCTAAAATGATTGCAACTGATCTGCCTAGCATGGGTCTTAATATGTGACTCATGGTTTTTACCATAGTGGCAGGTGCATTGCAATCTCCTTGTTGCATGACTCTTGTTCTAAATTGGCCCATGGGGGTACTGAATGATGTGTACTTCTCATGGTCAGGGTTTATCCTAATGTTGTGATAGCCATCAGTCAAATCTATTTTTGATCTGTATCTGTGTGAGGCTACTCTATTTCTAATCTCATCCTGGTTGGGAAGTGGTGTGTTGTCCTTAATAGTGTTGTTATTTCTATCAACCAGGTCCAGTAGAAATCTAGGCTGATCTGGTTTGTCATGCTTAGGAATTGTAAACATGCAGCATGATGATGGATCATTTGATGCAATGATCCTGCCTGATTTCAATTCTGAGTCAATCTTTTCATGCAAGGCTTGCATGAATTTAGCATTCTGCTTTATTGGTCTAGGTCTCCAGATAATTGACTCATCCTTAATATTAATGTTGTAATTAATATCTCTGAGTGGGGGTAATTCTGTTAGTTTCTCTGAGGGGTACACTTCACTCCACATAGAAGTCCAGATTATCTACTGCTTCTACTCCTTTAAGCTGTATACCATTCAATTTCAGATACTTCTGTAAGTAAATACACCAATTATCATATGTTTGTGCATTCTTCCATTTAGGATGATTATTTAATTTTTTTGGTATTTCTACTTTGATTTTTGGAGGCTTCTTTGGTGTTTTTCCTCTAATTGAAGTTTTGCCTGTTGTTTTTTCCCAGCTAATTTGAGATGGTGTTTTTTCCCTATTAGATTTCATCTTCCTTTGTCTAGCATTGGAAGAGGAAGAGCTGTTACCACTGTTACCGCTTTCAGAATCACTTTCTGAAGAACTTGGATCAGGTGGGTCTTCAGCATTCTTTTCATTTCCTGATTCCTCTGAATCAGAAAGGGATATTGCTCTATCTTTTTGGGTTCCATCTCCTGTTTTTTTCTTCTTTGCTCCAAAGAGATCCTTCTTGGATTCTTTGAGTTTCTCATTGGCTTCCTTTTCCCCCTGTGCCTGTTTTTCTTTCTTCCTTCTAGGTGTTGCTGCGAATTTTACAACTGGAGGTACAGGTACAGGAGTATTGTCCTTATCAGTACTTTGTTTTTCTGGTATATACCTATAGGTGGCTATGGCTATCCAGTTTCTGATTATCCAAGGAATTTCTTCAATACTTTTGATGCTTTCTACTTCAGGTTGGAAATTTGCAATTCTTTCCACAAGTAGTTTCTCATCAATTGTTTCTTCTAACATTATCCTTGTTATATCTTCAATTGCTGTTTCCTCCAGTGGTTCCTTATTTTTAGATTCTGGATTTCTTTTTACTCCTACTCCTGAGGTTCCCCATTCACTTAAGGAATATTTCGCTACAATTTCTTGCAGCATTTTTCCTTCCTCTAGTGTATAATAGTCTGCTTCTGCTTGTAGTTTACTCTCCCAGATTCTGTTTATGAGAGCTTGTTTCTGGATACCAGGTTTATGTGCTTTGATTGTGAAGATATATTCTGGTGTTGTTATGTACTGACTTATTTTAAGTTCTAGTTCTGCATTTTCTTTACTGGTTTCCCTCACAGTACTCCAGTTGACAACTACTGGAATCTCAATTTGTGCAGGTGTTTGAGATCTTGAAGGTGTTTTCCCCTTTGATCTCTTTTTCTTTGGTGTTAGAAGTTTGGGCATTAAGGAGCCCTTTCTGCTCCTGGTGTTTGGTGGTGTGGGGGTCATGTTGCTAATATTTGATTCTTTTTCTACAGATGACCTTCAAGTGTTATATTAGGCCTGTTGAGTGTCCAGGCAAGGTGTCTAGAAATAATGTTGTCTTGAGAAGGCCTAAGGAAATTCCTGTTAAAAGGAATAGAAAGGTCTTTTTCTGGGTGACACCTAAGGATTTAGATGGATTCCTTGAGGAATTTGCTAGGTTTGCTATTACTTGGAAGGGATGTAAGAATAGGGATTGTTATGAACAGTGTGCTGAAAGGTATAGGTGGTTCAGAAGAATGGTGGATCAGGGGTGGAGGTATGATACTCAAGGGGTCCCACTGATTGAAAGGAGCTCTGCCTTCTGTAGATAAGGTCTTTTTAATTCTCAGATTTACTTTTCTTAGTATTTCTAAGTATCTAGATACTTCTCCTTTTCTAGGAGAATTAAAGAGGCCCTAGGTGATCAGTCTAGTCCTTTGGGTAAGGTTTTTATATAGGTTAAAAAATGTAAAGTTTGGGTATAGTATAAAGGTGGCTATTAGTTAGATTACCAGAATCTAACTAATAACAGCTGCCTTAATATCTATATACATAAGAGTCTGAATAGTTGTAATATCTTCAAGTCACTTGTGATTGAGGAGAGACTTAATTAACCATTGTAAACTCTTGTATTTGTTGCTAACTGCTAAGTTGCTTGCCCTTTCACTGAAGGGGGGAATGGGCTTCTTTTATAGAAAGTCCCATGCCTGTATGAGTCATAGTGACTCTTAAACTAATTAACTATGATGTCAGAAGTGACTCATTTCTATGAGTCAGTGGTGACTCCTTTCTTAATGTTGAGTCACACCTGTGAGTCAGAGGTGACTCCTATCTAATTGTTGAGTCATACCTGTGAGTCAGAGGTGAGTCAATTCCTTGGGTCATACCTGTGAGTCAGAGGTAGGTGGCTCCTAGCTAAGTGAGACATAGATGTTCTAGTAACATCTTATCTTGATTGATAATAATAATAATGAAATAATAATGAAAATACTATGTTCCTGCTCTGTCCTGTGTAATGATAGAAGTTACATGTGTATGTAATTTCTTATCCTTCCAAATAACAACCAGGACTGCATTGAAGCCTCCTGATATGTGGAGTCCTGTGATAAAGTCCATTGAAACTGAACTCCATCGTCTGACTGGGATTTTGAGGGGTTTCAAAAGACCGTAGGGTGCATGGCGAGCTGGTTTGATTCTTGTGCAGGTATCGCAATTCTGAATGTACCGTGGAATGGTTTTACGCCTCTTCGGCCACCAGTAATTGCGAGATACCAGCTCGTAAGTGGCGGCTCTTCCGGGGTGTCCTGCGGCAGGATGTTCATGACAAGAGTTGAGGATTTTTGACTGGAGCAATTTGTTGTCTGGGATGTACAGCAGTTTATTGACATAAAGGAGTCCGTCATCATAGGTATATTCTCCAAGGGGAACTGTTGGGTGTTTGTTGTCAAAGTTTTTGAGTGCAAGGAGGAATGATTTTGCTAGGGCATCGGAAGGCAAAAGATTCCGGATTTCGTTATTAAAGCCAATTGATGCTGCAGAGAGAGAGTATTCGGAAAATTTAGAGGGTGGAATAAGGGCGCGCGCACTGGTCGTGCACATTCATCCCCCTCTTCAGGGAGGTATACAGACCTACGTGTCAAGGCGTTGGCTTTTCTATTCTTTTCGCCAGGTTGGAACACAATAGTAAAGTCATATTGTGCTAGTTCCCCGGCCCATCGTGCCTGCCGACGGTTCAGAAGGGTCTTGGTCTTAAAGGATTCAAGGTTATGGTGGTCAGTAAAGATTGTGAATGGCTTGGGAAGGGCATGAAGGTACATATGCCACTTATCCAAGCAGACCACGATTGCAAGAAGTCCTTTATCACCTATGCCATAATTGCATTCGGCTGGTGACATTTTCTCAGAGAGGAAAGCAATGAGGTGTAGAACCGTCTTGCCATTTTCTGGGATTTTCTGTGAGAGGATGCCGGAGAACACATAGTCGGAGGTATCGGTTTCCATGATGGTTTCAAGGTTGGGATCGAAGTGGCGAAGAACTGGGGCTGTGGTAAAGGCTTTCTTTAGTTTCGAGAATACCAGGTCGCAGTCTGAAGACCATGCAAAGAGAGTATCCTTGTGCAATAGTCGGAAGAATGGTTGGCAAATGCGGGAGTATCCTTCAATGAAAAGTTGGTAGAGGTTAGCAAAACCTAAGAAACATTGTATATCCTTTACGGATTTTGGTGTTTCCCATTCGATAACAGCCTTGACTTTTTCTGGGTCCATTTCAATGCCTTCGGAGGATATAACAAATCCAAGGAAGGTAGTCTTAGTCACGATAAATTCGTATTTTTCTGGTTTGACAAAGAGTTGTGCTTCGGAGAGTTTGGCCAGGACTTTCCGGACTTGTTCTTGGTATTCTTTGCGGTTCATGAAGTATATTAGAATATTGTCAAGATAGACAACACAGAAAACATCAAGGAATTCACGGAGGGTGTCATTGACAAAGCGCTGACAGGTTGCTGGGGCATTGGTAAGGCCAAAAGGCATGACCATAAATTCAAAGAGGCCGTTTTCTATTCGTCACCTTCCCTAATCCTAATGAGGTTGAAGGCTGCTCAAAGATCCAATCTTGGGAAGTACTTCGATCCTCAAATTTGGTTTAAGGTCTCCTCGATTCTGGGAAGGGGGTATCTGTCCTTGTGTGTGATGTCGTTAAGGGCTCTGTAGTCGACACAAAGGCGTAGGGAACCGTCCTTTTTCTTGACAAACAGGATAGGTGAGGCACTAGAAGAGGAGCTTGGTCGAATAAATGCTTTGGCGAGATTTTCGTCAAGCCATTCTTGTACTTCCTTGAGTTCTGCATCGGACATAGAGTACATGCGTCCGAGGAGGGGTTTTGCACCAGGGAGAAGCAGTATTTTGTGATCCACATAGCAATGTGGAGGTAGGACCGAGGCTTCCTTCTTGCAGAACAAGGGAAGGAAATCATGGTATTTGGTGGGGACTAACTTTTCGGCTGGTTCAGTACTTGGGGTTTCCTCTGGAAGTGAGGCGAGAACACAGATCATGGAACCAGGTTGTTTGGTAGCGATTCTCATGGCGGCACAGGAGATGACAGCAATTTCATGGTTAGTTAGTGATGGCGGATTGCTGGTAATAGTGGTTTGTTGAACTGGGAGACAGTGGGCTTGACAATATCCTGAAGCAAAGATCAAGGTGTTTTTTTCCCAATCAATTATTGGGTTATGGCGTCAAAGCCATGTTTTTCCAAGGATGAGGTTCCATCCGGCCAGTTTTGTCACTTGGAAGGTTAATACTTCTTTTTGCTGGTCGACGGTGAGTTTTAAGGTACAAGAGTGGGTTATCTGTCCGGCAACTGAGCGGCTTCCGTCAACGACGACAAGGTCCTTTGGTTTCGGTTTTAGTTCAAGTTTTAAGTTCAAGGACAAGGCAAAGTCAAGGTCGATGAACTGGGAGTTAGCTCCACAGTCGATCATGCAGGTTCCAGACAAAGAGTTATTGATTGAAGCATTGAGAGTCATGGGTGACTCGGAGCCGAGATCACCAGGAATAGAAACAGAAGATAGACGCAAAGCAGCAGAAACTCGATACCTTCGCAACCTACTCTTGTGAGCAGATCGCGACTCAACAGGAATAACAAAGCCTAAACCAGGCAAATCAACAGATGGTAAAACAGAAAAAGAATTGACAGGAAACATAGGGGAACAAGAAGCGCACAAAGGCGAAAAACAAACACAATAGGGTTTAAGAGAGAAGACACCAGGTTGCATCCTGGCACTCCTTAAAGGGTCTTCGGTCTTCAAAGAGGCAGTTAGTTTTTTGCCTGAGTGGCAGTCTCGGAGGTGGTGTAGAGGACCACAGTTGCTGGTGTTGGGGGGGCAGCGGTTTCGAGGGTGCTGTTGGCCTTCTGGCTCTTGTTGGGGCAGACGCTGGCAAAGTGTCCCTTTGCGCTGCAATAGAGGCAGAGGCCGTTGGCACAGCAGTAATCTTTGTCGGCCTGGGTGAGAGGCCCATGCTTTCTTCTGACCTCAACTGCGGAGAGGTCCATTGCTCCTGCGTGTGATCCTGTAGTAGTGGAGGAGCTGGCAGGAGCACTGGTGCGAGGGGCAGGAGTGTTGTGATGTTGAGTGGGCGTGTAGTGTTGATTTTGTAAACGCCGGATGTTGTTGTCAAGCTGGATGCACATTTGTGCAACAGCGGCAAGGGTGTCTGGGACATTGAGTTGATAGGACAGTGCTGTAGCAGTATCCTTGTTGAGACCCGAGCGGAATCTCGCACTCTGTTCCTTCTGATTCATGGAGAGCTTGGTGGAGATAGTGACAAACTCTACAGCATAGGTAGAGCAGTCTTGCTTGCCTTGACGGAGTTTGTCAAGCTTCTCCCTTGCCGTTGCTTTGGCATCTGGGTCATCGAATGCTGCTTGGAGAGCGTTGATAAATCCTGCATAGGATTGGAATTGAACGTGGCCAGTAACAGGGTCCATGTGAGGGTTGAACCATGCTTGAGCACCTTCGGAGAGGTGAGACGCGGCATAGGCAATCCTGGCTGGGTCAGTGGAGTACCAGGTTGGATTAGAGGAGAACACCAGTTGTAGTTGTGTAATGAACTGGCGGTATTTGTCCCTGCTTCTATCAAAAGTAGTAGGGTTGGCAATCTCTGGGGCTTGGTTGCGTGAAGCAGGTGCTGGTGGTATAAGAGCTTGGAGTCTCTGTTGAGACCCATACTGGTATCCGGGATGGAAGTGGGCAAAGAGAGCTTGGGTGGCGCAGTTGAGCTTTGTAACGTCCGTGATGGTTGGTATTAGTGGTGCTTCCCAATGTCCAGTGTTTCCACAGTTAACACCGGTCATATGGGCTGTATTGATTGCAGTAAGGAGGGAGGTTGGGGTATCGGTAGGCAAGGCAGGGAAGGAGGCAACTCACATCGGGTGTGAGGAGATATAGGTAATATAGGCTTCACATGGCTTGTTGGCGAGTGGGAGGCGAGTATTGCTTCTGGTGGATCTGGACATTTTGATTAGGTGTAGCGGAGACAGTTATGTCAATGCAACAAAGTGTGATGACCAGGTCCGGGTGGACAGGAACCAAGAGCGGGTATTGTAGCCGTGGAGGTGGTGGGTCCGGTTGATAGGCTGAATGGAGGCAGGGTATGAGAAGTTGAGAGCGCAGGCGACGTACTCGTTTGTTTGGTCTAGGAGGTGGCGGGCGTCGGTGATGGGTTCTGAGCCTGGGAGGATGAAGGTGCGGCGGGTGCGGAGAGTGAATCCTGGGGCGAGGCAAGAGGTCGAGGCACGGGGCATGGGACTTTGTCAAGGCGGGGTCAAGAGGGGCTGTCTAGGCCACGGAGGAGGAGAGTATAAATTATATTCAAATAACAACTTGTTAAGGTACAGCTGAGGGAAAGTGACAAGTTGTTGCGTGAAAAGGAAAGGAAAAGAAGACAAGACGACAGGGAGGAAGGACTCCTTATATAGAGATCCTTTTCAGACTATGGAACTAGAGAGACATGAATAGAATAGCAGCGCCGCGGCTGCGCAGAGGCTGCGGGGTGGCTGCGCAAGGTACATGAGTCAAAGGGAATTAGAAATCAACTGCGCAATAGAAATGACTAGAACTGAATAGAAACTGACGGAAACATATGGAAAGCTATTGCGCAGTCAAGGTTCGTGATACCAGAACCTTCCGGTGGTTTCTTTGAGATTCCGAACTAAGAAGTTGAGTAGTGACAGGGATGCGGGTTGTCATGTTGCAACGGTTACCAGGAACGGGCTTGGGCATAGGCGAGGTGCATTGTGATATAGAGTAGTGTTAATAATAAGCGGAACGCGTGGGGAGTTAGGATCAGGTGAACATGGATCCACTGTGGCTGGTAGCAAGGCTGCGGCCGTTGGTGGCTGGGGGCAGGATGGTTTTGGGTGAGGCTAGAAACTCGGTTCATGACAAATACATATGCAGGAATGATTTAACAGGTAATGTCTTCTGAAAGTATTTACTATCAATTAAATACAACTATGAGTGCTGAATAGGGTCTTGTGAATGGCAGATAGTTTGCAGGCAGTCCTAACATTTAAGTTCAACTCCCCAAATTTGGAATATGTAATCATTGTGAGGAAACAAATTCTATGGATGACTGTTATATCCACACTAAAAAGATTAATAGCCAACTACATCTGGCAGAACTCATGTTGGCAGAAAAGTTGCATAAGTGACAGCTCATTGCGATAGCATTTTATAAGGGCTAGGAATATAGTGTTGTTACACTACAAAATATTGGTGAATGATTCCTTTTTTAAAACTCAATTTCAGTGTAACCAGGGAAATTGTCAATGATAGTACAGCCACCAAATATCTTTTGAAAGATTACATAAATGAACTTAATTCATTTAATATAATATATTGCCATGTATAAGACGATAAATTGAAGGGCTCGGCTGAAATGCTGTGGTTGAAAAGATTGTATGAATTCAGTTTAAAGCTTGAAAAAATATGTAATATTCTTGAAAGTCAATGAGTAATCCAATATGTATTACAATATACATTAGAATTTAGATTTTTCTCATATAATAGCTGATTTTGTGGTATTCTTATCCAAGAAAGACTCAAATTGCATAATGACATTGCAAGTGTTGATGGTGACTTGGGTTATGTGGTGTTCTATATGAAAGGCCAAATTACGCAATAATAATGCTCACACACCTACCCAAGAATTGGTCAATGTAGAAGTGTAACAGATAGGTCTAACTATGACTTTGTGCATGAACAAAATGACTGCAATTCAATTGTCCCTCAAACATGAAAATGAAAACATTGCATCAATCAGACACCTAAGTTATAAAACAAATTTTTTCAGATGGTTGCTAAAATAACAAAAAGAAAAATTCAATTACCAATTGCATATCTGATCTTTTGAATCCTTGAATGATGCCAATTGATCAGCAAGAAATTTTTCCCTTGCATGGCAAACTTCTCTATATGAGGGTAACTGTCTTTTTTAATGGGTAATGAGAGATAAAAATGGCACAAAATACACTATAGTTGAAAAAGACCAACGAAATTCCTTGCTAATGTTCAAAATGTGAGATAATATACTTTTAATTTTCAGATTGTGAAATTACTAGCTAGCATGCGAGAATATCAATACTGCTATCAGGTAGCTTATAGCCGATGACAGAAAAGCATCAATTAAGTTAAAGGGACTCAACAGTTACACAACTTTGAATTTTAATATTTGATTGATAGCTTGTGTAATGTGTGGTCCAATCATGTCAAATAAATTGCATTAGTATTTACCCATGCCAATACATTTCTTTGTCAACTAAGCATGTTATTGCAATCTTCACTTCCCTGCCTATTCCAATATTTTGAGGACATATTCATAAGCATTGTAATATACAAGAAAAATGGATCATTGTTCCCACCTAGGTAAGGAGGAAGTGGATGAATCAAATTTAAATCAAGCTCATAATCCAATACTAAGCAGCAAGCCTATCATCAATTCCCATTTCAATATGAATTTTAGCTGTTCTGCTGATGATAAAGCTAAAGAATCTCTGTGCAACAAATGATCAAACCTTATTTTCGAAAAACCAAATATATAGAACCTTTCAACATTGCTGAAGCAATATGGGCTTGTTATTTATAAAAATCAAAACTCTTGGGTAATATTGACTCTAAGCCAAGAAAAGGTCCTTGGAATGCTATCTGTTCTGATATTGAACTTGAATTGGGCACCAGGTAGAATACTCCTTCATTCTAGCAGCATGAAATTGTCAATTGCAAGTATAATGAGTTCCAAAAGCTTCAGGATCTGTTATATAGCCTGTTATGCTACAATAGCTGCCTTGTTCAACAAAGTAAAAGAGTAAAATATCTTCAAATGTTACCTCAAAATTCTTTGGAATATAACTGCCTATTTTATGTAGACAACTTAAGTGAATTCAGCCAAGACATACCCTACCCATATTGCAACATTCTGCCTCAAAGTTGATAATGCTCCCAGAACAATATGTAGTTGCCTGTTTCTGGTAGTGTATCTAGCCATGAGAATTTTCACCACTTGAATTATGCAGAGAAATGAAGCAAATAGGAATTTGGACTTGAAGAGTATGAGCATTGCAAGAGGTCTAGATGCTTTAATATTCATGTACAATTTGCTATTGTATTGCATGTATGCAAATAAATCATTCTGATTCAAAAAAACATGTCCTGAGTTGTCAATGCCAATAATTTTCAAAGTTTACATGCTAAATACCTTGCTGAAAACGGCAGATATTTAACAACTGCATCCAATAATAGAACATTTTCCACTGCTGCATGACTGTTCAATGCACCTAAAGGTGCAATTGGAATTCATGTTTTGGGATGTGAAATGAGAAAAGAATTATATCACATGTTTAGTAACTGAAGTATCTTACTGGGCAACGAAAATATTGTATTGAATATCTTGTCATCCAGTCAGGTAAGCTAGTCTTATCCCGCTCTACTAGATAAATCCGGGGACTAAACGTGACATGGACTGATCATCCACACATTAGTCAGGCAGCTATAATTGGTCTTGGATTTGTATTAAGTTGTAGCTGCATCTCTAGTGTTATGTTTTTGCAGCTATCCCGCATTATGGCTGGGCCATCAAGGGAGTAGGCTAGGTTCTCGAGGTCAAAGGGAATCCACTCTCGTTTATCATTTCTCATTCATTCTGTAGCGCTCATTGGAGTGCTGGGCTATATGTAGCCAACTGTCTACAAAGTTTAGAAAGACATGCAAATAGCGTTGTTCTAAGTAATCATCTACTTTACACCTATATAAATTCATCGCACCGCTTAGTACTTTGTACTTAGTGAAATTCCCATTGCCCCTCTTAGTCCTTGTAACCAACGCGAACAAGTCAATTCACTGAGTGAACCTTAACATTACAATGCTATAGTCCTTTACTATATGAATTTTCCTCAAAGACCATGTTCAAAAACACGACAATGGAACCTCAAGGACGCCTTCCAACACCACATTGCGCTGGCCTTCTGGTGGAGGGAGACATGCAAATAGGAGAACAGATGGTGAGCATCACTTACCCACAACGAACATACCTACCGGATGGTCCACCCCGCCCATGGTTTGAGGACACGACAAGCAACTCCGAAGAATTAATGGGCTTCCAGTGCTCAAACCCCTCTAAAGTCCATGAGAGAAATAAAATTTTCCACTCAGGTGCGGCAAACACTACACCAGTGCCACCAGCACAAATACCAGCACAGACCCAATCAGCCATGAAATGACTTTGTGCAGGACGAAGCCCCAGGACACTATCATTTTGGTCAGTACCAGCCGGCTGCTCGGCAATCAAAACTGCTCAAGCTGAGCGCCTCACGGCAGAACTGCAATTAGAGCGCCTCACTGATGAGGCATACTTTCGAAATGAAATACCAGCACAAATGGCCTTGGCTATCTGTTACGCCATCAATGCAGCAAACTATGTACTTATGGAAGTACAAGGCCTCAGACTGAGAAAATTCCAAGACAAGCTCTAGACATTAGTCACTATGCTATCAGACCGCATAACTACCACATCAAACACCCTAACCAGAAAGCAAATTGAAGCTACTGGACACACGGACCGCCCTATCTACAAACTTAAGGGGGTCCTGGAAGAAGAGAGGAAAGACTGAAAGGAGGCAAACGAACAACTGGCAACATCAATAAAAGAATTAATGACCAGGGTTGAAGCCATTGAAAAGCACTCCAACAGAAAATTCGTCGCCTCTTAGATTGAGGAAGTGGCAATCTATGTAGCAGCAGACAAAAGAAAATTAAAAGAAACGGCCTCCAACCAGCTCAAGGAACTGACCCTGCGACAACGGGAAATGGGATTCCTACCAGGGCCATTCCCCATACCAGCCTCAAGGGCACCACCAGCTCCACCACCAAGGCTACCACTGCCATTACGAGCTTAAGCATTTGTACTCCCAAGGCCCAGGCGGATGGAAGACCACTAGCCAGAATTCAAGCTTGATCCACCACAAACATTCTTGGGCAAAAAGGAAAAACTTGAAAACTTTTATTTTGACATGAAAAACTATGAACAGGTCAAAAGAATCAGGTACAACAAGGCCTGGATTGCCCTCATAATTTCCCAGCGAGAAGGTAATGTCCTAACTTGGTAGAGAGGAAACAAGGGCAAAATCCTCATATGGGACCAAGCAGTCGACGGTCTTGGACAAACATGACGTGACCACCAGTCCCAGCAGCGAGCAACAACAGAGCTTTATGTTCTTAATCATGCTGGCAGCATTTTGGCGTTCCTCACTAAACTTGAAGAACTGAACCTGACAGCCATGAAGCCATCAACCAATTTTGGGCTCACACTAGAGCCTAACTTTCGCCCAGACCTGCAATACGCTCTGACATCCCACATGCTGCATAACTCCACCTACAAACAGTGGAAGGAAGTATGCACACAGATTGGAACAAAGCAGGGAGCAATTTCCTTGGGCACACACTACCAAGAAAACACAAACCGGAACTCTAGAAGAAACGAATTCCAGACCTTCAACAACAACTGTTAGAATAGTCGTTCTTACACCCTATTTGAGTATAATATTTCCTCATTTTGGTCTCTCTTTTCGGGTATCTCCAATACTTTCCACTATTGTCACTAATTGTTCATTCTTTTGTTTTCTTTAATATTTGCACTTATACCTTTTCAGTTCTTAATCTGCTCATATTGGCGCTTTCTAACTTCTTTCATGTTATAATCAGCTCCTATTGTTCGTCTTTGACTTTCTGCAAGATTCTCTGTCTCGTATTCATGTTACGCTAATGACTATCACTTCCGGATACCATTAGTGCTATTGTATTCCCGATGGGGCACTTGTTTCATCTGTACCCTTTTCATGCTTAATCAATAATTTTGTCATTGCGCTAGTGCACAGAAGCCACATTGCTCATAGCGTTTACCTCGCTTCTTATCAGGGTCAATGCAATGCCCACTTCTCCTCTTTGCCACACTTTTTGATCAGTCACTCATGTATTTAATCTTCCCTTCTTTTCTTCACTTTACTCTTTGGTGGATACAAAAACCTCGATACCTATAACTTGCTCTGCTCGCTATTGCTGTGACCCACTCTACTACAAGATCGATTTATTCTATCATGCATCTACTACGCTCATCTATCTTAATCTTCAATACTATTTCAGCATACCCTCTCACAGGTTATGAGCCCAGCAGCCGCTACAATTGTTGAATCAATTAGCACTGCTGGTTTATATCTCGATCCCTTTGTGCTCACCTCTGCAACCTTATTCAATTAAATACTTGTCTTGCCTTATCCTCTCTTCTCATCGCCATCATGTTGTCATCCTCTTTGCCTGCTCCTGCTTCTGCTACTAAAGTTGCCATTGCTCCTTTACCAGTAAACCTCGAAAGCATTGAGAAACTCAAGAGCCAATCAAATTACACTTGCTGGGCAAAACTAATACTCCGCATTTTATCAATTTACGATTACGATAACCTGGCTACAGTCAAGCATAAAATATCACCTGACTCTGCTATGCAAAAAGAAAACAACAAAATGAAAATGTCCGCCATCATCATGTTATGACTTCCGTAATTTCAGACAAAGTGACAATTGAAAGGTCAATAACCCTCTTGGGATGAAAAGCTCAGTGAGGTTGAGTTTATAGTTCGCTACAAGCCTAGGAAGGAAATAAGGAAACCTGACGCCTTGTCATGACGCTCCGGACAGAAAAGGGCTTGAACTGACGCCCAGTTTTTCATGGACGGGCAACTCGTGATGGCTATGGGAAGAAACAACCACTCAGCAGGACCAGTTATGGATGTCGCCAGCTGGGAAAGAAACTAAGACAGACTACTCATTGTATCCCTGGAGTACTGCACCACCATTCCTCGCCACTGTTATGACTTAGAAGTAGCAGGACATTGGGGTTGTCACCGAACCCAAGAAATAGTGTCAAGGGATTTTTTCTAGAACGGATGGATGAAGGATGTTGCCAAGTACATTGCAGGATGTCCACGTTGCTAGAAGGCCAAAGCCGATGGGCACTCAAAAAGAATCAAGTTGGTCCCAATGTTGACTGGAGAGAGTCCGTGGGAAGAAATTGCAATTGATTTCGTTGGGGAGCTACCAAAAAGCAACAGCCATAATCCCATCTTGGTAATCACTGACTGGTTAACAAAGATGCACCATTATACGCCTGCTAAAACAACCTGGACCAGCGAGGATGTTGCAAGCACATACTTATACAACATCTGGAAACCCCATAGACTTCCAAAGCACATTACTGGTGACAGAGGGCCATATTTTCCCTCAGCATTTTCCCTGCACTAAACAATAAACTTGATATTCGACTACAACTTTCCACTGCACACTATCCTCATACCGATGGAGTCAGCCAATAGGCAATCCAGACACTTAAGCAGTATCTATGGATCCTCTGCCATGACAAACAGGATGGATGGGCAAGATGGCAACCGCTGGAAGAGTTTATACACAACTCCAGCTCCTCAGCAAATAGCCACAGTGTAAGGAAATCGTCCTTACATCTCTTTTCTTACTCATACTTCCCAGTTAGGCAGTCACTTCCTTTTTTAGGACTGCCCTCATGTATTTCCCTTTCTGTTAGTCCTATTCCTGTCTAGTTTTTTCCCAGTTATTTCTTTAGTCATTACCTGTTATTCCTGTCGCCTTAGCTACTCTACAAGCGTCCACATGCTTCTAGAACAGCCTCCTGTTTGTCTCCTGGCTTGTGACATCATCACACAGCCATGACATAATTTCCTGTTCCCTATTTTCCTTATTTATCACTATGAGTCTTGTATGATTCATCTCCTGTCACAAGAGCCTTTGAAGCGTCATGCTTCTACTCTTCATCATCATGTATCATTTCTTTATCATCTCTACTCATACTGTTGTCATTCTGATTCATGTATATGAGCCATTTGGACCCATACTCTAACCATTCAGTCTCTATTAAAAAGCTGTGGTCCAGAGACTTTGGAAGGGCAGACAACACAAGCCCAACCGACTAGATAGCCTCAGAAACAATATACTAGCTACACTGGTAATTCTCTGTTCACTTTGGCCCTAACAGGCCCTCCAGTAAATTTCCAGAACACCCAGAAACCACCTCATACACCCAGACACTTTACACTACACCCAGAGGCATCTAAGGCGATTCTAAAGGCTTTCCAGGACCTTTAGAACCGTCACAGAAGCCTCTCACAACACCTCCTACCACCTAGAGGTCAGGTCTGTGTCTCACAGTCTTGGCTTCCAAGTTGGTAGTAGTTTACACACAGCCCCTTCTGAAGCTTGAATGGTTTTCACCTGCACACTATCCATGTCTCGGAGGACCCATCTGCAAGCCTGGCTGCCAAAAAATGGTTGGATCGCATGATAGCAGTCCATAACGACATACACTCCACTCTCAAGAAGATCAATGACATGAGATGGGTACTGAATCTGGACACAGCAAGGTCATTTAATCTTGGGGACAAGGTACATGGTAGACAGCCGGAACTTGATCATCAAATCATGGAACACCAAACACTTACTTCAAGGTATATGGGCCCATTCACAGGCAAGTGGAAGGTTGGTACTAACACCTATGAGGTGGAAACTCCTGATTGAATATGCCTATACAAAGTCATTTGCACCTCACTCCTCAAGTAGTTCCATGACAGAAGCGTAGACAATATGGATTCTGATGACAAAGAAGATGATAAATTGTTCTTTGTAGTGGAAAAGATTATGAATAGTTGCAGAGTGCAAGGATGAGTTTAATACCAAGTCAGTGGGCAAGGTTTTGAGGAAGAAGCCAACACATGGGAACTGATCAAGAACCTTTCGGACACTGATGTCATGAAACTGGTCATCTCGTTTCTTCAAGAGTTCTCTAGGAAACCGGTGTATAGGTTTCTGGAAGACAAGTTATGAGCCGACTAAGTACCCCCTACTCGAGTTCAATTGAGGAATATTGTGAGTATTTGATTACAGTTATTGGTTAATGTTCAAGACCTTTCCACACCCTATCATAAATCCCCATTTTTACCTTGAACAGAGGGAGGATTAAAAGGTTTTTGAGAAGTGTCCAGAAGAGGTTTTAACAGTGTACAATATCAAGTTGGAAGGTGGCATTATTCCAGCCAAAGTGGACACGCAAAGCTGGGAATGGTTGAAAGGGTTTTGAAGGTAACTCTTATATTTCCATCACACTCTTTTACAAAGAACTGAATTAACTGAGCAATCTAGGGTGGTCTTGGTTTTGTTTTCGAAGTGTTACTTTGGAGAACAAAGTCCTCAAAGGGGGTGAGAATGTCACGGAGTCAGGTAAGCTTGTCCTATTCCGCTCTACTGCATGAGACCAATGATTAACCGCAGCATAGACTGATCATCTACATCTTAGGCAAGCACATATATTTGGAGTTTGATTTCTATTAAATACTAGCCGCTTCTCTTGTGTTATGTTGTTAGAGCTACACCGCTTTGTAGCTGGGCTACCAAGAGAGTGTGCTAGGCTCTCGGGGTCAAAGGAACTCCCTTCTTGCTTATCATTTTGCATTCATCACGTATTGGTCATTAGAGTGCTCGGCTATATATAGCCAACCGCTCACATAGTTTAGAGAGACAAGCGCATGGTGTTGTTCCAAGTAATAATCTACCTTACACTTATATCTAATTATCGCAGCCTTTAGTACTTTGTACTATCTGATATTCCTGTTGCCCCTTTTAGTATTCGGTACTAATGCGAATAATTCAATTCACCGAGTGAACCATTACAGATCTAGCACATTTATAGGTGTATGACAGGGATAGAATGAAAACAACTTGTTGAGAATATCTTATCTAAATCCAGCAACCTGTAACATTAAAACTGGTCAACTTGTTCATTTTTTCTGATATATCGATTACATTCTGACCACCTTTAACAATTCAGACCTATGGCAATCTTTCATGAAGCTTTTTCTGATCTTGAGCTTCCACGACTTTAATTACCAGAACTTATGTGATTGTTGAAATGCTTGTTCCTATATCTTGTTTGGAAATAATTCCTGTTTATTTCATCATTCCTTTTGTGTTTTTATAATACTTTCATCATTTGGTCTACTTGCTTTTCCTGTTTCCTCTTGAATATTTCATTGGCTTCTGTTGTATTCTCTGAACTTTCCACAGGATCTTTTGACTTGTGCACATATTAAACAAATGTTCATCAGTTCCATGGATATTGCTATTATAATTCAATGTTATTTCTGTTGAGAGCCTCATTGCAATAGTTCACATGTCATCTGCTAGTTAATTGCCGTTTATTTGTATCAGGACTGCTTGCTTCTCACATCCCACTTTCAAATGAATACAAATAACTTAATACCTATCACTTACATACATGGTCATTGCCTTAAACAGCTTCAATATAGCATTCATTCATTCTGTTGTAAATTTACTACTCCTTTTTGTGTAGACTTTTGATAAACCATCAGCATTCCCATGCACAATGATGCCTCCTGGACAAATTTTCCTGGTGTTTAGGTTAATTGCAGATATATTTCGCAGCTGGGAATTACTTGCTATACTGTGAGGAAATCGTCCTCACATGTATTTTTCTACGCATATATTCCAGCTAGGCAGTCACTTTATGATTAGGACTGCCCTCTTGTATTTCATTTCTTCTTTATCCTATTCCTGTCCAGTTTTTTTCTAATCCTTTCTCATGTTATTAACTGTTATTTCTGTTGTCCCAGTTGCTTCAGAAGTGTCCACAGGTTTCTGGAAGAGCCTCCTGTCTTTCCTCTGGCTAGTGACCTCATCAAACAGCCATAACATATATTTCCCATCACCTGTCTTTCCTATTCATCATTATGAGTCTTGTATGATTTTTCTCCTGTCACAGGAGCCTCTGAATAGTTATGCTTCTTATTTTCATCATTATGTATCATTTGTTTATTATCTTCACTTAAACTCCTGTCATTCAGCTTCATGTATATGATCCATTTTAGCTTCATTCTCTAACCATTCAGTCTCTATTAAAGAGTTGTGGTCCAGAGACTTAGGAAAAGCAGACAAAACAAACCCAACCAAATAGACAGCACTAAAATAGATATACTAGCTACACTGGTAATTGTCTATTCAACTTGGCCTTAATTGGCCATCTAGTAATCTGCAGACCACGCAGAAACCACCTCAGATACCCAGACACTTCAATCAACTCCAAGTAGCATCTAGGGCAATGCTCAAGCATTCTTAGGACCTTTAAAAACATCAAAGAAGTTTCTTCTACCACTTTGAGGTCAGGTCTGCTTGACATATGCTTGGCTTCCAAGTTGGTAGTATTTTATATGAGAAGTTATACTCCGTAGGTATCGAGAGTCGAGACAGAGGGGGATAGATGTGCACAAAATGGTTCAAAGATCTTAGAGAGGAGCGGGTTACGGCGGTAGCCAGCGGAGCAAGTTATCGGTTTCAAGGTAATCATATTCACTAAAGAGCAGAACTAAGTGGGGGAGCGACCGACCTTATATACATAAGTAGGGAAGGAAGCGAGCAACAGAAAAGCTTGACGCAAGTCCAGCAAAAAGTCCTGGGGCATGGCATTGACCCTGAGAAATACCAAGAGTATTGACAAAAGAAATAGGTGTGGCACACCAGCGTGAGGGTGTGTTACACTGTCTATGACAAATGAAATAAGCAAGTCACACCATGGGATGGTGTGGATCGCCACAGAAAAGTGTGGGTGCAACGACAGGTGTGGGTGATACATGTGGGAGCATAAGAGAGGACATGGATATCCCAAACAGGAAGGTAGAAGGAGAAGTGCGACAATATGAGCTGATATAGTATGAAAGCAGGATATAACAGCGAAGATCGTGGTAAAAATAGAGAGACATGACGGATATAGAATATAACAGAGGGATATGTATATCCGAGACATGTAAGAATAGAACAAACGAAAAGGACTCAATTGGGGGTAAGAACGATCATTCTGACACTCTCTCTCGAACGAAACACCCAAGTAATTGAGCAAACTTGGTGTGTAAGTCGTTTGGAAGACCTTTCGTCATGATATCAGCGATATTTTCCTTGGTAGAGACGTAGTGGAGCTGAAATATGTTGTTGAGAAGGCATTCTCTGGTGTAGTGATAGGCTATATCGATGTGTTTGGTTTTGTGGTGGTAAACTGGGTTGTTGGCGAGAGCAATACTGGCTTGATTATCGCAGTATATATCAACAGGAATGCTGAGGTTGAATTGTTTGAAGGCGTGTGTATACCATTTGGCTTGTCGAGCTGTGGTAGAAAGTGCTATGTATTCCGCCTCGGTAGTAGAGTTGGAGATACATTGTTGTTTCTTGGAGAGCCAGGAAATCGTGCACTTACCAAGCTGAAAAACGTAACCAGTATAAGAACGACGGGTATCAAGACAATTAGCAAAAGAAGCATCCGAAAAACCTTCCAACTTACCAGAACCAGAACAAGGATATATGAGAACAGCATCACGAGTACCAGAAATATAACGAAAGACTCTCTTGACAGCAGTATGATGGATATCAAGAGGACGAGAAGGGAACTGAGAGAGGTATGAAACAACGAAAGCAAGATCAGGACGAGTATAAGTAACAAGATACATGAGGGCACCAATCATCTCTTGATAGAGATTCTGGTCAACAGGAGATTCATTGTCCGTGGCTTTGCGAAGTTGGGCTTTTGGATCGATAGGTGTTGAAACAGAGCGAGATTGATCCATTCCGAAGTGCTGTAGTATCTGTGTGATGTAGAGAGGTTGTCCAAGTGTGATTGCGTCGTTGTGGTATTGAATTTCGATTCCAAGCATGTAAGAGAGCTTGCCTTTAACAGTGACTTTAAAGTGCGTTTGCAGGAAAGTTGTGAGTTTCTGCAAGTCAGCGGTGGAGCCAGCAAGAGCACTATCATCGACATAGACAGCCATGATAATTTTGCTTTTGGTGCTGATAAAGACACAGGGATCGAAGTGCGTGGGAATGAAGTGTTGTTCAGCAAGCACAGAGCATAGTTTTCTATACCATTGTAGCGGAGCTTGTTTCAAACCGTAGTGTGCCTTCTTGAGTAAAAGGACTTTGTTTTCGAGGCCGAGTCCAGGAGGAGGTGCGACCCAGATTTCTTCGTCAAGGGGACCATAAGTGAACGCTGATTTGATGTTAAGTTGAGCAGTGTCAAGGTTGTGTAGTGCTGCGAGGGCTATTAGGAGATGTAAAGAATCGTACCGCGTCACTGGTGCGAAAGTCTCACTAAAATCTATTCCGGAAATTTGTGAGAAGCCCTTAACCACTAAACGTGCCTTGTATCTCTCGATTGATCCATTCTCCAACAGTTTAACAGTGTAAACCCAGCGTGATCCAATAGCTTTCCTGCCATCTGGTAAGTCAGTAGCATCATGAACTTCCCAAACACCTTGCGATTCAAGAGAAGATTGCTCTTCTCTCATAGCGTCAATCCACTTATCGACATCTTCAGACTTCATAGCTTGGGAGTAGGTGGGAGGACCAAGTGTGACGTTGGCCTGACCAATTTCTTCCTCAATTAATGCTGCAAAGTCGTCACCAATTTCTGCTAGAAATATCCGAGCTGTATCTTCTCCAAAGGCTGCGTTGATACTTGGGAAACCATAGCCCTCAATTTCCTTCTTCTTGCGTTGAGAATGCTTGAGGTTAGGACCTTCGGAGCTGCCTGATGGAGGGGGAGAAGAGTGTCGAGATGTTTTGGGTGCAAAAGGTGGTGGTGGGATGCGACGTGGAGGTGTGGTAGGAGTTTCATTACGAAGCTGTTGTGAAACAGCTCTCTCTGATTCTGATAACTCTTCTTCATCGAAGTATTGTTCATATTTGTCATGGTTGTGTTGTGACGGTGAGGGAATATTGACAGTAGGTTTGGTTGAAGATAGTGGAAGTTCGACAGGAGGTGCAGGAGGGAGAGGGTTTATTGGTGTAGGAGAACCAAAGGCGCCTGGCATTCGCTGCGGCTTTTGTGGAGTTTGCTGAAGTTGCGGGACTGTTGTAGGTGTTGAAGATTGATTTGGTTGAGACGAAGCTACTTGATCAGGTTCTGAAGAGTTTAACTCTGTGGGGAGATACATTTCAACGGAGGTGATGTTATCGGACGGGATAAACTTGACCTGACGGACTGTGTATACTCTTCTTTCTGATGGTATGTAAACACGGAATATCGATGGGTTTCCAGTGTAGCCAACTAATTTTCCATCAATCCCTCTTGGATCTAACTTGCTACCAGCAGGACGTTTCTCCTTGGGGATGTGGACAATGCAAGGTGTACCAAAGGGTTGAAGATGTTTGATGGAGGGTAGGCGGTTATTGAGTACTTCAAACGGCGTCTTCCCATTAAGAGCCGAGTGAGGGAGACGGTTGCGGATGTAGGTTGCCCATGCATAGCATTCCGCCCAAATGAATTGAGGGTGGTCCTCAAGGGTAGGTCGACACATGTTGGCGAGAGTCAGGTTGTAGCGTTCTGGAACATCATTTGACTCTGGGGAGTATGCTGCAGTGGTTTGATGTATCATGCCTTTATTTTTGCAGTAAGCAGACCATTCATTATTCACGAATTCTCCACCATCATTAATGCGCCAATTTCTTGGATATCGTCCAGTTTTGGTATTAATCTCTTCACAGTAAGCCTTTATATGCCTTACAGCATCGGACTTGTGTTTGAGGAATGCAATCTTGGAGAATCGAGAGAAATCGTCGATCATTGATAGGTAGAAGCGATGACTACCAAACGAGGTAACAGGGAGAGGTCCAGCGAGATCTGTGTGTAGTAGTTCCCATGATTTCTTTGTGTTATGTGTGACTGGTTTGGGAGTTCGGTATGTCGGGTTGTATTTGGCACATGAGTCACAGTAGAATTGCGAAGGAGGTTTTGGAAGCAGGTTTCCATCGGCAAAGATGTTGGAGGCTTTGTTTCAGGAGTGAGGCGAGGAGTGACCTAGTGCTTTGTGCCAAAATTGAACAAAAGACTTGTAAGCAGACGGAAACCAACAGCGGATTCAAACATATAAACATGAGCACCAAGTTCAGCGCGTAACACGGTGGAGTGGTCGGTCTTGAGTTTAATGTCAAGAGTTTTGTTTTCTCCATGAAGGTATGCATTTCCAATCAAATCAATCATTCTCCACGAGACCAAGTTCACTTCATTCTATTCAGGTAGATACAAAACATCAGACAGCGAGATATGCGAAACATTTCCACCAATCTCCACAGACAGGCAAACAGTTCTCTTATACTCTGAGAAGAGCACTTGACCACCACCAACAGTTATTCCCACACGATGGGAGACTGGATTGATGAGGCAGAAAAAGTCAGCTGTGATGTGGTGAAAGGCGCCAGTATCGAGGATCCATACCTGATATGTTGTAGCATCTCAAGCTTTGAGAGCAAGACCAAGAGCAGATGAAGAAGAACCAGTGGAAGAAGACGAAGAAGGACCAGACATGAGACCAGAAGGCGAAGAGACAGAAGAGGCGAGAAGGGACAAAGTAGCGCTACCAATGGTTCCAGAAGCAATCCAGGCAACACCACTTGAATAGGTGGGAGTGGTGGTGACACGGGCTGTGGAAGTTGAAGGTTCCGAGGAGGAGACGGCAGCAGCAGCAACGCTCTTGCATTGGTTCTCTTGATGTTTCTTGAGCCTGAAGCATTTGTTGTGAACATAATCCGAGAAGGAATGTCCATTCTTCTTGCACCAAGTACACTCGGTTGGAGCTGCTTGTGCAGTCCTGCCAGGATGAGAGTTGTTGTTCTTGGGGCGAGGCGCAGGTGCTTGACCTTTGCCTTTAGGCTTGTTGGCGAAGAATGCCTTAGCACTATCTTCATTGGTCTTCATGTTTCGAAGGTGGGTTTGATGGTCTTCGAATCGTTGGGAGTCCTTGGCTTGGAGGATGTTGACTGTATCGTTGAATGACTGTGGGAGCGAGTTCAAGAGGATTGCACTCTTGATAGGGTCGCTTTCAAAGAAAGGCCTGAGGGCAGTGGCAAGAGCATCAGTTCCATTGCGGGAGCAAGTGTTGGCCTGGGCCCAGGAGTTGCCAAATTGAAGGAGGTAGTCATTGATGGATTCCGAGTCAGACATTGACAGATTGAGGATATCGCAGAAAGTGTGGAAGGAAGAGGCGACATTCTGACAATCAAAGGTGTCTTGAAGAGTTTTCCAGGCATCATAGGCAGTAGAGCAGCCGTCAATGACATACTGCTGGTCCTGTTTGATGGTGAGTTGAATTGTCATGATGGCAAGCAACTCTTTCTTCTTGTGTTGCTTAAGCAGAGCGGCATTGGTATGAGGAACTTGTTAGGTGGCGATGAGATCGTCAAAGTCGTGGATGGCAAGAACACGTTGCATGAGCTTGGCCCAGCGAGTGTATTTGGATTGACCTTGAAGGTTCTCCAAGCTTTCAAGTTTGAAGGGCATGGAAGAGGAACCAGTCGACATGTTGGGTTTGATGTCAGTAGTATCAGTATCAGTCATAGCAAAGATGCGGCGAAAGGTGTGAGGAGAGACGAGGTAGTTGAGACCGAATAAGCGTGTAGAGGTGAGCGCAATGAGATCTGAGAAGAACCAGCTGTGCTAATTGACTAATCAATAGTAGCGGCAGCCGGGCTCATAACCTGTGAGAAGGTATACTTTGTAGGTATCGAGAGTCGAGACAGAGGGGGATAGATGTGCACAAAAGGGTTCAAAGATCTTGGAGAGGAGCGGGTCACGGCAGAAGCCAGCGGAGCAAGTTATCGGTTTCAAGGTAATCATATTTACTAAGGAGTAGAACTGAATGGGGGAGCAAGCAACCTTATATACATGAGTAGGGAAGGAAGCGAGCAACAGAAAAGCTCGACGCAAGTCCAGCAAAAAGTCCTGGGGCATGGGGTTGACCTTGAGAAATACCAAGAATATTGACAAAAGAAAGAGGTGTGGCACAACAGCGTGAGGGTGTGTTACACTCTCTATGACAACTGAAATAAGCGAGTCACACCATAGAATGGTGTGGATTGCCACAGAAAAGTGTGGGTGCAACGACAGGTGTGGGTGATACATGTGGGAGCGTAAGCGAGGACATGGATATCCCAAACAGGAAGGTAGAAGGAGAAGTGCGACGATATGAGCTGATATAGTATGAAAGCAGGATATAACAGCGAAGATCGTGGTAAAAATAGAGAGACATGACGGATATAGAATATAACAGAGGGATATGTATATCCGAGACATGTAAGAATAGAACAAACGAAAAGGACTTAATTGGGGGTAAGAATGATTCTTCTGACAGTTTACATATACCTACTAACCAGGATAAATCCTTATTTCTATCATAAGGTTGTTGATAATGTTCATTTCACATACTTGTAACATTTGCCAGCCCACATATTAATCAACATACAATTAAGATGATATTTATATTGACCTGGCTACATTGTCATCAGTTGTCCTATTCGTATTTTGAATGACAACGTAATGATAAATATAATTATGCAAAGTTTATTTACAAATCTCTACATACACTTCTATATTGGGAACAATTCTCAAACAATCATGGAATAGGTTTCATGCCTTTAGAATAGCCGTTTGTTTGGATATTCCTTCATCACTTTGTAGTTTCATTGTTCATCAAATTATTGGAATTATGACCTTCAATACATCCTCCCAGCCCTTACATGAGTAAATTAACAACCTATAAGCCCAGTTCCCCACTTTTCACTGATGTCTGCCCTATTGCCTATAATATTATATTCTGTTTTCAAGTATTGTTTCACAGGTAGGGTTGTCAGGTTTCTGTCTTTGCCCATCCTGGTCTTCCATCATAATAACCAGTTCATTCATAAGCTTATGGTATACTAGTGCATGTTGAATCTTGCCCCATAGGCTTGGTATCCCATCATGATGTATTGAAGTTTGAGATTGTTAGGGCACTTAGCCTTCATTCCATTTTGCATTTCCTACAATTCTTTACTGAACTGCTACACATTGGCTTCCAAGACCTGCACAGCCTATACTGATATAAATGTATTCAACATACTTACATCACCCAAATGTAATAAGTAAGAAAATATATGCATTTGTATCACTTCACAAATCGAAAATCAAAGAATTTTTATAACACCAACGACAAAAGTAATTCAGTCTCTCTTGAAGGCTTCCTATGTTTCTTATTGAATCATTCTGCTCACATAGGGGACTCAAGATTCAAACGATTTCATTATGTTACTAGTTACCCAGGCTTTAATTTCCTATCGTTATTAAACAAATTTAAAACCTTAATCATATTGTTGTTTTCTGATTTCCTTTCCAGCAATATATTAATTTTGGGTTGTGATTAGTATATTATAACATTAGAGCAGGTGTACAGATTTGTTGCCATCATATCTACCTGGCAAAGTATAAATAAGTAATTCAGCAATAAATACTCCATATATCTTGGTAGTTCTCACCTGCCAGATTAAATTTGAACAATGTTTGGATTTGCACCATCTGGCAAAAACACCAACTAAGTATTGTATGACTGTTCGTAACACTTAATACAAGTTGATTGTCCTTCTAAGGCTTTTGCAATGTCTGAATCCCTTAGTTTTTATGCCAATCTCCTTTACAAATACAGAACTTATTTGTATACTCTATATTTCTTTGTTCTTTTCTTCATTAGTCATTTTTGTTTGAATAGTTGTTCTCACACCCGATTTGAGTATAATATTTCTTTGTTTCCTCTTTCTCTTTGTATATCTTCAATACTGTTACTATTGTTTCTACTCGTTTAGTCTTTTGTTTCCCCCAATATTCGCACTTAAACCTTTTCTGTTCTATCATCTGCTCATATTAGTATTCACCTTTATCTTTTATGCTATGATCAGCTCCTCTTGTACTCCTTCCACATTCTACAAGATTCTCTGTCTCGTCCTCATGTTACACTAATGTCTACCACTTCTGGATACCATTAGCATTTTTTCAATTTAAATTCTAGTTCATAGTATCGTTGCAACACACCATGTTTCACCAATATACCCTTCCCTCTCCTTTGTATGACTATACTTCGTTCTTCAGGGTCCAGGCTACTCCCTTGACTTTTTGTCAGGACTTGTGCTGAGCTATGTTTGTCTGCTTGCTCCTTCCCACTCATGTATATAAGGACTGCTTTCTTCCCTCACTAATCTTTTTAGTGAATTCCAATACCTTGATACCTATATTTTGCTTTGCTCGCTATCACTGTGACCTGCTCTACTACTAGATCTATTTATTCCAATGTGCACCTACTATGCCTATCTGTCTCAACATTCGATACTATTTCAGTGTACCCTCTCACAATTATAAACCCATCTATGAATAACATGTCTACATCTAATACATATCATTGCTACTAACCCCCAGGTACATCTCAAAGTATTCCAGAACGTTAGCTACATGCTGTGTGTTGACACTGTACAATGTTTTCCAAATGAAGTCCATAAGTAGCATATCCGACATAATAATATTGCTATGTTGTAATGGTAACAACTACTCAATTTGGATTCCATCATCCTATGGCCCCTTCGGCAAACAAATTATTGAAAATGCGAACAACTTGCACCATTGTCCACAAAGACTTAGTAGAAATGGCTGGTATTCCACACATTAATACTTTTGCCACATAAAAATTACATGTTCTGCAATCATTTTCATAAATAATTGGTATAAATTTATTGACAAATTCACCGATTATATAATATATTGATGTTGTTGATTTTATTTAAAATGCAGTTTTGTAACACTGCCCTTCTGAGCAGAATTTGCATCATGATGCATAATTCATCTCACATTTATACCCAGTGAAAATATCTTATATATGCTCTGAGTTTCTATACAACCTGCAAACCCTCTAGTGTAATGCAAATGGATGTTGAACAATTGCTATTGTATATGACATTGCATTTTGTTACATTTTGCATTTGTAGAAAGAACAGAGAAATAAATTGATCACATTCCTGGAAGTTTGCCCCCAGCCATAGATGTTTGACACTAGATACCTGCAATCTGCAACTTTATTGAATAAATATTAAGGCATATAATGAAACAAATTTATACATTTCCCCGATGGTTGCTGTAACCCTTTCCAATTCTTATCTACATTCAAGATTGACATGTCCAGGTACTGAGCTTGGGATTTTTGCCTTCATGGTTGTTCTCTGTTCAATTCCTCCTCCTACGAAAGATTCAATTGCTATTGAGAATTAGAACGTATTTACTATCTCTATACATTTTGATTCCAACCCTGTATATCTGAATAAAATTATTTGTCAAATGTAGTAAATGATTGCTTGAATCCGGGGATGTGGTAACCTGAACTTAAGTCGTGATCTGGATATCTACCATTGGTTTTCCCACAAAATGTTTCAAACTCCCAAAAATTTGCCAAAGTTTAAAGTCAGGATGTAGTGAAAATAATTTTTCTTCAAATTTTGAAATTAGTTCCAGGACTTTGAGGTAAACCTTTTTTTGTGTGAACAGAGTAAGATATTCTTTGATCTCCAGATCACCAGACACATATATCCAAAAAGTCATCTCTGCTGATGCAGGTACAGTAACTAGTCGTTATAACCTAAATTTTGGATCTAGGAGCCAGAAGTCTGTTATTTCTTCTCATCAAGCTCTGTTTCAGTGTTTCCATCTTAAACTTGAAATGTTGATGGGAAAAGAGATGCTTTAGAATCAAAGCAAAAATCAGGTATTTCATAGATTTCATGTTATCCAATGCATTTTTCTGAACACAATGTATGTATTACATGCATAATATGAACTTGTAGATGAATGCTCAATCACAGGATAATGAATTGTAAGAGTTTAACATTTGTAATATTCCAGAGGGCCTGAGATGCAGCATGGTTTGGAATCAAAAGAATTGAGTTGTACAACTATTGCATGGCTTCTCTTCACAATATAACTACATGAGGACTAAGGCTTCAGGCAAAAGTCACAATGTAAGGATTAATAAGATTACTCAACATAATTTCACAGACTGCTGTGGCTAGAAGTACGAGAACATGTTGAGGTTGTTGCAGATGCATGCCTTGTTGCACCGTTTGATGGGGAGCCAAGATTTGCCCCCCTTGACAGTTATAAAATGGTGCACATACTTAGGTGCGAAATGATGTCACACCCTCGCACTGGTCTGTGCACGAGACTAAGCTGACCAGTGGCAATCCCAAGACCGACCTGGCTGTGCTTGCGGGTATCTGTTCAGAAACGTAGTTTTCTAGCTCCTACCACTTCGTGGCAAGCTCCCTCTCCCTCCGTAGTCTCGTGCCCCCCCGCACACAACGAGACCCCATCTTCTTCCCCAGTACATATCCAGCCCAGCAGTGGGCCGCGTACTGGAGGCCCAGGCCATACTTTAGCAAACTGATGAAGGTCACGATCTCTTGAGATCCTGGGTCGATAACGATATTGCATTTCACTGGCCACGGAGCGGGCTTGCCAAAGCGGGGCTTGGAGAGGAGGGCAGAGCACACATAGCAGCCCAAATTGACCCATTCAAGGACATATAAAGAGGGCCTTTTCGCGGCCTGTAGTACTTTACTTTCATACTTTTCACATCCTGGTACGAGGCTAATACACATCAGCAAAACGTCAATTGGCGCTGCAGCGCCACGAGCTCCCAATCGGCACTGCCAGCGCTGGCATGGCGCTGCAGCGACAAAGTTCAGGGTAAAGGCGATGCAGCGACAACTGGTAGCCAGCGTGTCGCTGTAACGACAAATCGATCGACATGGAAACCCCATGGAACCCGCGAAAAGCACGTTCTACGTGGTTCTGTGTCGATGGATTTGTCGCTGTGGTGGTAGACTACTCCGAGAGGCGCTGTCGTCGCTGCAGCGCCGATAGCGCCAAAGGACGTTTTGCTGATGTACAAATCACATATATGCCTACAAGTGTCACCGCTTTTCTCAAATCAAGGCTAAGCCGTACAATCCACTTTTTTGCATTTTTCATGCCGTACATACTAATGGGTGTCGTAGACCATGGGCCTTGTGGTGTAGCCGTGGCGCTGCCCCATTGGGGGGGTCAAGGATACATGCCGAGACAGCGTCAAGTCGTCTGCACGTCCTGGCGGGGTAGGTCAAAGCCTGAAGGCGAACAGAATGCGGTGTGGTGACTGCGGATGCGCCAAGGTCTTGGCCCACAAATGCCCATTACCAGCTCCAGGCGATTTCATGGCGAGACCTTCACAACAATCAACACAACCATCTGTCGCAAGGACATTACGCTGCAGTGCGGGCCTGGGAAGGAACAACAGAATACCAGACGTTCGGTAAGCAGGATCAATGTTTGTGTTTAAGTAGACTACGTTTTGTTGTATGCGGTCGTTATCACAGAAGGTCTAATCATGGCAAATGACAGAATACCATAGCACGGACAACTACACTCAGCATGTCAGAACAGAGGACACAACTGCCAGACGCCATGGTTGGTTCAGGGGTAAACGAGGCCCATTCCCAGCAAAACCTTCTTCAAGAAATGTCACAGAACCCGCATCTGCTGCCAACACTATTTCAGGCGGTTGTGGAGGGGATTGTAGGGCAGGCAACCCGGGAGTTAAGCCAGACCGTCCAGCACCTTGAGAGTCGAATGCATGTGCTTGAACAACAATTGCTGGAGTTATCCAACACCGGCATGGGATCTCAGCAACCAAATCACGAGCAACCTTCTTCAAGCCTTCCACTCAGTGAACATCCGCCCACACAGTCTGCCCCTGTTCTTTCTAAACTGTGTCCATCACTAGCTCCGGTTCTGGAACTTGACAAGAAGCTCGACCACCTCACGTCGCAGCTCTATAAGCATTTACCAAAATCAACATTCCCTCAAAATGTGAAACTTGTCCTCCAATTCCGACCCACCGTACGCCGGGATCTCCGCGGTTCTCCTGACGAAACCGTCATTCCCCATTCCCTCACCACCAACGGAACAACCACAGAATTGGCGATGCTAGGGCGATCAGTGACCTTTGACGCTGCACAATGTAGTGCGGCCGAGATATACCAAATGGCAACAGAACACGCATACATGGGCGAGGACCATGTCATCCTCATTCTTGGGCCTTCGGGGATTGGGAAAACGACGCTGTGGCGGCAGCTGTGTGAGCATGCATGCAAGGTGGATCCCGAAGTCGTTGGCCTAGATAAAACATTCCTGAATAAGCCCAACTATACCGAGTGCCTAATGAAGCACGTCAAGACGACCGATACCATTTCTGACACCCTGGCCATGGTCGCTAAACATCCCGCAACCTGCATGTACTCCATGAGGCTAATGACTGCTCGCGATGCCAGACTCACAATCGTCGACATACCAGGCGCGGAGGATGAAAACCTGCATAGATTTTTGGCGGGCAAGTTGAGGAAGTCCGAGGAGTACACGGCATCTGATAACCTGGCCATGGAATTGAGCAGTTTCTGGCCGGATTACCTAGGCTCGGTGACGATTGTAGCGTTTGCGGCGCCGGTGGAGGACGCAGAATGCCACTGGAAGTTGCTAGCACATACCCTCAATCCGTGAATTGGTCTTGCGCCCATGTCTTTTGACTCTTTCCGCAACATGTCTAATTTGTTCCTGCCCTTTTCTGAAATGTGCCTAAAATTCGTTTGTTTGAGTAATGTTTTCCTTATACACCACGTGTGTGTAGGGCATAATTACTAATTTGCCGATGTACCATCTGGCTCCGATTCAGTAATCTTTACAGAACCAGATTGAAAGTCTATCCGAGCTGACCTGCTTGCACATGTGGAATATAATACTCTTAAGGCCTTTGCAGGGGGGTTGCATGACTGATCATTTCATTCCACGTTTGCAAGACTGTGTATCCCACATGCGAATAAAACTCGTGATGGTGACGGCAATATGTGAAGCAAGACGATATACATATCCAGATCCGGGTGTAAAATAAATCCCCACTCAAAAGATTCGTTGGATTGAAAAAAAGCCAACAGAACGCAAAAGATGGCGGCCCGTTTATGTCTGGAGGACACTCTTTTTTTTTGCTCGCATGACAGAATTTCCATTCATTTGTCCTCACAGACAGCATCGGCGGCCTGCAAGTCCTCCGCCGTGTGCTGCATTCCCTGATTCCCCCCCCCATTCAACATTAAAAGAGATTTTGCTTGCCGTTGAGTATATTTCATTGTTTGCCGGAAGATTAATTAGCAATCCTAACGAGAAGGGATACATAATGTGCATTGACGATACACTTTGTGTGCTAGTTGGCACTCATTGTTATTTAAAACAAAAAAATGCTTGAAACATTGTTGGATTTCAGGTATAATTGCAACATGAAAATACTCGTCAATGAAAATGCTAAGCGGGTTGCAATTATAAATCACAGATAGACTATATTGTATGTCGTGAATTTGTTCCGGTCGAGTGGTGGATCTATTCTATCAATCGACGACGTGGGTTATCCATCAATGGAGTGGGAGATTCATGGATACTAGGCGTAATTGAATGGAGTGCTAGTCCATGGATGGATCGGGTGGATGAGTTTAACTTGGTGGTCTAGTGCCCAGAGTGTCGTCGAAACTGAACTGTTACCCGCTTGGGTGTATGGCACCTTAACACTTATATATATATAAGGAAGCAATTCTGTCGAGTTCTTGATGTTTGCAGAGCGTCCGAAATTTCACAACGTGTAGAGGAGGACGGTCAAAATACCCATGGATAAGATGTTACTTTCTGATAAGGTGTGATACCGCAAAGACTTGCGGATATGACTGCAGTCTTATACAAGAGACAGCCATTAGATTGTGCGATTGTGGCGTCCTCTTTTTTGTTTATGTACCATAAAATATATACAAAAGACTTTTCTAAACACGAATACTGTCCTTCACCTGAATACTTTCCTACTTTGCGAGGTTTCATGGTATTTAAAGAAATCGGCATGTTGAGTTTGATGTTTTTAATTTGTCCTGTGCTAGGTACCTCGGCCATTTGCATACGTAGTAGCTCTGAGTTGTACGTGAATTCACAATTACATGGCATACAAAAATGAATTTCAAACCACCAGGCAATTCAATAGACGCCAATGGACTAGTCCATTCTGTTTAGTATGCAGGAGCGATCAGTAGACTGGTCAATAGATGGATTGCCCATGTCGACGAATCGCCCGGAAACACTAGTGTCGAAAACCATCTTATTCGGCGCAGGTTATGTGGAGGTCACGGGGTAGTATGTACTATCTACATGGGGTGGGCCCTGGGTGATGATATAAGGTTGAACGCAAGACCTCGGCAAGTAAGTACTAGGGATCAACAGTAGGGAGCAACAGCGGTTACAGGCAATACTAGGGAACTGCAAGACCCGGAACCGTTTGGTTGAAGGGGATGCAGGACAGTGGCACGGGAGACCAATTGGAGACCATGATCCCCTCCGCCAGGTCAAAGGTCTCCCCCCCCTTATCTCGACACCCACAATAGGCCGAAAACCATGCCGCTTGATGCCACGATTTTTTCTCGTGCTCCAGAGCACGGCAACGAAAAACTCGGTCCGGGTACGAAGTCAACTAGAGGACATAGTAACGTATTGCCCTTTTGCCGGCGTTCAAATATGCTCCAGAGCAATCCGCATCCCTTCCATAGGAAGGTAGGTATTTCCGTCGCTCTCGTGAAGGCGCCATTCAAAGGCTTTGCTGTACCTTCGCTTTTAGCTCGATATGCGACCAAGCTCTCTTTCTCTCTCTCTCTGTCTCTCCCTTTTTATTTCTCTATCGTGAATGCACTCACACGCTGTATCATAGGTACACGTATCAATCGATATAGCAAACGAGAAACCACCGCCGCCCTAGACCAGACCACCTCCCTAAATGTGATGGAACCAAGCTGCTCCAGACTCGAAATGTCCATCATGCACATGCATAACCCCCTCCCCCCCTTTTCTTTTTTTTTTTGTTTTTTAAATATTTCAAGTAAATTTCTGACCTAAATTGAATTATCCACAGATTGGTACAACTTTCAGATCCAGCTTGCTGTGCCCAAATACCACCCTTTTCTCTCTTTCGCTCTACTTGCAGCAACATTTCCCAATCGCGACAAGCGATTCCATCTACACCTGTATTTTTTTTCCCCGACATGTTTTTTCCATCATGAACCTCAATTCCAGCAAGCTCGACCGCGCGCAGGCCGTGGCGGGAAATGAGCTGCCTGTGCGCGCCGGCCCATAAGGTCTGCAGGATCCAACCCGGTAATCGATCGCAGCGTGCAATGCTCCGGACGGCCAGATGCTTACGCCACGGATTGCGAGATGGCTTTTCTATTGGGCCATGGACGCTGGGATTGCGGCTGCAGGGTGCTGCGGTACGGGTGTGCACAAGCGTCTCCAAAATACTCCATACAACATGGCGCCCAGAGGTGATGAAAAAGTACGTCACTAAGGCACACAATATGAGACAACAGGCGGAACCATAGACGTGCAAATCACAGTGCAGAAACAGGCTAATGGGAAAAAAATAAAAATAGAAAAAAGGAAAAGAACAACGGGAAGAAGAATGGAGGAGGGAAGAAGAAGAAAAAGAAAAAACTCCAGTGCATAACGAGAGCAAGCACGAAAGCAACCTCCACCACCACCACCACCCACCCACCCCCGCACGGAAAAAAACACGGCAGAAGCAAAGACACCACACGCACACAGCCCGCTTCAGACTGAAAGAAAAAGAAAATGAAAAAAAAAAAAGGAAAAAAATGAAAAAAATGAAAACAAACAGAAAGAAAAATACCAAATACTCTCCCGTAATCATGAGCATATCGTCTGGACCAAAGGTTCCACACTTCTTTTGGCGTCAAAACAAGTTCTGGGAATGCAGGATCTCTGCATATATGGAATATAAATGCTTATTATGGGGGTATGCGTACAAGGGGAGTAATCTGCACAAGGAGAAACCCAACCAAATCACGCCGAAGCCGAGGGACAAACAGTCAGGCCCCAGGTAATGTACTCCCCACGAAACATGTCCTCCGACAGCACCTACGCCCGCGACTCCAGGCCCTCGGGGTACCGCCCCTCAAGCACCAGCTCGAGCTTGCGCATCACAAACGCCACGGCGCACGGTAGGCTGGGGAACGTAACGAGCGCGGTGTCGGTGGCTCCGCTTGACATCTCGGTGAGCTCGATCATGACTGTTGGCGATCGGGTGTTGTCGAAGGCGGAAGAAGAGGAGGAGAAGGAGGGCGAAGAAGCAGGGACAGCGGGCCGCGAGGGCGGGGAAGGGGTAAGCGTGGGCGTCGGAGGGATTCGCCGTGTGGGCGCCCATTCTGCAGGCGTACGGGGCATGCTGGTTGCTGGTCAACATGGCGCTCACCGTGTGACGGGCGAGGGCGATCGGAGACTATTGGACGGTTTGTGTGTTTGGTGTGTTCTCGGACCGAGACGTTGTCGATGCGCGAGTGTTTGTTGTCTTGGTCGCTGGTCTCGCCAGGCTTGGGCACGGGAACAGCAGCGCATGTTGGGGGCCTTGCACTTACAACATGATAACCAAGGCAGTTCCTCGTGGACTGCAACAGGCGTCTTGTTTCTGGGGAGGAATCGGAATGCGGATGGGGCCAGGGATCGGAATGCCGATGCGGCCCTTCTGAGGGCCTTGAAGGACGAATTTGGGGCAAGGGTCGCTCCCGCGTGGCTTTTCTGGACCATGTGTTGCAGTTTCGAACGTGTTTTGTGGTGTTGCTGTTTCTTGATCTTGTCCCCATGCCCTGCGCATCGTGCGGTGGATCTAATGCTGACAAGTGACGTTGGGTGGTCAGCGGTATACATCCAGGAGGGAGGTGGCCAACCTGCACAGGCCCTTCAGGCTCCGCAGAATAGCGATGGAGGTAACAGACCAGCACAGGCTTCTCAGGCTGCTCAGAATGGCGCTGCAGGAGATGGAGACCCTCCTCTGGCGCCTGAACACCGGATTGTGCGAGAGGAGGACTACCAGGTTCTGTTTGGGCGTGTGGCCACTTTAGAGATGGCGCGGAGAGGGGACCAGAACAGGGTGGCTGGGCTCGCGACCGTGGTGGGGGAGAATACGGAGGGGTCTTACGAACGCAGGAGTCTGTTGCGGGGCTATCCGCAACCATGGGGCAACATCGCCTCGAGTCCGAGCAGCACACGAACGAAATTGCAAGAACGCAGGACTCTACCACAACACGTTCGACGGCGGCCGCAGCAACCCAAGACACCGTGGAAGCGCTTGCCACCGCCCGCACCCAGGCCGCGATCGATCGTAGAAAACACCGCGTCCACCTCCCGGACTGCGTGGCCGTTGGCTTGACGTCTCCGCTGGCCTCCGCCAACCCGGCCAAGCCCCTCCACGGCGGCCTGCTCAGCGACATGCTGCCGACCGGCAATTTGGTGTTTGGCGCCGACGGTACCGCGCTCGAGGCCGCCGTACTTGCCAAGGCGCAGCGCCTTACCGCCACGGAAAGACGCACATGGCGCGCGAGATTGCCGCGCGGCTGGCCGAGGTGCTGCTGCCGCCCTGGGCAACGCGCAGGCTCCAGGTTCGCGGCAAGGTCAGCTGGCCCTGGGCACGGACGAGCTGCCCATCAGGACACCCGCAAACACGGAGCTGCTGCTGGGCGTCTTTGGCCGGCTGGGCGACAGGGACGACCACTGCTTCCGGCTCACCGCCTGCAAGATGTAGCCAAGACTGTTCTCGTTCAGGTTGTGTGGGCCTTTGTGGTTTCCATCTAGCCATGCCGAAAGGCTCTCTATTCAAAATAAAAGAAAAGGTAGAAACGCACATGCTCGATGTGCCCATCTAGGATCTTCACAAGTGAAGAAAATATCGAGATACCCGTCTGTCCGCACTGGAACAATATTTTCAAAAAACAAAATATGACATGATATTATTTTATTTTTTTCTGAATTCAATACTCGCATGCACCGTGAGGTTTGCCGAGGCTATATGCCATTCGGACAACTCTGAATGATTCTTCACTGTTGCTGGCGTTGTGGGTGTTGGGGTAACTTCATCACGCATATGTCTCGGATCGCGTTTTAGAATGAACCTTTGGGCCAAGTGTTGGCAGTAGAATTGATGATAATTACCAGGTTGATACGACGGCCCGGCGCCGGGCCCGGGGGGGTCACCTTGGCACTCGTCCTACCAGCCGGGGTATTACCCCCATCTCGGATCCAACGTAATCCCATGGCCATAACCGGACGCCCAGCCCGTCAGGACCACGTATGCCTGGGGCCAAGGGCAAACATTCTGGCTTCCATCCATCTCAATTTCAACATTGTTGAGGCTGGAAGTGCATGTTCCGAATGACGTTTCTGGGGAAATAGTCGTTCGCATATCTTTGCAGTGTGGAACAGGTGTACTAGGCTGGACGTTGCCGCCGATGACGAATCATGAGCTGAAAAATGTATTCCACTCACGACTAGAAGATGACGAGATTCACAGGCCCACCTAGCAAATGTGTACAGTGCACCAAGTAAGAAGAAGGTTACTTGTCTCGGAGCAGAAGCACTTTCCAATTTCATGCCATTCGTCCCCACGTCAGGCTCCTGATGCAGGCAAAACGCCAAGTGCTGAAGGAATGGAATCTTATTCACGCTCGAGGGAGTACACCCGCCGTGATGACAAAAATGGTCGATAGATTCTTTGGGATGCTGTGCTGGTTCTCCATGAAAGTTGATCAAGAGATTGTACTAGAGGAATATTCCCAGTGGTATTCATATCTATTACAATGATACAGTATATAAATGCACTCGGCATCTTACGCCTGAGGGTGCTGTGCCGGCCCCCGCGGCGTGAGCTACAAAACAACCATGTCGGCGGGGTACTTGCCCCGTCAAACCTACCCAGACCAATAATCCCATGAACCCGGATCCTCGGGCTGACACATGCATCCTGCAATAAACCAATGCAATAACGCAATTGTTTGGCATGTGAGCATTGTATATATACGCAGACGGGTTTCCTTATTTACACCTGATACGAGGAATTGATGAATAGGTACATGGGTTTTTGTTGGATTGGTCGATTGACGGAAGGCTGGTAGTGGATAGACTTTCTTGCAGCGTTGAATGGTGGGGCATATGGTTGCTTGCTGTCTGGCAACTTGCATTCCGGCTCTGGGGCCTGTAGTCTAGCCCTACTGCTGTCTGCGACTCCTAGCTGGCAACGCCTGCTTTTCACAGGTGTACGACAAACGGACGCATGCCCTGCTCGTTCCCCTCCTAGTCGTAGTCACCAAACTACGGAAAGGAGTCCCTGTTTCTCATGCCATGTCTACACCGTCCCCCCGCGTTGCCTTCAACCCATGCACATAACGGCCCATGTTGTATGGGTACAGTAGTTGTGGGCTACATCAGCGTTGCATCTCCCCATTCAGCCCTGCCTGGTCCTGCCATCCTGGGACGAGACCTATTCATGGAGGTGATTGACTGGTTTTCCCCCATCCACCTATGCAAAACTCTCTTCTCAAGCTCAGTATGATGTTTGGTAAGCTCCCTTGAGTACCATCCGAACCATTGGAAGCAGGCGAATGTATTGCAAGATGAAACGCGAAGCCTTTCCATACTTTTCGACGCCCTCAATGTCAAGGGTTCGAGCATCAAATATCTCGATTTACCATTTTGGTTGTTTGGGAAGATACGGGAACTTTTGTCCTAAGGAGGCATTTTTGTTTAGGTCCAGAGATTCTTGACTGTCTGCAACCATAAAAGCTTCAAATCGACGGCGACGTCTCCATGTCCACTGCTTCCGTTGATCAATGTTGTCATTCATCACGACTGCGAGCAGTGGGCGGGGGCAGCTTAGGTTTCTAATCAAATTCAAATCATGATCACAGTAGCCTGTCGTTTCTGACGTTGTAAATTAAAAAAGGTGAGGTGGGTCAGTAGGGTGGAGGTGTGGGACAAATACAAGGTAGACTGAGGGTAGATATAGATCGGTTGGTAATAATATTTCTACACAGTGCTGATTAATTGTAAAGAGTTCTGGAAAAGGATAAAAGTGTAAATACGGAATAGACATGACAAATCCCTAGCATTCTTACTTTCCATGTCACAAATCACTAGACAGTATTTTGCATTCCTGAATGCAATTTGTACAAAGTACTACTATTGTAAAGAACTAAAATATGACACGGAAACTGAAACAATACATGATTATGATATGTATAAGACTGTAGTAGAACTGAACGTAACCCAAACTTGAGTACATTCATATTCACATACTATTTATTATAGGCTCCAAGTCAGCTTAATACTGCACCTTGGCTAGACATGGTGAAATGCACTACATGTTTTCTTTGTAAGGTAACGTCTATAAATTTGAATACATCTAGCGTTAGTGCCAAATACTTTGCATGTTGTGCCTATCATTGCTTATGTCTGAAATTTGAATAACAAAAAGGGTATGTGTTTAGTTATTATGCCTTATTGTATTGTAGTTGTACAAGTTGCCCTATGCCCAAAGTGAATGCCCAAGACCAGTTTTATACCTCAATCATGCACAAATAATACTGTTCAATATGCAATATGCTTACATTTATATAAGGCAAAAAACATTTTTTCTTAATAGTCTAAATAGAAAACTATTTTCATTATTGTAGTATTTCATATTCATGAAACACAAACATGCACTATTGGAGACAGTTGGGGAGACTGGAAACATGTGTTGTAGTACGTATTGTTGTGATATACATTTAATCATAGAAGGTATTTGGCAACCAGTTTTAAAAATTCATCTAAGTCCACATATATATGGTCCTGTTCGCTTATACTTAACTAAAGAAATGCTATAATTCATATTATCATCTTTGGTTTGGCATTATGAACAAGAGTTTATATCATGAACTAAATTTTTACTGAGTTTTTATACGTGAGATTTTTGTATATAAAAACATTATCAGATGTCCACTTTTGACATGAAACTATATATGTATGAAATGATATTGATGTGAAAGAATGACAGTTTTGACATCAATAAATTTGCAAATGTACATTATTGCGGAATATGCAAATTTTCATGTTGCCAGAAACATGTTAGATTGCAAATTTCCTTCAAATAAAAACTGAATAGATACTCCATAGATTTGAAATTGCGATTCTCATCACTGTAAATTACATTATACAAACTTCAATTATACAAAATTGTTGTGTTGGGTAGGCATGTTTGGTAAAAACATCGATCCATAATGAAATGGCAGTTGAATTTGAAATGTGTAACATTATATTGTCCAATATATTTTATAAATATTGGAGTAAATTATCTATTGAATTGCAACCCATCACCTAACAGGTTTCACATTTGAACTAAACTTTCAAAAACCTCCTCAATTTGTACTCAACAGTTGTTTTTAAAAAATTATGGAAGTTGAGATGAATTCTGTAAGGCTTCACTTACTTCATCAATTGTGGATACTTAAAATTGATATCACTACCTACTAGAATATATGATTGGTAAAATCATGAAATAATTTGTATTTAGCTACAATGTATATTCCAAATGAGTTTGTTTAAGGCAACTTAGGTATTTGTAAAATAAATTGCCATATTATAATTTTGGAAAACATATGATTCTATCAGTATTTCTTTTACTTTCCAAATTTTTTAATTATTGGAGCATTTTAAGCTACTATTAGATAACAAGATTAACAGGATGAATTTTTAGAGGGTGGCAGACAAAAGATATATTGCAGAATAATGACAATTCAAAAAACAATTCAGTATTCAAATTTTGGGATAAAAAACAAAGATCCTTTACTTTTAGTTTACATTTTACAATATACAAATGATTGATAAAACAGGAATAAATGATATATACTTTCTAACATTGAATATATGAAGCGGCTAAAAATCACAATATGATTTCTCAAGATTATTAAAGTGACCATATTATATCTTTTATGGCTACATGACTTTGCAATAGTGCCAACATTTCTGCAATGACCACAAGTAACAATGGATTGCGAGTATTTACTAAATTCCACTTTATCTGAACCATGGATTTTAACACAATCCAATATGTTATATATAGTACAAGTAGTCTGCAAGCCAATTCCTAGCTACCAGGTAGCACAACCAGTACCATCCATTGAGTTATGGGTAGATAATGCCATTCAATTCTATTGATTGAACAGCTTAAATGTTACAATTTGTGTTAGTATGAATTAGGGCTTTATATATGGGCCTGACTTATACACTTATTTACTGTCACTACTCCCAAAATCAAGTATCTAATGTATAACAAATGGGCACTGAATTAACAGTTGATTTTTTTCAACATCAATTTGTAGTTGTTACATACCTAGTTTCAATTGTGTTTTCATTTTGTTTAGTTGTGGAGCGTTATAATTGTGATTTTTGGATACTTCGGGTGTGTTATATTCAGCATTAAAATTACTGGATGGTTTTGTTGAATTTGATGATTTGCTGACGTTGGAAATTTGTGAAATATCAAGGGGGAAAGTAAAAGCGGATGGGCCTGCAAGAGATGGACTAGGCTCTAATAGGCATGTTAAATATGTACACACACTGTAACAAGGTTATTCACTTTATTATAGAGTAGATGCTATGCTCTTGAAAAGGCTGCATTCCTATCATCAATTACATACTGGGTTTCAAAGAAAAAGGTATGTCTATACTATACATGTACATTACTGTTCCTTTTTATGTGTATTGGATGCTTACATGCCCCATAAGATATGGCAAGGCTGTGGGCTATTTGGAAAATTGGGACATAATACCTCAATGTTGTCACAAATAAAATTACTCAACTAATCCAAAAACGTTGACACCAAGTGATAATAGCAAGATCAATTCTGTTATAATTCATCCTATATGATTTTGTCACATCTGGTATTGCATACCACCAGTTTTGTTTATTCAACATTGTATCATTGCCCTCAAAAATGTGTCCCATTATTGTACTGGATTGTCAGTAATCATTACAGAAGTGTGTGGATGTGTTTAGCTTACATGGTACATAAAAACAAGGTCTTTGCGGGATACAAAAATGTAGCATTGCAGTAGTTTATTGCTTCCAAGCAATCATTCAAGCAAAGAAGACGGAGGCACCCAGCCTATAATGATATTATGTTGCATGATGTGCTTTTCCTTCTTTTGTGTGTTCATTTGATGTTCGCAGCATGTCCAGTACACAATACTTTTTGATAATGATATTTTGTCTCAGGGGATCAGAATCAATTATAATGAAAGAGATAGGGCAGGGTAGCCGACATGATTGATAGTATCAGAAGAAAAGAGATACATACAATTAGTGGGTCCTGAGGGCATAGTCCCAGGTACCTTGTGATTTGACGTTGTGAGCCTACCAGTGAGGCATGGGGGTTCAAATAAGGAGGTGATACATTTGGTTATGTGAAGGGGAACCCACATGGGTGTCAGGTTCATGAGGAGCAATAAGGCCCAGAGGTTAGTGTTAGAATAATCGTTCTCATACCCTATTTGAGTATGATATGTCTTCATTTCGACTTTTTTTTTGTATATCTCCAATACTTTCACTATTGTCTCTGCTCATTTCTTCTTTTTGTTTCTCTAATATTCGCACTTATACCTTTTCTGTTTATAATCTGCTCAAATTACTATTCTATTATTTCTTTCATATTCTACAAGCTTCTCTGTCTCGTGCTCATGTTACACTAATGTCTATTGTTAGAATAGTTGTTCCCACACCCTATTTGAGAATAATATTTCTTTATTTCGTCTTTCTTTTCGGGTATCTCCAATATCTTTACTATTGTCACTACTCGTTCATTCTTTGCTTCTTCTAATATTCGCACTTATACCTTTTCTGTTTCATAATCTGCTCATATTAGTCTTCTCTTTATCCTTTCATGCTACGATCAGCTCCTCTTGAATTTCTTTCTTATTCTACAACATTCTCTGTTTTGTGCTCATGTTACACTAATGCCTATCACTTCCAGATACCATTAGCATTCTTTTCATTTCTATTCCAGTTTATAGTATTGTTGCAACACACCATGCTTCACCAATACAGCCTTCTCTTTCCTTTGTATTTCTATACTTCGGTTTTCAGGGTGTACGCTACTCCTCAGACTTTCTGTCAGGACTTGCACTAAGCTATGTTTCGTCTGCTTGCTTCTTCCCACTCATATATATAAGGACTGCTCGCTCCCCTCACTTAGCTCTTTAGTGAATACGAATACCTTGATACCTATAACATACTCCGCTGGCTATCGCTGTGACTGGCTCCACTAAGAGATTCATTTATTCCATTATGCATCTACTATGCCTATCTGTCTCGACATTCAATACTATTCAGCGTACCCTCTCACAGGTCATGAGCCCGGCAGCTGCAACTATTGTTTAATTAATTAGCACTGCTGGTTTATATCTCAATCTCATTGCGCTCACCTCTGCAAGCTCATTCAATCATATACTCGTCTCTCCTTATCCATTCTTCTCATCGCCATCATGTCGTCATTCTTTTTGGCTACTCCTGCTGCCATTGCTAAGGTCGCCATCTCTCTCTTACCAGTAAAACTCAAAAGTATTTAGAAACTCAAGGGCCAATCGCATTACACTTGCTGGGCAAAATTTATGCTCCGCATTCTGTCAATTTACGATTACAATGGCTTGGCTACAGTCAAGCAAGAAATACCCACTGATCCTATGATGCGAGAAGAAACCAACAAAAGAGAAATGTCCGCCACCATTATGATCCAAGTTACCATCCAACAAGAACAACAGGATGTCATCGAAGAATGCATTACCACCTACAACGCCTGGACTACCATCCGGAATACTTTCAATCGTAACAATCTCGCTTCATCTTTCCACACCTTCAACGATATCCTCAATCTACACATGTCCGAATGCAAATCCATGACAGACTATCTCCTTCGCTTTGGCAACGCCTTGTCGCTGGCTCACTCTTGTGCTCTATCTGGTACAGACCCACTTGCACAAGCAATCAGGCTAATACTTGCTAGGGATCCGATCAAGAGTGCAATACTCTTGAACACTCTTCCAGATTCGTACAACGATACTTTCAATATTCTGCAATCTAAAGAAAGTCAAACTTTCGAAAATCACCAGACACATCTCCGAAGCGTCAAGACTGCCGACAACAATGGGAAAGTATTAAGCAACAAATCAACAGGCAAGGGTCAAGCACCTACGCCTCGCAAGCAAGCTCATCAATCACGTCCTGGAAAATCAATCTCCACTTCCGACCTCAAATACACATGGTGTAAGGCAAAGGGTCACTCGTTCAAGGGACACCTTCACAACACCTGCTTCAAGCTTAAGAAACACCAAGAAGAGAAGAAAGACATAGTCGCTGCTGTCGCCACTGAACCCACCTCTATTGCTTTTGTTCTGACATTATCATCATCTTCAGGTGGTGTTGCTTGGGTTGCTAATGGTCTGTTATCTGGTACTGCGTCTTCTTCTCTGGCTTTTTGTGCTACTTCTGCTTTTTTCAGGGTTTCCTCTTCTGGTTATGATATTGTTTCTACTGCTTCTTCCTTTATTGCTTTGGATTCTCATGCGTCTTCTCAATTGGTTTCAGATATCGCCGCTTCTTCTACCATGGGTTCAGCTTTCAAATGTAAAAAATTTACTACATACAGGTTTGGATTCTCGACACCAGAGCTTCTTATAACATTACAGCTGACTTTTTTACCTCATCAATCCGGTCTCCTATTGTATGGGCATAGAGGTTGGTGGTGGTAAAGTACTCTACTCGGAGTATAAAAGAACTGTCTCTCTGTCTGTTTTGGGTCCTGAGAAGGTTTCGAATTTCTCTCTCTCTGATGTGTTATATGTACTTGGTTGAAATAATATGAATCTGTTTTCTTGTAAAATGATTGATTTGATTGGGAATGCATATCTACATGGAGAAAACAAAGCTCTTGAAATGAAACTCAAAAGCGATGACTCCACAATTGTTCGAGCTGATCTCGGTACACATGTTTACTGTTTTGAATCGGTTTTGGTACTGCTTACAAGTCTTCTGTCCAATTCTGGCATGAAGCACTTGGCCACTCATCTCCCAGGTCCTGGACAAATGCCTCCGCAATCATTGCTGACAATTCGCTACTACCCAATCCCTCACACAATTTCTTCTGTCACTCATCCGCCAAATTCAACTCTCAACACTCCAAACCTCTTCCAGTGCGCACACATATAACAAACCTTTTGAACTAGTTTGTGTTGACTTAGCTGGTCAATTGTTGGTCAAATCGCTTGGTGGCTCATGATACACCATGCCAATACTCGATGACTTAACACGATACGCAGAAATTGCATTCCTCAAGGAAAAGTCTGAGATGCCAAAGCACCTCCAAGCCTTCTGTGAAAAGATTTACAGTAAAACCGGTCGTTATCCTAGGGCATTACGCACTGACATTGGTGCTTAGTTCATGAATTCTGTCTGCCATGCTTACTGCAAATCAAAAGGCGTCACCCACCAGACCTCCGCAGGATACTCGCCTGAGTCCAATGGTGTTGTCGAGAGATACAACTAAACTCTTAGGTTGATGTGTCGTCTTGCACTTGAAGATCTCCCTCCAAGCCTGTGGAGTGAAGCGCTAAGTTGAGATTTCTTCCTCCGCAATCGCCTTCCTCATTCAGCACTAAATGGGAAATCGCTATTTGAACTTCTCAACAAACGCCTACCAACCATTAAGCAGCTTCGCCCTTTTGGCACTCCATTCATTGTTAATATTCCTATGGACAAGCGTCCTGCTAGAAGCAAGCTAGAAGCTAAAGAAATTGATGGAAAACTAGTCAGATACGCAGGAACGCCATCCATGTTCCGTGTTTACTTATTACTGCAGAACAAGGTTGATACATTCCGTCATGTCAAATTCATTCAGTCAAATGATACTACCTCCGTTGAAATGTACCTCCCCACAGAGTTAACCTCCTTAGAACCTGATCAAGCTGCTACATCAACAACTGATCAATCACCAATACCAATTCCAGTACCACCACCCAACACTCCACCAAAGCCACAGCGCATGCCTGTTTCATTTGGATTTCCTACTCCAATGAAACCAACCAGCGCTCCTCCTTCATCATTGTCTTCTTCAATACCAACTGTTAACCTACCTCCGGCGCATCAATTCAGCAAAGGAGACTACGGGACGTTTGAAGATTCAGATGAGTTATCAGATTCAGAGGGAGCTGCTTTACAGCAACTCCATGCAGAAAGCCCATCTACACCACCATCTTGCACAGACACACTACAACCTTCTGCACCATGCTCAATCAGATGATCATTACCCCCTACCACTTCTGATCCTGAGGACAACCACAATAAGCGATTAAAGAGAAATGTTGGAAAACCTGATCGATACGGTTTTCTGAATGTCAATCTGGCCATAGGAAAAGCTGAAGGACAAGCGTTTTTAGCAGATGTTGGGAGTGAACTGACTTAACAGTAAGAGGAACTACTGGGACAGGCCAACGTAACACTTGGTCCATCTACATACTCCAGAGCTATGAAGTCAGAAGATGTGGACAAATGGATAGATGAGATGTATGAGGAACAATCTTCCTTGGAATCGCAGGGCGTCTGGGAAGTTTACAACATCCCTGATATACTAGAAGGAAGGAAGGCCATTGGATCCCGGTGGGTATATACCGTGAAATTGTTGGAAGATGGATCAATTGAGAGGTACAAGGCACGTTTAGTGGTTAAGGGCTTTGCACAGATTGCCGTAATCAATTTCAGTGAGACCTTCGCACCAGTAACACGGTACAATGCACTACGTCTCCTGACAGCCCTCCCAGCACTTAACAACCTTGACACCGTACAACTTGACGTCAAATTAGCGTTCACCCATGGTTCTTTGGATGAAGGGATTTGGGTCTCACTTCCTCCATGACTCGGACTCAACAACAAAGTGTTACTTGATAAACAGGTACTTTAAGGTTTGAAACAAGCTCCGCTACTGTGGTATGAGAAATTATGCTCTGTTCTCGCCGAACAATACTTCATTCCTACACACTTCGATTCCTGTGTCTTTTTCAGCACCAAGAGTAACATTTTCCTGGCTGTCTATGTTAATGACATTGCTCTTGCAGGCAAAACAACTGACTTGGAGAAACCAATTTCATTTCTTCAATCCCAGTGCAAGGTTACTGTAAAAAGTAAACTTGCGTTCATGCTTGGAATCAAAATCCAACACCACATATATGCTATCACTCTCGGACAGCAACTTTACATTCAACAAGTCCTTCAACACTTCAGAATGGATGAATATTGCCCTTTTTCGACCTCAATCAATCCGAAATCACAGCTTATCCAAGCAAATGAAGACGAACTTCCTGTTGATTAAAATCCATATCAACAAATGATTGGTGCGCTTCTGTATCTCGTCAGTTGTACTCGTCCGGAACTCACTTTCTGTGTTTTGTTTCTTTCTCAATTTTCTTCTTGTCCTGTTGAAGCTCATCATAGCACTGTCAAGAGTATATTTTGCTATATTTCTGGTACTTGCTCTAATGTTTTGATATATCCTTGGTCTGGTTCTCCTAAGTTGGAAGGTTTTCCGGATGCTTCTTTTGCTAATTGTCTTTCTACTCGTCTTTCTTATACTGGTTACGTCTTTCAACTCAGCAAGTGTATGATTTCCTAGCTCTCCAAGAAACAACAATGCATCTCCAACTCTAATACCAAAGCTAAATACATTGCACTCTCCACCATGCCTCGATAAGCCAAATGGTATACTCACGCATTTAAGCAATTCAACCTCAGCATTCCTGTGCATTTATACTGTGACAATCAATCAAGTATCAATCTCGCACAAAATCCAGTCTACCAGTACAAAACCAAACACATCCATATAGCATATCATTACACCAGGAGTTGCTTAATCAACAACATATTTCAGCTAACATACGTCTCGACGAAAGACAACTCAGCTGATATTATGACAAAAGGACTCTCCAACGATTTACACACCATGTTTACTCAACGCATCAGGTGTTTTGTTCAAGAGAGAGTGTTATAATAGTCGTTGTTACATCCTATTTAAGTATCATGTTTCTTTATGTTTGTCTTTCTTTTCGGGTATCTCCAATACTTTTACTATTGTCTCTACTCGTTTATTCTTTTGTTTCATCTAATATTCGCATTTATACCTTTCTGTTCTATAATCTGCTCATATCATTATTCTCTTTCTTCATTCATGCTACGATCAGCTCCTTATGTACTTTTTCTATATTCTACATGATTCTGTGTCTCGTGGTGATGTTACACTAATGTCTATCACGTCCGGATACCATTGGCATTGTTTTTATTTGTATTCTAGTTCATAGTATCGTTGCAACACACAATGTTTCATCGATATACCGTTTTTTTTCCTTTGTATTTTTATACGTCGGTTTTCAGGGTCTACGCTACTCCCCAGACTTTCTGTCAGCACTTGCTCTGAGCTACGTTTCGTCCGCTTGCTCCTTCTTACTTATGTATATAAGGACTGCTTGCTTCCCTCACCTACCTTTTTGGTGAATACAAATACTTTGTTACCTATAACTTGCTCCGCTGGCTATCGCAGTGACCCACTCTACTACAAGATCAATTTATTCCATTGTGCATTTACTGCGCTTATCTATCTCGACCTTCCATATTATTTCAGTGTACCCTCTCACAACCCTCAATTGAGTATACCTTCTTTGAAATTCCTTATACTCAATTGTTGTAAATACCAAGTTCCTCCATATATACAGAATACATTTATAAAATGTTAGCCAACCACCATATAAAGTTTCAAGGTTGTACGTCCGTCTGTAGATAAAAGTGGTTGGGGTGTAGGTTGCAAGTTTTCACCATTGTAGTGAGCAGACCAGCATAACTGCATAATCCTAGGGGGGTGGTTCTGGCAATTCGTTTGCGTATGGGGCGAGATGTTCTGCCCAATCACAGAACTCATATCTACCAATCACCAGTTATTGCATTTCAGCTACATGATGTAGATGGCATAAAAGAAATGGTTGGGGAGACATCTATAGTCACACACTTGAGTTTCACAAACTAATGTATGAAAACGCCTCATCCCGACACCCGACAGCACCTCCATTCTCCAACCCCTAGGGAATGATGTACTCGAGCACCCATCCACGTTCCACCCCGACAAAAACCGGCTTTGAGGTAGACATTTTACAACCGCGGTCTTGCATATCAACATCTACCAGCATGCCGAGCACCCCTGGTGTTTTTATCACTTGTTTTCAATTCCAAATGCCACGATAAATTGCATATACATATCACCCGGTTCCCAACATTAAGCGAAAACAACAAAGAGAATCCAAAAGTGGGAATGAAACTGGAAAACAGAACGACAATAGAAGAACAAAAAAAAAAAAAAAAAAAAAAGGTATGAATAGCAATCAATGTTTGCAAGGATTGCTACGAGGAGGAATGAAAGCGAACAAACAATGCGATATCATGCTTAAAGTAATGTGAAGGATATGTACATCCAAAGATTTACATACTCACTTCCGGGTCCCGCCAATGAATACCCAATTGCCGGATCTGTAAAGATGGGTGGCCTGTGGAGGATTCCCATATATTCACAATGAAACTGGAAGGGGCTTTGGGGGAGGCAGGGAGCCCAAATATTTCCACGCAAATGGCACAACACGGATGGCGCTGTGATGATTGATATGTAGCAAGACCAACTACATTGCATTGCTAGAACACGAGGATTGACTTGACATGCAAAGTGGGCATCTACGGTGGAGACGAAATACCGGATTGAATGTGGAGTGTAGGTGGCTGTTGATCATAACCCTGCGATGGCCTATAGCCTCGCCATACCTCACGGTGCATGCGAGTATTGAATACAAGAAAACATATCTTGCAAAGGCAAGGTCACAATCGACATGGTGAAGCTGCGAATGAAGAAACATACCTGCATGTCTTTCAATGCTTATAAGCAAATCATTGGAGAAGCGATCACCCTAGTCTCGTGCCTAGCCCCTCCGATCACCCTACGTGGGCAGTAATCTAAAGGGATACTCATTCAACACGACGAGAATTAACATCATTGGTGTGGTTTAGCACAGGGCCTAGGTGGGGGAAGAAATGAGGTAGATGTACGCAAAGTCATCACTTTTGACTGAGAAATATCTTTTGAGATCAGTAAACATCAGCAAACCTCGTTGCCTGACCGCTGTGGCGATAAGACTTCAGGCAATGGCGTTGCAGTGACGACAGCACGAATTCGACATTAATGTAATGGCTCGGAATTTCATGGAATCCTGCTAAATCGCACGCACTCTTTGTGGAATGTTTTTGCTGGTGCAATACCCTAACGCCGATTGTCGCTGCAGTGCCAACAGTAAGACGCTTGTGCTGCTACAGCGCAATTTCAGCAGAGAATTGGCGCCGCAATTCTGATAGCGACGAAAGGGTTCCAAGGGCCAAAGACAAGCAATTACACCCAGTCGTCACTCAAGGAAAAGAGGCTGGTAATATGGATGATGACGAATTCCGTTTTGAAGGGGTCGTGTCAGCACACTGGCGAGTGGTCAGTGCTGTTGCGAGGCAGTCGAGCAGAACAGACCGGGACAAAGTTGCCTATATGCAATCACACAATTTTTGCATATCTCACTCTCATAATTACACGCTGTTTATAATACATCATGTGATCCACAAAATGTAATTACATCCGTTTGTACCTCTGAAAAGAGCAAGTTTACAAGGGGGAAAAGATATTGGAAATATCTATTGATGGGTTACAATACGCAGGTGCGGTGGCAGCAGAAAAATAATGATAATGATGAGATAAACTAGTAGATTATGGATAAACTTTGTTCTCGTGCCAAGACTAAATATAATTGATAAACTTCCCCCCTCCGTCTTTGACTATCCAACCGACTCATCATCTTCCCATACGCCGCACGACGACAATTGAGCACACGGGTCCAGTGGATGGAGGTAACCAGCATCGAGGACAACTGTGACCACCCGTCCACATCCGTCCCACCTCCCAAGTAAAAGGAATGACAGCAAATACCGACACACGGGCGGCATTCATATCGCCGGGACCCATCTCTTTGGCATTCCCTGACCACAACCACCCCCGCAAAGTGCTGCGTCCAGCCGCAGGCCATCCACCCAGCATCTGACCCACACTCTTGTCTGCCGACGTGGACACCATCTAGGACCATGAACCTGAACATGCTATAGAGGGAGGGAGGAGGAGCCGTGGTTGCATGATTCAAGGCGGTGGGGTTGTAGTCATGAATCTAATCACCTGGTCAAGCCTGGACAGCCCCAGAAATTCTTTGGTCCCCATGTCTGTAATTCGTGCCCAAACAACAGTCCACACTTTGCGGGGTCCTCATGCGATTCGCATGGCCTCGCATTATGTTCCCGGTAGTGGTTTGTACAATTAGTGGGAGGTGGCAATTCCACGTGAATGCAGGCATCGTGAGGGGGCGTACGCACTCTGGCCCAGGGGACCATACACGCCCGGTATTTTGCGATAAGACAGAGACGGTCAATCATAGGCCCATGAAAGGCCAGGGATAATCGTCCGCTACGACTAGAAGGCTGCCATTCCACCGTTTTGCGTGCAGCACGATCTAACGCAGAGTATATTCGCATGGGAGATGGTGGTGTTTCAAAGATCCTATTCACCACATTGATGAAGGATGCAACTCATGAGCAAAATATTGAATGGGAGTGAACTGTGGTCAGAAAGTCGGGCTTGGCGGGACATGGCCCCGCAATTGACGTCAGCATGGGTATTGATGGGTTGGCGGCATTCAAAATCCTGCCAATACACACTTTGCTTCCTACAATCGTGAACTGCCCCATTGCCAACGCAATGCGCTGACGATATTAGCGAGGCACCAATGAATAGGAACAGACGATTGCGCTTGCACGGGCTTACACGGTTAGCAGCCGTGGCATTTCGCAGCAAGTGAGTACTTTGGACGCTTGCAATCCCACCGTGGCGGCTCAGGAATGAGTGCTCACTGACTGGCTGTCCAAGTCAGCCCCGCCTGCAGGGTGCCCAAGGGCCGCTTTGATGGCGCCGTATCACCGGTGACGGAACAAGGCTCGTTGTTCTGCCAACTTCCCCTGGAGCTCACGCTACTCATGTTCTCGCCTCCTTGATCTCGACGCCTGACTGTCACCTTTCTGCAGGCTGTGGTTGGACACTCTGGAACTTGGCCAAAGTGCTGTACGTGTACGCCTGCCTCTGTCCTGGCCGAAGGCCCCAGCCGGCATGGGGATGGGGCTGAAGGACCCGATGCACGGGACCCACTGGGAGACACTCTGGGCACGTTGGTTGGGTCGAATGCGCTTGGGGCATGTGACTGGCAGTCTACGCATGTGTGGCTGGGATCGGGGGATTGGGCTGGGGATTGTATCGACGTTCAAGCGCAGGAAAAGCTGAGTGACGCTGCTGCGAATGGCCAGCACCCTACTGATTGGAGCAACACAGCAGGGCGCTTCTGCCGCACGCATTTTGCCGATGCGGCCACGGCGGCGTTGGAGGAATATGTCCCACGGAAGTAGAGTCATGTCGCGATACCTTGTTCGCTCCTTGGCATGTGGTGCAAATCGACAGGCCATTTGTGTATGGGAGATGATACCCCCGTCTTCCACGACGACTCACACGTATCTATTCTGAAAAACAAACCATCATCGTGTGATGATACAATCTTATATTCACACATTAATTTAGTTACATATGTAATGACCACCTAATTGCAATGACTTTGCAGTACGTATACTATAATATACACGGTTGGGGTACTACATATTACTCAGTGTACTATTCTAGTTGCAGGGATCAGCTACTGTATCCAACCTCCGCCCGGGGGAAGATGTGGATCCATAGCGTATATGTTGGGAATGAAAAAAAAACAACAAAAAAAAAGGAAAAAAAAAGACGAAAAAAAACGAAACAACAAAAGTAATGCATGAAATCAAAAGCCGCCAGGCCCCCCCCTAACTCGGGGAAAATGATGAGGAAAAAAGTGCGACTGGATTTCAGATTTCCAAAACCCATGCATGATTGATTGATGACGCAGCCTTGTGCATACGGACGAGGGCCGCTTATGGCGAGATGTTTTCCTTGTTGGCTGGCTGGGTCGAGAGGGCCTGCGCTTGCTGAAGGCGGAGGAGATGTGTGATTTGCATGCGGAGCTCGGCGACTTCGGCCCTGTCTGCTTCGCGGAGCTTGGCCATCTCGGCCTTGTCGGCCTTGCTGTCGACCTTCCTGTCGACCTCGTCCTTGTCGGCCTTCTTTTCGACCTCCTCCTTACTCGCAATCACGCCCCGCGTTGCCGCGCCGGCAACCCACGCGTCTCGCAACCCCGTCAGCCTGTCGTACCCCCACTGGCCCGCATCGGCACAAAGCACTCGGCCGCTGGGCGTGTTGGCGTGGTAGTCGAAGATCCTGTAGCGCAGGGACGCACCGTCCACGGGGAGGCGGTTGATTTGCCGCGTCCAGGGAAAGATCAGGTGCTGGACGATATGTACAAAGAGTCTGACGAGCTTGACGCCCCTGCTGGGTTCTTCCGGGGTGCTGCTGCTGCCGCCGGCATCTGCGGCGTTTGCGGCGTTTGCGGCGTCACCGCGCTTGATGCCCATCGCCGCCCACCCGAACCAGCGCGCGGCCTCGTCCTCGCCCACGGCGTCGATGAACTTGAGCACCGTCAGCGCGTCGGCCAGGCTCAGCTCGTGCGCGGCCTTGTGGAGGCTGGTGAGCGCGGCGTGCGAGAGCATTGAGCGCAGAAGCGCGCGGCACTCGCGGAAGGTCACGCCTGCGGGGGTGCGGCCGGGGTGCACGTTGAGGTGCTCGAGCAGCGGGCCGCGCGTGCGGGGGTCGCTGAGGCGGGGCACGAGAAACTCGCGCAGAAACACGCCGCGTGAGATGGATGCGGCAGGGTCGCTGTCGTCGTCGTCGTCGCCGAGCTGCTTCATGGCCGCGTGGTACAGTGCGTCTTCGTCGGCAAAGTCGTCCTCGAACTCCATGGCAAGCTCGTACTCGTCCCTGTCTTCGCTACCGTGGCTGCTGTCATCGCCCTTGCTGTTGCTGTGTGCATCGGCGCCGGCGGGGCCCTTGGGCACGGCCTGGTAGCCAACATGCTTGAAAATCTGGAGCACGTGCGTTAGAAACAAGGAATCCTTTGCAGCAAGAAAGCCATGTATGTACAAACCGCCACTACCAGGGCCCTGGCCAGCATCTTGACCATGCGGTCACTGTAAGCCCTGTCCTGGAGAAGCTCCCTGACGTACTGCGTAACGGCCTCCTCTGTGCCGTGGAGCGTCGCAGTCAACTCATTGTCTGCGAGTTCGGGGTCGTCCATGATGATCTGCATGGCACTCCCCCATTCGCGGCCGTCGCTAATCCACCTTGCCAGAATCTCCTTTTCCTCGGCGGAAATGTTGCTGGTGGAGTTGACGCAGCGCCGTTTGGGATCGGGATACAGGGAGGACGACTTGAACACGGTCGCCCCGCTCGAGCGGGTGGGTGCGGGGGGGGTGCTGAGGTGCTGGAACCTGTTGCCCTGTCTGTGGCGGGAGTTGGCCATTGGATGGATGGGTAAAGGTGGTGGGTGGCCGCGGAGGTGGGGATTGGTCTCGACAAGATACCGCTGTTGCTGCGTGAGGGAGAAGGGGAGGGGGGAGAAGGGTGGGTGGGTAGCGAGATGTCTTGTTAACGATGTTGCTGCTGCTGTTGTTGGTGTTGTGGTTGCTGCTACCAAACCCACAGTATCCCCGCAGGCGAGAGAAGGCACTACGCCAAGGCACTATCCCACGCATGTGTGTTTCCCTGGGCATGCATGCATGAGAGGTAGGTGCCGAGAATCAGTTCTCAGGGCGAAGGAGGGGCTGGGCACGAGACCATTCTGCGCGTGCCTCTTCGCACCTCGTACAAAGTAGCGATTAGAAATCAATTTGACACTGTACAGCACCCGGCAGTGGAAACATACACAGGTTGGAGAAAACAATGACTTTAAAAGGCCATATCGGAACACGCAGCAGCTACTCAAGCCACCTGTCGTGATGGAAGGAGAAACCATTGAGCCTGCAAGGGCGAATTTTTCCTGATTTCGTTTGCAATATCTGTCGGGCGCCGGTTACTGTGTGTCAAATGAATTATTGATATTTCGATACTGTAGTGGCAGGAGGGCAATCGACTATTCAATGTAGTACTAGCACCAGCGCCAATCATTGAAGACGCCTGAGCTCGTGGCCTTTGTTCATGAATCGGATAATACTTTTGGCATGGTACGACATGGTATAGATTAGCATTGAATGGCAATGCTTGGACACAAAGCAAACGCGTCAAGAATGGTAAAAATGATGGGTGGGCTCGTACTTGTTGCTGTCATAATCATGTCGGTGGGGTACGGTAATCCCGGGACAGTGCTACGCTTGAAATGTCAATAGACTGGCTATGGGGTGTTTGCATGTTTTTTCCAACAAGAGAACGTTTACTGACAGACAGCATTGCGGTGGATAAAAGTGGTTTTGTGCTCCATACCAACAACACTTTGAAAAAAGGCCCGCAACTGCGTGAGCCAAGGCTACTTCAAAAGTTACCATGGGGCTCTTTCCCGAGCTGCAAGATTGGAAAACATCACAATAAAACTAGAGGCGCACCGTACGCAGTAGGAGCGTGTTTTCAGCATTACCAGCAGTGATGTGGATAGCCACAGCAGCACCATCAACTCGGCCCCAGCACGGTAGGACATCTTGATCCGGTATGGCCGGCATGATTTCTTTGACAGATCTCTTACGCCGTGCTGGCGATCATGCATGGGGGATTATAGTCGTTCCTGAACGATCCAGAATCCGCCCGTGTACGCTAGCTTGTCAAGGCCGTCATCCTAGTTGGCAACGGCTAGGAGACCAAGAGTAAGCCCGAGGTATCAGTGTCGGCCAGCCCTATTCCACATTTGCCAGGGACGGGGGAGGGATATCTTTTACGTTCTGTGCAAGTCGTTTTTCAACGCGAGATACTATTTACCACAGGCCACGCCGGAAAAACCACCCGCTGCGCTTCGGGCCTACCAATGTGATCTGTCAATGAGCTTCGTGAATGGGAAGTGGTTGGAAAAGGGAAAAGATTATGCGTCAGCCAGAAACCTGGAACTAAGAAGGATCAGGCAAAAAAGCCGGGGATACAGCAACGGGCGCAACTAACACTTGCCTCAGCCCTCATACCTCCCTCTGCCATTGCGCACAGGGCGTAGGTTTCCCCCCCCCTAAACATCTTGTGTAACGTAACCGGCCCCACTCCTCTCCCACCAGTTTTCCTTGCTTACTTTCATCCAACTCAGATAAATAAACTCTGTTCCACTGATCCTGAGGCCTGTTGGTCTCCAATCTCTCCCTGATAGTTCGCAAACCCTGGCCTGGCTTTTGTCACCTTACCAGCATCATGATAGGGGTATTCACATGTTATAACAGCATCATCAGAGGTACGAAGAATTCCCTCACAGTTCCCTGGGACTGGAGAATAGTTTCACAGTTATACAATTATGAATCATTGATGCAAACCAAGTAAAGTATTGGGTTAGGGCATTGGTCCAAGGATTATCCATGAGGCTAGTATGAATTTGTAGAATTTGAATGCCTAAAGGATACCTTGACCAAAATATTCCTGCCATTGCAGGAAATAATGCGGCATTGAATTTCACATCATACGTGCAAGATATTAAGTACGACGGCAATACCTTGATGCTGCTATTGTGGTTAACATAGCATATGAAGTCAGGGCACAGAATTTGGATAACTCAGTATATATATCTCCATGCTATATGCGCTTAGTCATCTGTCTCATTTCCTTCCTGGGATCCATGTTTGTAAATGATAATCTTAAATGTCATTTGTATTTTTCTGAAATAAAGAGAACGTGGAGTCAGTATTGTGAGAGGGTATGCCGAAATAGTATTGAATGTCGAGACAGATAGGCGTAGTATGTGCACAATGGAATGAATAGATCTCGTAGTGGAGCAGGTCACGGTGATTGCCAGCGGGGCAAGTTTTAGGTATCAAGGTATTCGTATTCACTAAGGAGTAAAGTGAGGAGAAGAAGAGAAGATTAAATACACGAGCGACAGATCAAAGAGTGTCGCAAGGAAGAGAAGTGGGCATTGCATTGACCCTGATGAGAAGCGGGGTAAATGCAATGAGCAATGTGGCTTCCGTGCACTAGCGCAATGATGAAATCATTAATCCAGCCTGGAAAGGGTAAAGATGAGAAAAGTGCCCAATCAGGAAGGCGATAACAAGCTAGTTCAAATGAATGTAGAAAAGCAACAATGGTATCCGCAAGTGATAGTCATTAGTGTTACATAAACACGGGACAGGGACCCTTGTAGAAAGTAAAAGAAATACAAGAAGAGCTGATCATAACACAAAAGAAGTTAGATAGCGGCAATATGAGCAGATTATAGAACCGAAAAGGTATAAGTGCAAATGTTGAACCAAACAAAAGACTAAATGAATAGTGACAATAAGTGGAAAGTATTGGAGATACCCTCGTAAAAAGATGAAATAATGAAACATTATATCCAAATAGCGTGCATGAACGACAATTTTAACTAGTATTACTGGAATGATATTTAGTCGGAATGCTAGAACACATCAAGTCTTCATATATGAATTGTATGCAAAAAAGGGGTTGAACGGTTGTACTCTTTGTAAATTATTTGTTATCTGCTTGCTTCCTCAATTGAAGGGAAATTGGGCATCTATTATTGAAAGTCTCAAGTCTTCCATTATGTCATAGGACACGATGAAAATAATTCTCAAATGTTTTAATTTTGTGTGGTGATTTGTAATCGTGAGTGAATGTAAAGTTTAGGCTCAGTAATAGGGTAACTAATTATATGTAGCTCCAAGCTATATGTGCTTGGTAATTAGTCCTATTATTGGTCGGAGTTCTATTTCTTGAATTTATGATCTTGAGCCTAATTATTATTCTAATGAAATGAAAAAAAACCAGATTGAGTAATACTATAAGGATGATAAGTCCTGATAGGGTGGGAAGCATCAATTGCCACTTGTGATACATTTGGAGAGAAGTATTAACTGTTGCACTTTGTATATTGATTGTAACTTACCTGCCCTTTTCATTGAAAGGGGATTGGACTTCTTGTATAGAAACTCCCCAGCCTTCTATAATATGATAAAGCACTATGAAAATTATTCTAAACTATTCCAATGTGTTTTAATTTGAGTTCAAAGAAATCTAGTATCTTCCATCCTGATTCCCAAGCATTATATCATCCTTGATTGCAAAGCAAGATGTCATCTTGTTCTGGTACTTTCCATTTGCTCGTGGGCCCGTTAAGCTTGCTTATTAATTAATTACATGAATTGTTAATAATTTCTTCATCCTTAATAATACCCATGAAGTATTCCTTAATACCATTGTACCTATGTATGGATAGAAGTGATTTGTAAAATAATTTCCTATCCTGACAGTCAATTTTGTCAGTCACTCCTCTGGCTTATACTGTCAGTCAATCATACGAGTCAGTTCATCCAACCCACTTCCTTGGTTCATTAATTACATCATTGAGTGATAAATCTTTTTTGCCCAATAATTCTATTCTCTGTATGAATTTCTATTGTATTTTTGCGTAATGACATTGTTCTTGTAAATAGATAGAAGTTACTTTTCATCAATTTACTATCCATACCTGGAATGTAAAGTTGAAAACCTTCCTAGCATACCCTATTGTATGATTCTAATCAAGTAGGGGTAAAATACTTGGTGGAATAATATATGGCTGGCCCCTATCCGGGGGTACTGAATAGATTCTAATTATTTGTTGCTTTAGAATTGGGGGGAATAAACAGCATTAAATATATCAATATGCCAATCCATTCTATGTTGGTCTCTTCTAGCATCAGTCCTCGGTTGATTTGATACTGAATTTCAATTCTCTTAAGGCATTTGTATAGTTGTTTTCAAGTTCATTAACCACAAGCACGCAAGACAAGCACTCTAAAGTCATACTTTCAGAGTGGAATATAGGCCTACTTGACGGGCTGAATCGATTGCACCAGGTCCCAGGACTTCAACTTGAATATTAGTGGAGTTGTGCACAACATAAGTCCAGACCGCAATGGTCGCAAAAGCAAGACTGCAAGCAGCGCATGGTCAACCACCAACGTGGAGTTGTTAGAGTTGTTCCTGGAGGAGTTCAACATGTTTGTTCGATTGCAGGTGGTTGCAGAGCTCTAGCATCACTATCGGTCGAGTTTCATGCAACAACATCGAGCGTCACCTACATGCGACCTTCTGACAACTATCAACACTCGAACCCACAAGCACGCACAACAAGCACTCCAAAGTCACACTTTCAGAGTGGAATATAGGCCTACTTGACGGCCTGAATCGATTGCACCAGGTCCCAGGACTTCAACTTGAATATCGGTGGAGTTGTGCATAACATAAGTCCAAACCGCAATGGTCGCACATGCTAGAGTGCAAGCAGCGCATGGTCGACCACCAACGTGGAGTTGTTAGAGTTGTTCCTGGAGGAGTTCAACATGTTCGTTCGATTGCAGGTGGTTGCAGAGCTCTAGCATCACTATCGGTCAAGTTTCATGCAACATCATCCAACCTAATGGTTCTGCGTCATTCCGACAACTATCAACACTCAAACCCACAAGCACGCAGGACAAGCACCAAAGTCACACTTTCAGAGTGGAATATAGGCCTACTTGACGGCCTGAATCGATTGCACCAGGTCCCAGGACTTCAACTAGAATATTGGTGGAGTCGTGCACAACATAAGTCCAAACCGCAATGGTCGCACATGCTAGAGTGCAAGCAGCGCATGGTCAACCACCAACGTGGAGTTGTTAGAGTTGTTCCTGGAGGAGTTCAACATGTTCGTTCGATTGCAGGTGGTTGCAGAGCTCTAGCATCACTATCGGTCGAGTTTCATGCAACAACATCGAGCGTCACCTACATGCGACCTTCTGACAACTATCAACACTCGAACCCACAAGCACGCACGACAAGCACTCCAAGGTCACACTTTCAGAGTGAAATATAGGCCTACTTGACGGCCTGAATCGATTGCACCAAGTCCCAGGACTTCAACTTGAATATCGGTGGAGTTGTGCACAACATAAGTCCAAACCGCAATGGTCGCACATGCTAGAGTGCAAGCAGCGCATGGTCGACCACCAACGTGGAGTTGTTAGAGTTGTTCCTAGAGGAGTTCAACATGTTCGTTTGATTGCAGGTGGTTGCAGAGCTCTAGCATCACTATCGGTCGAGTTTCATGCAACAACATTGAGCGTCACCTACATGCGACCTTCTGACAACTATCAACACTTGAACCCACAAGCACGCACAACAAGCACTCCAAAGTCACACTTTCAGAGTGGAATATAGGCCTACTTGACGGCCTGAATCGATTGCACCAGGTCCCAGGACTTTAACCTGAATATTGGTGGAGTTGTGCACAACATAACTCCAAACCGCAATGGTCGCACATGCTAGAGTGCAAGCAGCGCATGGTCGACCACCAAGGTGGAGTTGTTAGAGTTGTTTCTGGAGGAGTTGAACATGTTCGTTTGATTGCAGGTGGTTGCAGAGCTCTAGCATCACTACCGGTCAAGTTTCATGCAACATCATCCAACCTAACGGTTCTGCATCATTCCGACAACTATCAACACTCGAACCCACAAGCACGCACGACAAGCACTCCAAAGTCACACTTTCAGAGTGGAATATAGGCCTACTTGACGGCCCGGATCGATTGCACTAGGTCCCAGGACTTCAACTTGAATATTGGTGGAGTTGTGCATAACATAAGTCCAAACCGCAATGGTCGCACATGCTAGAGTGCAAGCAGCGCATGGTCGACCACCAACGTGGAGTTGTTAGAGTTGTTCCTGGAGGAGTTCAACATGTTCGTTCGATTGCAGGTGGTTGCAGAGCTCTAGCATCACTATCGGTCAAGTTTCATGCAACAACATCGAGCCTCACCTACATGCGACCTTCTGACAACTATCAACACTTGAACCCACAAGCACGCACGACAAGCACTCCAAAGTCACACTTTCAGAGTGAAATATAGGCCTACTTGACGGCCTGAATCGATTGCACCAGGTCCCAGGACTTCAACTTGAATATCGGTGGAGTTGTGCACAACATAAGTCCAAACCGCAATGGTCGCACATGCTAGAGTGCAAGCAGTGCATGGTCGACCACCAACGTGGAGTTGTTAGAGTTGTTCCTGGAGGAGTTCAACATGTTCGTTCGATTGCAGGTGGTTGCAGAGCTCTAGCATCACTATCGGTCAAGTTTCATGCAACAACATCGAGCCTCACCTACATGCGACCTTCTGACAACTATCAACACTTGAACCCACAAGCACGCACAACAAGTACTCCGAAGTCACACTTTCAGAGTGGAATATAGGCCTACTTGACGGCCTGAATCGATTGCACCAGGTCCCAGGACTTCAACTTGAATATCGGTGGAGTTGTGCACAACATAAGTCCAAACCGCAATGGTCGCACATGCTAGAGTGCAAGCAGTGCATGGTCGACCACCAACGTGGAGTTGTTAGAGTTGTTCCTGGAGGAGTTCAACATGTTCGTTCGATTGCAGGTGGTTGCAGAGCTCTAGCATCACTATCGGTCAAGTTTCATGCAACAACATCGAGCCTCACCTACATGCGACCTTCTGACAACTATCAACACTTGAACCCACAAGCACGCACAACAAGTACTCCGAAGTCACACTTTCAGAGTGGAATATAGGCCTACTTGACGGCCTGAATCGATTGCACCAGGTCCCAGGACTTCAACTTGAATATCGGTGGAGTTGTGCACAACATAAGTCCAAACCGCAATGGTCGCACATGCTAGAGTGCAAGCAGCGCATGGTCAACCACCAACGTGGAGTTGTTAGAGTTGTTTCTGGAGGAGTTCAACATATTCCTTTGATTGCAGGTGGTTGCAGAGCTCTAGCATCACTATCGGTCAAGTTTCATGCAACATCATCCAACTTGACGGTTCTGTGTCATTGCGACAACTATCAACACTCAACCCACAAGCGTGCGGGACAAGCACTCCAAAGTCACACTTTCAGAGTGGAATATAGGCCTACTTGACGGCCTGAACGATTGCACCAGGTCCCAGGACTTCAACTTGAATATTGGTGGAGGTGTGCACAACATAAGTCCAAACGGCAATGGTCGCAGATGCTAGAGTGCAAGCAGCGCATGGTCAACCACCAACGTGGAGTTGTTAGAGTTGTTCCTGGAGGTGTTCAACATGTTTGTTCGATGGCAGGTGGTTGTAGAGGCCTAGCATTACTATCGGTGAAGTCTCACGCAACAATATGAAGCATCAGCTACATGCATCCTTCCGACAACTATCAAGACTCGAACCCACAAGCACGCACGGACAAGCACTCCAAAGTCACACTTTCAGAGTGAAATATAGGCCTACTTGACGGCCTGAATCGATTGCACCAGGTCCCAGGACTTCAACTTGAATATTGGTGGAGTTGTGCACAACATAAGTCCAAACCGCAATGGTCGCACATGCTAGAGTGCAAGCAGCGCATGGTCAACCACCAACGTGGAGTTGTTAGAGTTGTTCCTGGAGGAGTTCAACATGTTCGTTTGATTGCAGGTGGTTGCAGAGCTCTAGCATCACTATCGGTCGAAGTTTCATGCAACAATATTAAGCGTCAGCTACATGCGATCCTTCTGACAACTATCAACACTTGAACCCACAAGCACGCACGGACAAGCACTCCAAAGTCACACTTTCAGAGTGGAATATAGGCCTACTTGACGGCCTGAATCGATTGCACCAGGTCCCAGGACTTCAACTTGAATATCGGTGGAGTTGTGCACAACATAAGTCCAAACCTGCAATGGTCGCACATGCTAGAGTGCAAGCAGCGCATGGTCAACCACCAACGTGGAGTTGTTAGAGTTGTTCCTGGAGAAGTTCAACATGTTCGTTCAATTGCAGGTGGTTGCAGAGCTCTAGCATCACTATCGGTCAAGTTTCATGCAACAACATCGAGCCTCACCTACATGCGACCTTCTGACAACTATCAACACTCGAACCCACAAGCACGCATGACAAGCACTCCAAAGTCACACTTTCAGAGTGGAATATAGGCCTACTTGACGGCCCTGAATCGATTGCACTAGGTCCCAGGACTTCAACTTGAATATTGGTGGAGTTGTGCATAACATAAGTCCAAACCGCAATGGTCGCACATGCTAGAGTGCAAGCAGCGCATGGTCAACCACCAACGTGGAGTTGTTAGAGTTGTTCCTGGAGGAGTTCAACATGTTCGTTCGATTGCAGGTGGTTGCAGAGCTCTAGCATCACTATCGGTCAAGTTTCATGCAACAACATCGAGCCTCACCTACATGCGACCTTCTGACAACTATCAACACTTGAACCCACAAGCACGCACGAACAAGTACTCCAAAGTCACACTTTCAGAGTGGAATATAGGCCTACTTGACGGCCTGAATCGATTGCACCAGGTCCCAGGACTTCAACTTGAATATCGGTGGAGTTGTGCACAACATAAGTCCAAACCGCAATGGTCGCACATGCTAGAGTGCAAGCAGCGCATGGTCAACCACCAACGTGGAGTTGTTAGAGTTGTTCCTGGAGGAGTTCAACATGTTCGTTCGATTGCAGGTGGTTGCAGAGCTCTAGCATCACTATCGGTCGAGTTTCATGCAACAACATCGAGCGTCACCTACATGCGACCTTCTGACAACTATCAACACTTGAACCCACAAGCACGCACGACAAGTACTCCAAAGTCACACTTTCAGAGTGGAATATAGGCCTACATTGACGGCCTGAATCGATTGCACCAGGTCCCAGGACTTCAACTTGAATATTGGTGGAGTTGTGCACAACATAAGTCCAAACCGCAATGGTCGCACATGCTAGAGTGCAAGCAGCGCATGGTCAACCACCAACGTGGAGTTGTTAGAGTTGTTCCTGGAGGAGTTCAACATGTTCGTTCGATTGCAGGTGGTTGCAGAGCTCTAGCATCACTATCGGTCGAGTTTCATGCAACAACATCGAGCGTCACCTACATGCGACCTTCTGACAACTATCAACACTCGAACCCACAAGCACGCATGACAAGCACTCCAAAGTCACACTTTCAGAGTGGAATATAGGCCTACTTGACGGCCCGAATCGATTGCACCAGGTCCCAGGACTTCAACTTGAATATCGGTGGAGTTGTGCACAACATAAGTCCAAACCGCAATGGTCGCACATGCTAGAGTGCAAGCAGCGCATGGTCGACCACCAACGTGGAGTTGTTAGAGTTGTTCCTGGAGGAGTTGAACATGTTCGTTTGATTGCAGGTGGTTGCAGAGCTCTAGCATCACTATCGGTCGAGTTTCATGCAACAACATTGAGCGTTCTGTGTTACTTCCAAAGACTATCAACACTCGAACCCACAAGACGCACGGACAAGCACTCCAAAGTCACACTTTCAGAGTGGAATATAGGCCTACTTGACCGCCTGAATCGATTGCACCAGGTCCCAGGACTTCAACTTGAATATTGGTGGAGGTGTGCACAACATAAGTCCAAACGGCAATGGTCGCAGATGCTAGAGTGCAAGCAGCGCATGGTCAAACACTAAGGTGGAGTTGTTAGAGTTTTTCCTGGAGGAGTTCAACATGTTCATTTGATTGCAGGTGGTTGTAGAGGTCTAGCATCACTATCGGTGAAGTTTCATGCAACAATATCAAGCGCCAGCTACATGCATCCTTCTGACAACTATGAACACTCGAACCCACAAGAGCGCGGGACAAGCACTCCAAAGTCACACTTTCAGAGTGGAATATAGGCCTACTTGACGGCCTGAATCGATTGCACCAGGTCCCAGGACTTCAACTTGAATATTGGTGGAGTTGTGCACAACATTGGTCCAAACTGCAATGGTCGCACATGCTAGAGTACAAGAAGCGCATGGTCAACCACCAACGTGGAGTTGTTAGAGTTGTTCCTAAAGGAGTTCAACATGTTCGTTTGATTGCAGGTGGTTGCAGAGCTCTAGCATCACTATCGGTCAAGTTTCATGCAACATCATCCAACTTGACGGTTCTGTGTTATTCCAAAGACTATCAACACTCGAACCCACAAGAGCACGGGACAAGCACTCCAAAGTCACACTTTCAGAGTGGAATATAGGCCTACTTGACGCCTGAATCGATTGCACCAGGTCCCAGGACTTCAACTTGAATATTGGTGGAGGTGTGCACAACATAAGTCCAAACGGCAATGGTCGCAGATGCTAGAGTGCAAGCAGCGCATGGTCAAACACCAAGGTGGAGTTGTTAGAGTTGTTCCTGGAGGAGTTCAACATGTTCATTCGATTGCAGGTGGTTGTAGAGGTCTAGCATCACTATCGGTGAAGTTTCATGCAACAACATCGAGCGTGACCTACATGCGACCTTCTGACAACTATCAACACTCGAACCCACAAGCACGCACGACAAGCACTCCAAAGTCACACTTTCAGAGTGAAATATAGGCCTACTTGACGGCCTGAATCGATTGCACCAGGTCCCAGGACTTCAACTTGAATATCGGTGGAGTTGTGCACAACATAAGTCCAAACCGCAATGGTCGCACATGCTAGAGTGCAAGCAGCGCATGGTCGACCACCAACGTGGAGTTGTTAGAGTTGTTCCTGGAGGAGTTCAACATGTTCGTTCGATTGCAGGTGGTTGCAGAGCTCTAGCATCACTACCGGTCAAGTTTCATGCAACATCATCCAACCTAACGGTTTTGCGTCATTCCGACAACTATCAACACTCGAACCCACAAGCACGCACGACAAGCACTCCAAAGTCACACTTTCAGAGTGGAATATAGGCCTACTTGACGGCCTAAATCGATTGCACCAGGTCCCAGGACTTCAACTTGAATATCGGTGGAGTTGTGCATAACATAAGTCCAAACCGCAATGGTCGCACATGCTACAGTGCAAGCAGTGCATGGTCAACCACCAATGTGGATTATTTATTTATTTATTTATTATTCATATTGCATGGAGCCGGTCGGCTATGGCAGTGAAGAAGAGATAAATACATGTCGGACAAAATGAAAAACGTTAACAAACAATAAAAGAAATAATGAAATCAAATGAAAATCAAGCATACGCATGTAACAAAGGAAATGAAATCAAATCAAGTCAAATGACCGAAAGGAAAATCGTAATGGTGTTGGCTGTTCTTCTTCAACAGCCCCTCGATGGTGTTGTGGTGCCGTATGTGTTTGCGGGGGATCATTTCGATGATGTGACATTCATGTTGGTGTGTTGCGGGCAACTGGTTCCTTCATCTCCTTATTCCTCCTCTTCCTCTTCTCCTTCGCTGCTTTCTTCCTCCTCGTCCTCCTCCACATCGCCCCATCCCCATGTGTTTTCCTTCTCTTCCTCCTCCGGCATTTTCCCTCCCATGCGTAGCTCAGTGACCAACTTAACCAAAACGTTTCCATCATTTGAGATGACCCTGGTGAAAGGAGTTGGGCCGTCGAGTTGTTGGAGGATTTTGTGTCGTATGTGGTGTGTGCGTTTGCAGTATAGGAGAATGTGTGTTGGGATTGGATAGGTGCGCCACATGGGCAGGTAGGGTTGTTGTAGAAATCGCTTGTTGGTATGTTACTGAGGTATGAGCCAAAGTAGCCGTGTGCAGTGCGGAGCTGCGTGATGGTGGCGGTGATATGTTTTGGTAGTTGTAGGTGTGGTGGTGGTTTGAGTGTGGGTGGGCCGCCCCAATAGGAGTTGCCTCTTTGTTTCCGTGTCAGTTTATTCCATTCCTCTGCCCACCTTGTTTGAAGATCGGCTTTTGCTTGTCGCTTGAGGAAGGCGTTTGATGTGTATCGGGAGTAATGTGGTAGGTGGTTGAGGGCGCCGTCTTTGCTGCAGCATCTGCCTTGTCATTGCCGGCGATGTCGCAGTGGCCTGGTACCCAGTGGATGTGTGTGGTGATGCCTCGTTGATGGAGACGTTTGATATGGCGGTGGCTGTCCGATGTCAGCATGTTGATGGTTTTGTGTTGGGTGGGTTTGTGAATGCGACGGATAGCTGCTTGGTTGTCTGCAAATATCCAAAGGTGAAGGAATTGGCGCTGGCGTGCCCAGGTGTTTGCGAGGCGAAGGGCTTGCTCAATGGCAAACAACTCTGCATCAAATACCTCCATTTCATCCCCTAAGTTCCAGCTTTTGTCTTGCGAGTGTTCGTTGTGATAGGCATGAAGTCCTGCGCCTACCTTCGATCCTTCCAGCATGCTTCCGTCAGTGTATACTACCATGTGGTCTTGCGGCTCCCAGTCAATTGTCTCCAACACATCGTAATGTTCCTTGGTTTGGTCCGATTTTGACGCTTTTGCTATATCAATGTCGGCAGTGTGTTCAAACCATGGGGGAAGACTGTCGGCTATTTCTTCTAGCCTAGACGCTGGTTCAATCCATTTGTTGACGGTGGAGAGGATGGTGTCGAGGCGGGTGTGGTGTTGTTGTGGTTGGTAGGTTTGATGCCATGGTGTATATGTGGCATCGTCGGTTCGGTCTGATTCGAATGGTGGGAAATCTGGTGGACAACGCACCCTCAGGGGATGGGTTGCTGGGTAAGTGGTGAGGCGGATTGCAAGTTTCTGTTGCAGGTGGTGAAGTCGGAGTTGTGGGGGTGGTAGAGAGGCCTCGATTTCTAAGGCCTTGGTTGGGGAGGTGCGGAAGGCACCCAAAATGCGTCGAGCGGCTGTGTTCTGCAGTATCTGCAGCTTGCGGAGATGGTTCTTCTGTCCCGCCCACCACACCTCGGCTCCAAAATCCGCAATAGGGGTTATGCATGCAAGGTATAGCTGGCGCATGCCCTTGGCTGTAAGGCCCCGACGGGTGTTGGTAAGCCCCATGAGCATGTTGAGTGCGCGCGTGGCGGATGCCACTTTGGTATCAACATGGTGAGTGAAGGAGAGTTTGCGGTCAAACCATGTACCTAGCCATCGTAGCGATTTGGAAGGTGTGATAAGTGTGCCATTGGGGAGGGTGATGGGGGTGTTGTTGGTGGTGCGTAGGTTGTGAAAGTGGATGAGTTCGGATTTGGGGTCGTCGAAAGCTACTGCATTGTTGTCTGCCCAGGTGAATACGGTTTGGGTGACCTGTTCCAGTATGCGAGCATTGTGTTCCTCTGATTTGCCATTGATGATGAAGGCGCAGTCATCGATATAAGATGGCGTCCACACCTCTGGGTGTTGTTGGTTGACGATGTTGAAGAGTGGGTGAAGGTAGATAAGGAATAGAATGGGGGAGATAGGGGATCCTTGGGGTATGCCAGTGTTAACAGGGTGAAGTGGTTCTTTTGTTCCATCGAATGAAAGCGCAATGGATCGGTCAGTAAGGAAACTTTGAACCCATTGCACTACCTGTCGCGGATATCCCTCGACCTGTAATTCCTCCAGGAGGCGAGTCATGGCTACATTGTCAAAGGCGCCTTTGACGTCCATGAACAAGGCGCTGAGGACTCTCTTGTTCCGACGGGCTAGGTCAGCGTCATGTGCGAGTGCAAGTGCTGCATCCACAGCTGAGCGCTTTGGTCTTCCTCCTATCTGGTCTGCGTGCAGGAGATGGTATGTTTCGGTGTAGTAGGCAAGCCTCCTAGCCATGATCTTCTCCGATACTTTGCCCAAGCAGTTGAGGAGAGAGATGATGCGATAGGCTTTGGGGGCGCTGTAGTCAGGTTTGTTTGGTTTGCGCAGGATAGCGCCGGTTGCTTGTCGCCAACAGGGGGGATGGAATCCTTGTTGAAGGAGGTGGTTGAAGAGGTGGTTAAAAATAACTGGGTGTGCTTGGTAGGCGTGTTGAATGCATTGGAAGGAAATGCCGTCGGGGCCTGGCGCCTTGTTTGGTGCACTGGTCATGATTGCTGTCTCAACCTCTGCCGCTGTTACCTCTGCCCAAGGGATCGATCGGTGGGGCTTGCGAGGTGGTATTGGTGGGTAAGATGGTGGAGGTGGAAACATGACGTTGCAGAGCATATTTGACTTCTCCTTGAAGGTGGTGGCGGTGGTATGGTTGTGTGTTAGTGTTGGGGTGCGATCTTGTCTCCTAGGTTTCAAGTATTTGACAACTTGAAAGATCTCTGGTCCTTGTGCGTTCTGCACGAATTCCTGCCAACATCGGTTCTTCTCAGTTCTAATCAATCGGAAGTAGCTGTTCCTCTGTTGTTTATACAAACGCTCCTCCTCTCCGCTTTGTTTTCCACTTGCCCTCCATGTCCTGAATGCACGTCCCATGAGCTTGCGCTCTGCCGCAATCTCCTCTGTCCACCACCGCTTGGATCTAGCCGATGGTTTGATAAGGGGGACGCTCTGTTGTACTGCGTCCAGGATTGCGGTTGTTAGGAATTGTGCACTATTGGTCATGTCAGTTGGGTGTCGTGAGGCAAAGAGGTGTGTCCACTGGGATTCGGTTTGCTGAATGATACTGATGAACTTGATTCAAAGAGCTCCCAGTCTGCTGCTTGCCAGTTGTAACGGTTAGCGGAAGGGGGAGGGATGAAGTCGGTTTCGGTTGGGAGGATGCTGAATCGCAGAAGGCTGTGGTCGGATCCCGGGTGGTTGTCGTCATCTATTGCCCAGTTGTCTACCCACTCCAGAAGGCCTGGCGTGGTGAACGTGAGGTCAAGGGCTGACAACCCTGTGTTGTTGCGTCGGTGGAAGGTGGCGGTGTCAGGTGTGTTGAGTAGTTGCATGTTGTGGTGTTGGAGGTATTGAACCAGGACGTCGCTCCTGGTTGCTGGTCGTTGTGAGTTCCACCATGGGTGGTGCGCATTGAAGTCGCCGGCAATGATGGTGTGTTGTGTGATGGGAAGGTTTTGAAGGGTGCGCTCGACTGTCCAAGTGCCTTCCAGGTTCTTCTCGTTGTAGATGTTGTAGATGGTGAGGGTATGGTGGTGTGGTGATGAGATCTCCAAGGCTTGAAGATCAGGGTCGTTGCTGATGTCAGGGCGTGGTGTTGTAGTAAGGTGTGGTGTGGTGTTGTTGATGTACGTCATAACCCGAGCTCTGAGGGTGGGATGTGACGGTGTGATTGCGGTGAAGGTTGGGTGAGTAATTGTGTTGCCGTCACAACTGATCCAGGGCTCCTGAATAAGTATAATGTCTGCGGTCCTGCTAGCAAGCTCAAGGACAGTAGTGACGACGAGGGAAGATCGGTTGCAGTTGATTTGGATGAAGCGGAGTGGTTGTTTCTGATGGTTGCGGTTCTGGTTGGTGGTTGGTTGTGTCTGCATTAGACAGTGGTGGTGGTTGTTTCGGTGGGTTCGGTTTCCATTTCCTGTGGCGGATCAGTTGCTTGTTGCCTTGGTGGTTTGGGAATTGCTGCCTTGGTAGGGCAGTCGTCGGCATTAGAGAAGTGCGCTCCTTTGCAGTTGCAGCACTTGGGGGTGTTGTGTTCACAGTGTTGAGGGCTGGCGCATTTAGGGCACTTGTGTTGTTTGGTCTGGTGGGACTTTGCGCACAAGCGGCATCGTGCCTGTTGGGTGCATCGGAGGTGGTGGTGGCCAAATCTTTGACAGTTCTGGCATTGGTCGGTAGGTTTGCATGAGTTGAATAGAACAGTGCGCATTACTGCGCCCTGAACCAGGACTCCCCTCTTTGCAATGGCTTCTGCAGTCGCTTGATCCTTAACTGCCACCACTACCGACGATGCTTTCTTCCCCTGCCTCTTGCTCTCTTCCACTAACCAACGTGGCTCTTGTACCAGTTCTACTCCCACATTGAATTTTTCAATCTCCTGTTTCAGCCTCTTCATCCCTTCAACTCCTCCGAAACTTTCAATTCCAATTGCATGTACCATCACCTTTCCCCAGCTTGAATCTTCCTTGAGGTTGACCACCCGCGCATCCAGTTTTGCAAGCGCCTTAGTAACTATCTTGTGGAAGTGCATTACTTGCGTAGCAGTGCAGTCTTCACGAGTCACAAGAATCAGGTTGCCTTTAGATGTCTCCTTCACCTGCGCAATAACCAGTTTGTTGGATGCGACATTTGAAGAGAGTGCTTGGTTGGCGGCGTCACGGAGGATGAGGAGTTCTGCTGGGGATAGTGATGGAGTAGGTTTTGCGGCAGGGCTGCGAGTGGCTACCATGCGCCGATTGGTGGGTGTGAGTGTGGCTGTTGTTGTGGCGGTTGTAGGTGGTTGGATTGTTGACTGCGGTTGTGGCGGTTGTAGTGGTAGTGTCGGCTATTGCTTGCGCATATGACTTAGGTTTGTCCTTGGTTGTCTTTGGCGCTTTGGTGCTTGATGTTGTGGTTGCGGCTGTGGTTGTGTCGGTGGATGGTGCTGCTGTAAGCTGCGTCTTGAGTTGCTTCGCTTGTTTGTCAATGCGGGTGGTGTTTGTCTTCACTGCCTTCAAGTCTGCCTGGATGTTGCGCATCTGTTCACTGGTGGATTTCATCTCAGCTTCCAGTCCTTTGAGTGCAAGCTTGATTGTTTCCATTGCACTGAGTGTGCGATCCATCTTGTTTCCAAGTAGGGTCAAGACATCGGTCAGGTCATTTGGGCGGCTGCTGGCGTCAGTGCGCTTGCGTTTGAAGAGGTTGCGGGAGGTGTTTTCAGATCGGGGAACTGGGGTGGTGCTGGTTGTGGGTACATTGAAGTCACGCATCCCAGTGAGTGGGTCGCTGGACATGTTGAACTCAAGTGTGTTGAGGAATTGGCTTGCGGTGCTGGGTGCGGTTGGTGTAGGGGAGGTCAGAGTGGGAGGAAGCGAGCTGAAGTCATCGTCGCTCTCTTGCATTGTACTCTCGTGAGTACTCATGGTGTTTGGATGGGAGGAGGATGGTTCTGTGCGGAATTGGATGGGGAATTTGATGCAGTTGCTCAATTTTGGTTAAGTCCAAAATTTGGAATTTTTGGGGCCGTGTCGCAAAACTTGGTCCCACCCCCCCGAATAAGTTGGGTGGGGTCAGCAGAAGTGGGCTGCTGATGCCTGGGTATTGCCTTCTTGGGGCTGTTCACGTCCTCAAGAGAGTCCTGCGTTTATATACCCAGGAATCAAAGTACTAGATCTCTGGCAGTTTGGATCAAGCCACCTCACTCGAGCAGAGGATTGTCTATTAGGTTCTTGTACTTTGTTTTGCCACCTATGATCTTACAGATGTAAGATCACCTTGCAAACAACCTGTTGAAGGTGTAATGTCGCTTTGGGAACAGTATTTTGGCTCTTTGGAACGAAATTGAACAACAGGAACAAGGGTATAGTGGTTAAACAAAGGGTATTGTGCGATAGTAATAGGTATTGGTGGGTATAGGGTGGTATATGCAGGTGTGACAAGGGTATTGTGACAACTGACAGGGGGTGAAAGAGGGGAAAATATCGAAGATGTGGAATAACTCAACAACCAGCCGACAGAATCGTCTGAAAATTAAATGGCAATACCAGGACGATGGTATCTACCACTGGTGTTAATTTGAAGGCGGTGCGACAAAAACTGGTTGTGTGGTGAGGTGTTGAAGTTGGTTGCAATGCAAAATGTATGTGTTGGCAGTGAGGGGAAATAGGGGTTGGCGATGTGATTTCGGTTTTTTGGCAGCAGCGATGTCAGTTCCGCTCCGATTTCGTCGGCGATAGTATCAAAAGAACGGGCTCGTCGAGCTCGTCAATTTGGTCGTTTCGCCGTGTCGGGGGGAGTCGATTTCGTGGAGATATTTCCGAAAACGGTTAATGATGGTGTGTTGTGTCTCATCACTATCAGTCAAGTTTCATGCAACATCATCCAACTTGACGGTTCTGTGTTATTCCAAAGACTATCAACACTCGAACCCACAAGAGTGCGGGACAAGCACTCCAAAGTCACACTTTCAGAGTGGAATATAGGCCTACTTGACGGCCTGAATCGATTGCACCAGGTCCCAGGACTTCAACTTGAATATTGGTGGAGTTGTGCACAACATAAGTCCAAACCGCAATGGTCGCACATGCTAGAGTGCAAGCAGCGCATGGTCAACCACCAACGTGGAGTTGTTAGAGTTGTTCCTGGAGGAGTTCAACATGTTCGTTCGATTGCAGGTGGTTGCAGAGCTCTAGCATCACTATCGGTCGAGTTTCATGCAACATCATCCAACTTGACGGTTCATGCGTACCTTCTGACAACTATCAACACTCGAACCCACAAGCACGCACGACAAGCACTCCAAAGTCACACTTTCAGAGTGGAATATAGGCCTACTTGACGGCCTGAATCGATTGCACCAGGTCCCAGGACCTCAACTTGAATATTGGTGGAGTTGTGCACAACATAGGTCCAAACCGCAATGGTCGCACATGCTAGAGTGCAAGCAGCGCATGGTCAACCACCAACGTGGAGTTGTTAGAGTTGTTCCTGGAGGAGTTCAACATGTTCGTTTGATTGCAGGTGGTTGCAGAGCTCTAGCATCACTATCGGTCGAGTTTCATGCAACATCATCCAACCTAACGGTTCTGCGTCATTCCGACAACTATCAACACTCGAACCCACAAGCACGCACGACAAGCACTCTAAAGTCATACTTTCAGAGTGGAATATAGGCCTACTTGACGGCCTGAATCGATTGCACCAGGTCCCAGGACCTCAACTTGAATATTGGTGGAGTTGTGCACAACATAAGTCCAAACCGCAATGGTTGCACATGCTAGAGTGCAAGCAGCGCATGGTCAACCACCAACGTGGAGTTGTTAGAGTTGTTGCTGGAGGAGTTCAACATGTTCGTTCGATTGCAGGTGGTTGCAGAGCTCTAGCATCACTATCGGTCGAGTTTCATGCAACATCATCCAACTTGACGGTTCTGCGTCATTCCGACAACTATCAACACTTGAACCCACAAGCACGCACGACAAGCACTCCAAAGTCACACTTTCAGAGTGGAATAAGGCCTACTTGACGGCCTGAATCGATTGCACCAGGTCCCAGGACTTCAACTTGAATATTGGTGGAGTTGTGCACAACATAAGTCCAAACCGCAATGGTCGCACATGCTAGAGTGCAAGCAGCGCATGGTCAACCACCAATGTGGAGTTGTTAGAGTTGTTCCTGGAGGAGTTCAACATGTTCGTTCGATTGCAGGTGGTTGCAGAGCTCTAGCATCACTATCGGTCGAGTTTCATGCAACAACATCGAGCGTCACCTACATGCAACCTTCTGACAACTATCAACACTCGAACCCACAAGCACGCACGACAAGCACTCCAAAGTCACACTTTCAGAGTGGAATATAGGCCTACCTGACGGCCTGAATCGATTGCACCAGGTCCCAGGACTTCAACTTGAATATTGGTGGAGTTGTGCATAACATAAGTCCAAACCGCAATGGTCGCACATGCTAGAGTGCAAGCAGCGCATGGTCAACCACCAATGTGGAGTTGTTAGAGTTGTTCCTGGAGGAGTTCAACATGTTCGTTCGATTGCAGGTGGTTGCAGAGCTCTAGCATCACTATCGGTCAAGTTTCATGCAACATCATCCAACTTGACGGTTCTGCGTCATTCCGACAACTATCAACACTTGAACCCACAAGCACGCACGACAAGCACTCCAAAGTCACACTTTCAGAGTGGAATAAGGCCTACTTGACGGCCTGAATCGATTGCACCAGGTCCCAGGACCTCAACTTGAATATTGGTGGAGTTGTGCACAACATGAGTCCAAACCGCAATGGTCGCACATGCTAGAGTGCAAGCAGCGCATGGTCAACCACCAACGTGGAGTTGTTAGAGTTGTTCCTGGAGGAGTTCAACATGTTCGTTCGATTGCAGGTGGTTGCAGAGCTCTAGCATCACTATCGGTCGAGTTTCATGCAACAACATCGAGCGTCACCTACATGCAACCTTCTGACAACTATCAACACTCGAACCCACAAGCACGCACGACAAGCACTCTAAAGTCACTACTTTCAGAGTGGAATATAGGCCTACTTGACGGCCTGAATCGATTGCACCAGGTCCCAGGACCTCAACTTGAATATTGGTGGAGTTGTGCACAACATAAGTCCAAACCGCAATGGTTGCACATGCTAGAGTGCAAGCAGCGCATGGTCAACCACCAACGTGGAGTTGTTAGAGTTGTTGCTGGAGGAGTTCAACATGTTCGTTCGATTGCAGGTGGTTGCAGAGCTCTAGCATCACTATCGGTCGAGTTTCATGCAACATCATCCAACTTGACGGTTCTGCGTCATTCCGACAACTATCAACACTTGAACCCACAAGCACGCACGACAAGCACTCCAAAGTCACACTTTCAGAGTGGAATAAGGCCTACTTGACGGCCTGAATCGATTGCACCAGGTCCCAGGACCTCAACTTGAATCTTGGTGGAGTTGTGCACAACATGAGTCCAAACCGCAATGGTCGCACATGCTAGAGTGCAAGCAGCGCATGGTCAACCACCAACGTGGAGTTGTTAGAGTTGTTCCTGGAGGAGTTCAACATGTTCGTTTGATTGCAGGTGGTTGCAGAGCTCTAGCATCACTATCGGTCGAGTTTCATGCAACAACATCGAGCGTCACCTACATGCAACCTTCTGACAACTATCAACACTCGAACCCACAAGCACGCACGACAAGCACTCTAAAGTCATACTTTCAGAGTGGAATATAGGCCTACTTGACGGCCTGAATCGATTGCACCAGGTCCCAGGACCTCAACTTGAATATTGGTGGAGTTGTGCACAACATAAGTCCAAACCGCAATGGTCGCACATGCTAGAGTGCAAGCAGCGCATGGTCAACCACCAACGTGGAGTTGTTAGAGTTGTTGCTGGAGGAGTTCAACATGTTCGTTCGATTGCAGGTGGTTGCAGAGCTCTAGCATCACTATCGGTCGAGTTTCATGCAACATCATCCAACTTGACGGTTCTGCGTCATTCCGACAACTATCAACACTTGAACCCACAAGCACGCACGACAAGCACTCCAAAGTCACACTTTCAGAGTGGAATAAGGCCTACTTGACGGCCTGAATCGATTGCACCAGGTCCCAGGACCTCAACTTGAATATTGGTGGAGTTGTGCACAACATGAGTCCAAACCGCAATGGTCGCACATGCTAGAGTGCAAGCAGCGCATGGTCAACCACCAACGTGGAGTTGTTAGAGTTGTTCCTGGAGGAGTTCAACATGTTCGTTTGATTGCAGGTGGTTGCAGAGCTCTAGCATCACTATCGGTCGAGTTTCATGCAACAACATCGAGCGTCACCTACATGCAACCTTCTGACAACTATCAACACTCGAACCCACAAGCACGCACGACAAGCACTCTAAAGTCATACTTTCAGAGTGGAATATAGGCCTACTTGACGGCCTGAATCGATTGCACCAGGTCCCAGGACCTCAACTTGAATATTGGTGGAGTTGTGCACAACATAAGTCCAAACCGCAATGGTCGCACATGCTAGAGTGCAAGCAGCGCATGGTCAACCACCAACGTGGAGTTGTTAGAGTTGTTGCTGGAGGAGTTCAACATGTTCGTTCGATTGCAGGTGGTTGCAGAGCTCTAGCATCACTATCGGTCGAGTTTCATGCAACATCATCCAACTTGACGGTTCTGCGTCATTCCGACAACTATCAACACTTGAACCCACAAGCACGCACGACAAGCACTCCAAAGTCACACTTTCAGAGTGGAATAAGGCCTACTTGACGGCCTGAATCGATTGCACCAGGTCCCAGGACCTCAACTTGAATCTTGGTGGAGTTGTGCACAACATGAGTCCAAACCGCAATGGTCGCACATGCTAGAGTGCAAGCAGCGCATGGTCAACCACCAACGTGGAGTTGTTAGAGTTGTTCCTGGAGGAGTTCAACATGTTCGTTTGATTGCAGGTGGTTGCAGAGCTCTAGCATCACTATCGGTCGAGTTTCATGCAACAACATCGAGCGTCACCTACATGCAACCTTCTGACAACTATCAACACTCGAACCCACAAGCACGCACGACAAGCACTCTAAAGTCATACTTTCAGAGTGGAATATAGGCCTACTTGACGGCCTGAATCGATTGCACCAGGTCCCAGGACCTCAACTTGAATATTGGTGGAGTTGTGCACAACATAAGTCCAAACCGCAATGGTCGCACATGCTAGAGTGCAAGCAGCGCATGGTCAACCACCAACGTGGAGTTGTTAGAGTTGTTGCTGGAGGAGTTCAACATGTTCGTTCGATTGCAGGTGGTTGCAGCGCTCTAGCATCACTATCGGTCGAGTTTCATGCAACATCATCCAACTTGACGGTTCTGCGTTCCGACAACTATCAACACTTGAACCAACAAGCACGCACGACAAGCACTCCAAAGTCACACTTTCAGAGTGGAATAAGGCCTACTTGACGGCCTGAATCGATTGCACCAGGTCCCAGGACCTCAACTTGAATATTGGTGGAGTTGTGCACAACATGAGTCCAAACCGCAATGGTCGCACATCCTAGAGTGCAAGCAGCGCATGGTCAACCACCAACGTGGAGTTGTTAGAGTTGTTCCTGGAGGAGTTCAACATGTTCGTTCGATTGCAGGTGGTTGCAGAGCTCTAGCATCACTATCGGTCGAGTTTCATGCAACAACATCGAGCGTCACCTACATGCAACCTTCTGACAACTATCAACACTCGAACCCACAAGCACGCACGACAAGCACTCTAAAGTCATACTTTCAGAGTGGAATATAGGCCTACTTGACGGCCTGAATCGATTGCACCAGGTCCCAGGACCTCAACTTGAATATTGGTGGAGTTGTGCACAACATAAGTCCAAACCGCAATGGTCGCACATGCTAGAGTGCAAGCAGCGCATGGTCAACCACCAATGTGGAGTTGTTAGAGTTGTTCCTAGAGGAGTTCAACATGTTCGTTCAATTGCAGGTGGTTGCAGAGCTCTAGCATCACTATCGGTCAAGTTTCATACAACAATATTGAGCGTCACTCACATGCATCCTTCTGACAACTATCAACACTCAAACCCACAAGCACACAAGACAAACACTCCATAGTCACACGTTCATTTGAAATATAGCCCTACTCGACGGCCTGAATCGATTGCACCAGCTCCCAGGACTTCAACTTGAATAATGGTAGAGTTGTGCACAACATGGCTCCAAACCGCCATGGTCGCCCATGCTAGAGTGCAAGCAGCGCATGGTCAACCACCAATGTGGAGTTGTTAGAGATGTTCCTGGAGGAGTTCAACATGTTCGTTCAATTGCAGGTGGTTGCAGAGCTCTAGCATCACTATCGGTCAAGTTTCATGCAACAATATCGAGCGTCACTCACATGCGTCCTTCTGACAACTATCAACACTCAAACCCACAAGCACACAGGACAAACACTCCATAGTCACACGTTCATTTGGAATATAGGCCTACTCGACGGCCTGAATCGATTGCACCAGCTCCCAGGACTTCAACTTCAATAATGGTAGAGTTGTGCACAACATGGCTCCAAACCGCCATGGTCGCATATGCTAGAGTACAAGCAGCGCATGGTCAACCACCAATGTGGAGTTGTCAGAGTTGTTCCTGGAGTTGTTCCTGGAGGAGTTCAACATGTTTGTTTGATTGCAGAGCTCTAGCATCACTATCGGTCAAGTTTCATGCAACAATATCGAGCGTCACTCACATGCGTCCTTCTGACAACTATCAATACTCAAACCCACAAGCACACAACACAAACTCTCCATAGTCACACTTTCAGAGTGGAATATAGGTTCACTTGACGGCCTAAATCGATTGCACCAGCCCCCAGGACTTCAACTTGAATATTGGCGGAGTTGTGCTACACATTGTCTGCGTTGACACGCATGCCACTTCCTAACAACTATCAACACTCGAACCCACAAGCTCGCAAGACAAACACTCCATAGCCACACTTTCAGAGTGGAATATAGGCCTAATTGACGGCCTAAATCGATTGCACCAGCTCCCAGGACTTCAACATCAATATTGGTAGAGTTGTGCACAACATGGCTCCAAACCGCCATGGTCGCACATGCTAGAGTGCAAGCAGCGCATGGTCAACCACCAATGTGGAGTTGTTAGAGTTGTTCCTAGAGGAGTTCAACATGTTTGTTTGATTGCAGGTGGTTGCAGAGCTCTAGCATCACTATCGGTCAAGTTTCATGCAACAATATCGAGCGTCACCTACATGCATTCTTCCGACAACTATCAACACTTGAACCCACAAGCACGCAAGACAAACACTCTGAAGTCAGACTTTCAGAGTGGAATATAGGCCTACTTGACGGCCGAAATCAATTGCGCTAGGTCCCAGGACCTCAACTTAAATATTGGTAGAGTTGTGCACAACATGGCTCCAAACCGCCATGGTTGCACATGCTAGAGTGCAAGCAGCGCATGGTCAACCACCAATGTGGAGTTGTCAGAGTTGTTCCTGGAGTTGTTCCTGGAGGAGTTCAACATGTTTGTTTGATTGCAGGTGGTTGCAGAGCTCTAGCATCACTATCAGTCAAGTTCCCTGCAACAATATCCAGCATCACCTACATGCATCCTTCCGACAACTATCAACACTCGAACCCACAAGCACACAAGACAAACACTCTGAAGTCAGAATTTCAGAGTGGAATATAGGCCTACTTGACGGCCTGAATCGATTGCACCAGCTCCCAGGACCTCAACTTAAATATTGGTAGAGTTGTGCACAACATGGCTCTAAACCGCCATGGTTGCACATGCTAGAGTGCAAGCAGTGCATGGTCAACCACCAATATGGAGTTGTTAGAGTTGTTCCTAGAGGAGTTCAACATGTTTGTTTGATTGCAGGTGGTTGCAGAGCTCTAGCATCACTATTGGTCAAGTTTCATGCAACAATATCGAGCATCACCTACATGCATCCTTCGGACAACTATCAACACTTGAACCCACAAGCACGCAAGACAAACACTCTGAAGTCAGACTTTCAGAGTGGAATATAGGCCTACTTGACGGCCTAAATCATTTGCGCGAGGTCCCAGAACCTCAACTTAAATATTGGTAGAGTTGTGCACAACATGGCTCCAAACCGCCATGGTTGCACATGCTAGAGTGCAAGCAGCGCATGGTCAACCACCAATGTGGAGTTGTCAGAGTTGTTCCTGGAGTTGTTTCTGGAGGAGTTCAACATGTTCGTTTGATTGCAGGTGGTTGCAGAGCTCTAGCATCACTATCAGTCAAGTTCCCTGCAACAATATCCAGCATCACCTACATGCATCCTTCCGACAACTATCAACACTCGAACCCACAAGCACGCAAGACAAACACTCTGAAGTCAGACTTTCAGAGTGGAATATAGGCCTACTTGACGGCCTGAATCGATTGCACCAGCTCCCAGGACCTCCACTTAAATATTGGTAGAGTTGTGCACAACATGGCTCCAAACCGCCATGGTTGCATATGCTAGAGTGCAAGCAGCGCATGGTCAACCACCAATGTGGAGTTGTTAGAGTTGTTCCTAGAGGAGTTCAACATGTTCGTTCAATTGCAGGTGGTTGCAGAGCTCTAGCATCACTATCGGTCAAGTTTCATACAACAATATTGAGCGTCACTCACATGCATCCTTCTGACAACTATCAACACTCAAACCCACAAGCACACAAGACAAACACTCCATAGTCACACGTTCATTTGAAATATAGCCCTACTCGACGGCCTGAATCGATTGCACCAGCTCCCAGGACTTCAACTTGAATAATGGTAGAGTTGTGCACAACATGGCTCCAAACCGCCATGGTCGCACATGCTAGAGTGCAAGCAGCGCATGGTCAACCACCAATGTGGAGTTGTTAGAGATGTTCCTGGAGGAGTTCAACATGTTCGTTCAATTGCAGGTGGTTGCAGAGCTCTAGCATCACTATCGGTCAAGTTTCATGCAACAATATTGAGCGTCACTCACATGCGTCCTTCTGACAACTATCAACACTCAAACCCACAAGCACACAGGACAAACACTCCATAGTCACACGTTCATTTGGAATATAGGCCTACTCGACGGCCTGAATCGATTGCACCAGCTCCCAGGACTTCAACTTCAATAATGGTAGAGTTGTGCACAACATGGCTCCAAACCGCCATGGTCGCATATGCTAGAGTACAAGCAGCGCATGGTCAACCACCAATGTGGAGTTGTCAGAGTTGTTCCTGGAGTTGTTCCTGGAGGAGTTCAACATGTTTGTTTGATTGCAGAGCTCTAGCATCACTATCGGTCAAGTTTCATGCAACAATATCGAGCGTCACTCACATGCGTCCTTCTGACAACTATCAATACTCAAACCCACAAGCACACAACACAAACTCTCCATAGTCACACTTTCAGAGTGGAGTATAGGTTCACTTGACGGCCTAAATCGATTGCACCAGCCCCCAGGACTTCAACTTGAATATTGGCGGAGTTGTGCTACACATTGTCTGCGTTGACACGCATGCCACTTCCTAACAACTATCAACACTCGAACCCACAAGCTCGCAAGACAAACACTCCATAGCCACACTTTCAGAGTGGAATATAGGCCTAATTGACGGCCTAAATCGATTGCACCAGCTCCCAGGACTTCAACATCAATATTGGTAGAGTTGTGCACAACATGGCTCCAAACCGCCATGGTCGCACATGCTAGAGTGCAAGCAGCGCATGGTCAACCACCAATGTGGAGTTGTTAGAGTTGTTCCTAGAGGAGTTCAACATGTTTGTTTGATTGCAGGTGGTTGCAGAGCTCTAGCATCACTATCGGTCAAGTTTCATGCAACAATATCGAGCGTCACCTACATGCATTCTTCCGACAACTATCAACACTTGAACCCACAAGCACGCAAGACAAGCACTCTGAAGTCAGACTTTCAGAGTGGAATATAGGCCTACTTGACGGCCTAAATCAATTGCGCTAGGTCCCAGGACCTCAACTTAAATATTGGTAGAGTTGTGCACAACATGGCTCCAAACCGCCATGGTTGCACATGCTAGAGTGCAAGCAGCGCATGGTCAACCACCAATGTGGAGTTGTCAGAGTTGTTCCTGGAGTTGTTCCTTGAGGAGTTCAACATGTTTGTTTGATTGCAGAGCTCTAGCATCACTATTGGTCAAGTTTCATGCAACAATATCGAGCGTCACTCACATGCGTCCTTCTGACAACTATCAATACTCAAACCCACAAGCACACAAGACAAACACTCCATAGTCACACTTTTAGAGTGGAATATGGGTTCACTTGACGGCCTAAATCGATTGCACCAGCTCCCAGGACTTCAACTTAAATATTGGTGGAGTTGTGCTACACATTGTCTGCGTTGACACGCATGCCACTTCCTAACAACTATCAACACTTGAACCCACAAGCTTGCAAGACAAACACTCCATAGTCACACTTTCAGAGTGGAATATAGGCCTACTCGACGGCCTGAATCGATTGCACCAGCTCCCAGGACTTCAACTTCAATATTGGTAGAGTTGTGCACAACATGGCTCCAAACCGCCATGGTTACACATGCTAGAGTGCAAGCAGCGCATGGTCAACCACCAATGTGGAGTTGTTGGAGTTGTTCCTGGAGGAGTTCAACATGTTTGTTCAATTGCAGGTGGTTGCAGAGCTCTAGCATCACTATCGGTCAAGTTTCATGCAACAATATCAAGTGTCACTCACATGCGTCCTTCTGACAACTATCAACACTCAAACCCACAAGCACACAAGACAAACTCTCCATAGTCACACTTTCAGAGTGGAATATGGGTTCACTTGACGGCCTAAATCGATTGCACCAGCTCCCAGGACTTCAACTTAAATATTGGTGGAGTTGTGCTACACATTGTCTGCGTTGACACGCATGCCACTTCCTAACAACTATCAACACTTGAACCCACAAGCTTGCAAGACAAACACTCCATAGTCACACTTTCAGAGTGGAATATAGGCCTACTCGACGGCCTGAATCGATTGCACCAGCTCCCAGGACTTCAACTTCAATATTGGTAGAGTTGTGCACAACATGGCTCCAAACCGCCATGGTTACACATGCTAGAGTGCAAGCATTGCATGGTCAACCACCAATGTGGAGTTGTTGGAGTTGTTCCTGGAGGAGTTCAACATGTTTGTTCAATTGCAGGTGGTTGCAGAGCTCTAGCATCACTATCGGTCAAGTTTCATGCAACAATATCGAGTGTCACTCACATGCGTCCTTCTGACAACTATCAACACTCAAACCCACAAGCACACAAGACAAACTCTCCATAGTCACACTTTCAGAGTGGAATATAGGCCTACTCAACGACCTGAATCAATCGCACCAGCTCCCAGGACTTCAACTTGAATATTAGCAGAGTTGTGCTACACATTGTCTGCGTTGACACGCATGCCACTTCCTAACAACTATCAACACTCAAACCCACAAGCACACAAGACAAACACTCCATAGTCACACTTTCAGAGTGGAATATAGGCCTACTCAACGACCTGAATCAATCGCACCAGCTCCCAGGACTTCAGCTTCAATATTGGTAGAGTTGTGCACAACATGGCTCCAAACCGCCATGGTTGCACATGCTAGAGTGCAAGCAACGCATGGTCAACCACCAATGTGGAGTTGTCAGAGTTGTTCCTGGAGTTGTTCCTGGAGTTGTTCCTGGAGGAGTTCAACATGTTCGTTTGATTGCAGGTGGTTGCAGAGCTCTAGCATCACTATCAGTCAAGTTCCCTGCAACAATATCCAGCATCACCTACATGCATCCTTCCGACAACTATCAACACTCGAACCCACAAGCACGCAAGACAAACACTCTGAAGTCAGACTTTCAGAGTGGAATATAGGCCTACTTGACGGCCTGAATCAATTGCACTAGGTCCCAGGACCTCAACTTAAATATTAGTAGAGTTGTGCACAACATGGCTCCAATCCGCCATGGTTGCACATACTAGAGTGCAAACAACACATGGTCAACCACCAATGTGGAGTTGTCAGAGTTGTTCCTGGAGTTGTTCCTGGAGGAGTTCAACATGTTCATTCGATTGCAGGTGGTTGCAAAGCTCTAGCATCACTATCGGTCAAGTTTCCTGCAACAATATCCAGCGTCACCTACATGCATCCTTCTGACAACTATCAACACTCGAACCCACAAGCACGCAAGACAAACACTCTAAAGTCAGACTTTCGGAGTGGAATATAGGCCTACTTGACGGCCTGAATCGATTGCACCAGCTCTCAGGACCTCAACTTAAATATTGGTAGAGTTGTGCACAACATGGCTCCAAACCGCCATGGTTGCACATGCTAGAGTGCAAGCAGCGCATGGTCAACCACCAATATGGAGTTGTTAGAGTTGTTCCTAGAGGAGTTCAACATGTTTGTTTGATTGCAGGTGGTTGCAGAGCTCTAGCATCACTATGGGTCAAGTTTCATGCAACAATATCGAGCGTCACCTACATGTATCCTTCCGACAACTATCAACACTTGAACCCACAAGCACACAGGACAAACACTCCATAGTCACACGTTCATTTGGAATATAGGCCTACTCGACGGCCTGAATCGATTGCACCAGCTCCCAGGACTTCAACTTCAATAATGGTAGAGTTGTGCACAACATGGCTCCAAACCGCCATGGTCGCATATGCTAGAGTACAAGCAGCGCATGGTCAACCACCAATGTGGAGTTGTCAGAGTTGTTCCTGGAGTTGTTCCTGGAGGAGTTCAACATGTTTGTTTGATTGCAGAGCTCTAGCATCACTATCGGTCAAGTTTCATGCAACAATATCGAGCGTCACTCACATGCGTCCTTCTGACAACTATCAATACTCAAACCCACAAGCACACAACACAAACTCTCCATAGTCACACTTTCAGAGTGGAGTATAGGTTCACTTGACGGCCTAAATCGATTGCACCAGCCCCCAGGACTTCAACTTGAATATTGGCGGAGTTGTGCTACACATTGTCTGCGTTGACACGCATGCCACTTCCTAACAACTATCAACACTCGAACCCACAAGCTCGCAAGACAAACACTCCATAGCCACACTTTCAGAGTGGAATATAGGCCTAATTGACGGCCTAAATCGATTGCACCAGCTCCCAGGACTTCAACATCAATATTGGTAGAGTTGTGCACAACATGGCTCCAAACCGCCATGGTCGCACATGCTAGAGTGCAAGCAGCGCATGGTCAACCACCAATGTGGAGTTGTTAGAGTTGTTCCTAGAGGAGTTCAACATGTTTGTTTGATTGCAGGTGGTTGCAGAGCTCTAGCATCACTATCGGTCAAGTTTCATGCAACAATATCGAGCGTCACCTACATGCATTCTTCCGACAACTATCAACACTTGAACCCACAAGCACGCAAGACAAGCACTCTGAAGTCAGACTTTCAGAGTGGAATATAGGCCTACTTGACGGCCTAAATCAATTGCGCTAGGTCCCAGGACCTCAACTTAAATATTGGTAGAGTTGTGCACAACATGGCTCCAAACCGCCATGGTTGCACATGCTAGAGTGCAAGCAGCGCATGGTCAACCACCAATGTGGAGTTGTCAGAGTTGTTCCTGGAGTTGTTCCTTGAGGAGTTCAACATGTTTGTTTGATTGCAGAGCTCTAGCATCACTATCGGTCAAGTTTCATGCAACAATATCGAGCGTCACTCACATGCGTCCTTCTGACAACTATCAATACTCAAACCCACAAGCACACAAGACAAACACTCCATAGTCACACTTTTAGAGTGGAATATGGGTTCACTTGACGGCCTAAATCGATTGCACCAGCTCCCAGGACTTCAACTTAAATATTGGTGGAGTTGTGCTACACATTGTCTGCGTTGACACGCATGCCACTTCCTAACAACTATCAACACTTGAACCCACAAGCTTGCAAGACAAACACTCCATAGTCACACTTTCAGAGTGGAATATAGGCCTACTCGACGGCCTGAATCGATTGCACCAGCTCCCAGGACTTCAACTTCAATATTGGTAGAGTTGTGCACAACATGGCTCCAAACCGCCATGGTTACACATGCTAGAGTGCAAGCAGCGCATGGTCAACCACCAATGTGGAGTTGTTGGAGTTGTTCCTGGAGGAGTTCAACATGTTTGTTCAATTGCAGGTGGTTGCAGAGCTCTAGCATCACTATCGGTCAAGTTTCATGCAACAATATCAAGTGTCACTCACATGCGTCCTTCTGACAACTATCAACACTCAAACCCACAAGCACACAAGACAAACTCTCCATAGTCACACTTTCAGAGTGGAATATAGGCCTACTCAACGACCTGAATCAATCGCACCAGCTCCCAGGACTTCAACTTGAATATTAGCAGAGTTGTGCTACACATTGTCTGCGTTGACACGCATGCCACTTCCTAACAACTATCAACACTCAAACCCACAAGCACACAAGACAAACACTCCATAGTCACACTTTCAGAGTGGAATATAGGCCTACTCAACGACCTGAATCAATCGCACCAGCTCCCAGGACTTCAGCTTCAATATTGGTAGAGTTGTGCACAACATGGCTCCAAACCGCCATGGTTGCACATGCTAGAGTGCAAGCAACGCATGGTCAACCACCAATGTGGAGTTGTCAGAGTTGTTCCTGGAGTTGTTCCTGGAGTTGTTCCTGGAGGAGTTCAACATGTTCGTTTGATTGCAGGTGGTTGCAGAGCTCTAGCATCACTATCAGTCAAGTTCCCTGCAACAATATCCAGCATCACCTACATGCATCCTTCCGACAACTATCAACACTCGAACCCACAAGCACGCAAGACAAACACTCTGAAGTCAGACTTTCAGAGTGGAATATAGGCCTACTTGACGGCCTGAATCAATTGCACTAGGTCCCAGGACCTCAACTTAAATATTAGTAGAGTTGTGCACAACATGGCTCCAATCCGCCATGGTTGCACATACTAGAGTGCAAACAACACATGGTCAACCACCAATGTGGAGTTGTCAGAGTTGTTCCTGGAGTTGTTCCTGGAGGAGTTCAACATGTTCATTCGATTGCAGGTGGTTGCAAAGCTCTAGCATCACTATCGGTCAAGTTTCCTGCAACAATATCCAGCGTCACCTACATGCATCCTTCTGACAACTATCAACACTCGAACCCACAAGCACGCAAGACAAACACTCTAAAGTCAGACTTTCGGAGTGGAATATAGGCCTACTTGACGGCCTGAATCGATTGCACCAGCTCTCAGGACCTCAACTTAAATATTGGTAGAGTTGTGCACAACATGGCTCCAAACCGCCATGGTTGCACATGCTAGAGTGCAAGCAGCGCATGGTCAACCACCAATATGGAGTTGTTAGAGTTGTTCCTAGAGGAGTTCAACATGTTTGTTTGATTGCAGGTGGTTGCAGAGCTCTAGCATCACTATGGGTCAAGTTTCATGCAACAATATCGAGCGTCACCTACATGTATCCTTCCGACAACTATCAACACTTGAACCCACAAGCACGCAAGACAAACACTCTGAAGTCAGACTTTCAGAGTGGAATATAGGCCTACTTGACGGCCTGAATCGACTGCACCAGCTCCCAGGAGCTCAACTTAAATATTGGTAGAGTTGTGCACAACATGGCTCCAAACCGCCATGGTTGCACATGCTAGAGTGCAAGCAACGCATGGTCAACCACCAATGTGGAGTTGTCAGAGTTGTTCCTGGAGTTGTTCCTGGAGGAGTTCAACATGTTTGTTTGATTGCAGGTGGTTGCAGAGCTCTAGCATCACTATCGGTCAAGTTTCCTGCAACAATATCCAGCGTCACCTACATGTATCCTTCCGACAACTATCAACACTCGAACCCACAAGCACGCAAGACAAACACTCTAAAGTCAGACTTTCAGAGTGAAATATAGGCCTACTTGACGGCCTGAATCGATTGCGCTAGGTCCCAGGACCTCAACTTAAATATTGGTAGAGTTGTGCACAACATTGCTCCAAACTGCAATGCCCACACAAGTAGGAGTTGCATATGCGCACACTCAACCATCAAAGTGGTGTTGTTTGAACTGTTTCTGAAGTAGTTTAACCGGTTTGTTTGATTGCAAGTGGTTGTTGTGCATTATGTACTAGTTTATGATGACAGATGGTAAATTTAGGCACCTGTAAATCTCTTGTTTGCAGATTATGGTCAACTACTGCCAAAGTAAGTGGTGGCAAAGGCATGGAGGTAAGTTTATAGTCTTCTGGTACCCAATCGGGTGATAGCAATCTTAAATGTACAAGTTCAGGGTAAAAGATGGTCGATTTGGGCAGCTCTGAAGCTGTCGGTGCGAGTTTAGAGTCAACTAATGCCCAATTGAGCAGTGGCAAGGGCGTGGGGGCATGTTCATAGTCTCCTAGTACCCAATTAGGTGATAGCAATCTCATAGGTACAAGTTCAGGGTAACAGATGGTTGATTTGGGCAGCTATGAAGGTGTCGGTGCAAGTTCATAGTCTTCTGGTACCCAATTCGGTGATAGCAATGTTATAGGTACAAGTTCAGGGTAACAGATGCTCGATTTGGGCAGCTGTAAAGGTGTTGGTGCGAGTTTGAGGTCAAGTGATGCCCAATTGAGCAGTGGCAAGGGCGTAGGGGCAAGTTCATAGTCTTCTGGTACCCAATTGAATGATAGCAATCTCATAGGTACAAGTTCAGGGTAACAGATGGTTGATTTGGGCAGCTGTCAAGGTGTTGGTGCGAGTTGGAGGCCAAGTGATGCCTAATTAAGCAGTGGCAAGGGCGTAGGGGCAAGTTCATAGTCTTCTGGTACCCAATTGGATGATAGCAATCTCATAGGTACAAGTTCAGGGTAACGGATGGTCGATTTGGGCAGCTGTCAAGGTGTTGGTGCGAGTTGGAGGTCAAGTGATGCCCAATTGAGCAGTGGCAAGGGCGTGGGGGCATGTTCATAGTCTCCTAGTACCCAATTAGGTGATAGCAATCTCATAGGTACAAGTTCAGGGTAACTGATGGTCGATTTGGGCAGCTGTGAAGCTGTCGGTGCAAGTTCATAGTCTTCTGGTACCCAATTGGGTGATAGCAATCTCATAGGTACAAGTTCAGGGTAACAGATGGTCGATTTGGGAAGCTGTGAAGGTGTCGGTGCAACTTTATAGTCTTCTGGTACCCAATTCGGTGATAGCAATGTTATAGGTACAAGTTCAGGGTAACAGATGGTCGATTTGGGCAGCTGTGAAGGTGTCAGTGCAAGTTCATAGTGTTCTGTTAATCAATTGAGTGATAGCAATCTCATAGGTACAAGTTCAGGGTAACAGATGGTCGATTTGGGCAGCTGTCAAGGTGTTGGTGCAAGTTCATAGTCTTCTGTTACCCAATTGGGTGATAGCAATCTCATAGGTACAAGTTCAGGGTAACAGATGGTCGATTTGGGCAGCTGTGAAGCTGTCGGTGCAAGTTCATACTCTTTTGGTACCCAATTGGGTGATAGCAATCTCATAGGTACAAGTTCAGGGTAACTGATGGTCGATTTGGGCAGCTGTGAAGCTGTCGGTGCAAGTTCATAGTCTTCTGGTACCCAATTGGGTGATAGCAATCTCATAGGTACAAGTTCAGGGTAACAGATGGTCGATTTGGGCAGCTGTGAAGGTGTCGGTGCAAGTTCATAGTCTTCTGGTACCCAATTGGGTGATAGCAATCTCATAGGTACAAGTTCAGGGTAACAGATGGTCGATTTGGGCAGCTGTGAAGGTGTTGGTGCAAGTTCATAGTCTTCTGTTACCCAATTGGGTGATAGCAATCTCATAGGTACAAGTTCAGGGTAACAGATGGTCGATTTGGGAAGCTATGAAGGTGTCGGTGCAAGTTTATAGTCTTCTGGTACCCAATTCGGTGATAGCAATGTTATAGGTACAAGTTCAGGGTAACAGATGGTCGATTTGGGCAGCTGTGAAGGTGTCGGTGCAAGTTCATAGTCTTCTATTAACCAATTGAGTGATAGCAATCTCATAGGTATAAGTTCAGGGTAACGGATGGTCCATTTGGGAAGCTGTAAAGGTGTTGGTGTGAGTTTGAGGTCAAGTGATGCGCAATGGAGCAGTGGCAAGGGCGTAGGGGCAAGTTCACAGTCTTCTGGTACCCAATTGAATGATAGCAATCTCATAGGTATAAGTTCAGGGTAACTGATGGTCGATTTGGGAAGCTGTAAAGGTGTTGGTGTGAGTTTGAGGTCAAGTGATGCGCAATTGAGCAGTGGCAAGGGCCTAGGGGCAAGTTCATAGTCTTCTGGTACCCAATTGGATGATAGCAATCTCATAGGTATAAGTTCTGGGTAACAGATGGTCGATTTGGGCAGCTGTGAAGGTGGTGGTGCAAGTTTGAAGTCAACTAATGCCCAATTGAGCAGTGGCAAGGGCGTGGGGGCATGTTCATAGTCTGCTAGTACCCAATTGGATGATAGCAATCTCATACGTACAAGTTCAGGGTAACAGATGGTCGATTTAGGAAGCTGTAAAGGTGTTGGTGTGAGTTTGAGGTCAAGTGATGCGCAATTGAGCAGTGGCAAGGGCCTAGGGGCAAGTTCATAGTCTTCTGGTACCCAATTGGATGATAGCAATCTCATAGGTATAAGTTCCGGGTAATAGATGGTCGATTTGGGCAGCTGTGAAGGTGGTGGTGCAAGTTTGAAGTTAACTAATGCCCAATTGAGCAGTGGCAAGGGCGTGGGGGCATGTTCATAGTCTGCTAGTACCCAATTAGGTGATAGCAATCTCATAGGTACAAGTTCAGGGTAACAGATGGTTGATTTGGGTAGCTGTCAAGGTGTTGGTGCGAGTTGGAGGTCAAGTGATGCCTAATTGAGCAGTGGCAAGGGCGTAGGGGCAAGTTCATAGTCTTCTGGTACCCAATTGGATGATAGCAATCTCATAGGTACAAGTTCAGGGTAACAGATGGTTGATTTGGGTTGCTGTCAAGGTGTTGGTGCGAGTTGGAGGTCAAATGATGCCTAATTGAGCAGTGGCAAGGGCGTAGGGGCAAGTTCATAGTTTTCTGGTACCCAATTGGATGATAGCAATCTCATAGGTACAAGTTCAGGGTAACGGATGGTCGATTTGGGAAGCTGTAAAGGTGTTGGTGTGAGTTTGAGGTCAAGTGATGCGCAATGGAGCAGTGGCAAGGGCGTAGGGGCAAGTTCACAGTCTTCTGGTACCCAATTGAATGATAGCAATCTCATAGGTATAAGTTCCGGGTAACAGATGGTCGATTTGGGCAGCTGTGAAGGTGGTGGTGCAAGTTTGAAGTCAACTAATGCCCAATTGAGCAGTGGCAAGGGCGTGGGGGCATGTTCATAGTCTGCTAGTACCCAATTGGATGATAGCAATCTCATAGGTACAAGTTCAGGGTAACAGATGGTCGATTTAGGAAGCTGTAAAGGTGTTGGTGTGAGTTTGAGGTCAAGTGATGCGCAATTGAGCAGTGGCAAGGGCCTAGGGGCAAGTTCATAGTCTTCTGGTACCCAATTGGATGATAGCAATCTCATAGGTACAAGTTCAGGGTAACGGATGGTCGATTTGGGAAGCTGTAAAGGTGTTGGTGTGAGTTTGAGGTCAAGTGATGCGCAATGGAGCAGTGGCAAGGGCGTAGGGGCAAGTTCACAGTCTTCTGGTACCCAATTGAATGATAGCAATCTCATAGGTATAAGTTCCGGGTAACAGATGGTCGATTTGGGCAGCTGTGAAGGTGGTGGTGCAAGTTTGAAGTCAACTAATGCCCAATTGAGCAGTGGCAAGGGCGTGGGGGCATGTTCATAGTCTGCTAGTACCCAATTGGATGATAGCAATCTCATAGGTACAAGTTCAGGGTAACAGATGGTCGATTTAGGAAGCTGTAAAGGTGTTGGTGTGAGTTTGAGGTCAAGTGATGCGCAATTGAGCAGTGGCAAGGGCCTAGGGGCAAGTTCATAGTCTTCTGGTACCCAATTGGATGATAGCAATCTCATAGGTATAAGTTCCGGGTAATAGATGGTCGATTTGGGCAGCTGTGAAGGTGGTGGTGCAAGTTTGAAGTTAACTAATGCCCAATTGAGCAGTGGCAAGGGCATGGGGGCATGTTCATAGTCTGCTAGTACCCAATTAGGTGATAGCAATCTCATAGGTACAAGTTCAGGGTAACAGATGGTCGATTTGGGCAGCTGTGAAGCTGTCGGTGCAAGTTCATACTCTTTTGGTACCCAATTGGGTGATAGCAATCTCATAGGTACAAGTTCAGGGTAACTGATGGTCGATTTGGGCAGCTGTGAAGCTGTCGGTGCAAGTTCATAGTCTTCTGGTACCCAATTGGGTGATAGCAATCTCATAGGTACAAGTTCAGGGTAACAGATGGTCGATTTGGGCAGCTGTGAAGGTGTCGGTGCAAGTTCATAGTCTTCTGGTACCCAATTGGGTGATAGCAATCTCATAGGTACAAGTTCAGGGTAACAGATGGTCGATTTGGGCAGCTGTGAAGGTGTTGGTGCAAGTTCATAGTCTTCTGTTACCCAATTGGGTGATAGCAATCTCATAGGTACAAGTTCAGGGTAACAGATGGTTGATTTGGGTAGCTGTCAAGGTGTTGGTGCGAGTTGGAGGTCAAGTGATGCCTAATTGAGCAGTGGCAAGGGCGTAGGGGCAAGTTCATAGTCTTCTGGTACCCAATTGGATGATAGCAATCTCATAGGTACAAGTTCAGGGTAACAGATGGTTGATTTGGGTTGCTGTCAAGGTGTTGGTGCGAGTTGGAGGTCAAATGATGCCTAATTGAGCAGTGGCAAGGGCGTAGGGGCAAGTTCACAGTCTTCTGGTACCCAATTGAATGATAGCAATCTCATAGGTATAAGTTCCGGGTAACAGATGGTCGATTTGGGCAGCTGTGAAGGTGGTGGTGCAAGTTTGAAGTCAACTAATGCCCAATTGAGCAGTGGCAAGGGCGTGGGGGCATGTTCATAGTCTGCTAGTACCCAATTGGATGATAGCAATCTCATAGGTACAAGTTCAGGGTAACAGATGGTCGATTTAGGAAGCTGTAAAGGTGTTGGTGTGAGTTTGAGGTCAAGTGATGCGCAATTGAGCAGTGGCAAGGGCCTAGGGGCAAGTTCATAGTCTTCTGGTACCCAATTGGATGATAGCAATCTCATAGGTACAAGTTCAGGGTAACGGATGGTCGATTTGGGAAGCTGTAAAGGTGTTGGTGTGAGTTTGAGGTCAAGTGATGCGCAATGGAGCAGTGGCAAGGGCGTAGGGGCAAGTTCACAGTCTTCTGGTACCCAATTGAATGATAGCAATCTCATAGGTATAAGTTCCGGGTAACAGATGGTCGATTTGGGCAGCTGTGAAGGTGGTGGTGCAAGTTTGAAGTCAACTAATGCCCAATTGAGCAGTGGCAAGGGCGTGGGGGCATGTTCATAGTCTGCTAGTACCCAATTGGATGATAGCAATCTCATAGGTACAAGTTCAGGGTAACAGATGGTCGATTTAGGAAGCTGTAAAGGTGTTGTTGTGAGTTTGAGGTCAAGTGATGCGCAATTGAGCAGTGGCAAGGGCCTAGGGGCAAGTTCATAGTCTTCTGGTACCCAATTGGATGATAGCAATCTCATAGGTATAAGTTCCGGGTAATAGATGGTCGATTTGGGCAGCTGTGAAGGTGGTGGTGCAAGTTTGAAGTTAACTAATGCCCAATTGAGCAGTGGCAAGGGCGTGGGGGCATGTTCATAGTCTGCTAGTACCCAATTAGGTGATAGCAATCTCATAGGTACAAGTTCAGGGTAACAGATGGTTGATTTGGGTAGCTGTCAAGGTGTTGGTGCGAGTTGGAGGTCAAGTAATGCGCAATGGAGCAGTGGCAAGGGCGTAGGGGCAAGTTCACAGTCTTCTGGTACCCAATTGAATGATAGCAATCTCATAGGTATAAGTTCAGGGTAACGGATGGTCGATTTGGGAAGCTGTAAAGGTGTTGGTGTGAGTTTGAGGTCAAGTGATGCGCAATGGAGCAGTGGCAAGGGCGTAGGGGCAAGTTCACAGTCTTCTGGTACCCAATTGAATGATAGCAATCTCATAGGTATAAGTTCCGGGTAACAGATGGTCGATTTGGGCAGCTGTGAAGGTGGTGGTGCAAGTTTGAAGTCAACTAATGCCCAATTGAGCAGTGGCAAGGGCGTGGGGGCATGTTCATAGTCTGCTAGTACCCAATTGGATGATAGCAATCTCATAGGTACAAGTTCAGGGTAACAGATGGTTGATTTAGGAAGCTGTAAAGGTGTTGGTGTGAGTTTGAGGTCAAGTGATGCGCAATGGAGCAGTGGCAAGGGCGTAGGGGCAAGTTCATAGTCTTCTGGTACCCAATTGGATGATAGCAATCTTATAGGTACAAGTTTAGGGTAACGGATGGTCGATTTGGGAAGCTGTGAAGGTGTCGGTGCAAGTTCATAGTCTTCTGGTACCCAATTGGGTGATAGCAACCTCATAGGTACAAGTTCAGGGTAACAGATGGTTGATTTGGGTAGCTGTCAAGGTGTTGGTGCGAGTTGGAGGTCAAGTGATGCGCAATGGAGCAGTGGCAAGGGCGTAGGGGCAAGTTCACAGTCTTCTGGTACCCAATTGAATGATAGCAATCTCATAGGTATAAGTTCAGGGTAACGGATGGTCGATTTGGGAAGCTGTAAAGGTGTTGGTGTGAGTTTGAGGTCAAGTGATGCGCAATGGAGCAGTGGCAAGGGCGTAGGGGCAAGTTCACAGTCTTCTGGTACCTAATTGAATGATAGCAATCTCATAGGTACAAGTTCATGGTAACGGATGGTCGATTTGGGAAGCTGTAAAGGTGTTGGTGTGAGTTTGAGGTCAAGTGATGCGCAATTGAGCAGTGGCAAGGGCCTAGGGGCAAGTTCATAGTCTTCTGGTACCCAATTGGATGATAGCAATCTCATAGGTATAAGTTCCGGGTAACAGATGGTCGATTTGGGCAGCTGTGAAGGTGGTGGTGCAAGTTTGAAGTCAACTAATGCCCAATTGAGCAGTGGCAAGGGCGTGGGGGCATGTTTATAGTCTGCTAGTACCCAATTGGATGATAGCAATCTCATACGTACAAGTTCAGGGTAACAGATGGTCGATTTAGGAAGCTGTAAAGGTGTTGGTGTGAGTTTGAGGTCAAGTGATGCGCAATTGAGCAGTGGCAAGGGCCTAGGGGCAAGTTCATAGTCTTCTGGTACCCAATTGGATGATAGCAATCTCATAGGTATAAGTTCCGGGTAATAGATGGTCGATTTGGGCAGCTGTGAAGGTGGTGGTGCAAGTTTGAAGTTAACTAATGCCCAATTGAGCAGTGGCAAGGGCGTGGGGGCATGTTCATAGTCTGCTAGTACCCAATTAGGTGATAGCAATCTCATAGGTACAAGTTCAGGGTAACAGATGGTTGATTTGGGTAGCTGTCAAGGTGTTGGTGCGAGTTGGAGGTCAAGTAATGCGCAATGGAGCAGTGGCAAGGGCGTAGGGGCAAGTTCATAGTCTTCTGGTACCCAATTGGATGATAGCAATCTCATAGGTACAAGTTCAGGGTAACAGATGGTTGATTTGGGTTGCTGTCAAGGTGTTGGTGCGAGTTGGAGGTCAAATGATGCCTAATTGAGCAGTGGCAAGGGCGTAGGGGCAAGTTCATAGTTTTCTGGTACCCAATTGGATGATAGCAATCTCATAGGTACAAGTTCAGGGTAACGGATGGTCGATTTGGGAAGCTGTAAAGGTGTTGGTGTGAGTTTGAGGTCAAGTGATGCGCAATGGAGCAGTGGCAAGGGCGTAGGGGCAAGTTCACAGTCTTCTGGTACCCAATTGAATGATAGCAATCTCATAGGTATAAGTTCCGGGTAACAGATGGTCGATTTGGGCAGCTGTGAAGGTGGTGGTGCAAGTTTGAAGTCAACTAATGCCCAATTGAGCAGTGGCAAGGGCGTGGGGGCATGTTCATAGTCTGCTAGTACCCAATTGGATGATAGCAATCTCATAGGTACAAGTTCAGGGTAACAGATGGTCGATTTAGGAAGCTGTAAAGGTGTTGGTGTGAGTTTGAGGTCAAGTGATGCGCAATTGAGCAGTGGCAAGGGCCTAGGGGCAAGTTCATAGTCTTCTGGTACCCAATTGGATGATAGCAATCTCATAGTTATAAGTTCAGGGTAACGGATGGTCGATTTGGGAAGCTGTAAAGGTGTTGGTGTGAGTTTGAGGTCAAGTGATGCGCAATGGAGCAGTGGCAAGGGCGTAGGGGCAAGTTCACAGTCTTCTGGTACCCAATTGAATGATAGCAATCTCATAGGTATAAGTTCAGGGTAACGGATGGTCGATTTGGGAAGCTGTAAAGGTGTTGGTGTGAGTTTGAGGTCAAGTGATGCGCAATGGAGCAGTGGCAAGGGCGTAGGTGCAAGTTCATAGTCTTCTGGTACCCAAATGGATGATAGCAATCTCATAGGTATAAGTTCAGGGTAACAGATGGTCGATTTGGGCAGCTGTAAAGGTGTTGGTGTGAGTTTGAGGTCAAGTGATGCGCAATTGAGCAGTGGCAAGCGCGTAGGTGCAAGTTCATAGTCTTCTGGTACCCAAATGGATGATAGCAATCTCATAGGTATAAGTTCAGGGTAACAGATGGTCGATTTGGGCAGCTGTGAAGGTGTTGGTGCAAGTTTGAAGTAAACTAATGCCCAATTGAGCAGTGGCAAGGGCGTGGGGGCATGTTCATAGTCTCCTAGTACCCAATTAGGTGATAGCAATCTCATAGGTACAAGTTCAGGTACCAGATGGTCGATCTGGGCAGATGTGAAGCTGTCGGTGCCAGTTTAAAGTCAACTGATGCGCAATTGGGTGATAGCAATCTCATTGGTACAAGTTCAGGGTAACAGATGGTCGATTTGGGCAGCTGTGAAGGTGTTGGTGCAAGTTGATAGTTTTCTGGTACCCAATTGGGTGATAGCAATCTCATAGGTACAAGTTCAGGGTAACAGATGGTCGATCTGGGTAGCTGTGAAGCTGTCGGTGCAAGTTTGGAGTCTTCTGGTACCTAATTGAGAGGTGGTAAAGCCGTGGGGGCAACTTCATAGTCTTCTAGTACCCAATTGGATGATAGCAATCTCACAGGTACAAGTTCAGGGTAACAGATGGTCGATTTAGGAAGCTGTAAAGGTGTTGGTGTGAGTTTGAGGTCAAGTGATGCGCAATTGAGCAGTGGCAAGGGCCTAGGGGCAAGTTCATAGTCTTCTGGTACCCAATTGGATGATAGCAATCTCATAGGTATAAGTTCCAGGTAATAGATGGTCGATTTGGGCATCTGTGAAGGTGGTGGTGCAAGTTTGAAGTTAACTAATGCCCAATTGAGCAGTGGCAAGGGCGTGGGGGCATGTTCATAGTCTGCTAGTACCCAATTAGGTGATAGCAATCTCATAGGTACAAGTTCAGGGTAACAGATGGTTGATTTGCGTAGCTGTGAAGGTGTTGGTGCAAGTTGATAGTTTTCTGGTACCCAATTGGATGATAGCAATCTCATAGGTACAAGTTCAGGGTAACAGATGGTCGATTTGGGCAGCTGTGAAGGTGTTGGTGTAAGTTTAAAGTCAACTAATGCCTAATTAAGCAGTGGCAAGGGCGTGGGGGCATGTTCATAGTCTCCTAGTACCCAATTAGGTGATAGCAATCTCATAAGTACAAGTTCAGGGTAACAGATGGTTGATTTGGGCAGCTGTCAAGCTGTTGGTGCAAGTTGGAGGTCAAGTGATGCCCAATTGAGCAGTGGCAAGGGCGTAGGGGCAAGTTCATAGTCTTCTGGTACCCAATTGGATGATAGCAATCTCATAGGTATAAGTTCAGTGTAACAGATGGTCGATTTGCGCAGCTGTGAAGGTGTTGGTGCAAGTTTAAAGTAAACTAATGCCCAATTGAGCAGTGCAAGGGCGTGGGGGCAAGTTCATAGTCTTCTGGTACCCAATTGGATGATAGCAATCTCATAGGTACAAGTTCAGGGTAACAGATGGTCGATTTGGGCAGCTGTGAAGGTGTCAATGCAAGTTCATACTCTTTTGGTACCCAATTGGATGATAGTAATCTCATGGGTACAAGTTCAGGCTAACAGATGGTCGATTTGGGCAGCTGTGAAGGTGTTGGTGCGAGTTGGAGGTCAAGTGATGCCTAATTGAGCAGTGGCATGGGCGTAGGGGCAAGTTTATAGTCTTCTAGTACCCAATTGGATGATAGCAATCTCACAGGTACAAGTTCAGGGTAACAGATGGTTGATTTGGGCAGCTGTCAAGGTGTTGGTGCAAGTTCATAGTCTTCTGGTACCCGATTGGGTGACAGCAATCTCACAGGTACAAGTTCAGGGTAGTAGATGGTCGATCTGGGCAGCTGTGAAGCTGTCGGTGCAAGTTTGGAGTCAACTGATGCCCAATTGAGAGGTGACAAAGCCGTGGGGGCAACTTCTCAGTCTTCTGGTACCCGATTGGGTGACAGGTTTCTCATAGGTACAAGTTCAGGGTAATAGATGCTCGATTTGGGCAACTGTAACGGTGTCGGTGCAAGTTTGGAGTCAACTGATGCCCAATTGAGAGGTGGCAAAGCCGTGGGGGCAAGTTCATAGTCTTCTGGTACCCAATTGGGTGATAGGAATCTCATAGATACAAGTTCATAGTGACAGATGGTCGATCTGGGCAACTGTAGAGGTGTCGGTGCAAGTTTATAGTTTTCTGGTACCCGATTGGGTGACAGCAATCTCATAGGTACAAGTTCAGGGTAACAGATGGTCGATTTGGGCAGCTGTGAAGCTGTCGGTGCAAGTTTGGAGTCCACTGATGCCCATTCGAGAGGTGGCAAAGCCGTGGGGGCAACTTCATAGTCTTCAGGTACCCAATTGGGTGATAGGAATCTTATAGGTACAAGGTCAGAGTAATAGATGGTCGATCTGGGTAGCTGTGAAGCTGTCGGTGCAAGTTTGGAGTCTTCTGGTACCTAATTGAGAGGTGGTAAAGCCGTGGGGGCAACTTCATAGTCTTCAGGTACCCAATTGGGTGATAGGAATCTCATAGGTACAAGTTCATAGTAACAGATGGTCGATCTGGGCAACTGTGAAGGTGTCGGTGCAAGTTCATAGTCTTCTGTTACCCGATTGGGTGACAGGTTTCTCATAGGTACAAGTTCAGGGTAATAGATGCTCGATTTGGGCAACTGTGAAGGTGTTGGTGCAAGTTTGGAGTCAACTGATGCCCAATTGAGAGGTGGCAAAGCCGTGGGGGCAAGTTCATAGTCTTCTGGTACCCAATTGGGTGATAGGAATCTCATTGATACAAGTTCATAGTGACAGATGGTCGATCTGGGCAACTGTGAAGGTGTCGGTGCAAGTTCATAGTTTTCTGTTACCCGATTGGGTGACAGCAATCTCATAGGTACAAGTTCAGGGTAACAGATGGTCGATTTGGGCAGCTGTGAAGCTGTCGGTGCAAGTTTGGAGTCAACTGATGCCCAATTGAGAGGTGGCAAAGCCGTGGGGGCAACTTCATAGTCTTCAGGTAACCAATTGGGTGATAGGAATCTTATAGGTACAAGGTCAGGGTAATAGATGGTCGATCTGGGTAGCTGTGAAGCTGTCGGTGCAAGTTTGGAGTCTTCTGGTACCTAATTGAGAGGTGGTAAAGCCGTGGGGGCAACTTCATAGTCTTCAGGTACCCAATTGGGTGATAGGAATCTCATAGGTACAAGTTCATAGTAACAGATGGTCGATCTGGGCAACTGTGAAGGTGTCGGTGCAAGTTCATAGTTTTCTGGTACCCAATTGGGTGATAGGAATCTCATAGGTACAAGTTCAGGGTAGTAGATGGTCGATCTGGGCAGCTGTGAAGCTGTCGGTGCAAGTTTGGAGTCAACTGATGCCCAATTGAGAGGTGGTAAAGCCGTGGGGGCAACTTCATAGTCTTCAGGTACCCAATTGGGTGATAGGAATCTCATAGGTACAAGTTCAGGGTAATAGATGCTCGATTTGGGCAATTGTGAAGGTGTCGGTGCAAGTTCATAGTCTTCTGGGACCCGATTGGGTGACAGCAATCTCACAGGTACAAGTTCAGGGTAATAGATGCTCGATTTGGGCAATTGTGAAGGTGTCGGTGCAAGTTCATAGTCTTCTGGTACCCGATTGGGTGACAGCAATCTCACAGGTACAAGTTCATAGTAACAGATGGTCGATCTGGGCAACTGTGAAGGTGTCGGTGCAAGTTCATACTCTTCTGGTACCTAATTGGGTGATAGCAATCTCATAGGTACAAGTTCAGGGTAGTAGATGGTCGATCTGGGCAGCTGTGAAGCTGTCGGTGCAAGTTTGGAGTCAACTGATGCCCAATTGAGAGGTGGTAAAGCCGTGGGGGCAACTTCATAGTCTTCAGGTACCCAATTGGGTGATAGGAATCTCATAGGTACAAGTTCAGGGTAATAGATGCTCGATTTGGGCAATTGTGAAGGTGTCGGTGCAAGTTCATAGTCTTCTGGGACCCGATTGGGTGACAGCAATCTCACAGGTACAAGTTCAGGGTAATAGATGCTCGATTTGGGCAATTGTGAAGGTGTCGGTGCAAGTTCATAGTCTTCTGGTACCCGATTGGGTGACAGCAATCTCACAGGTACAAGTTCATAGTAACAGATGGTCGATCTGGGCAACTGTGAAAGTGTCGGTGCAAGTTCATACTCTTCTGGTACCTAATTGGGTGATAGCAATCTCATAGGTACAAGTTCAGGGTAACAGATGGTCGATTTGGGCAGCTGTAAAGGTGTCGGTGCAAGTTTATAGTCTTCTGGTACCCAATTGGGTGATAGCAATCTCATAGGTACAAGTTCAGGGTAACTGATGGTCGATTTGGGCAGCTGTGAAGCTGTCGGTGCAAGTTCATACTCTTTTGGTACCCAATTGGGTGATAGCAATCTCATAGGTACAAGTTCAGGGTAACAGATGGTCGATTTGGGCAGCTGTGAAGCTGGCGGTGAGAGTATTAAGACAACTGATGCCCAATTGAGCGGTGGCAAAGGCGTGGGGGCAAGTTCATACTCTTCTAGCACTTAATTGGGTGATAGCAATCTCATAGGTACAAGTTCAGGTTAACAGATGGTCGATTTGGGCAGCTGTGAAGCTGTCGGTGCAAGTTCATACTCTTCTGGTACCCAATTGGGTGATAGCAATCTCATAGGTACAAGTTCAGGGTAACTGATGGTCGATTTGGGCAGCTGTGAAGCTGTCGGTGCAAGTTCATACTCTTTTGGTACCCAATTGGGTGATAGCAATCGCATAGGTACAAGTTCAGGGTAACAGATGGTCGATTTGGGCAGCTGTGAAGCTGGCGGTGAGAGTTTTAAGACAACTGATGCCCAATTGAGCGGTGGCAAAGGCGTGGGGGCAAGTTCATACTCTTCTAGCACCTAATTGGGTGATAGCAATCTCATAGGTACAAGTTCAGGTTAACAGATGGTCGATTTGGGCAGCTGTGAAGCTGTCGGTGCAAGTTCATACTCTTCTGGTACCCAATTGGGTGATAGCAATCTCATAGGTACAAGTTCAGGGTAACAGATGGTCGATTTGGGCAGCTGTAAAGGTGTCGGTGCAAGTTTATAGTCTTCTGGTACCCAATTGGGTGATAGCAATCTCATAGGTACAAGTTCAGGGTAACTGATGGTCGATTTGGGCAGCTGTGAAGCTGGCGGTGAGAGTTTTAAGTCAACTGATGCCCAATTGAGCGGTGGCAAAGGCGTAGGGGTAAGTTCATACTCTTCTGGCACCTAATTGGGTGATAGCAATCTCATGGGTACAAGTTCAGGTTAACAGATGGTCGATTAGGGCAGCTGTGAAGCTGTCGGTGCAAGTTCATACTCTTCTGGTACCCAATTGGGTGATGGCAATCTCATAGGTACAAGTTCAGGTTAACAGATGGTCGATTCAGGCAGCTGTGAAGCTGTCGGTGCAAGTTCATACTCTTCTGGTACCCAATTGGGTGATAGCAATCGCATAGGTACAAGTTCAGGGTAACTGATGGTCGATTTGGGCAGCTGTGAAGCTGTCGGTGCAAGTTCATACTCTTTTGGTACCCAATTGGGTGATAGCAATCGCATAGGTACAAGTTCAGGGTAACAGATGGTCGATTTGGGCAGCTGTGAAGCTGGCGGTGAGAGTTTTAAGACAACTGATGCCCAATTGAGCGGTGGCAAAGGCGTGGGGGCAAGTTCATACTCTTCTAGCACCTAATTGGGTGATAGCAATCTCATAGGTACAAGTTCAGGTTAACAGATGGTCGATTTGGGCAGCTGTGAAGCTGTCGGTGCAAGTTCATACTCTTCTGGTACCCAATTGAGTGATAGCAATCTCATAGGTACAAGTTCAGGGTAACAGATGGTCGATTTGGGCAGCTGTAAAGGTGTCGGTGCAAGTTTATAGTCTTCTGGTACCCAATTGGGTGATAGCAATCTCATAGGTACAAGTTCAGGGTAACTGATGGTCGATTTGGGCAGCTGTGAAGCTGGCGGTGAGAGTTTTAAGTCAACTGATGCCCAATTGAGCGGTGGCAAAGGCGTAGGGGTAAGTTCATACTCTTCTGGCACCTAATTGGGTGATAGCAATCTCATGGGTACAAGTTCAGGTTAACAGATGGTCGATTAGGGCAGCTGTGAAGCTGTCGGTGCAAGTTCATACTCTTCTGGTACCCAATTGGGTGATGGCAATCTCATAGGTACAAGTTCAGGTTAACAGATGGTCGATTCGGGCAGCTGTGAAGCTGTCGGTGCAAGTTCATACTCTTCTGGTACCCAATTGGGTGATAGCAATCTCATAGGTACAAGTTCAGAGTAACAGATGGTCGATTTGGGCAGCTGTAAAGGTGTCGGTGTAAGTTTATAGTCTTCTGGTACCTAATTGGGTGATAGCAATCTCATAGGTACAAGTTCAGGGTAACAGATGGTCGATTTGTGCAGCTGTGAAGCTGGCGGTGAGAGTTTTAAGTCAACTGATGCCCAATTGAGCGGTGGCAAAGGCGTGGGGGCAAGTTCATACTCTTCTGGCACCTAATTGGGTGATAGCAATCTCATAGGTACAAGTTCAGGCTAACAGATGGTCGATTTGGGCAGCTGTGAAGCTGTCGGTGCAAGTTCATACTCTTCTGGTACCCAATTGGGTGATGGCAATCTCATAGGTACAAGTTCAGGGTAACAGATGGTCGATTTGGGCAGCTGTAAAGGTGTCGGTGTAAGTTTATAGTCTTCTGGTACCTAATTGGGTGATAGCAATCTCATGGGTACAAGTTCAGGTTAACAGATGGTCGATTAGGGCAGCTGTGAAGCTGTCGGTGCAAGTTCATACTCTTCTGGTACCCAATTGGGTGATGGCAATCTCATAGGTACAAGTTCAGGTTAACAGATGGTCGATTCGGGCAGCTGTGAAGCTGTCGGTGCAAGTTCATACTCTTCTGGTACCCAATTGGGTGATAGCAATCTCATAGGTACAAGTTCAGAGTAACAGATGGTCGATTTGGGCAGCTGTAAAGGTGTCGGTGTAAGTTTATAGTCTTCTGGTACCTAATTGGGTGATAGCAATCTCATAGGTACAAGTTCAGGGTAACAGATGGTCGATTTGTGCAGCTGTGAAGCTGGCGGTGAGAGTTTTAAGTCAACTGATGCCCAATTGAGCGGTGGCAAAGGCGTGGGGGCAAGTTCATACTCTTCTGGCACCTAATTGGGTGATAGCAATCTCATAGGTACAAGTTCAGGCTAACAGATGGTCGATTTGGGCAGCTGTGAAGCTGTCGGTGCAAGTTCATACTCTTCTGGTACCCAATTGGGTGATGGCAATCTCATAGGTACAAGTTCAGGGTAACAGATGGTCGATTTGGGCAGCTGTAAAGGTGTCGGTGTAAGTTTATAGTCTTCTGGTACCTAATTGGGTGATAGCAATCTCATAGGTACAAGTTCAGGGTAACAGATGGTCGATTTGGGCAGCTGTGAAGCTGGCGGTGAGAGTTTTAAGACAACTGATGCCCAATTGAGCGGTGGCAAAGGCGTGGGGGCAAGTTCATACTCTTCTAGCACCTAATTGGGTGATAGCAATCTCATAGGTACAAGTTCAGGTTAACAGATGGTCGATTTGGGCAGCTGTGAAGCTGTCGGTGCAAGTTCATACTCTTCTGGTACCCAATTGAGTGATAGCAATCTCATAGGTACAAGTTCAGGGTAACAGATGGTCGATTTGGGCAGCTGTAAAGGTGTCGGTGCAAGTTTATAGTCTTCTGGTACCCAATTGGGTGATAGCAATCTCATAGGTACAAGTTCAGGGTAACTGATGGTCGATTTGGGCAGCTGTGAAGCTGGCGGTGAGAGTTTTAAGTCAACTGATGCCCAATTGAGCGGTGGCAAAGGCGTAGGGGTAAGTTCATACTCTTCTGGCACCTAATTGGGTGATAGCAATCTCATGGGTACAAGTTCAGGTTAACAGATGGTCGATTAGGGCAGCTGTGAAGCTGTCGGTGCAAGTTCATACTCTTCTGGTACCCAATTGGGTGATGGCAATCTCATAGGTACAAGTTCAGGTTAACAGATGGTCGATTCGGGCAGCTGTGAAGCTGTCGGTGCAAGTTCATACTCTTCTGGTACCCAATTGGGTGATAGCAATCTCATAGGTACAAGTTCAGAGTAACAGATGGTCGATTTGGGCAGCTGTAAAGGTGTCGGTGTAAGTTTATAGTCTTCTGGTACCTAATTGGGTGATAGCAATCTCATAGGTACAAGTTCAGGGTAACAGATGGTCGATTTGTGCAGCTGTGAAGCTGGCGGTGAGAGTTTTAAGTCAACTGATGCCCAATTGAGCGGTGGCAAAGGCGTGGGGGCAAGTTCATACTCTTCTGGCACCTAATTGGGTGATAGCAATCTCATAGGTACAAGTTCAGGCTAACAGATGGTCGATTTGGGCAGCTGTGAAGCTGTCGGTGCAAGTTCATACTCTTCTGGTACCCAATTGGGTGATGGCAATCTCATAGGTACAAGTTCAGGGTAACAGATGGTCGATTTGGGCAGCTGTAAAGGTGTCGGTGTAAGTTTATAGTCTTCTGGTACCTAATTGGGTGATAGCAATCTCATGGGTACAAGTTCAGGTTAACAGATGGTCGATTAGGGCAGCTGTGAAGCTGTCGGTGCAAGTTCATACTCTTCTGGTACCCAATTGGGTGATGGCAATCTCATAGGTACAAGTTCAGGTTAACAGATGGTCGATTCGGGCAGCTGTGAAGCTGTCGGTGCAAGTTCATACTCTTCTGGTACCCAATTGGGTGATAGCAATCTCATAGGTACAAGTTCAGAGTAACAGATGGTCGATTTGGGCAGCTGTAAAGGTGTCGGTGTAAGTTTATAGTCTTCTGGTACCTAATTGGGTGATAGCAATCTCATAGGTACAAGTTCAGGGTAACAGATGGTCGATTTGTGCAGCTGTGAAGCTGGCGGTGAGAGTTTTAAGTCAACTGATGCCCAATTGAGCGGTGGCAAAGGCGTGGGGGCAAGTTCATACTCTTCTGGCACCTAATTGGGTGATAGCAATCTCATAGGTACAAGTTCAGGCTAACAGATGGTCGATTTGGGCAGCTGTGAAGCTGTCGGTGCAAGTTCATACTCTTCTGGTACCCAATTGGGTGATGGCAATCTCATAGGTACAAGTTCAGGGTAACAGATGGTCGATTTGGGCAGCTGTAAAGGTGTCGGTGTAAGTTTATAGTCTTCTGGTACCTAATTGGGTGATAGCAATCTCATAGGTACAAGTTCAGGGTAACAGATGGTCGATTTGGGCAGCTGTGAAGCTGGCGGTGAGAGTTTTAAGTCAACTGATGCCCAATCGAGCGGTGGCAAAGGCGTGGGGGCAAGTTCATACTCTTTTGGTACCTAATGGGGTGATAGCAATCTCATAGGTACAAGTTCAGGGTAACAGATGGTCGATTTGGGCAGCTGTAAAGGTGTCGGTGTAAGTTTATAGTCTTCTGGTACCTAATTGGGTGATAGCAATCTCATAGGTACAAGTTCAGGGTAACAGATGGTCGATTTGGGCAGCTGTGAAGCTGGCGGTGAGAGTTTTAAGTCAACTGATGCCCAATTGAGCGGTGGCAAAGGCGTGGGGGCAAGTTCATACTCTTCTGGCACCTAATTGGGTGATAGCAATCTCATAGGTACAAGTTCAGGTTAACAGATGGTCGATTTGGGCAGCTGTGAAGCTGGCGGTGAGAGTTTTAAGTCAACTGATGCCCAATTGAGCGGTGGCAAAGGCGTGGGGGCAAGTTCATACTCTTTTGGTACCTAATTGGGTGATAGCAATCTCATAGGTACAAGTTCAGGTTAACAGATGGTCGATTTGGGCAGCTGTGAAGCTGGCGGTGAGAGTTTTAAGTCAACTGATGCCCAACTGAGCGGTGGCAAAGGCGTGGGGGCAAGTTCATACTCTTCTGGCACCTAATTGGGTGATAGCAATCTCATAGGTACAAGTTCAGGTTAACAGATGGTCGATTTGGGCAGCTGTGAAGCTGGCGGTGAGAGTTTTAAGTCAACTGATGCCCAATTGAGCGGTGGCAAAGGCGTGGGGGCAAGTTCATACTCTTCTGGCACCTAATTGGGTGATAGCAATCTCATAGGTACAAGTTCAGGTTAACAGATGGTCGATTTGGGCAGCTGTAAAGGTGTCGGTGCAAGTTTATAGTCTTCTGGTACCCAATTGGGTGATAGCAATCTCATAGGTACAAGTTCAGGGTAACTGATGGTCGATTTGGGCAGCTGTGAAGCTGTCGGTGCAAGTTCATACTCTTTTGGTACCCAATTGGGTGATAGCAATCTCATAGGTACAAGTTTAGGGTAACAGATGGTCGATTTGGGCAGCTGTGAAGCTGGCGGTGAGAGTTTTAAGTCAACTGATGCCCAATTGAGCGGTGGCAAAGGCGTGGGGGCAAGTTCATACTCTTCTGGTACCTTATTGGGTGATAGCAATCTCATAGGTACAAGTTCAGGTTAACAGATGGTCGATTTGGGCAGCTGTAAAGCTGTCGGTGCAAGTTCATACTCTTCTGGTACCCAATTGGGTGACAGCAATCTCATAGGTACAAGTTCAGGGCAACAGATACTCGATTTAGGCAACTGTGAAGGTGTCGGTACAAGTTCATAGTCCTCTGTCACCCAATTGGGTGACAGCAATCTCATAGGTACAAGTCCAGGGTAGTAGATGGTCGATCTGGGCAGCTGTGAAGCTGTCGGTGCAAGTTTGGAGTCAACTGATGCCCAATTGAGAGGTGACAAAGCCGTGGGGGCCACTTCATAGTCTTCTGGTACCCGATTGGGTGACAGCAATTTCATAGGTACAAGTTCAGTGTAACAGATGGTCAATTTGGGCAACTGTAAAGGTGTCGGTGCAAGTTCATAGTCTTCTGGTACCCAATTGGGTGACAGCAATCTCATAGGTACAACTTCAGGCTAACAGATGGTCGATTTGGGCAGCTGTGAAGGTGTCGGTGCAAGTTCATAGTCTTTTGATACCCAATTGGGTGATGGCAACCTCATGGGTACAAGTTCAGGTTAATAGATGGTCGATCTAGGCAGCTATGAAGCTGTCGGTGCAAGTTTGGAGTTAACTGATGCCCAATTGAAAGGTGGCAAAGCTATGGGGGCAACTTCATAGTCTTCAGGTACCCAATTAGGTGATAGCAATCTCATAGATACAAGTTCATAGTAACAGATGGTCGATCTGGGCAACTGTGAAGGTCTCGGTGCAAGTTCATAGTCTTCGGGTACCCGATCGGGTGATAGGAATCTCATAGGTACAACTTTATAGTAACAGATGGTCGATCTGGGCAACTGTGAAGGTGTTGGTGCAAGTTCATAGTCTTCTGGTACCCGATTGGGTGACAGCAATCTCATAGGTACAAGTTCAGGGTAATAGATGCTCGATTTGGGCAACTGTGAAGGTGTCGGTGCAAGTTCATAGTCTTCTGGTTCCCGATTGGGTGACAGCAATCTCACAGGTACAAGTTCAGGGTAGTAGATGGTCGATCTGGGCAGCTGTGAAGCTGTCGGTGCAAGTTTGGAGTCTTCTGTTACCCGATTAGGTGACAGGTTTCTCATAGGTACAAGTTCAGGGTAATAGATGCTCGATTTGGGCAACTGTGAAGGTGTTGGTGAGAGTTTTAAGTCAACTGATGCCCAATCGAGCGGTGGCCAAGGCGTGGGGGCAAGTTCATACTCTTTTGGTACCTAATTGGGTGATAGCAATCTCATAGGTACAAGTTCAGGGTAATAGATGCTCGATTTGGGCAACTGTGAAGGTGTCGGTGCAAGTTCATAGTCTTCTGGTTCCCGATTGGGTGACAGCAATCTCACAGGTACAAGTTCAGGGTAGTAGATGGTCGATCTGGGCAGCTGTGAAGCTGTCGGTGCAAGTTTGGAGTCTTCTGTTACCCGATTAGGTGACAGGTTTCTCATAGGTACAAGTTCAGGGTAATAGATGCTCGATTTGGGCAACTGTGAAGGTGTTGGTGAGAGTTTTAAGTCAACTGATGCCCAATCGAGCGGTGGCCAAGGCGTGGGGGCAAGTTCATACTCTTTTGGTACCTAATTGGGTGATAGCAATCTCATAGGTACAAGTTCAGGGTAACTGATGGTCGATTTGGGCAGCTGTGAAGCTGTCGGTGCAAGTTCATACTCTTTTGGTACCCAATTGGGTGATAGCAATCTCATAGGTACAAGTTTAGGGTAACAGATGGTCGATTTGGGCAGCTGTGAAGCTGGCGGTGAGAGTTTTAAGTCAACTGATGCCCAATTGAGCGGTGGCAAAGGCGTGGGGGCAAGTTCATACTCTTCTGGTACCTAATTGGGTGATAGCAATCTCATAGGTACAAGTTCAGGTTAACAGATGGTCGATTTGGGCAGCTGTAAAGCTGTCGGTGCAAGTTCATACTCTTCTGGTACCCAATTGGGTGACAGCAATCTCATAGGTACAACTTCAGGCTAACAGATGGTCGATTTGGGCAGCTGTGAAGGTGTCGGTGCAAGTTCATAGTCTTTTGATACCCAATTGGGTGATGGCAACCTCATGGGTACAAGTTCAGGTTAATAGATGGTCGATCTAGGCAGCTATGAAGCTGTCGGTGCAAGTTTGGAGTTAACTGATGCCCAATTGAAAGGTGGCAAAGCTATGGGGGCAACTTCATAGTCTTCAGGTACCCAATTAGGTGATAGCAATCTCATAGATACAAGTTCATAGTAACAGATGGTCGATCTGGGCAACTGTGAAGGTCTCGGTGCAAGTTCATAGTCTTCGGGTACCCGATCGGGTGATAGGAATCTCATAGGTACAACTTTATAGTAACAGATGGTCGATCTGGGCAACTGTGAAGGTGTTGGTGCAAGTTCATAGTCTTCTGGTACCCGATTGGGTGACAGCAATCTCATAGGTACAAGTTCAGGGTAATAGATGCTCGATTTGGGCAACTGTGAAGGTGTCGGTGCAAGTTCATAGTCTTCTGGTTCCCGATTGGGTGACAGCAATCTCACAGGTACAAGTTCAGGGTAGTAGATGGTCGATCTGGGCAGCTGTGAAGCTGTCAGTGCAAGTTTGGAGTCAACTGATGCCCAATTGAGAGGTGGCAAAGCCGTGGGGGCAAGTTCATAGTCTTCTGGTACCCAATTGGGTGATAGGAATCTCATAGATACAAGTTCAGGGTAATAGATGCTCGATTTGGGCAACTGTGAAGGTGTCGGTGCAAGTTCATAGTCTTCTGGTACCCGATTGGGTGACAGCAATCTCACAGGTACAAGTTCAGGGTAACAGATGGTCGATTTGGGCAGCTGTGAAGCTGTCGGTGCAAGTTTGGAGTCAACCGATGCCCAATTGAGAGGTGGCAAAGCCGTGGGGGCAACTTCATAGTCTTCAGGTACCCAATTGGGTGATAGGAATGTTATAGGTACAAGGTCAGGGTAATAGATGGTCGATCTGGGTAGCTGTGAAGCTGTCGGTGCAAGTTTGGAGTCTTTTGGTACCTAATTGAGAGGTGGTAAAGCCGTGGGGGCAACTTCATAGTCTTTAGGTACCCAATTGGGTGATAGGAATCTCATGGGTACAAGTTCATAGTAACAGATGGTCGATCTGGGCAACTGTGAAGGTGTCGGTGCAAGTTCATACTCTTCTGGTACCTAATTGGGTGATAGCAATCTCATAGGTACAAGTTCAGGGTAACTGATGGTCGATTTGGGCAGCTGTGAAGCTGTCAGTGCAAGTTCATACTCTTTTGGTACCCAATTGGGTGATAGGAATCTCATAGGTACAAGTTCAGGGTAACAGATGGTCGATTTGGGCAGCTGTGAAGCTGGCGGTGAGAGTTTTAAGTCAACTGATGCCCAATTGAGCGGTGGCAAAGGCGTGGGGGCAAGTTCATACTCTTCTGGTACCTAATTGGGTGATAGCAATCTCATAGGTACAAGTTCAGGTTAACAGATGGTCGATTTGGGCAGCTGTAAAGGTGTCGGTGCAAGTTTATAGTCTTCTGGTACCCAATTGGGTGATAGCAATTTTATAGGTACAAGTTCAGTGTAACAGATGGTCGATCTGGGCAACTGTGAAGGTGTCGGTGCAAGTTCATACTCTTTTGGTACCCAATTGGGTGATAGCAATCTCATAGGTACAAGTTTAGGGTAACAGATGGTCGATTTGGGCAGCTGTGAAGCTGGCGGTGAGAGTTTTAAGTCAACTGATGCCCAATCGAGCGGTGGCAAAGGCGTGGGGGCAAGTTCATACTCTTTTGGTACCTAATTGGGTGATAGCAATCTCATAGGTACAAGTTCAGGTTAACAGATGGTCGATTTGGGCAGCTGTAAAGCTGTCGGTGCAAGTTTATACTCTTCTGGTACCCAATTGGGTGATAGCAATCTCATAGGTACAAGTTCAGGGTAACAGATAGTCGATTTGGGCAGCTGTGAAGCTGGCGGTGAGAGTTTTAAGTCAACTGATGCCCAATTAAGCGGTGGCAAAGGCGTGGGGGCAAGTTCATACTCTTCTGGCACCTAATTGGGTTATAGCAATCTCATAGGTACAAGTTCAGGGTAACAGATGGTCGATTTGGGCAGCTGTAAAGGTGCCGGTGCAAGTTTATAGTCTGCTGGTACCCAATTGGGTGATAGCAATCTCATAGGTACAAGTTCAGGGTAACAGATGGTCGATTTGGGCAGCTGTGAAGCTGTCGGTGCAAGTTCATACTCTTTTGGTACCCAATTGGGTGATAGCAATCTCATAGGTACAAGTTCAGGGTAACAGATGGTCGATTTGGGCAGCTGTAAAGGTGTCGGTGTAAGTTTATAGTCTTCTGATACCCAATTGGGTGATAGCAATCTCATAGGTACAAGTTCAGGGTAACTGATGGTCGATTTGGGCAGCTGTGAAGCTGTTGGTGCAAGTTCATACTCTTTTGGTACCCAATTGGGTGATAGCAATCTTATAGGTACAAGTTCAGGGTAACAGATGGTCGATTTGGGCAGCTGTGAAGCTGGCTGTGCGAGTTTTAAGTCAACTGATGCCCAATCGAGCGGTGGCAAAGGCGTGGGGGCAAGTTCATACTCTTTTGGTACCTAATTGGGTGATAGCAATCTCATGGGTACAAGTTCAGGTTAACAGATGGTCGATTAGGGCAGCTGTGAAGCTGTCGGTGCAAGTTCATACTCTTCTGGTACCCAATTGGGTGATGGCAATCTCATAGGTACAAGTTCAGGTTAACAGATGGTCGATTCGGGCAGCTGTGAAGCTGTCGGTGCAAGTTCATACTCTTCTGGTACCCAATTGGGTGATAGCAATCTCATAGGTACAAGTTCAGAGTAACAGATGGTCGATTTGGGCAGCTGTAAAGGTGTCGGTGTAAGTTTATAGTCTTCTGGTACCTAATTGGGTGATAGCAATCTCATAGGTACAAGTTCAGGGTAACAGATGGTCGATTTGTGCAGCTGTGAAGCTGGCGGTGAGAGTTTTAAGTCAACTGATGCCCAATTGAGCGGTGGCAAAGGCGTGGGGGCAAGTTCATACTCTTCTGGCACCTAATTGGGTGATAGCAATCTCATAGGTACAAGTTCAGGCTAACAGATGGTCGATTTGGGCAGCTGTGAAGCTGTCGGTGCAAGTTCATACTCTTCTGGTACCCAATTGGGTGATGGCAATCTCATAGGTACAAGTTCAGGGTAACAGATGGTCGATTTGGGCAGCTGTAAAGGTGTCGGTGTAAGTTTATAGTCTTCTGGTACCTAATTGGGTGATAGCAATCTCATAGGTACAAGTTCAGGGTAACAGATGGTCGATTTGGGCAGCTGTGAAGCTGGCGGTGAGAGTTTTAAGTCAACTGATGCCCAATCGAGCGGTGGCAAAGGCGTGGGGGCAAGTTCATACTCTTTTGGTACCTAATGGGGTGATAGCAATCTCATAGGTACAAGTTCAGGGTAACAGATGGTCGATTTGGGCAGCTGTAAAGGTGTCGGTGTAAGTTTATAGTCTTCTGGTACCTAATTGGGTGATAGCAATCTCATAGGTACAAGTTCAGGGTAACAGATGGTCGATTTGGGCAGCTGTGAAGCTGGCGGTGAGAGTTTTAAGTCAACTGATGCCCAATTGAGCGGTGGCAAAGGCGTGGGGGCAAGTTCATACTCTTCTGGCACCTAATTGGGTGATAGCAATCTCATAGGTACAAGTTCAGGTTAACAGATGGTCGATTTGGGCAGCTGTGAAGCTGGCGGTGAGAGTTTTAAGTCAACTGATGCCCAATTGAGCGGTGGCAAAGGCGTGGGGGCAAGTTCATACTCTTTTGGTACCTAATTGGGTGATAGCAATCTCATAGGTACAAGTTCAGGTTAACAGATGGTCGATTTGGGCAGCTGTGAAGCTGGCGGTGAGAGTTTTAAGTCAACTGATGCCCAACTGAGCGGTGGCAAAGGCGTGGGGGCAAGTTCATACTCTTCTGGCACCTAATTGGGTGATAGCAATCTCATAGGTACAAGTTCAGGTTAACAGATGGTCGATTTGGGCAGCTGTGAAGCTGGCGGTGAGAGTTTTAAGTCAACTGATGCCCAATTGAGCGGTGGCAAAGGCGTGGGGGCAAGTTCATACTCTTCTGGCACCTAATTGGGTGATAGCAATCTCATAGGTACAAGTTCAGGTTAACAGATGGTCGATTTGGGCAGCTGTAAAGGTGTCGGTGCAAGTTTATAGTCTTCTGGTACCCAATTGGGTGATAGCAATCTCATAGGTACAAGTTCAGGGTAACTGATGGTCGATTTGGGCAGCTGTGAAGCTGTCGGTGCAAGTTCATACTCTTTTGGTACCCAATTGGGTGATAGCAATCTCATAGGTACAAGTTTAGGGTAACAGATGGTCGATTTGGGCAGCTGTGAAGCTGGCGGTGAGAGTTTTAAGTCAACTGATGCCCAATTGAGCGGTGGCAAAGGCGTGGGGGCAAGTTCATACTCTTCTGGTACCTTATTGGGTGATAGCAATCTCATAGGTACAAGTTCAGGTTAACAGATGGTCGATTTGGGCAGCTGTAAAGCTGTCGGTGCAAGTTCATACTCTTCTGGTACCCAATTGGGTGACAGCAATCTCATAGGTACAAGTTCAGGGCAACAGATACTCGATTTAGGCAACTGTGAAGGTGTCGGTACAAGTTCATAGTCCTCTGTCACCCAATTGGGTGACAGCAATCTCATAGGTACAAGTCCAGGGTAGTAGATGGTCGATCTGGGCAGCTGTGAAGCTGTCGGTGCAAGTTTGGAGTCAACTGATGCCCAATTGAGAGGTGACAAAGCCGTGGGGGCCACTTCATAGTCTTCTGGTACCCGATTGGGTGACAGCAATTTCATAGGTACAAGTTCAGTGTAACAGATGGTCAATTTGGGCAACTGTAAAGGTGTCGGTGCAAGTTCATAGTCTTCTGGTACCCAATTGGGTGACAGCAATCTCATAGGTACAACTTCAGGCTAACAGATGGTCGATTTGGGCAGCTGTGAAGGTGTCGGTGCAAGTTCATAGTCTTTTGATACCCAATTGGGTGATGGCAACCTCATGGGTACAAGTTCAGGTTAATAGATGGTCGATCTAGGCAGCTATGAAGCTGTCGGTGCAAGTTTGGAGTTAACTGATGCCCAATTGAAAGGTGGCAAAGCTATGGGGGCAACTTCATAGTCTTCAGGTACCCAATTAGGTGATAGCAATCTCATAGATACAAGTTCATAGTAACAGATGGTCGATCTGGGCAACTGTGAAGGTCTCGGTGCAAGTTCATAGTCTTCGGGTACCCGATCGGGTGATAGGAATCTCATAGGTACAACTTTATAGTAACAGATGGTCGATCTGGGCAACTGTGAAGGTGTTGGTGCAAGTTCATAGTCTTCTGGTACCCGATTGGGTGACAGCAATCTCATAGGTACAAGTTCAGGGTAATAGATGCTCGATTTGGGCAACTGTGAAGGTGTCGGTGCAAGTTCATAGTCTTCTGGTTCCCGATTGGGTGACAGCAATCTCACAGGTACAAGTTCAGGGTAGTAGATGGTCGATCTGGGCAGCTGTGAAGCTGTCGGTGCAAGTTTGGAGTCTTCTGTTACCCGATTAGGTGACAGGTTTCTCATAGGTACAAGTTCAGGGTAATAGATGCTCGATTTGGGCAACTGTGAAGGTGTTGGTGAGAGTTTTAAGTCAACTGATGCCCAATCGAGCGGTGGCCAAGGCGTGGGGGCAAGTTCATACTCTTTTGGTACCTAATTGGGTGATAGCAATCTCATAGGTACAAGTTCAGGGTAATAGATGCTCGATTTGGGCAACTGTGAAGGTGTCGGTGCAAGTTCATAGTCTTCTGGTTCCCGATTGGGTGACAGCAATCTCACAGGTACAAGTTCAGGGTAGTAGATGGTCGATCTGGGCAGCTGTGAAGCTGTCGGTGCAAGTTTGGAGTCTTCTGTTACCCGATTAGGTGACAGGTTTCTCATAGGTACAAGTTCAGGGTAATAGATGCTCGATTTGGGCAACTGTGAAGGTGTTGGTGAGAGTTTTAAGTCAACTGATGCCCAATCGAGCGGTGGCCAAGGCGTGGGGGCAAGTTCATACTCTTTTGGTACCTAATTGGGTGATAGCAATCTCATAGGTACAAGTTCAGGGTAACTGATGGTCGATTTGGGCAGCTGTGAAGCTGTCGGTGCAAGTTCATACTCTTTTGGTACCCAATTGGGTGATAGCAATCTCATAGGTACAAGTTTAGGGTAACAGATGGTCGATTTGGGCAGCTGTGAAGCTGGCGGTGAGAGTTTTAAGTCAACTGATGCCCAATTGAGCGGTGGCAAAGGCGTGGGGGCAAGTTCATACTCTTCTGGTACCTAATTGGGTGATAGCAATCTCATAGGTACAAGTTCAGGTTAACAGATAGTCGATTTGGGCAGCTGTAAAGCTGTCGGTGCAAGTTCATACTCTTCTGGTACCCAATTGGGTGACAGCAATCTCATAGGTACAACTTCAGGCTAACAGATGGTCGATTTGGGCAGCTGTGAAGGTGTCGGTGCAAGTTCATAGTCTTTTGATACCCAATTGGGTGATGGCAACCTCATGGGTACAAGTTCAGGTTAATAGATGGTCGATCTAGGCAGCTATGAAGCTGTCGGTGCAAGTTTGGAGTTAACTGATGCCCAATTGAAAGGTGGCAAAGCTATGGGGGCAACTTCATAGTCTTCAGGTACCCAATTAGGTGATAGCAATCTCATAGATACAAGTTCATAGTAACAGATGGTCGATCTGGGCAACTGTGAAGGTCTCGGTGCAAGTTCATAGTCTTCGGGTACCCGATCGGGTGATAGGAATCTCATAGGTACAACTTTATAGTAACAGATGGTCGATCTGGGCAACTGTGAAGGTGTTGGTGCAAGTTCATAGTCTTCTGGTACCCGATTGGGTGACAGCAATCTCATAGGTACAAGTTCAGGGTAATAGATGCTCGATTTGGGCAACTGTGAAGGTGTCGGTGCAAGTTCATAGTCTTCTGGTTCCCGATTGGGTGACAGCAATCTCACAGGTACAAGTTCAGGGTAGTAGATGGTCGATCTGGGCAGCTGTGAAGCTGTCGGTGCAAGTTTGGAGTCTTCTGTTACCCGATTAGGTGACAGGTTTCTCATAGGTACAAGTTCAGGGTAATAGATGCTCGATTTGGGCAACTGTGAAGGTGTTGGTGAGAGTTTTAAGTCAACTGATGCCCAATCGAGCGGTGGCCAAGGCGTGGGGGCAAGTTCATACTCTTTTGGTACCTAATTGGGTGATAGCAATCTCATAGGTACAAGTTCAGGGTAACTGATGGTCGATTTGGGCAGCTGTGAAGCTGTCGGTGCAAGTTCATACTCTTTTGGTACCCAATTGGGTGATAGCAATCTCATAGGTACAAGTTTAGGGTAACAGATGGTCGATTTGGGCAGCTGTGAAGCTGGCGGTGAGAGTTTTAAGTCAACTGATGCCCAATTGAGCGGTGGCAAAGGCGTGGGGGCAAGTTCATACTCTTCTGGTACCTAATTGGGTGATAGCAATCTCATAGGTACAAGTTCAGGTTAACAGATAGTCGATTTGGGCAGCTGTAAAGCTGTCGGTGCAAGTTCATACTCTTCTGGTACCCAATTGGGTGACAGCAATCTCATAGGTACAACTTCAGGCTAACAGATGGTCGATTTGGGCAGCTGTGAAGGTGTCGGTGCAAGTTCATAGTCTTTTGATACCCAATTGGGTGATGGCAACCTCATGGGTACAAGTTCAGGTTAATAGATGGTCGATCTAGGCAGCTATGAAGCTGTCGGTGCAAGTTTGGAGTTAACTGATGCCCAATTGAAAGGTGGCAAAGCTATGGGGGCAACTTCATAGTCTTCAGGTACCCAATTAGGTGATAGCAATCTCATAGATACAAGTTCATAGTAACAGATGGTCGATCTGGGCAACTGTGAAGGTCTCGGTGCAAGTTCATAGTCTTCGGGTACCCGATCGGGTGATAGGAATCTCATAGGTACAACTTTATAGTAACAGATGGTCGATCTGGGCAACTGTGAAGGTGTTGGTGCAAGTTCATAGTCTTCTGGTACCCGATTGGGTGACAGCAATCTCATAGGTACAAGTTCAGGGTAATAGATGCTCGATTTGGGCAACTGTGAAGGTGTCGGTGCAAGTTCATAGTCTTCTGGTTCCCGATTGGGTGACAGCAATCTCACAGGTACAAGTTCAGGGTAGTAGATGGTCGATCTGGGCAGCTGTGAAGCTGTCGGTGCAAGTTTGGAGTCTTCTGTTACCCGATTAGGTGACAGGTTTCTCATAGGTACAAGTTCAGGGTAATAGATGCTCGATTTGGGCAACTGTGAAGGTGTTGGTGAGAGTTTTAAGTCAACTGATGCCCAATCGAGCGGTGGCCAAGGCGTGGGGGCAAGTTCATACTCTTTTGGTACCTAATTGGGTGATAGCAATCTCATAGGTACAAGTTCAGTGTAACAGATGGTCGATTTGGGCAGCTGTAAAGGTGTCGGTGCAAGTTTATAGTCTTCTGGTACCCAATTGGGTGATAGCAATCTCATAGGTACAAGTTCAGGGTAACTGATGGTCGATTTGGGCAGCTGTGAAGCTGTCGGTGCAAGTTCATACTCTTTTGGTACCCAATTGGGTGATAGCAATCTCATAGGTACAAGTTTAGGGTAACAGATGGTCGATTTGGGCAGCTGTGAAGCTGGCGGTGAGAGTTTTAAGTCAACTGATGCCCAATTGAGCGGTGGCAAAGGCGTGGGGGCAAGTTCATACTCTTCTGGTACCTAATTGGGTGATAGCAATCTCATAGGTACAAGTTCAGGTTAACAGATGGTCGATTTGGGCAGCTGTGAAGCTGTCGGTGCAAGTTCATACTCTTTTGGTACCCAATTGGGTGATAGCAATCTCATAGGTACAAGTTTAGGGTAACAGATGGTCGATTTGGGCAGCTGTGAAGCTGGCGGTGAGAGTTTTAAGTCAACTGATGCCCAATTGAGCGGTGGCAAAGGCGTGGGGGCAAGTTCATACTCTTCTGGTACCTAATTGGGTGATAGCAATCTCATAGGTACAAGTTCAGGTTAACAGATGGTCGATTTGGGCAGCTGTAAAGCTGTCGGTGCAAGTTCATACTCTTCTGGTACCCAATTGGGTGACAGCAATCTCATAGGTACAAGTTCAGGGCAACAGATACTCGATTTAGGCAACTGTGAAGGTGTCGGTACAAGTTCATAGTCCTCTGTCACCCAATTGGGTGACAGCAATCTCATAGGTACAAGTTCAGGGTAGTAGATGGTCGATCTGGGCAGCTGTGAAGCTGTCGGTGCAAGTTTGGAGTCAACTGATGCCCAATTGAGAGGTGACAAAGCCGTGGGGGCCACTTCATAGTCTTCTGGTACTCGATTGGGTGACAGGAATTTCATAGGTACAAGTTCAGTGTAACAGATGGTCAATTTGGGCAACTGTCAAGGTGTCGGTGCAAGTTCATAGTCTTCTGGTACCCAATTGGGTGATAGCAATCTCATAGGTACAAGTTCAGGGTAACAGATAGTCAATTTGGGCAGCTGTGAAGCTGGCGGTGAGAGTTTTAAGTCAACTGATGCCCAATTAAGCGGTGGCAAAGGCGTGGGGGCAAGTTCATACTCTTCTGGCACCTAATTGGGTTATAGCAATCTCATAGGTACAAGTTCAGGGTAACAGATGGTCGATTTGGGCAGCTGTGAAGCTGTCGGTGCAAGTTCATACTCTTTTGGTACCCAATTGGGTGATAGCAATCTCATAGGTACAAGTTTAGGGTAATAGATGCTCGATTTGGGCAACTGTGAAGGTGTTGGTGAGAGTTTTAAGTCAACTGATGCCCAATCGAGCGGTGGCCAAGGCGTGGGGGCAAGTTCATACTCTTTTGGTACCTAATTGGGTGATAGCAATCTCATAGGTACAAGTTCAGGGTAACAGATGGTCGATTTGGGCAGCTGTAAAGGTGTCGGTGCAAGTTTATAGTCTTCTGGTACCCAATTGGGTGATAGCAATCTCATAGGTACAAGTTCAGGGTAACTGATGGTCGATTTGGGCAGCTGTGAAGCTGTCGGTGCAAGTTCATACTCTTCTGGCACCTAATTGGGTGATAGCAATCTCATAGGTACAAGTTCAGGTTAACAGATGGTCGATTTGGGCAGCTGTGAAGCTGGCGGTGAGAGTTTTAAGTCAACTGATGCCCAATTGAGCGGTGGCAAAGGCGTGGGGGCAAGTTCATACTCTTTTGGTACCTAATTGGGTGATAGCAATCTCATAGGTACAAGTTCAGGTTAACAGATGGTCGATTTGGGCAGCTGTGAAGCTGGCGGTGAGAGTTTTAAGTCAACTGATGCCCAATTGAGCGGTGGCAAAGGCGTGGGGGCAAGTTCATACTCTTCTGGCACCTAATTGGGTGATAGCAATCTCATAGGTACAAGTTCAGGTTAACAGATGGTCGATTTGGGCAGCTGTGAAGCTGGCGGTGAGAGTTTTAAGTCAACTGATGCCCAATTGAGCGGTGGCAAAGGCGTGGGGGCAAGTTCATACTCTTCTGGCACCTAATTGGGTGATAGCAATCTCATAGGTACAAGTTCAGGTTAACAGATGGTCGATTTGGGCAGCTGTAAAGGTGTCGGTGCAAGTTTATAGTCTTCTGGTACCCAATTGGGTGATAGCAATCTCATAGGTACAAGTTCAGGGTAACTGATGGTCGATTTGGGCAGCTGTGAAGCTGTCGGTGCAAGTTCATACTCTTTTGGTACCCAATTGGGTGATAGCAATCTCATAGGTACAAGTTTAGGGTAACAGATGGTCGATTTGGGCAGCTGTGAAGCTGGCGGTGAGAGTTTTAAGTCAACTGATGCCCAATTGAGCGGTGGCAAAGGCGTGGGGGCAAGTTCATACTCTTCTGGTACCTTATTGGGTGATAGCAATCTCATAGGTACAAGTTCAGGTTAACAGATGGTCGATTTGGGCAGCTGTAAAGCTGTCGGTGCAAGTTCATACTCTTCTGGTACCCAATTGGGTGACAGCAATCTCATAGGTACAAGTTCAGGGCAACAGATACTCGATTTAGGCAACTGTGAAGGTGTCGGTACAAGTTCATAGTCCTCTGTCACCCAATTGGGTGACAGCAATCTCATAGGTACAAGTCCAGGGTAGTAGATGGTCGATCTGGGCAGCTGTGAAGCTGTCGGTGCAAGTTTGGAGTCAACTGATGCCCAATTGAGAGGTGACAAAGCCGTGGGGGCCACTTCATAGTCTTCTGGTACCCGATTGGGTGACAGCAATTTCATAGGTACAAGTTCAGTGTAACAGATGGTCAATTTGGGCAACTGTAAAGGTGTCGGTGCAAGTTCATAGTCTTCTGGTACCCAATTGGGTGACAGCAATCTCATAGGTACAACTTCAGGCTAACAGATGGTTGATTTGGGCAGCTGTGAAGGTGTCGGTACAAGTTCATAGTCTTTTGATACCCAATTGGGTGATGGCAACCTCATGGGTACAAGTTCAGGTTAATAGATGGTCGATCTAGGCAGCTATGAAGCTGTCGGTGCAAGTTTGGAGTTAACTGATGCCCAATTGAAAGGTGGCAAAGCTATGGGGGCAACTTCATAGTCTTCAGGTACCCAATTAGGTGATAGCAATCTCATAGATACAAGTTCATAGTAACAGATGGTCGATCTGGGCAACTGTGAAGGTCTCGGTGCAAGTTCATAGTCTTCGGGTACCCGATCGGGTGATAGGAATCTCATAGGTACAACTTTATAGTAACAGATGGTCGATCTGGGCAACTGTGAAGGTGTTGGTGCAAGTTCATAGTCTTCTGGTACCCGATTGGGTGACAGCAATCTCATAGGTACAAGTTCAGGGTAATAGATGCTCGATTTGGGCAACTGTGAAGGTGTCGGTGCAAGTTCATAGTCTTCTGGTTCCCGATTGGGTGACAGCAATCTCACAGGTACAAGTTCAGGGTAGTAGATGGTCGATCTGGGCAGCTGTGAAGCTGTCGGTGCAAGTTTGGAGTCTTCTGTTACCCGATTAGGTGACAGGTTTCTCATAGGTACAAGTTCAGGGTAATAGATGCTCGATTTGGGCAACTGTGAAGGTGTTGGTGAGAGTTTTAAGTCAACTGATGCCCAATCGAGCGGTGGCCAAGGCGTGGGGGCAAGTTCATACTCTTTTGGTACCTAATTGGGTGATAGCAATCTCATAGGTACAAGTTCAGGGTAACTGATGGTCGATTTGGGCAGCTGTGAAGCTGTCGGTGCAAGTTCATACTCTTTTGGTACCCAATTGGGTGATAGCAATCTCATAGGTACAAGTTTAGGGTAACAGATGGTCGATTTGGGCAGCTGTGAAGCTGGCGGTGAGAGTTTTAAGTCAACTGATGCCCAATTGAGCGGTGGCAAAGGCGTGGGGGCAAGTTCATACTCTTCTGGTACCTAATTGGGTGATAGCAATCTCATAGGTACAAGTTCAGGTTAACAGATAGTCGATTTGGGCAGCTGTAAAGCTGTCGGTGCAAGTTCATACTCTTCTGGTACCCAATTGGGTGACAGCAATCTCATAGGTACAACTTCAGGCTAACAGATGGTCGATTTGGGCAGCTGTGAAGGTGTCGGTGCAAGTTCATAGTCTTTTGATACCCAATTGGGTGATGGCAACCTCATGGGTACAAGTTCAGGTTAATAGATGGTCGATCTAGGCAGCTATGAAGCTGTCGGTGCAAGTTTGGAGTTAACTGATGCCCAATTGAAAGGTGGCAAAGCTATGGGGGCAACTTCATAGTCTTCAGGTACCCAATTAGGTGATAGCAATCTCATAGATACAAGTTCATAGTAACAGATGGTCGATCTGGGCAACTGTGAAGGTCTCGGTGCAAGTTCATAGTCTTCGGGTACCCGATCGGGTGATAGGAATCTCATAGGTACAACTTTATAGTAACAGATGGTCGATCTGGGCAACTGTGAAGGTGTTGGTGCAAGTTCATAGTCTTCTGGTACCCGATTGGGTGACAGCAATCTCATAGGTACAAGTTCAGGGTAATAGATGCTCGATTTGGGCAACTGTGAAGGTGTCGGTGCAAGTTCATAGTCTTCTGGTTCCCGATTGGGTGACAGCAATCTCACAGGTACAAGTTCAGGGTAGTAGATGGTCGATCTGGGCAGCTGTGAAGCTGTCGGTGCAAGTTTGGAGTCTTCTGTTACCCGATTAGGTGACAGGTTTCTCATAGGTACAAGTTCAGGGTAATAGATGCTCGATTTGGGCAACTGTGAAGGTGTTGGTGAGAGTTTTAAGTCAACTGATGCCCAATCGAGCGGTGGCCAAGGCGTGGGGGCAAGTTCATACTCTTTTGGTACCTAATTGGGTGATAGCAATCTCATAGGTACAAGTTCAGGGTAACTGATGGTCGATTTGGGCAGCTGTGAAGCTGTCGGTGCAAGTTCATACTCTTTTGGTACCCAATTGGGTGATAGCAATCTCATAGGTACAAGTTTAGGGTAACAGATGGTCGATTTGGGCAGCTGTGAAGCTGGCGGTGAGAGTTTTAAGTCAACTGATGCCCAATTGAGCGGTGGCAAAGGCGTGGGGGCAAGTTCATACTCTTCTGGTACCTAATTGGGTGATAGCAATCTCATAGGTACAAGTTCAGGTTAACAGATAGTCGATTTGGGCAGCTGTAAAGCTGTCGGTGCAAGTTCATACTCTTCTGGTACCCAATTGGGTGACAACAATCTCATAGGTACAACTTCAGGCTAACAGATGGTCGATTTGGGCAGCTGTGAAGGTGTCGGTGCAAGTTCATAGTCTTTTGATACCCAATTGGGTGATGGCAACCTCATGGGTACAAGTTCAGGTTAATAGATGGTCGATCTAGGCAGCTATGAAGCTGTCGGTGCAAGTTTGGAGTTAACTGATGCCCAATTGAAAGGTGGCAAAGCTATGGGGGCAACTTCATAGTCTTCAGGTACCCAATTAGGTGATAGCAATCTCATAGATACAAGTTCATAGTAACAGATGGTCGATCTGGGCAACTGTGAAGGTCTCGGTGCAAGTTCATAGTCTTCGGGTACCCGATCGGGTGATAGGAATCTCATAGGTACAACTTTATAGTAACAGATGGTCGATCTGGGCAACTGTGAAGGTGTTGGTGCAAGTTCATAGTCTTCTGGTACCCGATTGGGTGACAGCAATCTCATAGGTACAAGTTCAGGGTAATAGATGCTCGATTTGGGCAACTGTGAAGGTGTCGGTGCAAGTTCATAGTCTTCTGGTTCCCGATTGGGTGACAGCAATCTCACAGGTACAAGTTCAGGGTAGTAGATGGTCGATCTGGGCAGCTGTGAAGCTGTCGGTGCAAGTTTGGAGTCTTCTGTTACCCGATTAGGTGACAGGTTTCTTATAGGTACAAGTTCAGGGTAATAGATGCTCGATTTGGGCAACTGTGAAGGTGTTGGTGAGAGTTTTAAGTCAACTGATGCCCAATCGAGCGGTGGCCAAGGCGTGGGGGCAAGTTCATACTCTTTTGGTACCTAATTGGGTGATAGCAATCTCATAGGTACAAGTTCAGTGTAACAGATGGTCGATTTGGGCAGCTGTAAAGGTGTCGGTGCAAGTTTATAGTCTTCTGGTACCCAATTGGGTGATAGCAATCTCATAGGTACAAGTTCAGGGTAACTGATGGTCGATTTGGGCAGCTGTGAAGCTGTCGGTGCAAGTTCATACTCTTTTGGTACCCAATTGGGTGATAGCAATCTCATAGGTACAAGTTTAGGGTAACAGATGGTCGATTTGGGCAGCTGTGAAGCTGGCGGTGAGAGTTTTAAGTCAACTGATGCCCAATTGAGCGGTGGCAAAGGCGTGGGGGCAAGTTCATACTCTTCTGGTACCTAATTGGGTGATAGCAATCTCATAGGTACAAGTTCAGGTTAACAGATAGTCGATTTGGGCAGCTGTAAAGCTGTCGGTGCAAGTTCATACTCTTCTGGTACCCAATTGGGTGACAGCAATCTCATAGGTACAACTTCAGGCTAACAGATGGTCGATTTGGGCAGCTGTGAAGGTGTCGGTGCAAGTTCATAGTCTTTTGATACCCAATTGGGTGATGGCAACCTCATGGGTACAAGTTCAGGTTAATAGATGGTCGATCTAGGCAGCTATGAAGCTGTCGGTGCAAGTTTGGAGTTAACTGATGCCCAATTGAAAGGTGGCAAAGCTATGGGGGCAACTTCATAGTCTTCAGGTACCCAATTAGGTGATAGCAATCTCATAGATACAAGTTCATAGTAACAGATGGTCGATCTGGGCAACTGTGAAGGTCTCGGTGCAAGTTCATAGTCTTCGGGTACCCGATCGGGTGATAGGAATCTCATAGGTACAACTTTATAGTAACAGATGGTCGATCTGGGCAACTGTGAAGGTGTTGGTGCAAGTTCATAGTCTTCTGGTACCCGATTGGGTGACAGCAATCTCATAGGTACAAGTTCAGGGTAATAGATGCTCGATTTGGGCAACTGTGAAGGTGTCGGTGCAAGTTCATAGTCTTCTGGTTCCCGATTGGGTGACAGCAATCTCACAGGTACAAGTTCAGGGTAGTAGATGGTCGATCTGGGCAGCTGTGAAGCTGTCGGTGCAAGTTTGGAGTCTTCTGTTACCCGATTAGGTGACAGGTTTCTCATAGGTACAAGTTCAGGGTAATAGATGCTCGATTTGGGCAACTGTGAAGGTGTTGGTGAGAGTTTTAAGTCAACTGATGCCCAATCGAGCGGTGGCCAAGGCGTGGGGGCAAGTTCATACTCTTTTGGTACCTAATTGGGTGATAGCAATCTCATAGGTACAAGTTCAGTGTAACAGATGGTCGATTTGGGCAGCTGTAAAGGTGTCGGTGCAAGTTTATAGTCTTCTGGTACCCAATTGGGTGATAGCAATCTCATAGGTACAAGTTCAGGGTAACTGATGGTCGATTTGGGCAGCTGTGAAGCTGTCGGTGCAAGTTCATACTCTTTTGGTACCCAATTGGGTGATAGCAATCTCATAGGTACAAGTTTAGGGTAACAGATGGTCGATTTGGGCAGCTGTGAAGCTGGCGGTGAGAGTTTTAAGTCAACTGATGCCCAATTGAGCGGTGGCAAAGGCGTGGGGGCAAGTTCATACTCTTCTGGTACCTAATTGGGTGATAGCAATCTCATAGGTACAAGTTCAGGTTAACAGATGGTCGATTTGGGCAGCTGTAAAGCTGTCGGTGCAAGTTCATACTCTTCTGGTACCCAATTGGGTGACAGCAATCTCATAGGTACAAGTTCAGGGCAACAGATACTCGATTTAGGCAACTGTGAAGGTGTCGGTACAAGTTCATAGTCCTCTGTCACCCAATTGGGTGACAGCAATCTCATAGGTACAAGTTCAGGGTAGTAGATGGTCGATCTGGGCAGCTGTGAAGCTGTCGGTGCAAGTTTGGAGTCAACTGATGCCCAATTGAGAGGTGACAAAGCCGTGGGGGCCACTTCATAGTCTTCTGGTACTCGATTGGGTGACAGCAATTTCATAGGTACAAGTTCAGTGTAACAGATGGTCAATTTGGGCAACTGTCAAGGTGTCGGTGCAAGTTCATAGTCTTCTGGTACCCAATTGGGTGATAGCAATCTCATAGGTACAAGTTCAGGGTAACAGATAGTCGATTTGGGCAGCTGTGAAGCTGGCGGTGAGAGTTTTAAGTCAACTGATGCCCAATTAAGCGGTGGCAAAGGCGTGGGGGCAAGTTCATACTCTTCTGGCACCTAATTGGGTTATAGCAATCTCATAGGTACAAGTTCAGGGTAACAGATGGTCGATTTGGGCAGCTGTGAAGCTGTCGGTGCAAGTTCATACTCTTTTGGTACCCAATTGGGTGATAGCAATCTCATAGGTACAAGTTTAGGGTAATAGATGCTCGATTTGGGCAACTGTGAAGGTGTTGGTGAGAGTTTTAAGTCAACTGATGCCCAATCGAGCGGTGGCCAAGGCGTGGGGGCAAGTTCATACTCTTTTGGTACCTAATTGGGTGATAGCAATCTCATAGGTACAAGTTCAGGGTAACAGATGGTCGATTTGGGCAGCTGTAAAGGTGTCGGTGCAAGTTTATAGTCTTCTGGTACCCAATTGGGTGATAGCAATCTCATAGGTACAAGTTCAGGGTAACTGATGGTCGATTTGGGCAGCTGTGAAGCTGTCGGTGCAAGTTCATACTCTTTTGGTACCCAATTGGGTGATAGCAATCTCATAGGTACAAGTTTAGGGTAACAGATGGTCGATTTGGGCAGCTGTGAAGCTGGCGGTGAGAGTTTTAAGTCAACTGATGCCCAATTGAGCGGTGGCAAAGGCGTGGGGGCAAGTTCATACTCTTCTGGTACCTAATTGGGTGATAGCAATCTCATAGGTACAAGTTCAGGTTAACAGATGGTCGATTTGGGCAGCTGTAAAGCTGTCGGTGCAAGTTCATACTCTTCTGGTACCCAATTGGGTGACAGCAATCTCATAGGTACAACTTCAGGCTAACAGATGGTCGATTTGGGCAGCTGTGAAGGTGTCGGTGCAAGTTCATAGTCTTTTGATACCCAATTGGGTGATGGCAACCTCATGGGTACAAGTTCAGGTTAATAGATGGTCGATCTAGGCAGCTATGAAGCTGTCGGTGCAAGTTTGGAGTTAACTGATGCCCAATTGAAAGGTGGCAAAGCTATGGGGGCAACTTCATAGTCTTCAGGTACCCAATTAGGTGATAGCAATCTCATAGATACAAGTTCATAGTAACAGATGGTCGATCTGGGCAACTGTGAAGGTCTCGGTGCAAGTTCATAGTCTTCGGGTACCCGATCGGGTGATAGGAATCTCATAGGTACAACTTTATAGTAACAGATGGTCGATCTGGGCAACTGTGAAGGTGTTGGTGCAAGTTCATAGTCTTCTGGTACCCGATTGGGTGACAGCAATCTCATAGGTACAAGTTCAGGGTAATAGATGCTCGATTTGGGCAACTGTGAAGGTGTCGGTGCAAGTTCATAGTCTTCTGGTTCCCGATTGGGTGACAGCAATCTCACAGGTACAAGTTCAGGGTAGTAGATGGTCGATCTGGGCAGCTGTGAAGCTGTCAGTGCAAGTTTGGAGTCAACTGATGCCCAATTGAGAGGTGGCAAAGCCGTGGGGGCAAGTTCATAGTCTTCTGGTACCCAATTGGGTGATAGGAATCTCATAGATACAAGTTCAGGGTAATAGATGCTCGATTTGGGCAACTGTGAAGGTGTCGGTGCAAGTTCATAGTCTTCTGGTACCCGATTGGGTGACAGCAATCTCACAGGTACAAGTTCAGGGTAACAGATGGTCGATTTGGGCAGCTGTGAAGCTGTCGGTGCAAGTTTGGAGTCAACCGATGCCCAATTGAGAGGTGGCAAAGCCGTGGGGGCAACTTCATAGTCTTCAGGTACCCAATTGGGTGATAGGAATGTTATAGGTACAAGGTCAGGGTAATAGATGGTCGATCTGGGTAGCTGTGAAGCTGTCGGTGCAAGTTTGGAGTCTTTTGGTACCTAATTGAGAGGTGGTAAAGCCGTGGGGGCAACTTCATAGTCTTTAGGTACCCAATTGGGTGATAGGAATCTCATGGGTACAAGTTCATAGTAACAGATGGTCGATCTGGGCAACTGTGAAGGTGTCGGTGCAAGTTCATACTCTTCTGGTACCTAATTGGGTGATAGCAATCTCATAGGTACAAGTTCAGGGTAACTGATGGTCGATTTGGGCAGCTGTGAAGCTGTCAGTGCAAGTTCATACTCTTTTGGTACCCAATTGGGTGATAGGAATCTCATAGGTACAAGTTCAGGGTAACAGATGGTCGATTTGGGCAGCTGTGAAGCTGGCGGTGAGAGTTTTAAGTCAACTGATGCCCAATTGAGCGGTGGCAAAGGCGTGGGGGCAAGTTCATACTCTTCTGGTACCTAATTGGGTGATAGCAATCTCATAGGTACAAGTTCAGGTTAACAGATGGTCGATTTGGGCAGCTGTAAAGGTGTCGGTGCAAGTTTATAGTCTTCTGGTACCCAATTGGGTGATAGCAATTTTATAGGTACAAGTTCAGTGTAACAGATGGTCGATCTGGGCAACTGTGAAGGTGTCGGTGCAAGTTCATACTCTTTTGGTACCCAATTGGGTGATAGCAATCTCATAGGTACAAGTTTAGGGTAACAGATGGTCGATTTGGGCAGCTGTGAAGCTGGCGGTGAGAGTTTTAAGTCAACTGATGCCCAATCGAGCGGTGGCAAAGGCGTGGGGGCAAGTTCATACTCTTTTGGTACCTAATTGGGTGATAGCAATCTCATAGGTACAAGTTCAGGTTAACAGATGGTCGATTTGGGCAGCTGTAAAGCTGTCGGTGCAAGTTTATACTCTTCTGGTACCCAATTGGGTGATAGCAATCTCATAGGTACAAGTTCAGGGTAACAGATAGTCGATTTGGGCAGCTGTGAAGCTGGCGGTGAGAGTTTTAAGTCAACTGATGCCCAATTAAGCGGTGGCAAAGGCGTGGGGGCAAGTTCATACTCTTCTGGCACCTAATTGGGTTATAGCAATCTCATAGGTACAAGTTCAGGGTAACAGATGGTCGATTTGGGCAGCTGTAAAGGTGCCGGTGCAAGTTTATAGTCTGCTGGTACCCAATTGGGTGATAGCAATCTCATAGGTACAAGTTCAGGGTAACAGATGGTCGATTTGGGCAGCTGTGAAGCTGTCGGTGCAAGTTCATACTCTTTTGGTACCCAATTGGGTGATAGCAATCTCATAGGTACAAGTTCAGGGTAACAGATGGTCGATTTGGGCAGCTGTAAAGGTGTCGGTGTAAGTTTATAGTCTTCTGATACCCAATTGGGTGATAGCAATCTCATAGGTACAAGTTCAGGGTAACTGATGGTCGATTTGGGCAGCTGTGAAGCTGTTGGTGCAAGTTCATACTCTTTTGGTACCCAATTGGGTGATAGCAATCTTATAGGTACAAGTTCAGGGTAACAGATGGTCGATTTGGGCAGCTGTGAAGCTGGCTGTGCGAGTTTTAAGTCAACTGATGCCCAATCGAGCGGTGGCAAAGGCGTGGGGGCAAGTTCATACTCTTTTGGTACCTAATTGGGTGATAGCAATCTCATAGGTACAAGTTCAGGTAAACAGATGGTCGATTTGGGCAGCTGTGAAGCTGGCGGTGAGAGTTTTAAGTCAACTGATGCCCAATTGAGAGGTGGCAAAGGCGTGGGGGCAAGTTCATACTCTTCTGGCACCTAATTGGGTGATAGCAATCTCATAGGTACAAGTTCAGGTTAACAGATGGTCGATTTGGGCAGCTGTAAAGGTGTCGGTGCAAGTTCATACTCTTCTGGTACCCAATTGGGTGATAGCAATCTCATAGGTACAAGTTCAGGGTAACTGATGGTCGATTTGGGCAGCTGTAAAGGTGTCGGTGTAAGTTTATAGTCTTCTGGTACCTAATTGGGTGATAGCAATCTCATAGGTACAAGTTCAGGGTAACAGATGGTCGATTTGGGCAGCTGTGAAGCTGACGGTGCAAGTTCATACTCTTCTGGTACCCAATTGGGTGATGGCAATCTCATAGGTACAAGTTCAGGGTAACAGATGGTCGATTTGGGCAGCTGTGAAGCTGGCTGTGCGAGTTTTAAGTCAACTGATGCCCAATCGAGCGGTGGCAAAGGCGTGGGGGCAAGTTCATATTCTTCTGGTACCCAATTGGGTGATAGGAATCTCATAGATACAAGTTCATAGTGACAGATGGTCGATCTGGGCAACTGTGAAGGTGTCGGTGCAAGTTCATAGTCTTCTGGTACCCGATTGGGTGACAGCAATCTCATAGGTACAAGTTCAGGGTAACAGATGGTTGATTTGGGCAGCTGTGAAGCTGTCGGTGCAAGTTTGGAGTTAACCGATGCCCAATTGAGAGGTGGCAAAGCCGTGGGGGCAACTTCATAGTCTTCAGGTACCCAATTGGGTGATAGGAATCTTATAGGTACAAGGTCAGGGTAATAGATGGTCGATCTGGGTAGCTGTGAAGCTGTCGGTGCAAGTTTGAAGTCTTTTGGTACCTAATTGAGAGGTGGTAAAGCCGTGGGGGCAACTTCATAGTCTTTAGGTACCCAATTGGGTGATAGGAATCTCATAGGTACAAGTTCATAGTAACAGATGGTCGATCTGGGCAACTGTGAAGGTGTCGGTGCAAGTTTGGAGTCAACTGATGCCCAATTGAGAGGTGGTAAAGCCGTGGGGGCAACTTCATAGTCTTCAGGTACCCAATTGGGTGATAGGAATCTCTTAGGTACAAGTTCATAGTAACAGATGGTCGATCTGGGCAACTGTGAAGGTGTCGGTGCAAGTTCATACTCTTTTGGTACCTAATTGGGTGATAGCAATCTCATAGGTACAAGTTCAGGGTAACTGATGGTCGATTTGGGCAGCTGTAAAGGTGTCGGTGTAAGTTTATAGTCTTCTAATACCCAATTGGGTGATAGCAATCTCATAGGTACAAGTTCAGGGTAACTGATGGTCGATTTGGGCAGCTGTGAAGCTGTCGGTGCAAGTTCATACTCTTTTGGTACCCAATTGGGTGATAGCAATCTCATAGGTACAAGTTCAGGGTAACAGATGGTCGATTTGGGCAGCTGTGAAGCTGGCTGTGCGAGTTTTAAGTCAACTGATGCCCAATCGAGCGGTGGCAAAGGCGTGGGGGCAAGTTCATACTCTTTTGGTACCTAATTGGGTGATAGCAATCTCATAGGTACAAGTTCAGGTTAACAGATGGTCGATTTGGGCAGCTGTGAAGCTGGCGGTGAGAGTTTTAAGTCAACTGATGCCCAATCGAGCGGTGGCAAAGGCGTGGGGGCAAGTTCATACTCTTTTGGTACCTAATTGGGTGATAGCAATCTCATAGGTACAAGTTCAGGGTAACAGATGGTCGATTTGGGCAGCTGTAAAGGTGTCGGTGTAAGTTTATAGTCTTCTGGTACCCAATTGGGTGATAGCAATCTCATAGGTACAAGTTCAGGGTAACAGATGGTCGATTTGGGCAGCTGTGAAGCTGGCGGTGAGAGTTTTAAGTCAACTGATGCCCAATTGAGCGGTGGCAAAGGCGTGGGGGCAAGTTCATACTCTTCTGGCACCTAATTGGGTTATAGCAATCTCATAGGTACAAGTTCAGGGTAACAGATGGTCGATTTGGGCAGCTGTGAAGCTGGCGGTGAGAGTTTTAAGTCAACTGATGCCCAATCGAGCGGTGGCAAAGGCGTGGGGGCAAGTTCATACTCTTTTGGTACCTAATTGGGTGATAGCAATCTCATAGGTACAAGTTCAGAGTAACAGATGGTCGATTTGGGCAGCTGAAAAGGTGTCGGTGCAAGTTCATACTCTTCTGGTACCCAATTGGGTGATGGCAATCTCATAGGTACAAGTTCAGGGTAACAGATGGTCGATTTGGGCAGCTGTAAAGGTGTCGGTGTAAGTTTATAGTCTTCTGGTACCTAATTGGGTGATAGCAATCTCATAGGTACAAGTTCAGGGTAACAGATGGTCGATTTGGGCAGCTGTGAAGCTGGCGGTGAGAGTTTTAAGTCAACTGATGCCCAATCGAGCGGTGGCAAAGGCGTGGGGGCAAGTTCATACTCTTTTGGTATCTAATTGGGTGATAGCAATCTCATAGGTACAAGTTCAGAGTAACAGATGGTCGATTTGGGCAGCTGAAAAGGTGTCGGTGCAAGTTCATACTCTTCTGGTACCCAATTGGGTGATGGCAATCTCATAGGTACAAGTTCAGGGTAACAGATGGTCGATTTGGGCAGCTGTAAAGGTGTCGGTGTAAGTTTATAGTCTTCTGGTACCTAATTGGGTGATAGCAATCTCATAGGTACAAGTTCAGGGTAACAGATGGTCGATTTGGGCAGCTGTGAAGCTGGCGGTGAGAGTTTTAAGTCAACTGATGCCCAATCGAGCGGTGGCAAAGGCGTGGGGGCAAGTTCATACTCTTTTGGTATCTAATTGGGTGATAGCAATCTCATAGGTACAAGTTCAGGGTAACAGATAGTCGATTTGGGCAGCTGTGAAGCTGTCGGTGCAAGTTCATACTCTTCTGGTACCCAATTGGGTGATAGCAATCTCATAGGTACAAGTTCAAAGTAACAGATGTCGATTTGAGCAGCTGTAAAGGTGTCGGTGCAAGTTTATAGTCTGCTGGTACCCAATTGGGTGATAGCAATCTCATAGGTACAAGTTCAGGGTAACAGATGGTCGATTTGGACAGCTGTGAAGCTGTCGGTGCAAGTTCATACTGTTTTGGTACCCAATTGGGTGATAGCAATCTCATAGGTACAAGTTCAGGGTAACAGATGGTCGATTTGGGCAGCTGTGAAGCTGTTGGTGCAAGTTCATACTCTTCTGGTACCCAATTGGGTGATAGCAATCTTATAGGTACAAGTTCAGGTTAACAGATGGTCGATTTGGGCAGCTGTGAAGCTGTCGGTGCAAGTTCATACTCTTCTGGTACCCAATTGGGTGATAGCAATCTCATAGGTACAAGTTCAGGGTAACAGATGGTCGATTTGGGCAGCTGTGAAGCTGGCGGGGAGAGTTTTAAGTCAACTGATGCCCAATTGAGCGGTGGCAAAGGCGTGGGGGCAAGTTCATACTCTTCTGGTACCTAATTGGGTGATAGCAATCTCATAGGTACAAGTTCAGGGTAACAGATGGTCGATTTGGGCAGCTGTGAAGCTGGCGGTGAGAGTTTTAAGTCAACTGATGCCCAATTGAGCGGTGGCAAAGGCGTGGGGGCAAGTTCATACTCTTCTGGTACCCAATTGGGTGATAGCAATCTCATAGGTACAAGTTCAGGGTAACTGATGGTCGATTTAGGCAGCTGTGAAGCTGTCGGTGCAAGTTCATACTCTTCTGGTACCCAATTGGGTGATAGCAATCTTATAGATACAAGTTCAGGTTAACAGATGGTCGATTTGGGCAGCTGTGAAGCTGTCGGTGCAAGTTCATACTCTTCTGGTACCCAATTGGGTGATAGCAATCTCATAGGTACAAGTTCAAAGTAACAGATGTCGATTTGAGCAGCTGTAAAGGTGTCGGTGCAAGTTTATAGTCTGCTGGTACCCAATTGGGTGATAGCAATCTCATAGGTACAAGTTCAGGGTAACAGATGGTCGATTTGGACAGCTGTGAAGCTGTCGGTGCAAGTTCATACTGTTTTGGTACCCAATTGGGTGATAGCAATCTCATAGGTACAAGTTCAGGGTAACAGATGGTCGATTTGGGCAGCTGTGAAGCTGTTGGTGCAAGTTCATACTCTTCTGGTACCCAATTGGGTGATAGCAATCTTATAGGTACAAGTTCAGGTTAACAGATGGTCGATTTGGGCAGCTGTGAAGCTGTCGGTGCAAGTTCATACTCTTCTGGTACCCAATTGGGTGATAGCAATCTCATAGGTACAAGTTCAGGGTAACAGATGGTCGATTTGGGCAGCTGTGAAGCTGTTGGGGCAAGTTCATACTCTTCTGGTACCCAATTGGGTGATAGCAATCTTATAGGTACAAGTTCAGGTTAACAGATGGTCGATTTGGGCAGCTGTGAAGCTGTCGGTGCAAGTTCATACTCTTCTGGTACCCAATTGGGTGATAGCAATCTCATAGGTACAAGTTCAGGGTAACAGATGGTCGATTTGGGCAGCTGTGAAGCTGTTGGTGCAAGTTCATACTCTTCTGGTACCCAATTGGGTGATAGCAATCTTATAGGTACAAGTTCAGGTTAACAGATGGTCGATTTGGGCAGCTGTGAAGCTGTCGGTGCAAGTTCATACTCTTCTGGTACCCAATTGGGTGATAGCAATCTCATAGGTACAAGTTCAGGGTAACAGATGGTCGATTTGGGCAGCTGTGAAGCTGGCGGTGAGAGTTTTAAGTCAACTGATGCCCAATTGAGCGGTGGCAAAGGCGTGGGGGCAAGTTCATACTCTTCTGGCACCTAATTGGGTTATAGCAATCTCATAGGTACAAGTTCAGGGTAACAGATGGTCGATTTGGGCAGCTGTAAAGGTGTCGGTGCAAGTTTATAGTCTGCTGGTACCCAATTGGGTGATAGCAATCTCATAGGTACAAGTGCAGGGTAACTGATGGTCGATTTGGGCAGCTGTGAAGCTGTCGGTGCAAGTTCATACTCTTCTGGTACCCAATTGGGTGATAGCAATCTCATAGGTACAAGTTCAGGGTAACAGATGGTCGATTTGGGCAGCTGTGAAGCTGTTGGTGCAAGTTCATACTCTTCTGGTACCCAATTGGGTGATAGCAATCTTATAGATACAAGTTCAGGTTAACAGATGGTCGATTTGGGCAGCTGTGAAGCTGTCGGTGCAAGTTCATACTCTTCTGGTACCCAATTGGGTGATAGCAATCTCATAGGTACAAGTTCAAAGTAAAGGATCTCGATTTGAGCAGCTGTAAAGGTGTCGGTGCAAGTTTATAGTCTGCTGGTACCCAATTGGGTGATAGCAATCTCATAGGTACAAGTTCAGGGTAACAGATGGTCGATTTGGACAGCTGTGAAGCTGTCGGTGCAAGTTCATACTGTTTTGGTACCCAATTGGGTGATAGCAATCTCATAGGTACAAGTTCAGGGTAACAGATGGTCGATTTGGGCAGCTGTGAAGCTGTTGGTGCAAGTTCATACTCTTCTGGTACCCAATTGGGTGATAGCAATCTTATAGATACAAGTTCAGGTTAACAGATGGTCGATTTGGGCAGCTGTGAAGCTGTCGGTGCAAGTTCATACTCTTCTGGTACCCAATTGGGTGATAGCAATCTCATAGGTACAAGTTCAGGGTAACAGATGGTCGATTTGGGCAGCTGTGAAGCTGGCGGTGAGAGTTTTAAGTCAACTGATGCCCAATTGAGCGGTGGCAAAGGCGTGGGGGCAAGTTCATACTCTTCTGGCACCTAATTGGGTTATAGCAATCTCATAGGTACAAGTTCAGGGTAACAGATGGTCGATTTGGGCAGCTGTAAAGGTGTCGGTGCAAGTTTATAGTCTGCTGGTACCCAATTGGGTGATAGCAATCTTATAGATACAAGTTCAGGTTAACAGATGGTCGATTTGGGCAGCTGTGAAGCTGTCGGTGCAAGTTCATACTCTTCTGGTACCCAATTGGGTGATAGCAATCTCATAGGTACAAGTTCAGGCTAACAGATGGTCGATTTGGGCAGCTGTGAAGCTGGCGGTGAGAGTTTTAAGTCAACTGATGCCCAATTGAGCGGTGGCAAAGGCGTGGGGGCAAGTTCATACTCTTCTGGCACCTAATTGGGTTATAGCAATCTCATAGGTACAAGTTCAGGGTAACAGATGGTCGATTTGGGCAGCTGTAAAGGTGTCGGTGCAAGTTTATAGTCTGCTGGTACCCAATTGGGTGATAGCAATCTCATAGGTACAAGTGCAGGGTAACTGATGGTCGATTTGGGCAGCTGTGAAGCTGTCGGTGCAAGTTCATACTCTTCTGGTACCCAATTGGGTGATAGCAATCTCATAGGTACAAGTTCAGGGTAACAGATGGTCGATTTGGGCAGCTGTGAAGCTGTTGGTGCAAGTTCATACTCTTCTGGTACCCAATTAGGTGATAGCAATCTTATAGATACAAGTTCAGGTTAACAGATGGTCGATTTGGGCAGCTGTGAAGCTGTCGGTGCAAGTTCATACTCTTCTGGTACCCAATTGGGTGATAGCAATCTCATAGGTACAAGTTCAAAGTAAAGGATGTCGATTTGAGCAGCTGTAAAGGTATCGGTGCAAGTTTATAGTCTGCTGGTACCCAATTGGGTGATAGCAATCTCATAGGTACAAGTTCAGGGTAACAGATGGTCGATTTGGACAGCTGTGAAGCTGTCGGTGCAAGTTCATACTGTTTTGGTACCCAATTGGGTGATAGCAATCTCATAGGTACAAGTTCAGGGTAACAGATGGTCGATTTGGGCAGCTGTGAAGCTGTTGGTGCAAGTTCATACTCTTTTGGTACCCAATTGGGTGATAGCAATCTTATAGATACAAGTTCAGGTTAACAGATGGTCGATTTGGGCAGCTGTGAAGCTGTCGGTGCAAGTTCATACTCTTCTGGTACCCAATTGGGTGATAGCAATCTCATAGGTACAAGTTCAAAGTAAAGGATGTCGATTTGAGCAGCTGTAAAGGTGTCGGTGCAAGTTTATAGTCTGCTGGTACCCAATTGGGTGATAGCAATCTCATAGGTACAAGTTCAGGGTAACAGATGGTCGATTTGGACAGCTGTGAAGCTGTCGGTGCAAGTTCATACTCTTCTGGTACCCAATTGGGTGATAGCAATCTCATAGGTACAAGTTCAAAGTAAAGGATGTCGATTTGAGCAGCTGTAAAGGTGTCGGTGCAAGTTTATAGTCTGCTGGTACCCAATTGGGTGATAGCAATCTCATAGGTACAAGTTCAGGGTAACAGATGGTCGATTTGGGCAGCTGTGAAGCTGTTGGTGCAAGTTCATACTCTTCTGGTACCCAATTGGGTGATAGCAATCTTATAGATACAAGTTCAGGTTAACAGATGGTCGATTTGGGCAGCTGTGAAGCTGTCGGTGCAAGTTCATACTCTTCTGGTACCCAATTGGGTGATAGCAATCTCATAGGTACAAGTTCAGGGTAACAGATGGTCGATTTGGGCAGCTGTGAAGCTGGCGGTGAGAGTTTTAAGTCAACTGATGCCCAATTGAGCGGTGGCAAAGGCGTGGGGGCAAGTTCATACTCTTCTGGCACCTAATTGGGTTATAGCAATCTCATAGGTACAAGTTCAGGGTAACAGATGGTCGATTTAGGCAGCTGTAAAGGTGTCGGTGCAAGTTTATAGTCTGCTGGTACCCAATTGGGTGATAGCAATCTCATAGGTACAAGTGCAGGGTAACTGATGGTCGATTTGGGCAGCTGTGAAGCTGTCGGTGCAAGTTCATACTCTTCTGGTACCCAATTGGGTGATAGCAATCTCATAGGTACAAGTTCAGGGTAACAGATGGTCGATTTGGGCAGCTGTGAAGCTGTTGGTGCAAGTTCATACTCTTCTGGTACCCAATTGGGTGATAGCAATCTTATAGATACAAGTTCAGGTTAACAGATGGTCGATTTGGGCAGCTGTGAAGCTGTCGGTGCAAGTTCATACTCTTCTGGTACCCAATTGGGTGATAGCAATCTCATAGGTACAAGTTCAAAGTAAAGGACGTCGATTTGAGCAGCTGTAAAGGTGTCGGTGCAAGTTTATAGTCTGCTGGTACCCAATTGGGTGATAGCAATCTCATAGGTACAAGTTCAGGGTAACAGATGGTCGATTTGGACAGCTGTGAAGCTGTCGGTGCAAGTTCATACTGTTTTGGTACCCAATTGGGTGATAGCAATCTCATAGGTACAAGTTCAGGGTAACAGATGGTCGATTTGGGCAGCTGTGAAGCTGTTGGTGCAAGTTCATACTCTTCTGGTACCCAATTAGGTGATAGCAATCTTATAGGTACAAGTTCAGGGTAACAGATGGTCGATTTGGGCAGCTGTGAAGCTGTTGGTGCAAGTTCATACTCTTCTGGTACCCAATTGGGTGATAGCAATCTTATAGATACAAGTTCAGGTTAACAGATGGTCGATTTGGGCAGCTGTGAAGCTGTCGGTGCAAGTTCATACTCTTCTGGTACCCAATTAGGTGATAGCAATCTTATAGGTACAAGTTCAGGTTAACAGATGGTCGATTTGGGCAGCTGTGAAGCTGTCGGTACAAGTTCATACTCTTCTGGTACCCAATTGGGTGATAGCAATCTTATAGGTACAAGTTCAGGGTAACTGATGGTCGATTTAGGCAGCTGTGAAGCTGGCGGGGAGAGTTTTAAGTCAACTGATGCCCAATTGAGCGGTGGCAAAGGCGTGGGGGCAAGTTCATACTCTTCTGGTACCTAATTGGGTTATAGCAATCTCATAGGTACAAGTTCAGGGTAACAGATGGTCGATTTGGGCAGCTGTGAAGCTGGCAGTGAGAGTTTTAAGTCAACTGATGCCCAATTGAGCGGTGGCAAAGGCGTGGGGGCAAGTTCATACTCTTCTGGTACCTAATTGGGTGATAGCAATCTCATAGGTACAAGTTCAGGGTAACAGATGGTCGATTTGGGCAGCTGTGAAGCTGGCGGTGAGAGTTTTAAGTCAACTGATGCCCAATTGAGCGGTGGCAAAGGCGTGGGGGCAAGTTCATACTCTTCTGGCACCTAATTGGGTTATAGCAATCTCATAGGTACAAGTTCAGGGTAACAGATGGTCGATTTGGGCAGCTGTAAAGGTGTCGGTGCAAGTTTATAGTCTGCTGGTACCCAATTGGGTGATAGCAATCTCATAGGTACAAGTTCAGGGTAACAGATGGTCGATTTGGGCAGCTGTGAAGCTGTCGGTGCAAGTTCATACTCTTCTGGTACCCAATTGGGTGATAGCAATCTCATAGGTACAAGTGCAGGGTAACTGATGGTCGATTTGGGCAGCTGTGAAGCTGTCGGTGCAAGTTCATACTCTTCTGGTACCCAATTGGGTGATAGCAATCTCATAGGTACAAGTTCAGGGTAACTGATGGTCGATTTGGGCAGCTGTGAAGCTGTCGGTGCAAGTTCATACTCTTTTGGTACCCAATTGGGTGATAGCAATCTCATAGGTACAAGTTTAGGGTAACAGATGGTCGATTTGGGCAGCTGTGAAGCTGGCGGTGAGAGTTTTAAGTCAACTGATGCCCAATTGAGCGGTGGCAAAGGCGTGGGGGCAAGTTCATACTCTTCTGGTACCCAATTGGGTGATAGCAATCTCATAGGTACAAGTTCAGGGTAACTGATGGTCGATTTAGGCAGCTGTGAAGCTGGCGGTGAGAGTTTAAAGTCAACTGATGCCCAATTGAGCGGTGGCAAAGGCGTGGGGGCAAGTTCATACTCTTCTGGTACCTAGTTGGGTTATAGCAATCTCATAGGTACAAGTTCAGGGTAACAGATGGTCGATTTGGGCAGCTGTGAAGCTGTTGTTGCAAGTTCATACTCTTCTGGTACCCAATTGGGTGATAGCAATCTTATAGGTAGAAGTTCAGGTTAACAGATGCTCGATTTGGGCAACTGTGAAGGTGTTGGTGAGAGTTTTAAGTCAACTGATGCCCAATCGAGCGGTGGCCAAGGCGTGGGGGCAAGTTCATACTCTTTTGGTACCTAATTGGGTGATAGCAATCTCATAGGTACAAGTTCAGGGTAACAGATGGTCGATTTGGGCAGCTGTAAAGGTGTCGGTGCAAGTTTATAGTCTTCTGGTACCCAATTGGGTGATAGCAATCTCATAGGTACAAGTTCAGGGTAACTGATGGTCGATTTGGGCAGCTGTGAAGCTGTCGGTGCAAGTTCATACTCTTTTGGTACCCAATTGGGTGATAGCAATCTCATAGGTACAAGTTTAGGGTAACAGATGGTCGATTTGGGCAGCTGTGAAGCTGGCGGTGAGAGTTTTAAGTCAACTGATGCCCAATTGAGCGGTGGCAAAGGCGTAGGGGCAAGTTCATACTCTTCTGGTACCTAGTTGGGTTATAGCAATCTCATAGGTACAAGTTCAGGGTAACAGATGGTCGATTTGGGCAGCTGTGAAGCTGGCAGTGAGAGTTTTAAGTCAACTGATGCCCAATTGAGCGGTGGCAAAGGCGTGGGGGCAAGTTCATACTCTTCTGGTACCCAATTGGGTGATAGCAATCTCATAGGTACAAGTTCAGGTTAACAGATGGTCGATTTGGGCAGCTGTGAAGCTGTCGGTGCAAGTTCATACTCTTCTGGTACCCAATTGGGTGATAGCAATCTTATAGGTAGAAGTTCAGGTTAACAGATGGTCGATTTGGGCAGCTGTGAAGCTGTCGGTGAGAGTTTAAAGTCAACTGATGCCCAATTGAGCGGTGGCAAAGGCGTAGGGGCAAGTTCATACTCTTCTGGTACCTAGTTGGGTTATAGCAATCTCATAGGTACAAGTTCAGGGTAACAGATGGTCGATTTGGGCAGCTGTAAAGGTGTCGGTGCAAGTTTATAGTCTTCTGGTACCCAATTGGGTGATAGCAATCTCATAGGTACAAGTTCAGGGTAACAGATGGTCGATTTGGGCAGCTGTGAAGCTGGCGGGGAGAGTTTTAAGTCAACTGATGCCCAATTGAGCGGTGGCAAAGGCGTGGGGGCAAGTTCATACTCTTCTGGTACCTAATTGGGTTATAGCAATCTCATAGGTACAAGTTCAGGGTAACAGATGGTCGATTTGGGCAGCTGTGAAGCTGGCAGTGAGAGTTTTAAGTCAACTGATGCCCAATTGAGCGGTGGCAAAGGCGTGGGGGCAAGTTCATACTCTTCTGGTACCTAATTGGGTGATAGCAATCTCATAGGTACAAGTTCAGGGTAACAGATGGTCGATTTGGGCAGCTGTGAAGCTGGCGGTGAGAGTTTTAAGTCAACTGATGCCCAATTGAGCGGTGGCAAAGGCGTGGGGGCAAGTTCATACTCTTCTGGCACCTAATTGGGTTATAGCAATCTCATAGGTACAAGTTCAGGGTAACAGATGGTCGATTTGGGCAGCTGTAAAGGTGTCGGTGCAAGTTTATAGTCTGCTGGTACCCAATTGGGTGATAGCAATCTCATAGGTACAAGTTCAGGGTAACAGATGGTCGATTTGGGCAGCTGTGAAGCTGTCGGTGCAAGTTCATACTCTTCTGGTACCCAATTGGGTGATAGCAATCTCATAGGTACAAGTGCAGGGTAACTGATGGTCGATTTGGGCAGCTGTGAAGCTGTCGGTGCAAGTTCATACTCTTCTGGTACCCAATTGGGTGATAGCAATCTCATAGGTACAAGTTCAGGGTAACTGATGGTCGATTTGGGCAGCTGTGAAGCTGTCGGTGCAAGTTCATACTCTTTTGGTACCCAATTGGGTGATAGCAATCTCATAGGTACAAGTTTAGGGTAACAGATGGTCGATTTGGGCAGCTGTGAAGCTGGCGGTGAGAGTTTTAAGTCAACTGATGCCCAATTGAGCGGTGGCAAAGGCGTGGGGGCAAGTTCATACTCTTCTGGTACCCAATTGGGTGATAGCAATCTCATAGGTACAAGTTCAGGGTAACTGATGGTCGATTTAGGCAGCTGTGAAGCTGGCGGTGAGAGTTTAAAGTCAACTGATGCCCAATTGAGCGGTGGCAAAGGCGTGGGGGCAAGTTCATACTCTTCTGGTACCTAGTTGGGTTATAGCAATCTCATAGGTACAAGTTCAGGGTAACAGATGGTCGATTTGGGCAGCTGTGAAGCTGTTGTTGCAAGTTCATACTCTTCTGGTACCCAATTGGGTGATAGCAATCTTATAGGTAGAAGTTCAGGTTAACAGATGCTCGATTTGGGCAACTGTGAAGGTGTTGGTGAGAGTTTTAAGTCAACTGATGCCCAATCGAGCGGTGGCCAAGGCGTGGGGGCAAGTTCATACTCTTTTGGTACCTAATTGGGTGATAGCAATCTCATAGGTACAAGTTCAGGGTAACAGATGGTCGATTTGGGCAGCTGTAAAGGTGTCGGTGCAAGTTTATAGTCTTCTGGTACCCAATTGGGTGATAGCAATCTCATAGGTACAAGTTCAGGGTAACTGATGGTCGATTTGGGCAGCTGTGAAGCTGTCGGTGCAAGTTCATACTCTTTTGGTACCCAATTGGGTGATAGCAATCTCATAGGTACAAGTTTAGGGTAACAGATGGTCGATTTGGGCAGCTGTGAAGCTGGCGGTGAGAGTTTTAAGTCAACTGATGCCCAATTGAGCGGTGGCAAAGGCGTAGGGGCAAGTTCATACTCTTCTGGTACCTAGTTGGGTTATAGCAATCTCATAGGTACAAGTTCAGGGTAACAGATGGTCGATTTGGGCAGCTGTGAAGCTGGCAGTGAGAGTTTTAAGTCAACTGATGCCCAATTGAGCGGTGGCAAAGGCGTGGGGGCAAGTTCATACTCTTCTGGTACCCAATTGGGTGATAGCAATCTCATAGGTACAAGTTCAGGGTAACAGATGGTCGATTTGGGCAGCTGTGAAGCTGGCGGTGAGAGTTTAAAGTCAACTGATGCCCAATTGAGTGGTGGCAAAAGGCGTAGGGGCAAGTTCATACTCTTCTGGTACCTAGTTGGGTGATAGCAATCTCATAGGTACAAGTTCAGGGTAACAGATGGTCGATTTGGGCAGCTGTAAAGGTGTCGGTGCAAGTTTATAGTCTTCTGGTACCCAATTGGGTGATAGCAATCTCATAGGTACAAGTTCAGGGTAACAGATGGTCGATTTGGGCAGCTGTGAAGCTGGCGGGGAGAGTTTTAAGTCAACTGATGCCCAATTGAGCGGTGGCAAAGGCGTGGGGGCAAGTTCATACTCTTCTGGTACCTAATTGGGTTATAGCAATCTCATAGGTACAAGTTCAGGGTAACAGATGGTCGATTTGGGCAGCTGTAAAGGTGTCGGTGCAAAGTTTATAGTCTGCTGGTACCCAATTGGGTGATAGCAATCTCATAGGTACAAGTTCAGGGTAACAGATGGTCGATTTGGGCAGCTGTGAAGCTGTCGGTGCAAGTTCATACTCTTCTGGTACCCAATTGGGTGATAGCAATCTCATAGGTACAAGTGCAGGGTAACTGATGGTCGATTTGGGCAGCTGTGAAGCTGTCGGTGCAAGTTCATACTCTTCTGGTACCCAATTGGGTGATAGCAATCTCATAGGTACAAGTTCAGGGTAACTGATGGTCGATTTGGGCAGCTGTGAAGCTGTCGGTGCAAGTTCATACTCTTTTGGTACCCAATTGGGTGATAGCAATCTCATAGGTACAAGTTTAGGGTAACAGATGGTCGATTTGGGCAGCTGTGAAGCTGGCGGTGAGAGTTTTAAGTCAACTGATGCCCATTGAGCGGTGGCAAAGGCGTGGGGGCAAGTTCATACTCTTCTGGTACCCAATTGGGTGATAGCAATCTCATAGGTACAAGTTCAGGGTAACTGATGGTCGATTTAGGCAGCTGTGAAGCTGGCGGTGAGAGTTTAAAGTCAACTGATGCCCAATTGAGCGGTGGCAAAGGCGTGGGGGCAAGTTCATACTCTTCTGGTTACCTAGTTGGGTTATAGCAATCTCATAGGTACAAGTTCAGGGTAACAGATGGTCGATTTGGGCAGCTGTGAAGCTGTTGTTGCAAGTTCATACTCTTCTGGTACCCAATTGGGTGATAGCAATCTTATAGGTAGAAGTTCAGGTTAACAGATGCTCGATTTGGGCAACTGTGAAGGTGTTGGTGAGAGTTTTAAGTCAACTGATGCCCAATCGAGCGGTGGCCAAGGCGTGGGGGCAAGTTCATACTCTTTTGGTACCTAATTGGGTGATAGCAATCTCATAGGTACAAGTTCAGGGTAACAGATGGTCGATTTGGGCAGCTGTAAAGGTGTCGGTGCAAGTTTATAGTCTTCTGGTACCCAATTGGGTGATAGCAATCTCATAGGTACAAGTTCAGGGTAACTGATGGTCGATTTGGGCAGCTGTGAAGCTGTCGGTGCAAGTTCATACTCTTTTGGTACCCAATTGGGTGATAGCAATCTCATAGGTACAAGTTTAGGGTAACAGATGGTCGATTTGGGCAGCTGTGAAGCTGGCGGTGAGAGTTTTAAGTCAACTGATGCCCAATTGAGCGGTGGCAAAGGCGTAGGGGCAAGTTCATACTCTTCTGGTACCTAGTTGGGTTATAGCAATCTCATAGGTACAAGTTCAGGGTAACAGATGGTCGATTTGGGCAGCTGTGAAGCTGGCAGTGAGAGTTTTAAGTCAACTGATGCCCAATTGAGCGGTGGGCAAAGGCGTGGGGGCAAGTTCATACTCTTCTGGTACCCAATTGGGTGATAGCAATCTCATAGGTACAAGTTCAGGGTAACAGATGGTCGATTTGGGCAGCTGTGAAGCTGGCGGTGAGAGTTTAAAGTCAACTGATGCCCAATTGAGTGGTGGCAAAGGCGTAGGGGCAAGTTCATACTCTTCTGGTACCTAGTTGGGTGATAGCAATCTCATAGGTACAAGTTCAGGGTAACAGATGGTCGATTTGGGCAGCTGTAAAGGTGTCGGTGCAAGTTTATAGTCTTCTGGTACCCAATTGGGTGATAGCAATCTCATAGGTACAAGTTCAGGGTAACAGATGGTCGATTTGGGCAGCTGTGAAGCTGGCGGGGAGAGTTTTAAGTCAACTGATGCCCAATTGAGCGGTGGCAAAGGCGTGGGGCAAGTTCATACTCTTCTGGTACCTAATTGGGTTATAGCAATCTCATAGGTACAAGTTCAGGGTAACAGATGGTCGATTTGGGCAGCTGTGAAGCTGGCAGTGAGAGTTTTAAGTCAACTGATGCCCAATTGAGCGGTTGGCAAAGGCGTGGGGGCAAGTTCATACTCTTCTGGTACCTAATTGGGTGATAGCAATCTCATAGGTACAAGTTCAGGGTAACAGATGGTCGATTTGGGCAGCTGTGAAGCTGGCGGTGAGAGTTTAAGTCAACTGATGCCCAATTGAGCGGTGGCAAAGGCGTGGGGGCAAGTTCATACTCTTCTGGCACCTAATTGGGTTATAGCAATCTCATAGGTACAAGTTCAGGGTAACAGATGGTCGATTTGGGCAGCTGTAAAGGTGTCGGTGCAAGTTTATAGTCTGCTGGTACCCAATTGGGTGATAGCAATCTCATAGGTACAAGTTCAGGGTAACAGATGGTCGATTTGGGCAGCTGTGAAGCTGTCGGTGCAAGTTCATACTCTTCTGGTACCCAATTGGGTGATAGCAATCTCATAGGTACAAGTGCAGGGTAACTGATGGTCGATTTGGGCAGCTGTGAAGCTGTCGGTGCAAGTTCATACTCTTCTGGTACCCAATTGGGTGATAGCAATCTCATAGGTACAAGTTCAGGGTAACTGATGGTCGATTTAGGCAGCTGTGAAGCTGGCGGTGAGAGTTTAAAGTCAACTGATGCCCAATTGAGCGGTGGCAAAGGCGTGGGGGCAAGTTCATACTCTTCTGGTACCTAGTTGGGTTATAGCAATCTCATAGGTACAAGTTCAGGGTAACAGATGGTCGATTTGGGCAGCTGTGAAGCTGTTGGTGCAAGTTCATACTCTTCTGGTACCCAATTGGGTGATAGCAATCTTATAGGTAGAAGTTCAGGTTAACAGATGGTCGATTTGGGCAGCTGTGAAGCTGTCGGTGAGAGTTTAAAGGCTACTGATGCCCAATTGAGCGGTGGCAAAGGCGTAGGGGCAAGTTCATACTCTTCTGGTACCTAGTTGGGTTATAGCAATCTCATAGGTACAAGTTCAGGGTAACAGATGGTCGATTTGGGCAGCTGTGAAGCTGGCAGTGAGAGTTTAAGTCAACTGATGCCCAATTGAGCGGTGGCAAAGGCGTGGGGGCAAGTTCATACTCTTCTGGTACCTAGTTGGGTTATAGCAATCTCATAGGTACAAGTTCAGGGTAACAGATGGTCGATTTGGGCAGCTGTGAAGCTGGCAGTGAGAGTTTTAAGTCAACTGATGCCCAATTGAGCGGTGGCAAAGGCGTGGGGGCAAGTTCATACTCTTCTGGTACCCAATTGGGTGATAGCAATCTCATAGGTACAAGTGCAGGGTAACTGATGGTCGATTTGGGCAGCTGTGAAGCTGTCGGTGCAAGTTCATACTCTTCTGGTACCCAATTGGGTGATAGCAATCTCATAGGTACAAGTTCAGGGTAACAGATGGTCGATTTGGGCAGCTGTGAAGCTGGCGGTGAGAGTTTAAAGTCAACTGATGCCCAATTGAGTGGTGGCAAAGGCGTAGGGGCAAGTTCATACTCTTCTGGTACCTAGTTGGGTGATAGCAATCTCATAGGTACAAGTTCAGTGTAACAGATGGTCGATTTGGGCAGCTGTAAAGGTGTCGGTGCAAGTTTATAGTCTTCTGGTACCCAATTGGGTGATAGCAATCTCATAGGTACAAGTTCAGGGTAACAGATGGTCGATTTGGGCAGCTGTGAAGCTGGCGGGGAGAGTTTTAAGTCAACTGATGCCCAATTGAGCGGTGGCAAAGGCGTGGGGGCAAGTTCATACTCTTCTGGTACCTAATTGGGTGATAGCAATCTCATAGGTACAAGTTCAGGGTAACAGATGGTCGATTTGGGCAGCTGTGAAGCTGGCGGTGAGAGTTTTAAGTCAACTGATGCCCAATTGAGCGGTGGCAAAGGCGTGGGGGCAAGTTCATACTCTTCTGGCACCTAATTGGGTTTATAGCAATCTCATAGGTACAAGTTCAGGCAACAGATAGTCGATTTGGGCAGCTGTGAAGCTGTCGGTGCAAGTTCATACTCTTCTGGTACCCAATTGGGTGATAGCAATCTCATAGGTACAAGTTCAGGGTAACTGATGGTCGATTTAGGCAGCTGTGAAGCTGTCGGTGCAAGTTCATACTCTTCTGGTACCCAATTGGGTGATAGCAATCTCATAGGTACAAGTTCAGGGTAACTGATGGTCGATTTAGGCAGCTGTGAAGCTGTCGGTGCAAGTTCATACTCTTCTGGTACCCAATTGGGTGATAGCAATCTCATAGGTACAAGTTCAGGGTAACAGATGGTCGATTTGGGCAGCTGTGAAGCTGTTGGTGCAAGTTCATACTCTTCTGGTACCCAATTGGGTGATAGCAATCTTATAGATACAAGTTCAGGTTAACAGATGGTCGATTTGGGCAGCTGTGAAGCTGTCGGTGCAAGTTCATACTCTTCTGGTACCCAATTGGGTGATAGCCATCTCATAGGTACAAGTTCAAAGTAAAGGATGTCGATTTGAGCAGCTGTAAAGGTGTCGGTGCAAGTTTATAGTCTGCTGGTACCCAATTGGGTGATAGCAATCTCATAGGTACAAGTTCAGGGTAACTGATGGTCGATTTAGGCAGCTGTGAAGCTGTCGGTGCAAGTTCATACTCTTCTGGTACCCAATTGGGTGATAGCAATCTCATAGGTACAAGTTCAGGGTAACTGATGGTCGATTTAGGCAGCTGTGAAGCTGTCGGTGCAAGTTCATACTCTTCTGGTACCCAATTGGGTGATAGCAATCTCATAGGTACAAGTTCAGGGTAACTGATGGTCGATTTAGGCAGCTGTGAAGCTGTCGGTGCAAGTTCATACTCTTCTGGTACCCAATTGGGTGATAGCAATCTCATAGGTACAAGTTCAGGGTAACAGATGGTCGATTTGGGCAGCTGTGAAGCTGTTGGTGCAAGTTCATACTCTTCTGGTACCCAATTGGGTGATAGCAATCTTATAGATACAAGTTCAGGTTAACAGATGGTCGATTTGGGCAGCTGTGAAGCTGTCGGTGCAAGTTCATACTCTTCTGGTACCCAATTGGGTGATAGCAATCTCATAGGTACAAGTTCAAAGTAAAGGATGTCGATTTGAGCAGCTGTAAAGGTGTCGGTGCAAGTTTATAGTCTGCTGGTACCCAATTGGGTGATAGCAATCTCATAGGTACAAGTTCAGGGTAACAGATGGTCGATTTGGACAGCTGTGAAGCTGTCGGTGCAAGTTCATACTGTTTTGGTACCCAATTGGGTGATAGCAATCTCATAGGTACAAGTTCAGGGTAACAGATGGTCGATTTGGGCAGCTGTGAAGCTGTTGGTGCAAGTTCATACTCTTCTGGTACCCAATTGGTTGATAGCAATCTCATAGGTACAAGTTCAGGGTAACAGATGGTCGATTTGGGCAGCTGTGAAGCTGGCGGTGAGAGTTTAAAGTCAACTGATGCCCAATTGAGCGGTGGCAAAGGCGTGGGGGCAAGTTCATACTCTTCTGGTACCTAGTTGGGTTATAGCAATCTCATAGGTACAAGTTCAGGGTAACAGATGGTCGATTTGGGCAGCTGTGAAGCTGTTGGTGCAAGTTCATACTCTTCTGGTACCCAATTGGGTGATAGCAATCTTATAGGTAGAAGTTCAGGTTAACAGATGGTCGATTTGGGCAGCTGTGAAGCTGTCGGTGAGAGTTTAAAGTCAACTGATGCCCAATTGAGCGGTGGCAAAGGCGTAGGGGCAAGTTCATACTCTTCTGGTACCTAGTTGGGTTATAGCAATCTCATAGGTACAAGTTCAGGGTAACAGATGGTCGATTTGGGCAGCTGTGAAGCTGGCAGTGAGAGTTTTAAGTCAACTGATGCCCAATTGAGCGGTGGCAAAGGCGTGGGGGCAAGTTCATACTCTTCTGGTACCTAATTGGGTGATAGCAATCTCATAGGTACAAGTGCAGGGTAACTGATGGTCGATTTGGGCAGCTGTGAAGCTGTCGGTGCAAGTTCATACTCTTCTGGTACCCAATTGGGTGATAGCAATCTCATAGGTACAAGTTCAGGGTAACAGATGGTCGATTTGGGCAGCTGTGAAGCTGGCGGTGAGAGTTTAAAGTCAACTGATGCCCAATTGAGTGGTGGCAAAGGCGTAGGGGCAAGTTCATACTCTTCTGGTACCTAGTTGGGTGATAGCAATCTCATAGGTACAAGTTCAGTGTAACAGATGGTCGATTTGGGCAGCTGTAAAGGTGTCGGTGCAAGTTTATAGTCTTCTGGTACCCAATTGGGTGATAGCAATCTCATAGGTACAAGTTCAGGGTAACAGATGGTCGATTTGGGCAGCTGTGAAGCTGGCGGGGAGAGTTTTAAGTCAACTGATGCCCAATTGAGCGGTGGCAAAGGCGTGGGGGCAAGTTCATACTCTTCTGGTACCTAATTGGGTGATAGCAATCTCATAGGTACAAGTTCAGGGTAACAGATGGTCGATTTGGGCAGCTGTGAAGCTGGCGGTGAGAGTTTTAAGTCAACTGATGCCCAATTGAGCGGTGGCAAAGGCGTGGGGGCAAGTTCATACTCTTCTGGCACCTAATTGGGTTATAGCAATCTCATAGGTACAAGTTCAGGGCAACAGATAGTCGATTTGGGCAGCTGTGAAGCTGTCGGTGCAAGTTCATACTCTTCTGGTACCCAATTGGGTGATAGCAATCTCATAGGTACAAGTTCAGGGTAACTGATGGTCGATTTAGGCAGCTGTGAAGCTGTCGGTGCAAGTTCATACTCTTCTGGTACCCAATTGGGTGATAGCAATCTCATAGGTACAAGTTTAGGGTAACTGATGGTCGATTTAGGCAGCTGTGAAGCTGTCGGTGCAAGTTCATACTCTTCTGGTACCCAATTGGGTGATAGCAATCTCATAGGTACAAGTTCAGGGTAACAGATGGTCGATTTGGGCAGCTGTGAAGCTGTTGGTGCAAGTTCATACTCTTCTGGTACCCAATTGGGTGATAGCAATCTTATAGATACAAGTTCAGGTTAACAGATGGTCGATTTGGGCAGCTGTGAAGCTGTCGGTGCAAGTTCATACTCTTCTGGTACCCAATTGGGTGATAGCCATCTCATAGGTACAAGTTCAAAGTAAAGGATGTCGATTTGAGCAGCTGTAAAGGTGTCGGTGCAAGTTTATAGTCTGCTGGTACCCAATTGGGTGATAGCAATCTCATAGGTACAAGTTCAGGGTAACTGATGGTCGATTTAGGCAGCTGTGAAGCTGTCGGTGCAAGTTCATACTCTTCTGGTACCCAATTGGGTGATAGCAATCTCATAGGTACAAGTTCAGGGTAACTGATGGTCGATTTAGGCAGCTGTGAAGCTGTCGGTGCAAGTTCATACTCTTCTGGTACCCAATTGGGTGATAGCAATCTCATAGGTACAAGTTCAGGGTAACTGATGGTCGATTTAGGCAGCTGTGAAGCTGTCGGTGCAAGTTCATACTCTTCTGGTACCCAATTGGGTGATAGCAATCTCATAGGTACAAGTTCAGGGTAACAGATGGTCGATTTGGGCAGCTGTGAAGCTGTTGGTGCAAGTTCATACTCTTCTGGTACCCAATTGGGTGATAGCAATCTTATAGATACAAGTTCAGGTTAACAGATGGTCGATTTGGGCAGCTGTGAAGCTGTCGGTGCAAGTTCATACTCTTCTGGTACCCAATTGGGTGATAGCAATCTCATAGGTACAAGTTCAAAGTAAAGGATGTCGATTTGAGCAGCTGTAAAGGTGTCGGTGCAAGTTTATAGTCTGCTGGTACCCAATTGGGTGATAGCAATCTCATAGGTACAAGTTCAGGGTAACAGATGGTCGATTTGGACAGCTGTGAAGCTGTCGGTGCAAGTTCATACTGTTTTGGTACCCAATTGGGTGATAGCAATCTCATAGGTACAAGTTCAGGGTAACAGATGGTCGATTTGGGCAGCTGTGAAGCTGTTGGTGCAAGTTCATACTCTTCTGGTACCCAATTGGTTGATAGCAATCTCATAGGTACAAGTTCAGGGTAACAGATGGTCGATTTGGGCAGCTGTGAAGCTGGCGGTGAGAGTTTAAAGTCAACTGATGCCCAATTGAGCGGGTGGCAAAGGCGTGGGGGCAAGTTCATACTCTTCTGGTACCTAGTTGGGTTATAGCAATCTCATAGGTACAAGTTCAGGGTAACAGATGGTCGATTTGGGCAGCTGTGAAGCTGTTGGTGCAAGTTCATACTCTTCTGGTACCCAATTGGGTGATAGCAATCTTATAGGTAGAAGTTCAGGTTAACAGATGGTCGATTTGGGCAGCTGTGAAGCTGTCGGTGAGAGTTTAAAGTCAACTGATGCCCAATTGAGCGGTGGCAAAGGCGTAGGGGCAAGTTCATACTCTTCTGGTACCTAGTTGGGTTATAGCAATCTCATAGGTACAAGTTCAGGGTAACAGATGGTCGATTGGGCAGCTGTGAAGCTGGCAGTGAGAGTTTTAAGTCAACTGATGCCCAATTGAGCGGTGGCAAAGGCGTGGGGGCAAGTTCATACTCTTCTGGTACCTAATTGGGTGATAGCAATCTCATAGGTACAAGTTCAGGGTAACAGATGGTCGATTTGGGCAGCTGTGAAGCTGGCGGTGAGAGTTTTAAGTCAACTGATGCCCAATTGAGCGGTGGCAAAGGCGTGGGGGCAAGTTCATACTCTTCTGGCACCTAATTGGGTTATAGCAATCTCATAGGTACAAGTTCAGGGTAACAGATGGTCGATTTGGGCAGCTGTAAAGGTTTCGGTGCAAGTTTATAGTCTGCTGGTACCCAATTGGGTGATAGCAATCTCATAGGTACAAGTTCAGGGTAACAGATGGTCGATTTGGGCAGCTGTGAAGCTGGCGGTGAGAGTTTAAAGTCAACTGATGCCCAATTGAGCGGTGGCAAAGGCGTGGGGGCAAGTTCATACTCTTCTGGTACCTAGTTGGGTTATAGCAATCTCATAGGTACAAGTTCAGGGTAACAGATGGTCGATTTGGGCAGCTGTGAAGCTGTTGGTGCAAGTTCATACTCTTCTGGTACCCAATTGGGTGATAGCAATCTTATAGGTAGAAGTTCAGGTTAACAGATGGTCGATTTGGGCAGCTGTGAAGCTGTCGGTGAGAGTTTAAAGTCAATTGATGCCCAATTGAGCGGTGGCAAAGGCGTAGGGGCAAGTTCATACTCTTCTGGTACCTAGTTGGGTTATAGCAATCTCATAGGTACAAGTTCAGGGTAACAGATGGTCGATTTGGGCAGCTGTGAAGCTGGCGGTGAGAGTTTTAAGTCAACTGATGCCCAATTGAGCGGTGGCAAAGGCGTGGGGGCAAGTTCATACTCTTCTGGCACCTAATTGGGTTATAGCAATCTCATAGGTACAAGTTCAGGGTAACAGATGGTCGATTTGGGCAGCTGTAAAGGTTTCGGTGCAAGTTTATAGTCTGCTGGTACCCAATTGGGTGATAGCAATCTCATAGGTACAAGTTCAGGGTAACAGATGGTCGATTTGGGCAGCTGTGAAGCTGGCGGTGAGAGTTTAAAGTCAACTGATGCCCAATTGAGCGGTGGCAAAGGCGTGGGGGCAAGTTCATACTCTTCTGGTACCTAGTTGGGTTATAGCAATCTCATAGGTACAAGTTCAGGGTAACAGATGGTCGATTTGGGCAGCTGTGAAGCTGTTGGTGCAAGTTCATACTCTTCTGGTACCCAATTGGGTGATAGCAATCTTATAGGTAGAAGTTCAGGTTAACAGATGGTCGATTTGGGCAGCTGTAAAGCTGTCGGTGAGAGTTTAAAGTCAATTGATGCCCAATTGAGCGGTGGCAAAGGCGTAGGGGCAAGTTCATACTCTTCTGGTACCTAGTTGGGTTATAGCAATCTCATAGGTACAAGTTCAGGGTAACAGATGGTCGATTTGGGCAGCTGTGAAGCTGGCAGTGAGAGTTTTAAGTCAACTGATGCCCAATTGAGCGGTGGCAAAGGCGTGGGGGCAAGTTCATACTCTTCTGGTACCTAATTGGGTGATAGCAATCTCATAGGTACAAGTTCAGGGTAACAGATGGTCGATTTGGGCAGCTGTGAAGCTGGCGGTGAGAGTTTTAAGTCAACTGATGCCCAATTGAGCGGTGGCAAAGGCGTGGGGGCAAGTTCATACTCTTCTGGCACCTAATTGGGTTATAGCAATCTCATAGGTACAAGTTCAGGGTAACAGATGGTCGATTTGGGCAGCTGTAAAGGTGTCGGTGCAAGTTTATAGTCTGCTGGTACCCAATTGGGTGATAGCAATCTCATAGGTACAAGTTCAGGGTAACAGATGGTCGATTTGGGCAGCTGTGAAGCTGGCGGTGAGAGTTTTCAGTCAACTGATGCCCAATCGAGCGGTGGCAAAGGCGTGGGGGCAAGTTCATACTCTTTTGGTACCTAATTGGGTGATAGCAATCTCATAGGTACAAGTTCAGGGTAACAGATGGTCGATTTGGGCAGCTGTGAAGCTGGCGGTGAGAGTTTAAAGTCAACTGATGCCCAATTGAGCGGTGGCAAAGGCGTGGGGGCAAGTTCATACTCTTCTGGTACCTAGTTGGGTTATAGCAATCTCATAGGTACAAGTTCAGGGTAACAGATGGTCGATTTGGGCAGCTGTGAAGCTGTTGGTGCAAGTTCATACTCTTCTGGTACCCAATTGGGTGATAGCAATCTTATAGGTAGAAGTTCAGGTTAACAGATGGTCGATTTGGGCAGCTGTGAAGCTGTCGGTGAGAGTTTAAAGTCAACTGATGCCCAATTGAGCGGTGGCAAAGGCGTAGGGGCAAGTTCATACTCTTCTGGTACCTAGTTGGGTTATAGCAATCTCATAGGTACAAGTTCAGGGTAACAGATGGTCGATTTGGGCAGCTGTGAAGCTGGCAGTGAGAGTTTTAAGTCAACTGATGCCCAATTGAGCGGTGGCAAAGGCGTGGGGGCAAGTTCATACTCTTCTGGTACCTAATTGGGTGATAGCAATCTCATAGGTACAAGTTCAGGGTAACAGATGGTCGATTTGGGCAGCTGTGAAGCTGGCGGTGAGAGTTTTAAGTCAACTGATGCCCAATTGAGCGGTGGCAAAGGCGTGGGGGCAAGTTCATACTCTTCTGGCACCTAATTGGGTTATAGCAATCTCATAGGTACAAGTTCAGGGTAACAGATGGTCGATTTGGGCAGCTGTAAAGGTTTCGGTGCAAGTTTATAGTCTGCTGGTACCCAATTGGGTGATAGCAATCTCATAGGTACAAGTTCAGGGTAACAGATGGTCGATTTGGGCAGCTGTGAAGCTGTTGGTGCAAGTTCATACTCTTCTGGTACCCAGTTGGGTGATAGCAATCTTATAGATACAAGTTCAGGTTAACAGATGGTCGATTTGGGCAGCTGTGAAGCTGTCGGTGCAAGTTCATACTTTTCTGGTACCCAATTGGGTGATAGCAATCTTATAGGTACAAGTTCAGGTTAACAGATGGTCGATTTGGGCAGCTGTGAAGCTGTCGGTGCAAGTTCATACTCTTCTGGTACCCAATTGGGTGATAGCAATCTCATAGGTACAAGTTCAGGGTAACAGATGGTCGATTTGGGCAGCTGTGAAGCTGTTGGTGCAAGTTCATACTCTTCTGGTACCCAGTTGGGTGATAGCAATCTTATAGATACAAGTTCAGGTTAACAGATGGTCGATTTGGGCAGCTGTGAAGCTGTCGGTGCAAGTTCATACTTTTCTGGTACCCAATTGGGTGATAGCAATCTTATAGGTACAAGTTCAGGTTAACAGATGGTCGATTTGGGCAGCTGTGAAGCTGTCGGTGCAAGTTCATACTCTTCTGGTACCCAATTGGGTGATAGCAATCTCATAGGTACAAGTTCAGGGTAACAGATGGTCGATTTGGGCAGCTGTGAAGCTGGCGGTGAGAGTTTAAAGTCAACTGATGCCCAATTGAGCGGTGGCAAAGGCGTGGGGGCAAGTTCATACTCTTCTGGTACCTAGTTGGGTTATAGCAATCTCATAGGTACAAGTTCAGGGTAACAGATGGTCGATTTGGGCAGCTATGAAGCTGTTGGTGCAAGTTCATGCTCTTCTGGTACCCAATTGGGTGATAGCAATCTTATAGGTAGAAGTTCAGGTTAACAGATGGTCGATTTGGGCAGCTGTGAAGCTGTCGGTGCAAGTTCATACTCTTCTGGTACCCAATTGGGTGATAGCAATCTCATAGGTACAAGTTCAGGGTAACAGATGGTCGATTTGGGCAGCTGTGAAGCTGTTGGTGCAAGTTCATACTCTTCTGGTACCCAATTGGGTGATAGCAATCTTATAGGTACAAGTTCAGGTTAACAGATGGTCGATTTGGGCAGCTGTGAAGCTGTCGGTGCAAGTTCATACTCTTCTGGTACCCAATTGGGTGATAGCAATCTTATAGATACAAGTTCAGGTTAACAGATGGTCGATTTGGGCAGCTGTGAAGCTGTCGGTGAGAGTTTTAAGTCAACTGATGCCCAATTGAGCGGTGGCAAAGGCGTGGGGGCAAGTTCATACTCTTCTGGCACCTAATTGGGTTATAGCAATCTCATAGGTACAAGTTCAGGGTAACAGATGGTCGATTTGGGCAGCTGTAAAGGTGTCGGTGCAAGTTTATAGTCTGCTGGTACCCAATTGGGTGATAGCAATCTCATAGGTACAAGTTCAGGGTAACAGATGGTCGATTTGGGCAGCTGTGAAGCTGTTGGTGCAAGTTCATACTCTTCTGGTACCCAATTGGGTGATAGCAATCTTATAGATACAAGTTCAGGTTAACAGATGGTCGATTTGGGCAGCTGTGAAGCTGTCGGTGCAAGTTCATACTCTTCTGGTACCCAATTGGGTGATAGCAATCTCATAGGTACAAGTTCAAAGTAAAGGATGTCGATTTGAGCAGCTGTAAAGGTGTCGGTGCAAGTTTATAGTCTGCTGGTACCCAATTGGGTGATAGCAATCTCATAGGTACAAGTTCAGGGTAACAGATGGTCGATTTGGACAGCTGTGAAGCTGTCGGTGCAAGTTCATACTGTTTTGGTACCCAATTGGGTGATAGCAATCTCATAGGTACAAGTTCAGGGTAACAGATGGTCGATTTGGGCAGCTGTGAAGCTGTTGGTGCAAGTTCATACTCTTCTGGTACCCAATTGGGTGATAGCAATCTTATAGATACAAGTTCAGGTTAACAGATGGTCGATTTGGGCAGCTGTGAAGCTGTCGGTGCCAATTCATACTCTTCTGGTACCCAATTGGGTGATAGCCATCTCATAGGTACAAGTTCAAAGTAAAGGATGTCGATTTGAGCAGCTGTAAAGGTGTCGGTGCAAGTTTATAGTCTGCTGGTACCCAATTGGGTGATAGCAATCTCATAGGTACAAGTTCAGGGTAACAGATGGTCGATTTGGACAGCTGTGAAGCTGTCGGTGCAAGTTCATACTGTTTTGGTACCCAATTGGGTGATAGCAATCTCATAGGTACAAGTTCAGGGTAACTGATGGTCGATTTAGGCAGCTGTGAAGCTGTCGGTGCAAGTTCATACTCTTCTGGTACCCAATTGGGTGATAGCAATCTCATAGGTACAAGTTCAGGGTAACAGATGGTCGATTTGGGCAGCTGTGAAGCTGTTGGTGCAAGTTCATACTCTTCTGGTACCCAATTGGGTGATAGCAATCTTATAGATACAAGTTCAGGTTAACAGATGGTCGATTTGGACAGCTGTGAAGCTGTCGGTGCAAGTTCATACTGTTTTGGTACCCAATTGGGTGATAGCAATCTCATAGGTACAAGTTCAGGGTAACTGATGGTCGATTTGGACAGCTGTGAAGCTGTCGGTGCAAGTTCATACTGTTTTGGTACCCAATTGGGTGATAGCAATCTCATAGGTACAAGTTCAGGGTAACAGATGGTCGATTTGGGCAGCTGTGAAGCTGTTGGTGCAAGTTCATACTCTTCTGGTACCCAATTGGGTGATAGCAATCTTATAGATACAAGTTCAGGTTAACAGATGGTCGATTTGGGCAGCTGTGAAGCTGTCGGTGCCAATTCATACTCTTCTGGTACCCAATTGGGTGATAGCCATCTCATAGGTACAAGTTCAAAGTAAAGGATGTCGATTTGAGCAGCTGTAAAGGTGTCGGTGCAAGTTTATAGTCTGCTGGTACCCAATTGGGTGATAGCAATCTCATAGGTACAAGTTCAGGGTAACAGATGGTCGATTTGGACAGCTGTGAAGCTGTCGGTGCAAGTTCATACTGTTTTGGTACCCAATTGGGTGATAGCAATCTCATAGGTACAAGTTCAGGGTAACTGATGGTCGATTTAGGCAGCTGTGAAGCTGTCGGTGCAAGTTCATACTCTTCTGGTACCCAATTGGGTGATAGCAATCTCATAGGTACAAGTTCAGGGTAACAGATGGTCGATTTGGGCAGCTGTGAAGCTGTTGGTGCAAGTTCATACTCTTCTGGTACCCAATTGGGTGATAGCAATCTTATAGATACAAGTTCAGGTTAACAGATGGTCGATTTGGACAGCTGTGAAGCTGTCGGTGCAAGTTCATACTGTTTTGGTACCCAATTGGGTGATAGCAATCTCATAGGTACAAGTTCAGGGTAACTGATGGTCGATTTAGGCAGCTGTGAAGCTGTCGGTGCAAGTTCATACTCTTCTGGTACCCAATTGGGTGATAGCAATCTCATAGGTACAAGTTCAGGGTAACTGATGGTCGATTTAGGCAGCTGTGAAGCTGTCGGTGCAAGTTCATACTCTTCTGGTACCCAATTGGGTGATAGCAATCTCATAGGTACAAGTTCAGGGTAACTGATGGTCGATTTAGGCAGCTGTGAAGCTGTCGGTGCAAGTTCATACTCTTCTGGTACCCAATTGGGTGATAGCAATCTCATAGGTACAAGTTCAGGGTAACAGATGGTCGATTTGGGCAGCTGTGAAGCTGTTGGTGCAAGTTCATACTCTTCTGGTACCCAATTGGGTGATAGCAATCTTATAGATACAAGTTCAGGTTAACAGATGGTCGATTTGGGCAGCTGTGAAGCTGTCGGTGCAAGTTCATACTCTTCTGGTACCCAATTGGGTGATAGCCATCTCATAGGTACAAGTTCAAAGTAAAGGATGTCGATTTGAGCAGCTGTAAAGGTGTCGGTGCAAGTTTATAGTCTGCTGGTACCCAATTGGGTGATAGCAATCTCATAGGTACAAGTTCAGGGTAACTGATGGTCGATTTAGGCAGCTGTGAAGCTGTCGGTGCAAGTTCATACTCTTCTGGTACCCAATTGGGTGATAGCAATCTCATAGGTACAAGTTCAGGGTAACTGATGGTCGATTTAGGCAGCTGTGAAGCTGTCGGTGCAAGTTCATACTCTTCTGGTACCCAATTGGGTGATAGCAATCTCATAGGTACAAGTTCAGGGTAACTGATGGTCGATTTAGGCAGCTGTGAAGCTGTCGGTGCAAGTTCATACTCTTCTGGTACCCAATTGGGTGATAGCAATCTCATAGGTACAAGTTCAGGGTAACAGATGGTCGATTTGGGCAGCTGTGAAGCTGTTGGTGCAAGTTCATACTCTTCTGGTACCCAATTGGGTGATAGCAATCTTATAGATACAAGTTCAGGTTAACAGATGGTCGATTTGGGCAGCTGTGAAGCTGTCGGTGCAAGTTCATACTCTTCTGGTACCCAATTGGGTGATAGCAATCTCATAGGTACAAGTTCAAAGTAAAGGATGTCGATTTGAGCAGCTGTAAAGGTGTCGGTGCAAGTTTATAGTCTGCTGGTACCCAATTGGGTGATAGCAATCTCATAGGTACAAGTTCAGGGTAACAGATGGTCGATTTGGACAGCTGTGAAGCTGTCGGTGCAAGTTCATACTGTTTTGGTACCCAATTGGGTGATAGCAATCTCATAGGTACAAGTTCAGGGTAACAGATGGTCGATTTGGGCAGCTGTGAAGCTGTTGGTGCAAGTTCATACTCTTCTGGTACCCAATTGGTTGATAGCAATCTCATAGGTACAAGTTCAGGGTAACAGATGGTCGATTTGGGCAGCTGTGAAGCTGGCGGTGAGAGTTTAAAATCAACTGATGCCCAATTGAGCGGTGGCAAAGGCGTGGGGGCAAGTTCATACTCTTCTGGTACCTAGTTGGGTTATAGCAATCTCATAGGTACAAGTTCAGGGTAACAGATGGTCGATTTGGGCAGCTGTGAAGCTGTTGGTGCAAGTTCATACTCTTCTGGTACCCAATTGGGTGATAGCAATCTTATAGGTAGAAGTTCAGGTTAACAGATGGTCGATTTGGGCAGCTGTGAAGCTGTCGGTGAGAGTTTAAAGTCAACTGATGCCCAATTGAGCGGTGGCAAAGGCGTAGGGGCAAGTTCATACTCTTCTGGTACCTAGTTGGGTTATAGCAATCTCATAGGTACAAGTTCAGGGTAACAGATGGTCGATTTGGGCAGCTGTGAAGCTGGCAGTGAGAGTTTTAAGTCAACTGATGCCCAATTGAGCGGTGGCAAAGGCGTGGGGGCAAGTTCATACTCTTCTGGTACCTAATTGGGTGATAGCAATCTCATAGGTACAAGTTCAGGGTAACAGATGGTCGATTTGGGCAGCTGTGAAGCTGGCGGTGAGAGTTTTAAGTCAACTGATGCCCAATTGAGCGGTGGCAAAGGCGTGGGGGCAAGTTCATACTCTTCTGGCACCTAATTGGGTTATAGCAATCTCATAGGTACAAGTTCAGGGTAACAGATGGTCGATTTGGGCAGCTGTAAAGGTTTCGGTGCAAGTTTATAGTCTGCTGGTACCCAATTGGGTGATAGCAATCTCATAGGTACAAGTTCAGGGTAACAGATGGTCGATTTGGGCAGCTGTGAAGCTGGCGGTGAGAGTTTAAAGTCAACTGATGCCCAATTGAGCGGTGGCAAAGGCGTGGGGGCAAGTTCATACTCTTCTGGTACCTAGTTGGGTTATAGCAATCTCATAGGTACAAGTTCAGGGTAACAGATGGTCGATTTGGGCAGCTGTGAAGCTGTTGGTGCAAGTTCATACTCTTCTGGTACCCAATTGGGTGATAGCAATCTTATAGGTAGAAGTTCAGGTTAACAGATGGTCGATTTGGGCAGCTGTGAAGCTGTCGGTGAGAGTTTAAAGTCAATTGATGCCCAATTGAGCGGTGGCAAAGGCGTAGGGGCAAGTTCATACTCTTCTGGTACCTAGTTGGGTTATAGCAATCTCATAGGTACAAGTTTAGGGTAACAGATGGTCGATTTGGGCAGCTGTGAAGCTGGCAGTGAGAGTTTTAAGTCAACTGATGCCCAATTGAGCGGTGGCAAAGGCGTGGGGGCAAGTTCATACTCTTCTGGTACCTAATTGGGTGATAGCAATCTCATAGGTACAAGTTCAGGGTAACAGATGGTCGATTTGGGCAGCTGTGAAGCTGGCGGTGAGAGTTTTAAGTCAACTGATGCCCAATTGAGCGGTGGCAAAGGCGTGGGGGCAAGTTCATACTCTTCTGGCACCTAATTGGGTTATAGCAATCTCATAGGTACAAGTTCAGGGTAACAGATGGTCGATTTGGGCAGCTGTAAAGGTTTCGGTGCAAGTTTATAGTCTGCTGGTACCCAATTGGGTGATAGCAATCTCATAGGTACAAGTTCAGGGTAACAGATGGTCGATTTGGGCAGCTGTGAAGCTGGCGGTGAGAGTTTTAAGTCAACTGATGCCCAATTGAGCGGTGGCAAAGGCGTGGGGGCAAGTTCATACTCTTCTGGCACCTAATTGGGTTATAGCAATCTCATAGGTACAAGTTCAGGGTAACAGATGGTCGATTTGGGCAGCTGTAAAGGTTTCGGTGCAAGTTTATAGTCTGCTGGTACCCAATTGGGTGATAGCAATCTCATAGGTACAAGTTCAGGGTAACAGATGGTCGATTTGGGCAGCTGTGAAGCTGGCGGTGAGAGTTTAAAGTCAACTGATGCCCAATTGAGCGGTGGCAAAGGCGTGGGGGCAAGTTCATACTCTTCTGGTACCTAGTTGGGTTATAGCAATCTCATAGGTACAAGTTCAGGGTAACAGATGGTCGATTTGGGCAGCTGTGAAGCTGTTGGTGCAAGTTCATACTCTTCTGGTACCCAATTGGGTGATAGCAATCTTATAGGTAGAAGTTCAGGTTAACAGATGGTCGATTTGGGCAGCTGTGAAGCTGTCGGTGAGAGTTTAAAGTCAATTGATGCCCAATTGAGCGGTGGCAAAGGCGTAGGGGCAAGTTCATACTCTTCTGGTACCTAGTTGGGTTATAGCAATCTCATAGGTACAAGTTTAGGGTAACAGATGGTCGATTTGGGCAGCTGTGAAGCTGGCAGTGAGAGTTTTAAGTCAACTGATGCCCAATTGAGCGGTGGCAAAGGCGTGGGGGCAAGTTCATACTCTTCTGGTACCTAATTGGGTGATAGCAATCTCATAGGTACAAGTTCAGGGTAACAGATGGTCGATTTGGGCAGCTGTGAAGCTGGCGGTGAGAGTTTTAAGTCAACTGATGCCCAATTGAGCGGTGGCAAAGGCGTGGGGGCAAGTTCATACTCTTCTGGCACCTAATTGGGTTATAGCAATCTCATAGGTACAAGTTCAGGGTAACAGATGGTCGATTTGGGCAGCTGTAAAGGTGTCGGTGCAAGTTTATAGTCTGCTGGTACCCAATTGGGTGATAGCAATCTCATAGGTACAAGTTCAGGGTAACAGATGGTCGATTTGGGCAGCTGTGAAGCTGGCAGTGAGAGTTTTAAGTCAACTGATGCCCAATTGAGCGGTGGCAAAGGCGTGGGGGCAAGTTCATACTCTTCTGGTACCTAATTGGGTGATAGCAATCTCATAGGTACAAGTTCAGGGTAACAGATGGTCGATTTGGGCAGCTGTGAAGCTGGCGGTGAGAGTTTTAAGTCAACTGATGCCCAATTGAGCGGTGGCAAAGGCGTGGGGGCAAGTTCATACTCTTCTGGCACCTAATTGGGTTATAGCAATCTCATAGGTACAAGTTCAGGGTAACAGATGGTCGATTTGGGCAGCTGTAAAGGTGTCGGTGCAAGTTTATAGTCTGCTGGTACCCAATTGGGTGATAGCAATCTCATAGGTACAAGTTCAGGGTAACAGATGGTCGATTTGGGCAGCTGTGAAGCTGGCGGTGAGAGTTTTAAGTCAACTGATGCCCAATCGAGCGGTGGCAAAGGCGTGGGGGCAAGTTCATACTCTTTTGGTACCTAATTGGGTGATAGCAATCTCATAGGTACAAGTTCAGGGTAACAGATGGTCGATTTGGGCAGCTGTGAAGCTGGCGGTGAGAGTTTAAAGTCAACTGATGCCCAATTGAGCGGTGGCAAAGGCGTGGGGGCAAGTTCATACTCTTCTGGTACCTAGTTGGGTTATAGCAATCTCATAGGTACAAGTTCAGGGTAACAGATGGTCGATTTGGGCAGCTGTGAAGCTGTTGGTGCAAGTTCATACTCTTCTGGTACCCAATTGGGTGATAGCAATCTTATAGGTAGAAGTTCAGGTTAACAGATGGTCGATTTGGGCAGCTGTGAAGCTGTCGGTGAGAGTTTAAAGTCAACTGATGCCCAATTGAGCGGTGGCAAAGGCGTAGGGGCAAGTTCATACTCTTCTGGTACCTAGTTGGGTTATAGCAATCTCATAGGTACAAGTTCAGGGTAACAGATGGTCGATTTGGGCAGCTGTGAAGCTGGCAGTGAGAGTTTTAAGTCAACTGATGCCCAATTGAGCGGTGGCAAAGGCGTGGGGGCAAGTTCATACTCTTCTGGTACCTAATTGGGTGATAGCAATCTCATAGGTACAAGTTCAGGGTAACAGATGGTCGATTTGGGCAGCTGTGAAGCTGGCGGTGAGAGTTTTAAGTCAACTGATGCCCAATTGAGCGGTGGCAAAGGCGTGGGGGCAAGTTCATACTCTTCTGGCACCTAATTGGGTTATAGCAATCTCATAGGTACAAGTTCAGGGTAACAGATGGTCGATTTGGGCAGCTGTAAAGGTTTCGGTGCAAGTTTATAGTCTGCTGGTACCCAATTGGGTGATAGCAATCTCATAGGTACAAGTTCAGGGTAACAGATGGTCGATTTGGGCAGCTGTGAAGCTGGCGGTGAGAGTTTAAAGTCAACTGATGCCCAATTGAGCGGTGGCAAAGGCGTGGGGGCAAGTTCATACTCTTCTGGTACCTAGTTGGGTTATAGCAATCTCATAGGTACAAGTTCAGGGTAACAGATGGTCGATTTGGGCAGCTGTGAAGCTGTTGGTGCAAGTTCATACTCTTCTGGTACCCAATTGGGTGATAGCAATCTTATAGGTAGAAGTTCAGGTTAACAGATGGTCGATTTGGGCAGCTGTGAAGCTGTCGGTGAGAGTTTAAAGTCAATTGATGCCCAATTGAGCGGTGGCAAAGGCGTAGGGGCAAGTTCATACTCTTCTGGTACCTAGTTGGGTTATAGCAATCTCATAGGTACAAGTTCAGGGTAACAGATGGTCGATTTGGGCAGCTGTGAAGCTGTTGGTGCAAGTTCATACTCTTCTGGTACCCAATTGGGTGATAGCAATCTTATAGGTAGAAGTTCAGGTTAACAGATGGTCGATTTGGGCAGCTGTGAAGCTGTCGGTGAGAGTTTAAAGTCAACTGATGCCCAATTGAGCGGTGGCAAAGGCGTGGGGGCAAGTTCATACTCTTCTGGTACCTAGTTGGGTTATAGCAATCTCATAGGTACAAGTTCAGGGTAACAGATGGTCGATTTGGGCAGCTGTGAAGCTGGCGGTGAGAGTTTTAAGTCAACTGATGCCCAATCGAGCGGTGGCAAAGGCGTGGGGGCAAGTTCATACTCTTTTGGTACCTAATTGGGTGATAGCAATCTCATAGGTACAAGTTCAGGGTAACAGATGGTCGATTTGGGCAGCTGTGAAGCTGGCGGTGAGAGTTTAAAGTCAACTGATGCCCAATTGAGCGGTGGCAAAGGCGTGGGGGCAAGTTCATACTCTTCTGGTACCTAGTTGGGTTATAGCAATCTCATAGGTACAAGTTCAGGGTAACAGATGGTCGATTTGGGCAGCTGTGAAGCTGTTGGTGCAAGTTCATACTCTTCTGGTACCCAATTGGGTGATAGCAATCTTATAGGTAGAAGTTCAGGTTAACAGATGGTCGATTTGGGCAGCTGTGAAGCTGTCGGTGAGAGTTTAAAGTCAACTGATGCCCAATTGAGCGGTGGCAAAGGCGTAGGGGCAAGTTCATACTCTTCTGGTACCTAGTTGGGTTATAGCAATCTCATAGGTACAAGTTCAGGGTAACAGATGGTCGATTTGGGCAGCTGTGAAGCTGGCAGTGAGAGTTTTAAGTCAACTGATGCCCAATTGAGCGGTGGCAAAGGCGTGGGGGCAAGTTCATACTCTTCTGGTACCTAATTGGGTGATAGCAATCTCATAGGTACAAGTTCAGGGTAACAGATGGTCGATTTGGGCAGCTGTGAAGCTGGCGGTGAGAGTTTTAAGTCAACTGATGCCCAATTGAGCGGTGGCAAAGGCGTGGGGGCAAGTTCATACTCTTCTGGCACCTAATTGGGTTATAGCAATCTCATAGGTACAAGTTCAGGGTAACAGATGGTCGATTTGGGCAGCTGTAAAGGTTTCGGTGCAAGTTTATAGTCTGCTGGTACCCAATTGGGTGATAGCAATCTCATAGGTACAAGTTCAGGGTAACAGATGGTCGATTTGGGCAGCTGTGAAGCTGGCGGTGAGAGTTTAAAGTCAACTGATGCCCAATTGAGCGGTGGCAAAGGCGTGGGGGCAAGTTCATACTCTTCTGGTACCTAGTTGGGTTATAGCAATCTCATAGGTACAAGTTCAGGGTAACAGATGGTCGATTTGGGCAGCTGTGAAGCTGTTGGTGCAAGTTCATACTCTTCTGGTACCCAATTGGGTGATAGCAATCTTATAGGTAGAAGTTCAGGTTAACAGATGGTCGATTTGGGCAGCTGTGAAGCTGTCGGTGAGAGTTTAAAGTCAATTGATGCCCAATTGAGCGGTGGCAAAGGCGTAGGGGCAAGTTCATACTCTTCTGGTACCTAGTTGGGTTATAGCAATCTCATAGGTACAAGTTCAGGGTAACAGATGGTCGATTTGGGCAGCTGTGAAGCTGTTGGTGCAAGTTCATACTCTTCTGGTACCCAATTGGGTGATAGCAATCTTATAGGTAGAAGTTCAGGTTAACAGATGGTCGATTTGGGCAGCTGTGAAGCTGTCGGTGAGAGTTTAAAGTCAACTGATGCCCAATTGAGCGGTGGCAAAGGCGTAGGGGCAAGTTCATACTCTTCTGGTACCCAATTGGGTGATAGCAATCTTATAGGTACAAGTTCAGGGTAACAAATGGTCGATTTGGGCAGCTGTGAAGCTGTCGGTGCAAGTTCATACTCTTCTGGTACCCAATTGGGTGATAGCAATCTCATAAGTACAAGTTCAGGGTAACAGATGGTCGATTTGGGCAGCTGTGAAGCTGGCGGTGAGAGTTTTAAGTCAACTGATGCCCAATTGAGCGGTGGCAAAGGCGTGGGGGCAAGTTCATACTCTTCTGGTACCTAATTGGGTGATAGCAATCTCATAGGTACAAGTTCAGGGTAACTGATGGTCGATTTGGGCAGCTGTGAAGCTGTCGGTGCAAGTTCATACTCTTCTGGTACCCAATTGGGTGATAGCAATCTCATAGGTACAAGTTCAGGGTAACAGATGGTCGATTTGTAGGTACAAGTTCATAGTAACAGATGGTCGATCTGGGCAACTGTGAAGGTGTCGGTGCAAGTTTATAGTCTTCTGGTACCCGATTGGGTGACAGCAATCTCATAGGTACAAGTTCATAGTAACAGATGGTCGATCTGGGCAACTGTGAAGGTGTCGGTGCAAGTTCATAGTCTTCTGGTACCCGATTGGGTGACAGCAATCTCACAGGTACAAGTTCAAGGTAGTAGATGGTCGATCTGGGCAGCTGTGAAGCTGTCGGTGCAAGTTTGGAGTCAACTGATGCCCAATTGAGAGGTGGTAAAGCCGTGGGGGCAACTTCATAGTCTTCAGGTACCCAATTGGGTGATAGGAATCTCATAGGTACAAGTTCATAGTAACAGATGGTCGATCTGGGCAACTGTGAAGGTGTCGGTGCAAGTTCATAGTCTTCTGGTACCCGATTGGGTGACAGCAATCTCATAGGTACAAGTCCAGGGTAATAGATGCTCGATTTGGGCAACTGTGAAGGTGTCGGTGCAAGTTTGGAGTCAACTGATGCCCAATTGAGAGGTGGCAAAGCCGTGGGGGCAAGTTCATATTCTTCTGGTACCCAATTGGGTGATAGGAATCTCATAGATACAAGTTCATAGTGACAGATGGTCGATCTGGGCAACTGTGAAGGTGTCGGTGCAAGTTCATAGTCTTCTGGTACCCGATTGGGTGACAGCAATCTCATAGGTACAAGTTCAGGGTAACTGATGGTCGATTTGGGCAGCTGTGAAGCTGTCGGTGCAAGTTCATACTCTTCTGGTACCCAATTGGGTGATAGCAATCTCATAGGTACAAGTTCAGGGTAACAGATGGTCGATTTGTAGGTACAAGTTCATAGTAACAGATGGTCGATCTGGGCAACTGTGAAGGTGTCGGTGCAAGTTTATAGTCTTCTGGTACCCGATTGGGTGACAGCAATCTCATAGGTACAAGTTCATAGTAACAGATGGTCGATCTGGGCAACTGTGAAGGTGTCGGTGCAAGTTCATAGTCTTCTGGTACCCGATTGGGTGACAGCAATCTCACAGGTACAAGTTCAAGGTAGTAGATGGTCGATCTGGGCAGCTGTGAAGCTGTCGGTGCAAGTTTGGAGTCAACTGATGCCCAATTGAGAGGTGGTAAAGCCGTGGGGGCAACTTCATAGTCTTCAGGTACCCAATTGGGTGATAGGAATCTCATAGGTACAAGTTCATAGTAACAGATGGTCGATCTGGGCAACTGTGAAGGTGTCGGTGCAAGTTCATAGTCTTCTGGTACCCGATTGGGTGACAGCAATCTCATAGGTACAAGTCCAGGGTAATAGATGCTCGATTTGGGCAACTGTGAAGGTGTCGGTGCAAGTTTGGAGTCAACTGATGCCCAATTGAGAGGTGGCAAAGCCGTGGGGGCAAGTTCATATTCTTCTGGTACCCAATTGGGTGATAGGAATCTCATAGATACAAGTTCATAGTGACAGATGGTCGATCTGGGCAACTGTGAAGGTGTCGGTGCAAGTTCATAGTCTTCTGGTACCCGATTGGGTGACAGCAATCTCATAGGTACAAGTTCAGGGTAACAGATGGTCGATTTGGGCAGCTGTGAAGCTGTCGGTGCAAGTTTGGAGTCAACCGATGCCCAATTGAGAGGTGGCAAAGCCGTGGGGGCAACTTCATAGTCTTCAGGTACCCAATTGGGTGATAGGAATGTTATAGGTACAAGGTCAGGGTAATAGATGGTCGATCTGGGTAGCTGTGAAGCTGTCGGTGCAAGTTTGGAGTCTTTTGGTACCTAATTGAGAGGTGGTAAAGCCGTGGGGGCAACTTCATAGTCTTTAGGTACCCAATTGGGTGATAGGAATCTCATAGGTACAAGTTCATAGTAACAGATGGTCGATCTGGGCAACTGTGAAGGTGTCGGTGCAAGTTTGGAGTCAACTGATGCCCAATTGAGAGGTGGTAAAGCCGTGGGGGCAACTTCATAGTCTTCAGGTACCCAATTGGGTGATAGGAATCTCTTAGGTACAAGTTCATAGTAACAGATGGTCGATCTGGGCAACTGTGAAGGTGTCGGTGCAAGTTCATACTCTTCTGGTACCTAATTGGGTGATAGCAATCTCATAGGTACAAGTTCAGGGTAACTGATGGTCGATTTGGGCAGCTGTGAAGCTGTCGGTGCAAGTTCATACTCTTTTGGTACCCAATTGGGTGATAGGAATCTCATAGGTACAAGTTCAGGGTAGTAGATGGTCGATCTGGGCAGCTGTGAAGCTATCGGTGCAAGTTTGGAGTCAACTGATGCCCAATTGAGAGGTGGTAAAGCCGTGGGGGCAACTTCATCGTCTTCAGGTACCCAATTGGGTGATAGGAATCTCATAGGTACAAGTTCATAGTAACAGATGGTCGATCTGGGCAGCTGTGAAGCTGTCGGTGCAAGTTCATACTCTTCTGGTACCCAATTGGGTGATGGCAATCTCATAGGTACAAGTTCAGGGTAACATATGGTCGATTTGGGCAGCTGTGAAGCTGTCGGTACAAGTTCATACTCTTCTGGTACCCAATTGGGTGATGGCAATCTCATAGGTACAAGTTCAGGGTAACATATGGTCGATTTGGGCAGCTGTAAAGGTGTCGGTGTAAGTTTATAGTCTTCTGGTACCTAATTGGGTGATAGCAATCTCATAGGTACAAGTTCAGGGTAACAGATGGTCGATTTGGGCAGCTGTGAAGCTGGCGGTGAGAGTTTTAAGTCAACTGATGCCCAATCGAGCGGTGGCAAAGGCGTGGGGGCAAGTTCATACTCTTTTGGTACCTAATTGGGTGATAGCAATCTCATAGGTACAAGTTCAGGGTAACAGATGGTCGATTTGGGCAGCTGTGAAGCTGGCGGTGAGAGTTCATACTTTTCTGGTACCCAATTGGGTGATAGCAATCTCATAGGTACAAGTTCAGGGTAACAGATGGTCGATTTGGGCAGCTGTGAAGCTGGCGGTGAGAGTTTTAAGTCAACTGATGCCCAATCGAGCGGTGGCAAAGGCGTGGGGGCAAGTTCATACTCTTTTGGTACCTAATTGGGTGATAGCAATCTCATAGGTACAAGTTCAGGGTAACAGATGGTCGATTTGGGCAGCTGTGAAGCTGGCGGTGAGAGTTTTAAGTCAACTGATGCCCAATCGAGCGGTGGCAAAGGCGTGGGGGCAAGTTCATACTCTTGTGGCACCTAATTGGGTGATAGCAATCTCATAGGTACAAGTTCAGGTTAACAGATGGTCGATTTGGGCAGCTGTGAAGCTGTCGGTGCAAGTTCATACTCTTCTGGTACCCAATTGGGTGATAGCAATCTCATAGGTACAAGTTCAGGGTAACAGATGGTCGATTTGGGCAGCTGTGAAGCTGGCGGTGAGAGTTTTAAGTCAACTGATGCCCAATCGAGCGGTGGCAAAGGCGTGGGGGCAAGTTCATACTCTTTTGGTACCCAATTGGGTGATAGCAATCTCATAGGTACAAGTTCAGGGTAACAGATGGTCGATTTGGGCAGCTGTGAAGCTGGCGGTGAGAGTTTTAAGTCAACTGATGCCCAATCGAGCGGTGGCAAAGGCGTGGGGGCAAGTTCATACTCTTTTGGTACCTAATTGGGTGATAGCAATCTCATAGGTACAAGTTCAGGGTAACAGATGGTCGATTTGGGCAGCTGTGAAGCTGGCGGTGAGAGTTTTAAGTCAACTGATGCCCAATTGAGCGGTGGCAAAGGCGTGGGGGCAAGTTCATACTCTTTTGGTACCTAATTGGGTGATAGCAATCTCATAGGTACAAGTTCAGGTTAACAGATGGTCGATTTGGGCAGCTGTGAAGCTGGCGGTGAGAGTTTTAAGTCAACTGATGCCCAATTGAGCGGTGGCAAAGGCGTGGGGGCAAGTTCATACTCTTGTGGCACCTAATTGGGTGATAGCAATCTCATAGGTACAAGTTCAGGTTAACAGATGGTCGATTTGGGCAGCTGTGAAGCTGTCGGTGCAAGTTCATACTCTTCTGGTACCCAATTGGGTGATAGCAATCTCATAGGTACAAGTTCAGGGTAACAGATGGTCGATTTGGGCAGCTGTGAAGCTGGCGGTGAGAGTTTTAAGTCAACTGATGCCCAATCGAGCGGTGGCAAAGGCGTGGGGGCAAGTTCATACTCTTTTGGTACCTAATTGGGTGATAGCAATCTCATAGGTACAAGTTCAGGGTAACAGATGGTCGATTTGGGCAGCTGTGAAGCTGGCGGTGAGAGTTTTAAGTCAACTGATGCCCAATTGAGCGGTGGCAAAGGCGTGGGGGCAAGTTCATACTCTTCTGGCACCTGATTGGGTGATAGCAATCTCATAGGTACAAGTTCAGGTTAACAGATGGTCGATTTGGGCAGCTGTGAAGCTGTCGGTGCAAGTTCATACTCTTCTGGTACCCAATTGGGTGATGGCAATCTCATAGGTACAAGTTCAGGGTAACAGATGGTCGATTTGGGCAGCTGTAAAGGTGTCGGTGTAAGTTTATAGTCTTCTGGTACCTAATTGGGTGATAGCAATCTCATAGGTACAAGTTCAGGGTAACAGATGGTCGATTTGGGCAGCTGTGAAGCTGGCGGTGAGAGTTTTAAGTCAACTGATGCCCAATCGAGCGGTGGCAAAGGCGTGGGGGCAAGTTCATACTCTTTTGGTACCTAATTGGGTGATAGCAATCTCATAGGTACAAGTTCAGGGTAACAGATGGTCGATTTGGGCAGCTGTAAAGGTGTCGGTGCAAGTTTATAGTCTTCTGGTACCCAATTGGGTGATAGCAATCTCATAGGTACAAGTTCAGGGTAACTGATGGTCGATTTGGGCAGCTGTGAAGCTGCCGGTGCAAGTTCATACTCTTTTGGTACCCAATTGGGTGATAGCAATCTCATAGGTACAAGTTCAGGGTAACAGATGGTCGATTTGGGCAGCTGTGAAGCTGGCGGTGAGAGTTTTAAGTCAACTGATGCCCAATCGAGCGGTGGCAAAGGCGTGGGGGCAAGTTCATACTCTTTTGGTACCTAATTGGGTGATAGCAATCTCATAGGTACAAGTTCAGGGTAACAGATGGTCGATTTGGGCAGCTGTGAAGCTGGCGGTGAGAGTTTTAAGTCAACTGATGCCCAATCGAGCGGTGGCAAAGGCGTGGGGGCAAGTTCATACTCTTTTGGTACCTAATTGGGTGATAGCAATCTCATAGGTACAAGTTCAGGGTAACAGATGGTCGATTTGGGCAGCTGTGAAGCTGGCGGTGAGAGTTTTAAGTCAACTGATGCCCAATCGAGCGGTGGCAAAGGCGTGGGGGCAAGTTCATACTCTTTTGGTACCTAATTGGGTGATAGCAATCTCATAGGTACAAGTTCAGGTTAACAGATGGTCGATTTGGGCAGCTGTGAAGCTGGCGGTGAGAGTTTTAAGTCAACTGATGCCCAATTGAGCGGTGGCAAAGGCGTGGGGGCAAGTTCATACTCTTTTGGTACCTAATTGGGTGATAGCAATCTCATAGGTACAAGTTCAGGTTAACAGATGGTCGATTTGGGCAGCTGTGAAGCTGGCGGTGAGAGTTTTAAGTCAACTGATGCCCAATTGAGCGGTGGCAAAGGCGTGGGGGCAAGTTCATACTCTTGTGGCACCTAATTGGGTGATAGCAATCTCATAGGTACAAGTTCAGGTTAACAGATGGTCGATTTGGGCAGCTGTGAAGCTGTCGGTGCAAGTTCATACTCTTCTGGTACCCAATTGGGTGATAGCAATCTCATAGGTACAAGTTCAGGGTAACAGATGGTCGATTTGGGCAGCTGTGAAGCTGGCGGTGAGAGTTTTAAGTCAACTGATGCCCAATCGAGCGGTGGCAAAGGCGTGGGGGCAAGTTCATACTCTTTTGGTACCTAATTGGGTGATTGTAAGGATAGGAAATTACATACACATGTAACTTCTATCATTACACAGGACAGAGCAGGAACATAGTATTTTCATTATTATTTTCATTATTATTATTATTAATCAACATAGATGTTACTAGAACATCTATGACTCACTTAGCTAGGAGTCACCTACCTCTGACTCACAGGTATGACTCAAGAAATTGAGTCATCTCTGACTCATAGGTATGACTCAACAATAAGATAGGAGTCACCTCTGACTCATAGGTATGACTCAACAATTAGATAGGAGTCACCTCTGACTCACAGGTGTGACTCAACATTAAGAAAGGAGTCACCACTGACTCATAGGAAATGAGTCACTTCTGACATCATAGTTAATTTAGTTTAGGAGTCACTATGACTCATACAGGCTTGGGACTTTCTATAAAAGAAGCCCATTCCCCCCTTTAGAGAAAGGGCAAGCAACTTAGCAGTTAGCAACAAATACAAGAGTTTACAATGGTTAATTAAGTCTCTCCTCAATCACAAGTGACTTGAAGATATTACAACTATTCAGACTCTTATTTATATAGATATTAAGGCAGCTGTTATTAGTTAGATTCTGGTAATCTAACTAATAGCCACCTTTATACTATACCCAAACTTTACATTTTTTAACCTATATAAAAACCTTACCCCAAGGACTAGACTGATCACCTAGGGCCTCTTTAATTCTCCTAGAAGAGGAGAAGTATCTAGATACTCAGAAATACTATAGAAAGTAAATCTGAGAATTAAAAAGACCTTATCTACAGAAGGCAGAGCTCTTTTCAATCAGTGGGACCCCTTGAGTATCATACCTCCACCCCTGATCCACCATTTTTCTGAACCACCTATACCTTTCAGCACACTGTTCAGAACAATCCCTATTCTTACATCCCTTCCAAGTAACAGCAAACCCAGCAAATTCCTCAAGGAATCCATCCAAATCCTTAGGTGTCACCCAGAAAAAGACCTTTCTATTCCTTTTAACAGGAATTTCCTTAGGCCCCCTCAAGACAACATCATTCCTAGACACCTTGCCTGGACACTCAACAGGCCTAACATAACACTTGAAGGTCATCTGTAGAAAAAGAATCAAATATTAGCAACATGACTTCCACACCACCAAACACCAGGAGCAGAAAGGGCTCCTTAATGCCCAAACTTCTAACACCAAAGAAAAAGAGATCAAAGGGGAAAACACCTTCAAGATCTCAAACACCTGCACAAATTGATATTCCAGTAGTTGTCAACTGGAGTACTGTGAGGGAAACCAGTAAAGAGAATGCAGAACTAGAACTTAAAATAAGTCAGTATATAACAACACCAGAATATATCTTCACAATCAAAGCACATAAACCTGGAATCCAGAAACAAGCCCTCACAAACAGAATCTGGGAAAGTAAACTGCAAGCTGAAGCAGACCATTATACACTAGAGGAAGGAAAAATGCTGAAAGAAATTGTAGCAAAATATTCCTTAAGTGAATGGGGAACCTCAGCAGTAGGAGTAAAAAGAAATCCAGAATCTCAAAATAAGGAACCACTGGAAGAAACAGCAATTGAAGATATAACAAGGATAATGTTAGAAGAAACAATTGATGAGAAACTACTTATGGAAAGAATTGCAAATTTCCAACCTGAAGTAGAAAGCATCAATAGTATTGAAGAAATCCCTTGGATAATCAGAAACTGGATAGCCATAGCCACTTATAGGTATATACCAGAAAAACAAAATACTGATAAGGACAACACTCCTGTACCTGTACCTCCAGTTGTAAAATTCACAGCAACACCTAGAAGGAAGAAAGAAAAACAGGCACAGAAGGAAAAGGAAGCCAATGAGAAATTCAAAGAATCCAAGAAGGATCTCTTTGGAGCAAAGAAAAAAAAAACAGGAGATGGAACCCAAAAAGACAGAGCAATATCCCTTTCTGATTCAGAGGAATCAGGAAATGAAAAGAATGCTGAAGACCCACCTGATCCAAGTTCTTCAGAAAGTGATTCTGATAGCAGTGACAGTGGTAACAGCTCTTCCTCTTCCAAGGCTAGGAAAAGGAAGATGAAATCTAATAGGGAAAAAACACCATCTCAAATTAGCTGGGAAAAAACAACAGGCAAAACTTCAATTAGAGGAAAAACACCAAAGAAGCCTCCAAAAATCAAAGTAGAAATACCAAAGAAATTAAATGATGATCCTAAATGGAAGAATGCACAAACATATGATGATTGGTGTATTTACTTACAGAAGTATCTGAAATTGAATTGTATACAGCTTAAAGGAGTAGAAGCAGTAGATATTCTGGACTTCTATGTGGAGGCAGGACCAAAAACAGTGCTGGATGAGTATGTCAACAATACCAAGTCAAAAAACCAGGACATCTTCCAGGCTTTTATCAACATCAGAGAGCACCTAATTCCTAGCACAAGCAAGGATGATTTATGGAAGGTGTGGGCCAAATGCAACCAGTACAAAAATGGAAAGAAAATGACAGTGCATGAATTTGCAAAAGAACTGGACAGGATCCAACTATTACTCATTGATTCAGATGGTAATCAAACTATTACTCACCCTGTCAAGTATCACAAGTTCATTGATGCATTAGACCAGAAATTAATTACAGCTGCAGGAGCTTTCATTACAGTGGACACTGCATGGGAAAAATTAATCAGGACCCTGGAAAAATTTGAGGCTAATATGCACACTCATACACATAGTGACACAAGGAATAAGCCACAAAGAAAGCCATGGAAAGCCTTGCCAGAAAAGCCTGAAAGAACCCCTGCATATCAGCCCACAAAAGCCAGTAATAAACCTGCAGGAGTTAAGGCACACACCAAACCCCCACCTCCTGCAAGGCCCCCTCCTACAGATTGGAGTCTACTAAAAAAGAAACCAATTCCATCTGGCCTCAACAGAAATGCCAAGTGTTACAATTGTGGCAAAATGGGTCATTTGTCATTTGATTGCAAATCACCAAAGATAGGATCTAATGCCTTATCAGTAATCTATGAAAAGGACTCAACTGATTATGATGCAATTAATATCCATGCCACCAAGGTGAGACAAGTACCAACAGTTGGCAAAAACAACAAATTAATTATGGACACACCACCAAGCTACAATCCTAGGCTAAAAACAACAGAACACTTGATGGCTATCACCACTATCAACAAAAATCAGGCCATCACTCTAATAGATCATCAGACCACAGGTGCAGATCTAATAAGCACTAGGTTCTGCATACTGTATAAGATACCTATGATGAAATTAACAAAACCAGTTGTTATCAACACAGTCATCAAAGGAAGCAAGGGTAAGTGTGAGCATTATGCTAAAGTAATTATTAATTATGGTCAGCATGAGGAAGAAAGAACCTTCTGGGCAGCCAACCTCAGTGACTGGGATGTTATCCTAGGACATCCAGCCCTGAAGGCTAATCAGGCCATGATTAATATTGGCACCATGCAGACAACTGTCACAAGCAAGGAAGGACTCAGATACACCTTGAAACCCTGGACTGGAGGAGCTCCTCAGACAAAGATCAGCAAAAGAAGAGTCACCTCTGCAGCCACATATGTGGAAGAATCAGGCTCACTCACACCATATGAGGAAAGGATGATCATCCAGCAATTAGCTTGGAAAATTATCCAGAATGATCTAGACCATTATCCAACATGGGTACAAGATTACTCATACATGGTGGAAGTGATGACATCACACCAATTTCCAAGCACTCAAACATCTTTAGCCTACAATAAGGCATACAACAAGGTTATAGATTACACAGAGAGTGGACAACATTACATACAGGCTAAAAATGATTTACATCATCAGCTGAAGTCCACCATATCAGTAATCAATCTTCTAACTATAGAAGAAAAAGCAGTAATAGAAAACTGGTATCAAATTCTATTGGAGCTTCAAACCACATATCACTCACTATACCAGACTCTCCCTACACAACTCAACAATGACATCACCATTGCCTTTAATCACATACACAGATTAAGGGCTACCATCAATGCTGATAAAAAGGAAATCCATTCCTATTCCACTACAGTAGAGTCAGAGTTTGATATTGAGGCTGAGTTTCCTGAAGTCTACCCCTCAGAGAAGCCAACAGAATTACCCCCACTAAGAGATATTAATCACAACATTAATATCAAAGATGAGTCAATTATTTGGAGACCTGGACCAATAAAGCAGAATGCTAAATTCATGCAAGCCTTGCATGAAAAAATTGACTCAGAGCTGAAATCAGGCAGAATCATAGCATCAAATGATCCATTATCATGCTGCATGTTTACAATTCCTAAGCATGACAAACCAGATCAGCCTAGATTTCTGCTAGACCTGGTTGATAGGAATAACAACACCATTAAGGACAACACACCACTTCCCAACCAGGATGAGATTAGAAATAGAGTAGCATCACACAAATACAGATCAAAAATAGATTTGACTGATGGCTATCACAACATTAGGATAAACCCTGACCATGAAAAGTACACATCATTCAGTACCCCCATGGGCCAATTTAGAACAAGAGTCATGCAACAAGGAGATTGCAATGCACCTGCCACTATGGTAAAAACCATGAGTCACATACTGAGACCCATGCTAGGCAGATCAGTTGCAATCTATTTAGATGACATCTTCATCTACAGCAATACTTGGGATCAGCATGTGAAAGACCTGAGACAGTTACACAACATCCTAAAAAAGGAAAAGTTTTACATCCACAAATCAAAGTCTCAGATTAACCCCAAGATAATGCAGATCCTAGGAGTCATACTCACAGAGAAAGGCCTAGAAGTGGATCCAACCAAGGTAGAAATGATTTCTAAGCTGCCAATCCCTGGAAATAGGAAGGAGCTCCAGGAATTTAATGGCATGATCATCTATATGAGTCAGTTTCTTCCCAAATTAGCTGACATCATGGCTCCACTTTCTGAACTAGCAGGGGCTACTAAAGATTGGTCATGGACCCCACTTCACACTGAGTCATTTACCCAAATTAAAAAGTTACTTGACTCACCTGCAATCCTCAGACCACTTGATTACAATTCAAATGACACCATATACCTTGTCTGTGATGCAAGTAGAGTAGGTGTGGGTGGATGGATTGGCCAAGGACCCACCTTGGAACAGGCTAGACCTGCTAAATACTTTAGCAAAAAATTCAATAGTGCACAGAGCAGTTACTCAACAACAGATCAGGAGCTCCTTGCTATTGTAGCTGGGGCTGAGTATTTTGCCACTGAATTAACAGGGGTAAAATTTAAAATTGTGACTGATCACAGTGCATTACTCACAATTATGAGTAATAACAACCTATCAGGCAGAAGAGAAAGATCTAGGAGGATCTTATCCAGATTGGACTTTACTATAGAACATATTAAGGGAGAGAGCAATAAGATAGCAGACCAGCTGAGTAGAATGTATAAAGAGGGCACTCCCTACCCTCTCTCAGAGTTTATTTCAGATTCAGCAGATCAGCCAGAACCCTTCAAGCAACACATCTACACAGCAGCTACCCAAGTCCAACCCTCTTCTACTACTACTACTACTCCACCAACACCAACACCATCACCACTACCAGAAGTAAGTTCCCAAATGTCTACTAAGAACATGAAGGAACCCTCTAACACAGTCAAGAAAATGTCTTATGCACAAGCAGCAGCATCAGCAGCAGCAGCAGCAGCAGGACCCTCCACCTGCCACTGCAGGTCCATCAATGGCCCAAGGGCCATCCTCTGGCACCAAACTGGGTGCCCCAACAACACCACCAGGGACTTCCAGGAGGAGTCCCAAGAACTCCTGGATGAGGAGTTCCCAGAAACTGAGTGGGAGCAATGGGTGATGAGGAGCAATGACTCTGAGGAGAGTCAGTATGAGGAAGAGGAGGAGCAAGACTGGAGTGAGGTGGAAGAGCCAACTCTTCCATCTCAAGAGGACCTGGACCTACTCAATGAAGAGTGGGAAAGGACCACCCTCTCACACTGGGAAAGTGTGAGAGCCAACAGGGCCTACAATGAGGCCAGGGGACCCAACTCCCCTGCCCTCTCCACTGGCTCCCATGGAAATGAGGACCCCACTCACCATGGAATCTCTTGGGCCCAGGAGCAGGCAATCAGGGACAGCAATGTCACTGATTGTCCTCCCTGGGACTCCCCCAACCAACAAGTGATGCCTGCTACAAAGGCCCCTGGGGATGCCACCATTGGCTGCAAAGCCACCACAGTGCTCCCCTACCAGCAGCCACCACCACCACCAGCATCACTGGGCACCATGCCCACCTACACCTCCTCCTCCTCCCAGCTTCCCCAAAAGCTGGCACAACTCCCTCCTCTGGATACCACCATGCCCCTCAGCATGGAGATCTCCCCTTCTCCTGAGGGGTATAAACCAGTGGAGCCAAAACCAGTTCCCTGGGCTGCCCTCAGCAAAAGGCACCCAGAACACCACCTCCTCCCCCAATGGCAATGCAAGGCTATGAATTGCCAGAAACATGGGCAGGAGGATGAGTTTGGCTGGAAGCCAAGCAAGGATGATATCTATCATCCACAAATCCCTTTGTGCCCTGCACCAAACCCATCCTGGCTTTGGTACAAGACCTATGAGAACCACCCAAGGCACCACCTCCTAGATGATTATATGGAGTGTTATGTGCCTAACTGCAAGTGGAAGCACCATAGGAGGCCAGAGGATTTGAAAGAGGAGGAAAAAGACTTGGTTGAGGAATGGAGGAAGAAGGTACATTCTACCAACACATACAAAACTTTCAGACAATGGTACACAGCTAACTCCTTTCTGGACCCAGAAATTTACTCCCTACAAGCAAATGAGGAAGGCCTCTTCTGGGTCTTCCAAAATCTTGTCTGGGAGGGTAATGAAGGGCAGGAAAGGTGGAAACAAGTAGATTCTGGGAAAGAATCTTTCTTTGTGAGAGCTGAGGCCAAGTTGGATGTTGGATCCAAGTGGCCTATTGTATTTTTGGATGTATGTGCACCTGGAGAAGAACCTGCTACTCACACCTCCCTATGCAAAGAATACAACAAACTACTGCATGACCCTAGATTTTCTAGTTTAGGTGCTGCATTGAAATTCAATTCTATTACATACAGAAATGGGTTCTATTACATCCATCCCAACAAAGAATGCCACAAGGAAAGAGTGATTCTACCCACTAAATGGATGAGAGATGCTAAAGACAGTGATGGAGAACTGGCCCCTTATGATTTAATTGAGAAATTCATTGAATCTAGCCATGAGGAACTAATTCATGCAGGATACCTCAGAACACTACTCCACTGCCAGCACAGCTACTTCTGGAAGGGAATGAGTAACAATATTAAGGAATATTGTGAAACCTGCACTACTTGTCAGAAGAGTAAGTTCTCCACTCAAAAACCACAAGGAGAACTCCACTCACTGCCTGTACCTCTATTCCCCTGGCAGAGCATCACCATGGACTTCCTCTCACTCCCAAAGGTCATTACAGATCCACCAAACTCCTACAGCAATACAATTCAGCCAACCACATTTCAGAAAATCTGGCCAATTGTATGTAGGCTGTCCAAATACACCATTCCCATCCTACTACCAGAGAATGTCACAGCAGAGTGGCTAACCAAGTACTATGATTGGTTCATTGCTCCAATACTTGGCTATCCTGAAGATATTGTCACTGATAGAGACCCTATCTTCACCTCTGCACACTGGACAGCATGGGCAGACCTCCACAACATCACCCTCCTCCTCTCAACAGCATTCCACCCCCAGACTGATGGAGAAACAGAAAGGATGAACAAGGTCATTATAGAAATGGCCACAGCTATGAGGGAAGATGGAGAAGAAAATTGGGTGGTTAAGTTACCAAAAATCCAAATTGCTATGAATCTCAGACATGATAGCAGTAGGAAATTCTCCCCCTACCAAATCATGTTTGGCCCTAATTCAAGATTTGGACAAAACCCACATGTCAATGAGCTAGGAATCCCCATGAATACCAGAGCACCATTCATGAAGCCTACCCTCCAACAACAAGCCATCACAAACCTCACCAAAGCCAAAGAATCACAAACTCACCATGCCAACAAACTCAGAAGAAAGGCAGAGAAGTACCTCCCTGGTGACTTGGTTTGGCTCTCCACCAAAAATTTGGACCTCTCACTCAAAGGTAAAACAAGACCCAAATGGATTGGACCCTTCAGTATTGTTCAAGCTTTTCCAGACACTGACAATTATGAAGTCCACATAGAAGCAAACTTCAAAAAAATCCACCCAGTCTTCCACAGCAGCCTCCTCAAAAGATACAAGCCCAACAACAACAGAAAATTCCCTGGCAGAGCAGACAAATACCCCTCTGCTGTTGAAGGCTCCAGATATGAGGTACAAGAGGCTATGGAATACAGGTCAGAACCAGGTACAGGAAGGCCCCAATATATGATTAGGTGGAAAGGTTATGAAGAAAAAGATGATAGTTGGGTGTATGCTGAAGACATTGACTATCCAGTATTGCAAAAATACTGGGAGACAGGAAATAAAGCAAGGACCTTTAGAAAGAGACCTGGAAATAATACTTCCAGTAGGACAAAGACAATGGGACATATTAATAAAGAGAAGGCTAGAATTCTAGCCATGAAGGAAACTCAGGCTATCCTTTAAGATAGTTGGGGAGAATGTAAGGATAGGAAATTACATACACATGTAACTTCTATCATTACACAGGACAGAGCAGGAACATAGTATTTTCATTATTATTTTCATTATTATTATTATTAATCAACATAGATGTTACTAGAACATCTATGACTCACTTAGCTAGGAGTCACCTACCTCTGACTCACAGGTATGACTCAAGAAATTGAGTCACCTCTGACTCATAGGTATGACTCAACAATTAGATAGGAGTCACCTCTGACTCATAGGTATGACTCAACAATTAGATAGGAGTTACCTCTGACTCACAGGTGTGACTCAACATTAAGAAAGGAGTCACCACTGACTCATAGGAAATGAGTCACTTCTGACATCATAGTTAATTTAGTTTAGGAGTCACTATGACTCATACAGGCTTGGGACTTTCTATAAAAGAAGCCCATTCCCCCCTTTAGAGAAAGGGCAAGCAACTTAGCAGTTAGCAACAAATACAAGAGTTTACAATGGTTAATTAAGTCTCTCCTCAATCACAAGTGACTTGAAGATATTACAACTATTCAGACTCTTATTTATATAGATATTAAGGCAGCTGTTATTAGTTAGATTCTGGTAATCTAACTAATAGCCACCTTTATACTATACCCAAACTTTACAGTGATAGCAATCTCATAGGTACAAGTTCAGGTTAACAGATGGTCGATTTGGGCAGCTGTGAAGCTGGCGGTGAGAGTTTTAAGTCAACTGATGCCCAATTGAGCGGTGGCAAAGGCGTGGGGGCAAGTTCATACTCTTTTGGTACCTAATTGGGTGATAGCAATCTCATAGGTACAAGTTCAGGTTAACAGATGGTCGATTTGGGCAGCTGTGAAGCTGGCGGTGAGAGTTTTAAGTCAACTGATGCCCAATTGAGCGGTGGCAAAGGCGTGGGGGCAAGTTCATACTCTTGTGGCACCTAATTGGGTGATAGCAATCTCATAGGTACAAGTTCAGGTTAACAGATGGTCGATTTGGGCAGCTGTGAAGCTGTCGGTGCAAGTTCATACTCTTCTGGTACCCAATTGGGTGATAGCAATCTCATAGGTACAAGTTCAGAGTAACAGATGGTCGATTTGGGCAGCTGTAAAGGTGTCGGTGTAAGTTTATAGTCTTCTGGTACCTAATTGGGTGATAGCAATCTCATAGGTACAAGTTCAGGGTAACAGATGGTCGATTTGGGCAGCTGTGAAGCTGGCGGTGAGAGTTTTAAGTCAACTGATGCCCAATTGAGCGGTGGCAAAGGCGTGGGGGCAAGTTCATACTCTTCTGGCACCTGATTGGGTGATAGCAATCTCATAGGTACAAGTTCAGGTTAACAGATGGTCGATTTGGGCAGCTGTGAAGCTGTCGGTGCAAGTTCATACTCTTCTGGTACCCAATTGGGTGATGGCAATCTCATAGGTACAAGTTCAGGGTAACAGATGGTCGATTTGGGCAGCTGTAAAGGTGTCGGTGTAAGTTTATAGTCTTCTGTTACCTAATTGGGTGATAGCAATCTCATAGGTACAAGTTCAGGGTAACAGATGGTCGATTTGGGCAGCTGTGAAGCTGGCGGTGAGAGTTTTAAGTCAACTGATGCCCAATCGAGCGGTGGCAAAGGCGTGGGGGCAAGTTCATACTCTTTTGGTACCTAATTGGGTGATAGCAATCTCATAGGTACAAGTTCAGGGTAACAGATGGTCGATTTGGGCAGCTGTAAAGGTGTCGGTGCAAGTTTATAGTCTTCTGGTACCCAATTGGGTGATAGCAATCTCATAGGTACAAGTTCAGGGTAACTGATGGTCGATTTGGGCAGCTGTGAAGCTGTCGGTGCAAGTTCATACTCTTTTGGTACCCAATTGGGTGATAGCAATCTCATAGGTACAAGTTCAGGGTAACAGATGGTCGATTTGGGTAGCTGTGAAGCTGGCGGTGAGAGTTTTAAGTCAACTGATGCCCAATTGAGCGGTGGCAAAGGCGTGGGGGCAAGTTCATACTCTTCTGGTACCTAATTGGGTGATAGCAATCTCATAGGTACAAGTTCAGGGTAACAGATGGTCGATTTGGGCAGCTGTAAAGGTGTCGGTGTAAGTTTATAGTCTTCTGTTACCTAATTGGGTGATAGCAATCTCATAGGTACAAGTTCAGGGTAACAGATGGTCGATTTGGGCAGCTGTGAAGCTGGCGGTGAGAGTTTTAAGTCAACTGATGCCCAATCGAGCGGTGGCAAAGGCGTGGGGGCAAGTTCATACTCTTTTGGTACCTAATTGGGTGATAGCAATCTCATAGGTACAAGTTCAGGGTAACAGATGGTCGATTTGGGCAGCTGTAAAGGTGTCGGTGCAAGTTTATAGTCTTCTGGTACCCAATTGGGTGATAGCAATCTCATAGATACAAGTTCAGGTTAACAGATGGTCGATTTGGGCAGCTGTGAAGGTGTCGGTGCAAGTTCATACTCTTCTGGTACCCAATTGGGTGATAGCAATCTCATAGGTACAAGTGCAGGGTAACTGATGGTCGATTTGGGCAGCTGTGAAGCTGTCGGTGCAAGTTCATACTCTTCTGGTACCCAATTGGGTGATAGCAATCTCATAGGTACAAGTTCAGGGTAACAGATGGTCGATTTGGGCAGCTGTGAAGCTGTTGGTGCAAGTTCATACTCTTCTGGTACCCAATTGGGTGATAGCAATCTTATAGATACAAGTTCAGGTTAACAGATGGTCGATTTGGGCAGCTGTGAAGCTGTCGGTGCAAGTTCATACTCTTCTGGCACCTAATTGGGTTATAGCAATCTCATAGGTACAAGTTCAGGGTAACAGATGGTCGATTTGGGCAGCTGTAAAGGTGTCGGTGCAACTTTATAGTCTTCTGGTACCCAATTGGGTGATAGCAATCTCATAGGTACAAGTTCAGGGTAACTGATGGTCGATTTGGGCAGCTGTGAAGCTGTCGGTGCAAGTTCATACTCTTTTGGTACCCAATTGGGTGATAGCAATCTCATAGGTACAAGTTCAGGGTAACAGATGGTCGATTTGGGTAGCTGTGAAGCTGGCGGTGAGAGTTTTAAGTCAACTGATGCCCAATTGAGCGGTGGCAAAGGCGTGGGGGCAAGTTCATACTCTTCTGGTACCTAATTGGGTGATAGCAATCTCATAGGTACAAGTTCAGGGTAACAGATGGTCGATTTGGGCAGCTGTAAAGGTGTCGGTGTAAGTTTATAGTCTTCTGTTACCTAATTGGGTGATAGCAATCTCATAGGTACAAGTTCAGGGTAACAGATGGTCGATTTGGGCAGCTGTGAAGCTGGCGGTGAGAGTTTTAAGTCAACTGATGCCCAATCGAGCGGTGGCAAAGGCGTGGGGGCAAGTTCATACTCTTTTGGTACCTAATTGGGTGATAGCAATCTCATAGGTACAAGTTCAGGGTAACAGATGGTCGATTTGGGCAGCTGTAAAGGTGTCGGTGCAAGTTTATAGTCTTCTGGTACCCAATTGGGTGATAGCAATCTCATAGATACAAGTTCAGGTTAACAGATGGTCGATTTGGGCAGCTGTGAAGGTGTCGGTGCAAGTTCATACTCTTCTGGTACCCAATTGGGTGATAGCAATCTCATAGGTACAAGTGCAGGGTAACTGATGGTCGATTTGGGCAGCTGTGAAGCTGTCGGTGCAAGTTCATACTCTTCTGGTACCCAATTGGGTGATAGCAATCTCATAGGTACAAGTTCAGGGTAACAGATGGTCGATTTGGGCAGCTGTGAAGCTGTTGGTGCAAGTTCATACTCTTCTGGTACCCAATTGGGTGATAGCAATCTTATAGATACAAGTTCAGGTTAACAGATGGTCGATTTGGGCAGCTGTGAAGCTGTCGGTGCAAGTTCATACTCTTCTGGCACCTAATTGGGTTATAGCAATCTCATAGGTACAAGTTCAGGGTAACAGATGGTCGATTTGGGCAGCTGTAAAGGTGTCGGTGCAAGTTTATAGTCTGCTGGTACCCAATTGGGTGATAGCAATCTCATAGGTACAAGTGCAGGGTAACTGATGGTCGATTTGGGCAGCTGTGAAGGTGTCGGTGCAAGTTCATACTCTTCTGGTACCCAATTGGGTGATAGCAATCTCATAGGTACAAGTTCAGGGTAACAGATGGTCGATTTGGGCAGCTGTGAAGCTGTTGGTGCAAGTTCATACTCTTCTGGTACCCAATTGGGTGATAGCAATCTTATAGATACAAGTTCAGGTTAACAGATGGTCGATTTGGGCAGCTGTGAAGCTGTCGGTGCAAGTTCATACTCTTCTGGTACCCAATTGGGTGATAGCAATCTCATAGGTACAAGTTCAAAGTAAAGGATGTCGATTTGAGCAGCTGTAAAGGTGTCGGTGCAAGTTTATAGTCTGCTGGTACCCAATTGGGTGATAGCAATCTTATAGGTACAAGTTCAGGGTAATAGATGGTCGATTTGGACAGCTGTGAAGCTGTCGGTGCAAGTTCATACTGTTTTGGTACCCAATTGGGTGATAGCAATCTCATAGGTACAAGTTCAGGGTAACAGATGGTCGATTTGGGCAGCTGTGAAGCTGTTGGTGCAAGTTCATACTCTTCTGGTACCCAGTTGGGTGATAGCAATCTTATAGATACAAGTTCAGGTTAACAGATGGTCGATTTGGGCAGCTGTGAAGCTGTCGGTGCAAGTTCATACTCTTCTGGTACCCAATTGGGTGATAGCAATCTTATAGGTACAAGTTCAGGTTAACAGATGGTCGATTTGGGCAGCTGTGAAGCTGTCGGTGCAAGTTCATACTCTTCTGGTACCCAATTGGGTGATAGCAATCTCATAGGTACAAGTTCAGGGTAACAGATGGTCGATTTGGGCAGCTGTGAAGCTGGCGGTGAGAGTTTAAAGTCAACTGATGCCCAATTGAGCGGTGGCAAAGGCGTGGGGGCAAGTTCATACTCTTCTGGTACCTAGTTGGGTTATAGCAATCTCATAGGTACAAGTTCAGGGTAACAGATGGTCGATTTGGGCAGCTATGAAGCTGTTGGTGCAAGTTCATACTCTTCTGGTACCCAATTGGGTGATAGCAATCTTATAGGTAGAAGTTCAGGTTAACAGATGGTCGATTTGGGCAGCTGTGAAGCTGTCGGTGCAAGTTCATACTCTTCTGGTACCCAATTGGGTGATAGCAATCTCATAGGTACAAGTTCAGGGTAACAGATGGTCGATTTGGGCAGCTGTGAAGCTGTTGGTGCAAGTTCATACTCTTCTGGTACCCAATTGGGTGATAGCAATCTTATAGGTACAAGTTCAGGTTAACAGATGGTCGATTTGGGCAGCTGTGAAGCTGTCGGTGCAAGTTCATACTCTTCTGGTACCCAATTGGGTGATAGCAATCTTATAGATACAAGTTCAGGTTAACAGATGGTCGATTTGGGCAGCTGTGAAGCTGTCGGTGAGAGTTTTAAGTCAACTGATGCCCAATTGAGCGGTGGCAAAGGCGTGGGGGCAAGTTCATACTCTTCTGGTACCCAATTGGGTGATAGCAATCTCATAGGTACAAGTTCAAAGTAAAGGATGTCGATTTGAGCAGCTGTAAAGGTGTCGGTGCAAGTTTATAGTCTGCTGGTACCCAATTGGGTGATAGCAATCTTATAGGTACAAGTTCAGGGTAATAGATGGTCGATTTGGACAGCTGTGAAGCTGTCGGTGCAAGTTCATACTGTTTTGGTACCCAATTGGGTGATAGCAATCTCATAGGTACAAGTTCAGGGTAACAGATGGTCGATTTGGGCAGCTGTGAAGCTGTTGGTGCAAGTTCATACTCTTCTGGTACCCAGTTGGGTGATAGCAATCTTATAGATACAAGTTCAGGTTAACAGATGGTCGATTTGGGCAGCTGTGAAGCTGTCGGTGCAAGTTCATACTTTTCTGGTACCCAATTGGGTGATAGCAATCTTATAGGTACAAGTTCAGGTTAACAGATGGTCGATTTGGGCAGCTGTGAAGCTGTCGGTGCAAGTTCATACTCTTCTGGTACCCAATTGGGTGATAGCAATCTCATAGGTACAAGTTCAGGGTAACAGATGGTCGATTTGGGCAGCTGTGAAGCTGTTGGTGCAAGTTCATACTCTTCTGGTACCCAGTTGGGTGATAGCAATCTTATAGATACAAGTTCAGGTTAACAGATGGTCGATTTGGGCAGCTGTGAAGCTGTCGGTGCAAGTTCATACTTTTCTGGTACCCAATTGGGTGATAGCAATCTTATAGGTACAAGTTCAGGTTAACAGATGGTCGATTTGGGCAGCTGTGAAGCTGTCGGTGCAAGTTCATACTCTTCTGGTACCCAATTGGGTGATAGCAATCTCATAGGTACAAGTTCAGGGTAACAGATGGTCGATTTGGGCAGCTGTGAAGCTGGCGGTGAGAGTTTAAAGTCAACTGATGCCCAATTGAGCGGTGGCAAAGGCGTGGGGGCAAGTTCATACTCTTCTGGTACCTAGTTGGGTTATAGCAATCTCATAGGTACAAGTTCAGGGTAACAGATGGTCGATTTGGGCAGCTATGAAGCTGTTGGTGCAAGTTCATGCTCTTCTGGTACCCAATTGGGTGATAGCAATCTTATAGGTAGAAGTTCAGGTTAACAGATGGTCGATTTGGGCAGCTGTGAAGCTGTCGGTGCAAGTTCATACTCTTCTGGTACCCAATTGGGTGATAGCAATCTCATAGGTACAAGTTCAGGGTAACAGATGGTCGATTTGGGCAGCTGTGAAGCTGTTGGTGCAAGTTCATACTCTTCTGGTACCCAATTGGGTGATAGCAATCTTATAGGTACAAGTTCAGGTTAACAGATGGTCGATTTGGGCAGCTGTGAAGCTGTCGGTGCAAGTTCATACTCTTCTGGTACCCAATTGGGTGATAGCAATCTTATAGATACAAGTTCAGGTTAACAGATGGTCGATTTGGGCAGCTGTGAAGCTGTCGGTGAGAGTTTTAAGTCAACTGATGCCCAATTGAGCGGTGGCAAAGGCGTGGGGGCAAGTTCATACTCTTCTGGCACCTAATTGGGTTATAGCAATCTCATAGGTACAAGTTCAGGGTAACAGATGGTCGATTTGGGCAGCTGTAAAGGTGTCGGTGCAAGTTTATAGTCTGCTGGTACCCAATTGGGTGATAGCAATCTCATAGGTACAAGTTCAGGGTAACAGATGGTCGATTTGGGCAGCTGTGAAGCTGTTGGTGCAAGTTCATACTCTTCTGGTACCCAATTGGGTGATAGCAATCTTATAGATACAAGTTCAGGTTAACAGATGGTCGATTTGGGCAGCTGTGAAGCTGTCGGTGCAAGTTCATACTCTTCTGGTACCCAATTGGGTGATAGCAATCTCATAGGTACAAGTTCAAAGTAAAGGATGTCGATTTGAGCAGCTGTAAAGGTGTCGGTGCAAGTTTATAGTCTGCTGGTACCCAATTGGGTGATAGCAATCTCATAGGTACAAGTTCAGGGTAACAGATGGTCGATTTGGACAGCTGTGAAGCTGTCGGTGCAAGTTCATACTGTTTTGGTACCCAATTGGGTGATAGCAATCTCATAGGTACAAGTTCAGGGTAACAGATGGTCGATTTGGGCAGCTGTGAAGCTGTTGGTGCAAGTTCATACTCTTCTGGTACCCAATTGGGTGATAGCAATCTCATAGGTACAAGTTCAGGGTAACAGATGGTCGATTTGGGCAGCTGTGAAGCTGGCGGTGAGAGTTTGAAGTCAACTGATGCCCAATTGAGCGGTGGCAAAGGCGTGGGGGCAAGTTCATACTCTTCTGGTACCTAGTTGGGTTATAGCAATCTCATAGGTACAAGTTCAGGGTAACAGATGGTCGATTTGGGCAGCTGTGAAGCTGTTGGTGCAAGTTCATACTCTTCTGGTACCCAAATGGGTGATAGCAATCTTATAGGTAGAAGTTCAGGTTAACAGATGGTTGATTTGGGCAGCTGTGAAGCTGTCGGTGAGAGTTTAAAGTCAACTGATGCCCAATTGAGCGGTGGCAAAGGCGTAGGGGCAAGTTCATACTCTTCTGGTACCTAGTTGGGTTATAGCAATCTAATAGGTACAAGTTCAGGGTAACAGATGGCCGATCTGGGCAGCTGTGAAGCTGTTGGTGCAAGTTTGGAGTCAACTGATGCCCAATTGAGCGGTGGCAAAGGCGTGGGGGCAAGTTCATACTCTTCTGGCACCTAATTGGGTTATAGCAATCTCATAGGTACAAGTTCAGGGTAACAGATGGTCGATTTGGGCAGCTGTAAAGGTGTCGGTGCAAGTTTATAGTCTGCTGGTACCCAATTGGGTGATAGCAATCTCATAGGTACAAGTGCAGGGTAACTGATGGTCGATTTGGGCAGCTGTGAAGCTGTCGGTGCAAGTTCATACTCTTCTGGTACCCAATTGGGTGATAGCAATCTCATAGGTACAAGTTCAGGGTAACAGATGGTCGATTTGGGCAGCTGTGAAGCTGGCGGTGAGAGTTTGAAGTCAACTGATGCCCAATTGAGCGGTGGCAAAGGCGTGGGGGCAAGTTCATACTCTTCTGGTACCTAGTTGGGTTATAGCAATCTCATAGGTACAAGTTCAGGGTAACAGATGGTCGATTTGGGCAGCTGTGAAGCTGTTGGTGCAAGTTCATACTCTTCTGGTACCCAATTGGGTGATAGCAATCTTATAGGTAGAAGTTCAGGTTAACAGATGGTTGATTTGGGCAGCTGTGAAGCTGTCGGTGAGAGTTTAAAGTCAACTGATGCCCAATTGAGCGGTGGCAAAGGCGTAGGGGCAAGTTCATACTCTTCTGGTACCTAGTTGGGTTATAGCAATCTAATAGGTACAAGTTCAGGGTAACAGATGGCCGATCTGGGCAGCTGTGAAGCTGTTGGTGCAAGTTTGGAGTCAACTGATGCCCAATTGAGCGGTGGCAAAGGCGTGGGGGCAAGTTCATACTCTTCTGGCACCTAATTGGGTTATAGCAATCTCATAGGTACAAGTTCAGGGTAACAGATGGTCGATTTGGGCAGCTGTAAAGGTGTCGGTGCAAGTTTATAGTCTGCTGGTACCCAATTGGGTGATAGCAATCTCATAGGTACAAGTGCAGGGTAACTGATGGTCGATTTGGGCAGCTGTGAAGCTGTCGGTGCAAGTTCATACTCTTCTGGTACCCAATTGGGTGATAGCAATCTCATAGGTACAAGTTCAGGGTAACAGATGGTCGATTTGGGCAGCTGTGAAGCTGTTGGTGCAAGTTCATACTCTTCTGGTACCCAATTGGGTGATAGCAATCTTATAGATACAAGTTCAGGTTAACAGATGGTCGATTTGGGCAGCTGTGAAGCTGTCGGTGCAAGTTCATACTCTTCTGGTACCCAATTGGGTGATAGCAATCTCATAGGTACAAGTTCAAAGTAAAGGATGTCGATTTGAGCAGCTGTAAAGGTGTCGGTGCAAGTTTATAGTCTGCTGGTACCCAATTGGGTGATAGCAATCTCATAGGTACAAGTTCAGGGTAATAGATGGTCGATTTGGACAGCTGTGAAGCTGTCGGTGCAAGTTCATACTGTTTTGGTACCCAATTGGGTGATAGCAATCTCATAGGTACAAGTTCAGGGTAACAGATGGTCGATTTGGGCAGCTGTGAAGCTGTTGGTTCAAGTTCATACTCTTCTGGTACCCAATTGGGTGATAGCAATCTTATAGATACAAGTTCAGGTTAACAGATGGTCGATTTGGGCAGCTGTGAAGCTGTCGGTGCAAGTTCATACTCTTCTGGTACCCAATTGGGTGATAGCAATCTTATAGGTACAAGTTCAGGTTAACAGATGGTCGATTTGGGCAGCTGTGAAGCTGTCGGTGCAAGTTCATACTCTTCTGGTACCCAATTGGGTGATAGCAATCTCATAGGTACAAGTTCAGGGTAACAGATGGTCGATTTGGGCAGCTGTGAAGCTGGCGGTGAGAGTTTTAAGTCAACTGATGCCCAATTGAGCGGTGGCAAAGGCGTGGGGGCAAGTTCATACTCTTCTGGCACCTAATTGGGTTATAGCAATCTCATAGGTACAAGTTCAGGGTAACAGATGGTCGATTTGGGCAGCTGTAAAGGTGTCGGTGCAAGTTTATAGTCTGCTGGTACCCAATTGGGTGATAGCAATCTCATAGGTACAAGTTCAGGGTAACAGATGGTCGATTTGGGCAGCTGTGAAGCTGGCGGTGAGAGTTTTAAGTCAACTGATGCCCAATTGAGCGGTGGCAAAGGCGTGGGGGCAAGTTCATACTCCTCTGGTACCCAATTGGGTGATAGCAATCTTATAGGTACAAGTTCAGGGTAACAGATGGTCGATTTGGGCAGCTGTGAAGCTGTTGGTGCAAGTTCATACTCTTCTGGTACCCAATTGGGTGATAGCAATCTCATAGGTACAAGTTCAGGGTAACAGATGGTCGATTTGGGCAGCTGTGAAGCTGGCGGTGAGAGTTTAAAGTCAACTGATGCCCAATTGAGCGGTGGCAAAGGCGTGGGGGCAAGTTCATACTCTTCTGGTACCTAGTTGGGTTATAGCAATCTCATAGGTACAAGTTCAGGGTAACAGATGGTCGATTTGGGCAGCTGTGAAGCTGTTGGTGCAAGTTCATACTCTTCTGGTACCCAATTGGGTGATAGCAATCTTATAGGTAGAAGTTCAGGTTAACAGATGGTCGATTTGGGCAGCTGTGAAGCTGTCGGTGAGAGTTTAAAGTCAACTGATGCCCAATTGAGCGGTGGCAAAGGCGTAGGGGCAAGTTCATACTCTTCTTGTACCTAGTTGGGTTATAGCAATCTCATAGGTACAAGTTCAGGGTAACAGATGGTCGATTTGGGCAGCTGTGAAGCTGGCAGTGAGAGTTTTAAGTCAACTGATGCCCAATTGAGCGGTGGCAAAGGCGTGGGGGCAAGTTCATACTCTTCTGGTACCTAATTGGGTGATAGCAATCTCATAGGTACAAGTTCAGGGTAACAAATGGTCGATTTGGGCAGCTGTGAAGCTGTCGGTGCAAGTTCATACTCTTCTGGTACCCAATTGGGCGATAGCAATCTCATAAGTACAAGTTCAGGGTAACAGATGGTCGATTTGGGCAGCTGTGAAGCTGGCGGTGAGAGTTTTAAGTCAACTGATGCCCAATTGAGCGGTGGCAAAGGCGTGGGGGCAAGTTCATACTCTTCTGGTACCTAATTGGGTGATAGCAATCTCATAGGTACAAGTTCAGGGTAACTGATGGTCGATTTGGGCAGATGTGAAGCTGTCGGTGCAAGTTCATACTCTTCTGGTACCCAATTGGGTGATAGCAATCTCATAAGTACAAGTTCAGGGTAACAGATGGTCGATTTGGGCAGCTGTGAAGCTGGCGGTGAGAGTTTTAAGTGAACTGATGCCCAATTGAGCGGTGGCAAAGGCGTGGGGGCAAGTTCATACTCTTCTGGTACCCAATTGGGTGATAGCAATCTTATAGGTACAAGTTCAGGGTAACAGATGGTCGATTTGGGCAGCTGTGAAGCTGTTGGTGCAAGTTCATACTCTTCTGGTACCCAATTGGGTGATAGCAATCTCATAGGTACAAGTTCAGGGTAACAGATGGTCGATTTGGGCAGCTGTGAAGCTGGCAGTGAGAGTTTTAAGTCAACTGATGCCCAATTGAGCGGTGGCAAAGGCGTGGGGGCAAGTTCATACTCTTCTGGTACCTAATTGGGTGATAGCAATCTCATAGGTACAAGTTCAGGGTAACAAATGGTCGATTTGGGCAGCTATGAAGCTGTCGGTGCAAGTTCATACTCTTCTGGTACCCAATTGGGTGATAGCAATCTCATAAGTACAAGTTCAGGGTAACAGATGGTCGATTTGGGCAGCTGTGAAGCTGGCGGTGAGAGTTTTAAGTCAACTGATGCCCAATTGAGCGGTGGCAAAGGCGTGGGGGCAAGTTCATACTCTTCTGGTACCTAGTTGGGTTATAGCAATCTCATAGGTACAAGTTCAGGGTAACAGATGGTCGATTTGGGCAGCTGTGAAGCTGTTGGTGCAAGTTCATACTCTTCTGGTACCCAATTGGGTGATAGCAATCTTATAGGTAGAAGTTCAGGTTAACAGATGGTCGATTTGGGCAGCTGTGAAGCTGTCGGTGAGAGTTTAAAGTCAACTGATGCCCAATTGAGCGGTGGCAAAGGCGTAGGGGCAAGTTCATACTCTTCTGGTACCTAGTTGGGTTATAGCAATCTCATAGGTACAAGTTCAGGGTAACAGATGGTCGATTTGGGCAGCTGTGAAGCTGGCGGTGAGAGTTTTAAGTCAACTGATGCCCAATTGAGCGGTGGCAAAGGCGTGGGGGCAAGTTCATACTCTTCTGGCACCTAATTGGGTTATAGCAATCTCATAGGTACAAGTTCAGGGTAACAGATGGTCGATTTGGGCAGCTGTAAAGGTGTCGGTGCAAGTTTATAGTCTGCTGGTACCCAATTGGGTGATAGCAATCTCATAGGTACAAGTTCAGGGTAACAGATGGTCGATTTGGGCAGCTGTGAAGCTGGCGGTGAGAGTTTTAAGTCAACTGATGCCCAATTGAGCGGTGGCAAAGGCGTGGGGGCAAGTTCATACTCTTCTGGCACCTAATTGGGTTATAGCAATCTCATAGGTACAAGTTCAGGGTAACAGATGGTCGATTTGGGCAGCTGTAAAGGTGTCGGTGCAAGTTTATAGTCTGCTGGTACCCAATTGGGTGATAGCAATCTCATAGGTACAAGTTCAGGGTAACAGATGGTCGATTTGGGCAGCTGTGAAGCTGTTGGTGCAAGTTCATACTCTTCTGGTACCCAATTGGGTGATAGCAATCTTATAGGTACAAGTTCAGGGTAACAAATGGTCGATTTGGGCAGCTGTGAAGCTGTCGGTGCAAGTTCATACTCTTCTGGTACCCAATTGGGTGATAGCAATCTCATAAGTACAAGTTCAGGGTAACAGATGGTCGATTTGGGCAGCTGTGAAGCTGGCGGTGAGAGTTTTAAGTCAACTGATGCCCAATTGAGCGGTGGCAAAGGCGTGGGGGCAAGTTCATACTCTTCTGGTACCTAATTGGGTGATAGCAATCTCATAGGTACAAGTTCAGGGTAACTGATGGTCGATTTGGGCAGCTGTGAAGCTGTCGGTGCAAGTTCATACTCTTCTGGTACCCAATTGGGTGATAGCAATCTCATAGGTACAAGTTCAGGGTAACAGATGGTCGATTTGGGCAGCTGTGAAGCTGGCGGTGAGAGTTTTAAGTGAACTGATGCCCAATTGAGCGGTGGCAAAGGCGTGGGGGCAAGTTCATACTCTTCTGGTACCCAATTGGGTGATAGCAATCTTATAGGTACAAGTTCAGGTTAACAGATGGTCGATTTGGGCAGCTGTGAAGCTGGCGGTGAGAGTTTAAAGTCAACTGATGCCCAATTGAGCGGTGGCAAAGGCGTAGGGGCAAGTTCATACTCTTCTGGTACCTAGTTGGGTTATAGCAATCTCATAGGTACAAGTTCAGGGTAACAGATGGTCGATTTGGGCAGCTGTGAAGCTGGCGGTGAGAGTTTTAAGTCAACTAATGCCCAATTGAGCGGTGGCAAAGGCGTGGGGGCAAGTTCATACTCTTCTGGCACCTAATTGGGTTATAGCAATCTCATAGGTACCAGTTCAGGGTAACATATGGTCGATTTGGGCAGCTGTGAAGCTGTTGGTGCAAGTTCATACTCTTCTGGTACCCAATTGGGTGATAGCAATCTTATAGGTACAAGTTCAGGGTAACAAATGGTCGATTTGGGCAGCTGTGAAGCTGTCGGTGCAAGTTCATACTCTTCTGGTACCCAATTGGGTGATAGCAATCTCATAGGTACAAGTTCAGGGTAACAAATGGTCGATTTGGGCAGCTGTGAAGCTGTCGGTGCAAGTTCATACTCTTCTGGTACCCAATTGGGTGATAGCAATCTCATAAGTACAAGTTCAGGGTAACAAATGGTCGATTTGGGCAGCTGTGAAGCTGGCGGTGAGAGTTTTAAGTCAACTGATGCCCAATTGAGCGGTGGCAAAGGCGTGGGGGCAAGTTCATACTCTTCTGGTACCTAATTGGGTTATAGCAATCTCATAGGTACAAGTTCAGGGTAACATATGGTCGATTTGGGCAGCTGTGAAGCTGGCGGTGAGAGTTTTAAGTCAACTAATGCCCAATTGAGCGGTGGCAAAGGCGTGGGGGCAAGTTCATACTCTTCTGGCACCTAATTGGGTTATAGCAATCTCATAGGTACCAGTTCAGGGTAACATATGGTCGATTTGGGCAGCTGTGAAGCTGTTGGTGCAAGTTCATACTCTTCTGGTACCCAATTGGGTGATAGCAATCTTATAGGTACAAGTTCAGGGTAACAAATGGTCGATTTGGGCAGCTGTGAAGCTGTCGGTGCAAGTTCATACTCTTTTGGTACCCAATTGGGTGATAGCAATCTCATAGGTACAAGTTCAGGGTAACAAATGGTCGATTTGGGCAGCTGTGAAGCTGTCGGTGCAAGTTCATACTCTTCTGGTACCCAATTGGGTGATAGCAATCTCATAAGTACAAGTTCAGGGTAACAAATGGTCGATTTGGGCAGCTGTGAAGCTGGCGGTGAGAGTTTTAAGTCAACTGATGCCCAATTGAGCGGTGGCAAAGGCGTGGGGGCAAGTTCATACTCTTCTGGTACCTAATTGGGTGATAGCAATCTCATAGGTACAAGTTCAGGGTAACATATGGTCGATTTGGGCAGCTGTGAAGCTGTTGGTGCAAGTTCATACTCTTCTGGTACCCAATTGGGTGATAGCAATCTCATAGGTACAAGTTCAGGGTAACAGATGGTCGATTTGGGCAGCTGTGAAGCTGGCGGTGAGAGTTTTAAGTGAACTGATGCCCAATTGAGCGGTGGCAAAGGCGTGGGGGCAAGTTCATACTCTTCTGGTACCCAATTGGGTGATAGCAATCTTATAGGTACAAGTTCAGGGTAACAAATGGTCGATTTGGGCAGCTGTGAAGCTGTCGGTGCAAGTTCATACTCTTCTGGTACCCAATTGGGTGATAGCAATCTCATAGGTACAAGTTCAGGGTAACAAATGGTCGATTTGGGCAGCTGTGAAGCTGTCGGTGCAAGTTCATACTCTTCTGGTACCCAATTGGGTGATAGCAATCTCATAAGTACAAGTTCAGGGTAACAAATGGTCGATTTGGGCAGCTGTGAAGCTGGCGGTGAGAGTTTTAAGTCAACTGATGCCCAATTGAGCGGTGGCAAAGGCGTGGGGGCAAGTTCATACTCTTCTGGTACCTAATTGGGTGATAGCAATCTCATAGGTACAAGTTCAGGGTAACTGATGGTCGATTTGGGCAGCTGTGAAGCTGTCGGTGCAAGTTCATACTCTTCTGGTACCCAATTGGGTGATAGCAATCTCATAGGTACAAGTTCAGGGTAACAGATGGTCGATTTGGGCAGCTGTGAAGCTGGCGGTGAGAGTTTTAAGTGAACTGATGCCCAATTGAGCGGTGGCAAAGGCGTGGGGGCAAGTTCATACTCTTCTGGTACCCAATTGGGTGATAGCAATCTTATAGGTACAAGTTCAGGGTAACTGATGGTCGATTTGGGCAGCTGTGAAGCTGGCGGTGAGAGTTTAAAGTCAACTGATGCCCAATTGAGCGGTGGCAAAGGCGTAGGGGCAAGTTCATACTCTTCTGGTACCTAGTTGGGTTATAGCAATCTCATAGGTACAAGTTCAGGGTAACAGATGGTCGATTTGGGCAGCTGTGAAGCTGGCGGTGAGAGTTTTAAGTCAACTAATGCCCAATTGAGCGGTGGCAAAGGCGTGGGGGCAAGTTCATACTCTTCTGGTACCTAATTGGGTGATAGCAATCTCATAGGTACAAGTTCAGGGTAACTGATGGTCGATTTGGGCAGCTGTGAAGCTGTCGGTGCAAGTTCATACTCTTCTGGTACCCAATTGGGTGATAGCAATCTCATAGGTACAAGTTCAGGGTAACAGATGGTCGATTTGGGCAGCTGTGAAGCTGGCGGTGAGAGTTTTAAGTGAACTGATGCCCAATTGAGCGGTGGCAAAGGCGTGGGGGCAAGTTCATACTCTTCTGGTACCCAATTGGGTGATAGCAATCTTATAGGTACAAGTTCAGGTTAACAGATGGTCGATTTGGGCAGCTGTGAAGCTGGCGGTGAGAGTTTAAAGTCAACTGATGCCCAATTGAGCGGTGGCAAAGGCGTAGGGGCAAGTTCATACTCTTCTGGTACCTAGTTGGGTTATAGCAATCTCATAGGTACAAGTTCAGGGTAACAGATGGTCGATTTGGGCAGCTGTGAAGCTGGCGGTGAGAGTTTTAAGTCAACTAATGCCCAATTGAGCGGTGGCAAAGGCGTGGGGGCAAGTTCATACTCTTCTGGCACCTAATTGGGTTATAGCAATCTCATAGGTACCAGTTCAGGGTAACATATGGTCGATTTGGGCAGCTGTGAAGCTGTTGGTGCAAGTTCATACTCTTCTGGTACCCAATTGGGTGATAGCAATCTTATAGGTACAAGTTCAGGGTAACAAATGGTCGATTTGGGCAGCTGTGAAGCTGTCGGTGCAAGTTCATACTCTTCTGGTACCCAATTGGGTGATAGCAATCTCATAGGTACAAGTTCAGGGTAACAAATGGTCGATTTGGGCAGCTGTGAAGCTGTCGGTGCAAGTTCATACTCTTCTGGTACCCAATTGGGTGATAGCAATCTCATAAGTACAAGTTCAGGGTAACAAATGGTCGATTTGGGCAGCTGTGAAGCTGGCGGTGAGAGTTTTAAGTCAACTGATGCCCAATTGAGCGGTGGCAAAGGCGTGGGGGCAAGTTCATACTCTTCTGGTACCTAATTGGGTTATAGCAATCTCATAGGTACAAGTTCAGGGTAACATATGGTCGATTTGGGCAGCTGTGAAGCTGGCGGTGAGAGTTTTAAGTCAACTAATGCCCAATTGAGCGGTGGCAAAGGCGTGGGGGCAAGTTCATACTCTTCTGGCACCTAATTGGGTTATAGCAATCTCATAGGTACCAGTTCAGGGTAACATATGGTCGATTTGGGCAGCTGTGAAGCTGTTGGTGCAAGTTCATACTCTTCTGGTACCCAATTGGGTGATAGCAATCTTATAGGTACAAGTTCAGGGTAACAAATGGTCGATTTGGGCAGCTGTGAAGCTGTCGGTGCAAGTTCATACTCTTCTGGTACCCAATTGGGTGATAGCAATCTCATAGGTACAAGTTCAGGGTAACAAATGGTCGATTTGGGCAGCTGTGAAGCTGTCGGTGCAAGTTCATACTCTTCTGGTACCCAATTGGGTGATAGCAATCTCATAAGTACAAGTTCAGGGTAACAAATGGTCGATTTGGGCAGCTGTGAAGCTGGCGGTGAGAGTTTTAAGTCAACTGATGCCCAATTGAGCGGTGGCAAAGGCGTGGGGGCAAGTTCATACTCTTCTGGTACCTAATTGGGTTATAGCAATCTCATAGGTACAAGTTCAGGGTAACATATGGTCGATTTGGGCAGCTGTGAAGCTGGCGGTGAGAGTTTTAAGTCAACTAATGCCCAATTGAGCGGTGGCAAAGGCGTGGGGGCAAGTTCATACTCTTCTGGCACCTAATTGGGTTATAGCAATCTCATAGGTACCAGTTCAGGGTAACATATGGTCGATTTGGGCAGCTGTGAAGCTGTTGGTGCAAGTTCATACTCTTCTGGTACCCAATTGGGTGATAGCAATCTTATAGGTACAAGTTCAGGGTAACAAATGGTCGATTTGGGCAGCTGTGAAGCTGTCGGTGCAAGTTCATACTCTTTTGGTACCCAATTGGGTGATAGCAATCTCATAGGTACAAGTTCAGGGTAACAAATGGTCGATTTGGGCAGCTGTGAAGCTGTCGGTGCAAGTTCATACTCTTCTGGTACCCAATTGGGTGATAGCAATCTCATAAGTACAAGTTCAGGGTAACAAATGGTCGATTTGGGCAGCTGTGAAGCTGGCGGTGAGAGTTTTAAGTCAACTGATGCCCAATTGAGCGGTGGCAAAGGCGTGGGGGCAAGTTCATACTCTTCTGGTACCTAATTGGGTGATAGCAATCTCATAGGTACAAGTTCAGGGTAACATATGGTCGATTTGGGCAGCTGTGAAGCTGTTGGTGCAAGTTCATACTCTTCTGGTACCCAATTGGGTGATAGCAATCTCATAGGTACAAGTTCAGGGTAACAGATGGTCGATTTGGGCAGCTGTGAAGCTGGCGGTGAGAGTTTTAAGTGAACTGATGCCCAATTGAGCGGTGGCAAAGGCGTGGGGGCAAGTTCATACTCTTCTGGTACCCAATTGGGTGATAGCAATCTTATAGGTACAAGTTCAGGGTAACAAATGGTCGATTTGGGCAGCTGTGAAGCTGTCGGTGCAAGTTCATACTCTTCTGGTACCCAATTGGGTGATAGCAATCTCATAGGTACAAGTTCAGGGTAACAAATGGTCGATTTGGGCAGCTGTGAAGCTGTCGGTGCAAGTTCATACTCTTCTGGTACCCAATTGGGTGATAGCAATCTCATAAGTACAAGTTCAGGGTAACAAATGGTCGATTTGGGCAGCTGTGAAGCTGGCGGTGAGAGTTTTAAGTCAACTGATGCCCAATTGAGCGGTGGCAAAGGCGTGGGGGCAAGTTCATACTCTTCTGGTACCTAATTGGGTGATAGCAATCTCATAGGTACAAGTTCAGGGTAACTGATGGTCGATTTGGGCAGCTGTGAAGCTGTCGGTGCAAGTTCATACTCTTCTGGTACCCAATTGGGTGATAGCAATCTCATAGGTACAAGTTCAGGGTAACAGATGGTCGATTTGGGCAGCTGTGAAGCTGGCGGTGAGAGTTTTAAGTGAACTGATGCCCAATTGAGCGGTGGCAAAGGCGTGGGGGCAAGTTCATACTCTTCTGGTACCCAATTGGGTGATAGCAATCTTATAGGTACAAGTTCAGGGTAACTGATGGTCGATTTGGGCAGCTGTGAAGCTGGCGGTGAGAGTTTTAAGTCAACTGATGCCCAATTGAGCGGTGGCAAAGGCGTGGGGGCAAGTTCATACTCTTCTGGTACCCAATTGGGTGATAGCAATCTCATAGGTACAAGTTCAGGGTAACAGATGGTCGATTTGGGCAGCTGTAAAGGTGTCGGTGCAAGTTTATAGTATTCTGGTACCCAATTGGGTGATAGCAATCTCATAGGTACAAGTTCAGGGTAACAGATGGTCGATTTGGGCAGCTGTAAAGCTGGCGGTGAGAGTTTTAAGTCAACTGATGCCCAATTGAGCGGTGGCAAAGGCGTGGGGGCAAGTTCATACTCTTCTGGTACCCAATTGGGTGATAGCAATCTCATAGGTACAAGTTCAGAGTAACTGATGGTCGATTTGGGCAGCTGTGAAGCTGTCGGTGCAAGTTCATACTCTTCTGGTACCCAATTGGGTGATAGCAATCTTATAGGTACAAGTTCAGGGTAACTGATGGTCGATTTGGGCAGCTGTGAAGCTGGCGGTGAGAGTTTTAAGTCAACTGATGCCCAATTGAGCGGTGGCAAAGGCGTGGGGGCAAGTTCATACTCTTCTGGTACCCAATTGGGTGATAGCAATCTCATAGGTACAAGTTCAGGGTAACTGATGGTCGATTTGGGCAGCTGTGAAGCTGCCGGTGAGAGTTTTAAGTCAACTGATGCCCAATTGAGCGGTGGCAAAGGCGTGGGGGCAAGTTCATACTCTTTTGGTACCCAATTGGGTGATAGCAATCTCATAGGTACAAGTTCAGGGTAACAGATGGTCGATTTGGGCAGCTGTGAAGCTGGCGGTGAGAGTTTTAAGTGAACTGATGCCCAATTGAGCGGTGGCAAAGGCGTGGGGGCAAGTTCATACTCTTCTGGTACCCAATTGGGTGATAGCAATCTTATAGGTACAAGTTCAGGGTAACTGATGGTCGATTTGGGCAGCTGTGAAGCTGGCGGTGAGAGTTTTAAGTCAACTGATGCCCAATTGAGCGGTGGCAAAGGCGTGGGGGCAAGTTCATACTCTTCTGGTACCCAATTGGGTGATAGCAATCTCATAGGTACAAGTTCAGGGTAACTGATGGTCGATTTGGGCAGCTGTAAAGCTGGCGGTGAGAGTTTTAAGTCAACTGATGCCCAATTGAGCGGTGGCAAAGGCGTGGGGGCAAGTTCATACTCTTCTGGTACCTAATTGGGTTATAGCAATCTCATAGGTACAAGTTCAGGGTAACAGATGGTCGATTTGGGCAGCTGTAAAGGTGTCGGTGCAAGTTTATAGTATTCTGGTACCCAATTGGGTGATAGCAATCTCATAGGTACAAGTTCAGGGTAACAGATGGTCGATTTGGGCAGCTGTAAAGCTGGCGGTGAGAGTTTTAAGTCAACTGATGCCCAATTGAGCGGTGGCAAAGGCGTGGGGGCAAGTTCATACTCTTCTGGTACCCAATTGGGTGATAGCAATCTCATAGGTACAAGTTCAGAGTAACTGATGGTCGATTTGGGCAGCTGTGAAGCTGTCGGTGCAAGTTCATACTCTTCTGGTACCCAATTGGGTGATAGCAATCTTATAGGTACAAGTTCAGGGTAACTGATGGTCGATTTGGGCAGCTGTGAAGCTGGCGGTGAGAGTTTTAAGTCAACTGATGCCCAATTGAGCGGTGGCAAAGGCGTGGGGGCAAGTTCATACTCTTCTGGTACCCAATTGGGTGATAGCAATCTCATAGGTACAAGTTCAGGGTAACTGATGGTCGATTTGGGCAGCTGTGAAGCTGGCGGTGAGAGTTTTAAGTCAACTGATGCCCAATTGAGCGGTGGCAAAGGCGTGGGGGCAAGTTCATACTCTTTTGGTACCCAATTGGGTGATAGCAATCTCATAGGTACAAGTTCAGGGTAACAGATGGTCGATTTGGGCAGCTGTGAAGCTGGCGGTGAGAGTTTTATGTGAACTGATGCCCAATTGAGCGGTGGCAAAGGCGTGGGGGCAAGTTCATACTCTTCTGGTACCCAATTGGGTGATAGCAATCTCATAGGTACAAGTTCAGGGTAACAGATGGTCGATTTGGGCAGCTGTGAAGCTGGCGGTGAGAGTTTTAAGTCAACTGATGCCCAATTGAGCGGTGGCAAAGGCGTGGGGGCAAGTTCATACTCTTTGGTACCCAATTGGGTGATAGCAATCTTATAGGTACAAGTTCAGGGTAACTGATGGTCGATTTGGGCAGCTGTGAAGCTGGCGGTGAGAGTTTTAAGTCAACTGATGCCCAATTGAGCGGTGGCAAAGGCGTGGGGGCAAGTTCATACTCTTCTGGTACCCAATTGGGTGATAGCAATCTCATAGGTACAAGTTCAGGGTAACTGATGGTCGATTTGGGCAGCTGTGAAACTGGCGGTGAGAGTTTTAAGTGAACTGATGCCCAATTGAGCGTGGCAAAGGCGTGGGGGCAAGTTCATACTCTTCTGGTACCCAATTGGGTGATAGCAATCTTATAGGTACAAGTTCAGGGTAACTGATGGTCGATTTGGGCAGCTGTGAAGCTGGCGGTGAGAGTTTTAAGTCAACTGATGCCCAATTGAGCGGTGGCAAAGGCGTGGGGGCAAGTTCATACTCTTCTGGTACCCAATTGGGTGATAGCAATCTCATAGGTACAAGTTCAGGGTAACTGATGGTCGATTTGGGCAGCTGTGAAGCTGGCGGTGAGAGTTTTAAGTCAACTGATGCCCAAATGAGCGGTGGCAAAGGCGTGGGGCAAGTTCATACTCTTCTGGTACCCAATTGGGTGATAGCAATCTTATAGGTACAAGTTCAGGGTAACTGATTGTCGATTTGGGCAGCTGTGAAGCTGGCGGTGAGAGTTTTAAGTCAACTGATGCCCATGGAGCGGTGGCAAGGCGTGGGGGCAAGTTCATACTCTTCTGGTACCCAATTGGGTGATAGCAATCTCATAGGTACAAGTTCAGGGTAACTGATGGTCGTTTGGGCAGCTGTAAAGCTGGCGGTGAGAGTTTTAAGTCAACTGATGCCCAATTGAGCGGTGGCAAAGGCGTGGGGGCAAGTTCATACTCTTTTGTTACCCAATTGGGTGAGGTATCAATCTTATAGGTAATCAAGTTCAGGGTAACTGATGGTCGATTTGGGCAGCTTGAAGCTGGCGGTGAGAGTTTTAAGTCACTGATGCCCAATTGAGCGTGGCAAAAGGCGTGGGGGCAAGTTCATAACTCTTCTGGTACCCAATTGTGTTATAGCAATCTTCATAGGTACAATTTCAGGGTAACTGATGGTCGATTTGGGCAGCTGTGAAGCTGGCGGTGAGAGTTTTAAGTCAACTGATGCCCAATTGAGCGGTGGCAAAGGCGTGGGGGCAAGTTCAGATCTTC